>CM065593.1:197262724-197958185 GCA_033119425.1 Bufotes viridis | reverse complement strand
CCTTTAAAAAATAAATAAATCTATACTGTTTTCGGCAATTTTATGCCCCTCAGAGCATAGCCTCCAGCCATCCACTAGCTTGAGGAGGACCACACAGGTAGAACTGGGCAATTAATCTAACAAATTAGATTAAGTCGCCTTTTTGTTCCCAAACATTTTGGGGGAGATTTATCAAAAGTGGGGCAATGGAAATCTGACTTAGCTGCCATAGAAACCAATCAGATTCCACTATTCAGAGTGCCTTTGGAAAATGAAAGGATCAATCTGATTGGTTGCTATGGGCAACTAAATCAGTTTTCCTTAGCACCAGGAATAATCCTGGCACAGGCAACAGAACTGAACAGACCAGCCTAATGAACAGTCTGCTGTAATTTACAGCGATAGGCTATAATGCACTGGTATACAAAGTATGCACTGGCAATGCCCTCTAATGGGACTAAAAATAATAATTAAAGGTTAACGGTATTTTAACCCCTTCAAGCTCCACTTTGGAACCCTTTTACTTATCCAAGCCATTCCGAGATTGTTTTCTCATGACACATCATACTTCATGTTCGTGGTGAATTTAAGTTGATCGGTTTTACCTTTATGAATTAAAAAAATCAAAATTGACAGAAAATTTTGAAAAATTCGCTATTTACAAAATTAGAATTTCTCTACTTTTAAGATGGATAGTGATACTACATTAAAGGGGTTGTCTCACTTCCGTAAGTGGCATTTATCATGTAGAGAAAGTTAACCACTTCAGCCCCCCTAGCTTAAACCCCCTTAATGACCAGGCCACTTTTTACAATTCTGCACTACACTACTTTCACCGTTTATTGCTCAGTCATACAACTTACCACCCAACTGAATTTTACCTTCTTTTCTTCTCACGAATAGAGCTTTCATTTGGTGGTATTTCATTGTTGCTGACATTTTTACTTTTTTTGCTATTAATAAAAATTTAACGACATTTTTGCAAAAAAATGACATTTTTCACTTTCTGTTGTAAATTTTTTTTAAAAAAACTACATTTCTATATAAATTTTTCTCTAAATTTATTGTTCTACATGTCTTTGATAAAAAAAAAAGTCCAATAAGTATATATTTATTGGTTTGGGTAAAAGTTATACCGTTTACAAACTATGGTGCAAAAAAGTGAATTTCGGCATTTTGAAGCAGCTCTGACTTTCTGAGCAGCTGTCATGTTTCTTCAGGTGCTAGAATGCCAGGAAAGTATAAATACCCCCCAAATGACACCATTTTAGAAAGACGACACCCCAAAGTATTCGCGGAGGGGCATGGTGAGTTCATGTATCATTTCATTTTTTTTCACAAGTTAGCGGAAAATGACACTTTCTGAGAAAAAAAAAAAAAAGTTTCAATTTCTGCTAACTGCTGGCAAAAAATAAACAAATCTCAGACGGACTCACTATGCCCCTCAGTGAATACCTCGAGGTGTCTACTTTCCGAAAAGGGGTCATTTGTGGGGTGTGTTTACTGTTCTGGCATTTTGGGCGGGGCTAAATTGTGAGCCGCCATGTAAAACCTAAAGGTACTCATTGGAATTTGGGCCCCTTTGCGCACCCAGGCTGCAAAAGTGTCACTTATGTGGTATCGTCAGTACTCAGAGAAGTAGGGCAATGTGTTTTGGGGTGTATTTTTACATATACCCATGTTGGGTGAGAGAAATATCTCTGTAAATTGTCAACTTTGTATAAAAATTTTTAAAAGTTGTCGTTTACAGAGATATTTTTCACACACAGTATAGGTATATATAAAAATACACCCCAAAACACATTGCCCTACTTCTCCCGAGTACGGCGATACCACATGTGTGACACTTTTTTGCAGCCTGGTGCGCAAAGGGGCCCTAAAACCAATGAGTACCTTTAGGATTTCACAGGGCATTTTTACGCATTTGGATTCCACACTTCTTCTCACGCTTTAGGGGCCCCTAAAATGCCAGGACAGTATAAATACCCCACATGTGACCCCATTTTGGAAAGAAGACACCCCAAGGCATTCCGTGAGGGGTATGGTGAGTTCATGTAAAATTTTATTTTTTGTCACAAGTTAGTGGAATATGAGACTTAGTAAAAAACAAAATTAAAAAAAAAATATATATATATATATATATATATATATATATATATATATATATATATATATACTTCCGCTAACTTGTGCCAAAAATAAAATTCTGTGAACTGCACATGCCCCTCACGGAATACCTTGGGGTGTCTTCTTTCCAAAATGGGGTCACATGTGGGTATTTATACTGACCTGGCATTTTAGGGGCCCTAAAGCGTGAGAATCAAATGCGTAAAAATGGCCTGTGAAATCCCTAAAGGTACTCATTGGTTTTAGGGCCCTTTGCACCCAGGCTGCAAAAAGTGTCACTCATGTGGTATCACGTACTCAGAGAGTAGGGCAATGTGTTTTGGGGTGGTTTTTTACATATACCCATGTTGCGTGTGAGAAATATTGCTGTAAACGACAACTTTTACATTTTTTATTCAAAGTTGTCAATTTACAGAGATATTTCTCACACAAAGTATGGGTATATGTAAAAATACACCCCAAAACACATTGCCCTACTTCTCCTGAGTACGGCGATACCACATGAGTGACACTTTTTGCAGCCAAGATGCGCAAAGGGGCCCTAAAACCAATGAGTACCTTTTAGGAGGGCATTTTTACGCAATTTTCTTCTCACGCTTTAGGGCCCCTAAATTGCCAGGGCAGTAGAAATACCCCACATGTGACCCCATTTTGGAAAGAAGACACCCCAAGGTATTCTGTGAGGGGCATGGCGTGCTCATAGAAGATTTTTTTGGCACAAGTTAGCGGAAATTGATTTTTATTGTTTTTCTCATAAAGTCTACCTTTCTGCTAACTTTTGACAAAAAGTAAAATTTTTCATGGACCCACTATGCCCCTCAGCGAATACCTTGGGGTGTCTTCTTTCCAAAATGGGGTCATTTGTGGGGTGTTTGTACTGTTCTGGCATTTTGGGTGGGGCTAAATTGTGAGCAGCCATATAAACCTAAAGGTACTCGTTGGAATTTGGGCCCTTTAGCGCACCCAGGCTGCAAAAAAGTGTCACTTATGTGGTATCGCCGTACTCAGGAGAAGTAGGGCAATGTGTTTTGGGGTGCATTTTTACATATACCCATATTTTGTGTGAGAAATATCTCTGTAAATTGACAACTTTGAATAAAAAAATTTAAAAAGTTGTCGTTTACAGTGATATTTCTCACACACAGTATGGGTATATGTAAAAATACACCCCAAAACACATTGCCTTACTTCTCCTGAGTACGGCGATACCACATGAGTGACACTTTTTGCAGCCAAGATGCAAAGGGGCCCTAAAACCAATGAGTACCTTTAGGATTTCACAGGCCATTTTACGCATTTGGATTCTCACACTTTAGGACCCCTAAAATGCCAGGACAGTATAAATAAATACCCCACAAGTGACCCCATTGTGGAAAGAAGACACCCCAAGGTATTCCGTGAGGGGCATGGCGAGTTCACAGAAAAAAAAAAAATTGGCACAAGTTAGCGGAAATTTATTTATTTTTTTTTTTTTTTACAGTCTCATATTCCACTAACTTGTGACAAAAAATAAAATTTTGCACGAACTCGCCATACCCCTCACGGAATACCTTGGGGTGTCTTCTTTCTAAAATGGGGTCACATGTGAGGTGTTTGTACTGCTCTGGCATTTGAGGGTCTCCGCAATCATTACACGTATGGCCAGCATTCGGAGATTCTGCGATTCTCCTTATATTGAGCATACGGGTAATGAGATTTTTTTTCCCGTTCAGCCTCTGGGCTGAAAAGCAAAAAAAAAACGGCACAGATTTCCTCATTCGCATCGATCAATGTGGATGAATAAATCTCTGCCAAAAAATGTGCAAAAAAAAAAAGTAGTAAGGCCCTATTCACACGTCCGCAAAAATGTCCGCATCTATTCTGCAATTCTGCGGAATAGATGCGGACCCATTCAGTGTGAATGGGGCTGGCGGTGATGCGGAGAGCACACTATGCGCTCGCCGCATCAGCATTTGCAGAGCTGCGGCCGCAAACTTCCGGGTTTCGGCCCCCAAACATCCGGCCGCAGCTCCGCAAAAGATAGAGCATGTCCTATTCTTGTCCGCAATTGCGGACAAGAAAAGGCATTTTCTATATAGTTCTGGCAATGTGCGGATACGCAAAATGCGGAAAGCACATTGCTGGTGTCCATGGATCCGCAAAACACATACGGACGTCTGAATAAGCCTTACAGGGGGGTAATTAGTGTCAGGGGGGTGACATGGGGTGATCGGGGGTTAATCGGGGGTTAATCAGGGGTTAATCAGTGACGGGGGTGGGGGGGGGTGGGGGGGGTGGATGGGGGTCTGTGTGGTGATTTGGTGCACTTATAAAAGTTTCTTTGGTGGTCCCAAGCAAAAGGGACCACCAAAGGAACGATCAGCAAGCATATCAGACGCTGTTAACAAAACGCTGGCAGGCTGTAGTTTACCTTGTCCCCGACGCGATCCTGTGAAAATCTCGCCGCCCGCGCGTCAAGGAGGAACAAACCGACCGCCCGCAGGACGCAATCCTGCGTGAGGCGGTCGGCAACTGGTTAATACAAGGCACTTACTAATGTAGTGTGATTGTCCATATTGCTTCCTTTGCTGGCTGTATTCATTTTTCCATTGCATTATACACTCATTTCCATGGTTACAGATAGGGATGAGTGAATCAACTTCGGATGAAACATCTGAAGTCGATTCGCATAAAGATGACAATTACTCTTACCAGTAATTGAATTTTCCTTTAGCCTCCACAACGGCACCACCTGGAGGTTACCCCGCCTTCTCAGGGACAGAAACAACTGTGAGATCAGCCAATAAAGGCCCCCCACTCCCTTTACCTTCTCAAGTTAATAACCTAGGACTCAGAAGTAGCTGTCACAATGTAATAAGGTTTAACAAGATATAACAAAAACATAACCTGATCCAGTTACATGAAACAGAAAATATTTTTTGTATTAACATCACTAGGTGGGAATTCCTCTTGCCGTTGTGGAGGCTACAGGAAAATCCAATTACTGGTAAGACTAATTATCATCTTTTCCCCACGCCTCCACAACGGCACCACCTGGAGGAATAACAGAGTAACAATTTAGGGGGGGCACAACCGCAGACAAAACCTTCCTACTGAAGGATAAGTCCCTGTTGGCCAAGACATCTTACTTATAGAGCTTAAAGAAAGTACAAGGGCTCGACCAGGTGACAGCCCAACTAATTTCCTCAAGAGAAGCAGAGGGCCTTCAGCCCAAGATGCTGCCAATGCTCTGGTGGATTGAGCCTTTAGGTTAGCAGGAGGAGAAATCCACTCTTTTTCATAACAAAGAACAATACAAGACTTAATCCACCAAGCAATGGACGCCTTGCTAGCTGCCTTCCCCCGATTAAGTCGTTAGTTTGACTTCCTCAGGTTCTTCATAGATTCTAGGTTCCTGAAGCAGACATCTCCTGAAGTCTCGGTTGTGGAACAGCTTCTCTGTTTCCGAACCTCCCTCGGAACAAAAGGAAGGGAGATAGATTTCCTGTTGACAGTGGAATCTAGACACAACTTTAGGGGGGAACTCTGGGGCATGTCTTAAAACAATTTTATCTTCAAAAATTATTAGGTAAGGTGGCATGATAGAAAAAGCGTGAATCTCCCCTATCCTCCTAGCCGTAGTAATGGCCAACAGAAAACGTGTCTTTAATGTCAACATTCTCAAGGGTATATCACTGATAGGTTCAAAGGGGGGATTCTTTTGATGCAGTGTCTCCTGACCATGACCTCAGCCAAATTGCTATGCGGGAGGCATTGGATAGAGCTGCCGTCTTTGCTGATAGCTTCACAATATCAGCTGAGGCATCTGCCAGGAAGTTAGAGGCTTGTTTAAGCATGGGAATAGAAGCTAGGATATCCTCCCTGGGAGTGCCCGACTTGAAGTGCTTTTCTAGCTAACCCAACCACAAAGACAGAGTCCTAGCTGCATAACTGGGCGACATTCCGGATCTTAACATGGTCGTTGATGACTCCCAGGTATTTTTAAGGAGGGGACTTGCCTTTTTTATCCATAGGGTCTTTTAGCAGCTCTAGATCATCAAACGGTAGAGAGGATTTCTGGGAAGTCCTCGCTACCGAAGCATCGACCTTAGGACATCTGTCCCAAGAAGGAGAATCCTCATCAGCAAAAGGATATTTCCTTTTAAACATTTTGGATGCTGATTGCCTCTTCTCAGGATCCTTCCACTCATTAAGTATAAGAGTCTTAATGTTATTGTGAACAGGAAAAACATGTTTTTTCCTGTCCACAAGCCCCACAAACATTTGGTCCTGGACCGAAAGAGGTTCTCTGGGTTCTTCCAAATTTATCGTAGCTCTGATAGTTTTTAAGAGAGATTTAGTCTCCTCAATACAACAGAGCGGATGACCATGAGCATTCTCCGAGACATTCGAGCTTGTATCAGAAGAAACTTCCCCTTCATCAAAGTCAGAAGCCTGTTCCTCCAGAATAGGAGGATTGGAAGTGGAGGCTCTAGGAGGGATAGCCGAAAGTTTTGAGCCAACCGCCGCTCCGACTTCTTCTTTAATCATTGCCCTTAAGCTTTCTACAAGGGAAGAGGTTTCTTCAGAGACTACCCTATTAGTACACCTAGGGCACAGAGATTTTTTGGAAGAGGCAGAGAGTCCCTTTTTACATATCGCATACTTCTTCTTTTGGGACATTTCCCCCTTAATGCTTTCTCTCCCCTAAGAGACACAAGCATAGCGGAGACAATTTAGCTCAGTAAAAATGTTTTCCCCAAATAGAGAAACATCACCAAGAGGAAGAACTCACTCCTTGTGCACAGAAGGGAGGACTTAGTGAATATATAAAAAATATCATCCTCCGGGGAGGAGGCTTATTTAGCTGGAGGGCCTGGAGGCATCAGTGGATTTGCGGGTGTCTAGACTTTCCCCCTGCAGAGACATGCTGCCAGCAGGAATTGCGCTGTGTCCACCGTAGAAGTAGAACATGTGTGAACCAGCTTTCTCCCTCGGGAGGGCTCCGTTATCGGGGGCGGTCTCGGGAGGGCTCCGTTATCGGGGGCGGTCTCGGGAGGGCTCCTTTATCGGGGGCGGTCTCGGGAGAGCCTTTATCGGGGCGGTCTCGGGAGGGCTCCGTTATCGGGGGCGGTCTCGGGAGGGCTCCGTTATCGGGGGCGGTCTCGGGAGGGCTCCTTTATCGGGGGCGGTCTCGGGAGGGCTCCGTTATCGGGAGCGGTCTCGGGAGGGCTCCGTTATCGGGAGCGGTCTCGGGAGGGCTCCGTTATCGGGAGCAGTCTCGGGAGGGCTCCGTTATCGGGGGCAGTCTCGGGAGGGCTCCGTTATCGGGGGGGGGGGGGTGGAAGAGTCTCTGGATGGCTCCGTTGTGGGCGGTCTCGGGATGGCAGAGAGGAGGCAGGCCGGGAGGATGGGCGCTGGCAGAGTCACACACTAAATCACGCTCCTGCGCCACCCACTTTATGAATGAAGCAGGCGGCGCGGGAGCATGACGTAGTGAGTCACACTGCAAACGCCCGCCCTCCCAGCCTGCCTCCTCCCTCCTCTCTGCTACCGAGTGCTTTTAAGTAATAAAAGTGCTGATTACCCAGGATTTTTATATATTAACAATCCCTACAATTATAGATAAGATTATATACAGTGAGCGGGATCCGTGTAGTCCAATACAGTCACTGCACGGGCCCCGCTGTCATTATAAAAGCAGATGCCGGCCCCCAGCCCGGGGTGTACATTGTAAATTCGGCAACATGCAACATTTGCCTCATAAAACACACTGCTATTTTTCCCACACTTTTGGGGGGGGAAAGTGCATCTTATATAGTGAAAAATACAATAATCGCAGCGATACGATTGCTTTGGCGATATATCGTGCAGGCCTAATTAAATTGGTAGCAGTGGCCAAAGGATCCCCTCCTCATTGGTGGCAGTGGCAGTTTCTGATCGGAGCCCCAGCAGTGCAAGTCTGGGGCTCCGAAATGGCCCTGGCTGCCATGGTCAGCTTCCTCCTGCTGTGTAAACAAAGCACAGGGCAGCAGGGAGAGAGTAAGATCCTATTCACACTAATAAATCTCTATTAGGGTGAATAAGACAAGAGATTAAAAGATCCCAGGTCCTAGCCCCTAAGGGGAGAAATAGTTATTAACCCCTTAAGGACCGGGCTCATTTTCACCTTAGGACCAGGCCATTTTTTGCAAATCTGACCAGTGTCACTTTATGTGGTGATAACTTTAAAACGCTTTTTCTTATCCAGGCCATTCTGAGATTGTTTTTTCGTCACATTTTGTACTTCATGCCACTGGTAAAATTAAATCTAAAAATTTCATTTTTATTTATAAAAAAATATCAAATTTACCAAAAATTTGGAAAAATTTGCAATTTTCCAAGTTTCAATTTCTCTACTTTTATAATACATAGTAATACCGCCCAAAAAAGTTATTGATTTACATTCCCCATATGTCTACTTCATGTATCGATCATTTTGGGAATGCCATTTTATTTTTTGGGGACGTTACAAGGCTTAGAAGCAAATCTTGAAATTTTTCAGAGATTTTCAAAAACCCACTTTTTAGGGACCAGTTCAGGTCTGAAGTCACTTTGTGAGGCTTACATAATAGAAACCATCCAAAAATAACCCCATTCTAGAAAGTACACCCCTCAAGGTATTCAAAACTGATTTTACAAACGTCATTAACCCTTTAGGTTTTCCACAAGAGTTAATGGCAAATGGAGATACAATTTCAGAATTTCGATTTTTTGGAAAATTTTCCGTTTGAATCCATTTTTTCCAGTAACAAAGCAAGGGTTAACAGCCAAACAAAACTCAATTTTTATTGCCCCGATTCTGTAGTTTGCAGAAACACCCCATATGTGGGCGTAAACTGCTGTATGGCCAAACGGCAGGGCACAGAAGGAAGGGAACGCCATATGGTTTTTGGAAGGCGGATTTTGCTGGACTGAATTTTTGACACCATGTCCCATTCGAAGCCCCCGATGCACCCCTAGAGTAGAATCTCCAAAAAAAAGTGACTCCATCTAAGAAACTACACCCCTGAAGGTATTCAAAACTGATTTTACAAACTTTGTTAACCCTTTAGGTGTTCCACAAGAGTTATTGGCAAATGGAGATGAAATTTTGGAATTTCTATTTTTTGTTACCTTGCCTCAAAAAAAGTGTAATATAGAGCAACCAAAAATCATATTTACCTTAAAATAAAACAAAACTGACACCTTATCCCGTAGTTTCCAAAATGGGGTCACTTTTTTGGAGTTTCTACTGTAGGGGTGCATCAGGGGGGCTTCAAATGGGACATGGTGTCAAATAATCAGTCCAGCAAAATCTGCCTTCCAAAAACCATATGGCGTTCCCTTTCTTCTACGCCCTGCCGTTTGGCCATACAGCAGTTTACGACCACATATGGGGTGTTTCTGCAAACTACAGAATCGGGGAAATAAAAATTGAGTTTTGTTTGGCTGTTAACCCTTGCTTTGTTACTGGAAGAATTGATTAAAATGGAAAATTTGCAAAAAAATAGCTATTTTCGGACCGTTTTTATTTTTTGTTATTTACATCGTTGAACTGACAGGTTAGATTGTGTGCTATTTCTATAGAGCAGGTTGCTACGGACGCGGCAATACCAAATATGGCTACTTTTTGGGGTGTTTTGTTTAAGTTTTACATATTACAGCATTTTTGAAAAAAATGATTTTTTTGTGTCTTCACATTCTGAAAGCCATATTTTTTTTAATTTTTTGGGCGACTGTCTTATGTAGGGGCTCATTTTTTGCGGGATGAGATGTCGGTTTGACTGGAACTATCTTGGGGTGCATATGACATTTTGGTCGCTTGCTATTACACTTTTTGTGATGTAAGGTGACAAAAATGGCTTTTGACACGGTATTTTTTTTTTTTTTTTGTTGTGTTCACCTGAGGGGTTTGGTCATGTGTTTTTTTTATAGAGCAGGTTGCGACGGACGCGCCGATACCAAATATGTATACTTTTTATTTATTTATGTTTTACACAATATTATCATTTTTTAAAACAAAACAAATCATGTTTTAGTGTCTCCATAGTCTGAGAGCCCTATTTTTTTTTTTTTGGGGGGTGATTGTCCTATGTGGGGTATCATTTTTTGCGGGATGAGATGACGGTTTGATTGGCACTATTTTTGGGTGTATATAACTTTTTGATCGCTTGCTATTACAGTTTTTGAGATGTGAGGTGACAAAAATGTTTTTTTTTTTACATTGTTTTTATTTTATTTTTTTAACAGTATTTACCTGAGGTGTTAGATAATGTGATATTTTTATAGAGCAGGTTTTTCGGACGCGGCGATACAAAATATGTATACTTTTTATTTATTTATTTTACTTTAACACAATAATAGCATTTTAGAAAAAAAAAAATTATGTTTTAGTGTCTCCATAGTCTGAGAACCATATTTTTTTATTTTTTTGGGCGATTGTCCTATATAAGGACTCATTTTTTGCGGGATGAGATGGCGGTTTTATTGGTACTATTTTGGGAGGCATACGCCTTTTTGATCACTTGGTATTACACTTTTTGTGATGCAAGGTGACAAAAAATGGCTTTTTTACACCATTTTTTTGTGATATTTTTATAGAGGAGATTTTTACGGACGCGGCGATACCTAATATGTGTAGTGTATTTGTTTTTTTTTATTTTTATTCAGTGATATGTATTTTTTCACTTTTTTGATATATATATATATTATAGTACTATATAGTGTACTTACTGTATTTTTTCACTTTACAAAGTCTGAATAGGCTTTTGCCTTTAGCAAAAGCCCATTCAGAGTTTCAGTGCCATGGCAAGCAGGACGCTTCTGAAAGCGTCCTGCTGCCATGGTAACCATCACCCGCTGCCATTACAGAGCAGCGGGTGATAGGAAGGGAGGGGAGCTCCCTCCCTCTGCTATCCTATCCCGTCGGGGGGGCTGCAAAGGTACAGCAGCCCCCCGATGGGAGAAGGAGGGAGCTCCCCCCATGTTAACACCTTCTATACCGAGGTCCGTACGGACCGCGGTATAGAAGGGGTTCAACTGCTGACATCTGCAGCACAGATGTCAGCAGTTTATAGCAGGGGGTCAGCAATGTGCTGACCCCTGCTATACCCACTAGACACCAGGGAAATCGTTTGAAAGGAGGCGGGCGGGAGATCGCAATTGCAATCGCCCACCCACAGCACCGCGCGCAATCCCCCCCCCCCTGCACCGCCCGGGGGGACACTAATATGGCGGGGTGCAGGGGGGGGGTTAAAATTTATACGTTTGGGGCATATTTTAGTCTCTGATCCCGATCAGAGACTACAGATAGCGCAGCAAACCGCAGGTCTGAATTGACCTGCGGTTTGCTGTGATCGCTGACATGGGGGGGGGGTCACAGGACCCCCCGGGCATTGTGCCAAGGTGCCTGCTGATTGATTTCAGCAGGCATCTTGTTCCGATCACCGCCACGTGCGCAGCGGTGATCGGAAATTCACAGGGCGTACATGTACGCCCTTGGTCCTTAAGGGGTAAATAAAAAAAAGTTACCAAAACACCAAAGTATAAATATTTAATCTAATCTATATATCTAACATATATGGCATCTCTTCATTTAACAGCAGATTTGTGTAGGAATTATTTTTTTCTAAAATGAAAATGCACAGAACATCATAGTAACATAGTACATAAGGCCGAAAAAAGACATCTGTCCATCCAGTTCCGCCTGTCATCCTCGGTATAAATTATCGGCTATCGGCCTGAAAGTTCAGATAATCGGTATCTGCTCAAAAAAAAAAAAATCTATATTGGTCGATCCCCAATTGAAATGAATGGGTCCGCATCCTATCCGCAAAAAAAAAAAAAAAAAAACTAAACTGACATGGAAACAAAATATGTTTGTGTGCATGTAGCCTAAGGCTAGTTTCACAATAGCGGCAGGACGGATCTGACAGGCTGTTCACCCGATGGAACAGCCTGTCGGATCCGTCCTGCAGCTAGTGAACGTGTGCCCCCGGACTACTGCTCCGGCCCCATTAACTATAATGGGGGCGGGGTGGAGTTCCGGCAGAGGCACGTCGAGAGGCTGCCAGAATAAATGTCGGACACGTCGTAGTTTTATTCCGGCAGCCTCTCGCCGTGCCTCCCCCAGAACTCCGTCCGGCCCCCATTATAGACAATGGGGCCAGAGCGGTAGTCCGGGGGGACGCGTTTCTCTAGCGGCAGGACGGAACAGACAGGCTGTTCCGTCGGGTGAACAGCCTGTCAGATCTGTCCTGCCGCTAGTGTGAAAGTAGCCTAATACTTTCTGTCTGTGAGCAGCTAAGGAGCTGCTGGGGAAGTAGCTATGTAGAAAAGCTCATGCCCTGAAGCAGTTTTACACAGAACAGTAGTGCAGATGTGAAGTGGACGAGACAGGAGCTGGTGTGTCTGCGTGCCTATGCGCGCTCCCAGCCACTACAGATGACTGAAGCATGTCTGGCGGTGCGCAAGCACAGCGGTGGCCGTAACCCCTGACAATGATTAATGAATAAAGGGGTTGAAAAATTAAGAAATTAGCCAAAAGGAGGAAGTTTGGTTAACCACCTGAGGACCGCCTAACGCACGGATGCGTCCGGCCCTCTTACTCTGGGTCGACGCATCGGCGCGTCATCTCGCGAGACGCGAGATTAGTTGTGCACGCGCGTTCACAGTGGCGCGCGTCTCTGCAGTTATACTGCAGCCTGCCAGCGATGATCAAAGATGTATATCAGACACTGTTTTGTTAACAGCGCGTGATATACCTGCTACCTGGTCCTCTGGTGGTCCCATTTGCTGGGATCGACCACCAGAGGACCAGGTAGCTATGTAAAGTTGCACCAAGCACCACACTACACTACCCCCCCCCCCGGTCACTTATTAACCCCTTGTTAACCCCATATAGACTCCCTGATCACCCCCCTGTAAGGCTCCAGTCACATGTCCATGTGTGTTTTGCGGATCCGCAAAATACGGACCACGGGAAAAAAATAGGACATGTTCTATATTTTTGCGGAACGGAAGTGCAGACCCGGAAGTGCGGATCCGCAATTCCAGATCCGAGCGGGACAAAGTCTGTCCCCATAGAAATGAATGGGTCCGCAATTCCGTTCCGCAAACAGAATTACGGACGTGTGAATGGGGCATAAGGGTCCCTTATCACCGCCAGTTAGTTAGCTAGTGCCCAGCCCACCGCACTCACTGATTTTGGCAGAGATTTTTTTATCCACATTGATCGATGCGAATGAAAAAATCTGTGCCGTTCATTTATTTTTTTTTTCCAGAGGCTGAACGGGAAAAAAAATCTCATTACCCGTATGCTCAATACAAGGAGAATCGCAGAAACTCCTAATGCTGGCCATACGTGTAATGATTGCGGAGACCCTCAAATGCCAGGGCAGTACAAACACCTCACAAGTGACCCCATTTTAGAAAGAAGACACCCCAAGGTATTCCGTGAGGGGTATGGTGAGTTCATGTAAAAAAAATTTTTTTGTCACAAGTTAGTGGAATATGAGACTTTGTAAAAAAAAAATAATAGCAGCAATTTCCGCTAACTTGTGCCCAAAAAATGTTTTTTTTGTGAACTCGCCATGCCCTTCACAGAATACCTTGGGGTGTCTTCTTTCCAAAATAGGGTCACATGTGGGGTATTTATACTGCCCTGGCATTTTAGGGGTCCTAAAGCGTGAGAATCCAAATGCGTAAAAATGCCCTGTGAAATCCTAAAGGTACTCATTGGAATTTGGGCCCCTTTGCGCATCTTGGCTGCAAAAAAGTGTCACACATGTGGTATCACCGTACTCAGCAGAAGTAGGGCAATGTGTTTTGGGGTGTATTTTTATATATATACCCATACTTTGTGTGAGAAATATCGCTGTAAACGACAACTTTTTAATTTTTTTTATACTAAGTTGTCAATTTACAGAGATATTTCTCTCACCCAACATGGGTATATGTAAAAATACACCCCAAAAAACATTGCCCTACTTCTCCTGAGTACGGCGATACCACATGAGTGACACTTTTTTGCAGCCTGGGTGCGCAAAGGGGCCCAAATTCCAACGAGTACCTTTAGGTTTTACATGGCTGTTCACAATTTAGACCCGCCCAAAATGCCAGAACAGTAAACACAACCCACAAATGACCCCATTTCGGAAAGTAGACACCCCAAGGTATTCACTGAGGGGCATGGTGAGTCCGTAGGAGATTTTTTATTTTTTATTTTTTTTTGCCAGAAGTTAGCAGAAATGGAAACTTTATTATTTATTTTTTTTCCTCAGAAAGTGTCATTTTCCGCTAACTTGTGAAAAAAAATGAAATCATACATGAACTCACCATGCCCCTCCGCGAATACTTTGGGGTGTCTTCTTTCTAAAATGGGGTCATTTGGGGGGTATTTATACTATTCTGGCATTCTAGCCCCTGAAGAAACGTGACAGGTGCTCAGAAAGTCAGAGCTGCTTCAAAATGCGGAAATTCACTTTTTTGCACCATAGTTTGTAAACGCTATAAGTTTTACGCAAACCAATAAATATACACTTATTGGATTTTTTTTTATCAAAGACATGTAGAACAATAAATTTTGCGAAAAATTTATATAAAAATGTAGCTTTTTAAAAAAAAAAATTACAACAGAAAGTGAAAAATGTCATTTTTTTGCAAAAATTTCGCTCATTTTTGATTAATAGCAAAAAAAGTTAAAATGTCAGCAGCAATGAAATACCACCAAATGAAAGCTCTATTAGTGAGAAGGAAAGGAGGTAAAATTTATTTGGGTGGTAAGGGTACTTTCACACTAGCGTTGGTGCGGATCCGTCTGTTTATTTGCACAGACGGATCCGCACCTCTAATGCAAACGTTTGTATCCGTTCAGAACGGATCTGTTTGCATTAGCTTTAAAGAAAAATAACAAAGTCCAAAACGGATCCGTTTTGACTTACATTGAAAGTCAATGGGGAACGGATCCGTTTTCAAATGCACCATATTGTGTCACTGACAACGGATCCGTCCCCATTGACTTACATTGTAAAAAAAAACGGATCCGTTAGGCTCCGCCTCTCCAGACGGACACCAAAATGCTGCATGCTGCGTTTTGGTGTCCGCCTCCAAAACGGAATAGAGGCGGAACGGAGCCTAACTGATGCATTCTGAACGGATCCTTATCCATTCAGAATGCATTGGGGCTTAACTGATCCGTTTTGGACCGTTTGTGAGAGCCCTGAAACGGATCTCACAAACAGAATCCAAAACGCTAGTGTGAAAGTACCTTAAGTTGTATAACGGAGCAATAAACGGTGAAAGTAGTGTAGTGCAGAATTGTAAAAAGTGGTCTGGTCATTAAGGGTGTTTAAGCTAGGGGGGCTGAGGTGGTTAAAGGACCTACATTAGGAAGTGGCTTCTATTGACAAGTTGGGCATTCAGGTAGCCATTTTATAAGGTGAGACAACCCCTTGAAAACACCCAGTCCTATGCACATGCAATGACCAACACATGGAGCCCACCTCTATGTTGAGCCTGTCAGCACATGAGGAATCCTAAACTCTAGGCTGCAAGAATGGATTTCCCCTAGCCGGTAACAGGCGATAGACACCCGGTGAACAGCATTTCGCACAATTTTTCCACCTATAAAAGCATTTTCGACTAATGACGTTGATTACAGTGCACATTTTACTACCCTATTTACATGAACGCCCCCATCCCCTAGGCCTGAACACATTATTACAGCACGAAGACCAGAGAAGCAGTCCTTCCAACCTAGCGTTGTCACCTCGTGCACAAGTCAGTCTACAGAAGGATATTTCGCCAGAGGAGACTCGATTTTCTTCTTAGCTGCAGCCTCTCTTTGTTTTGCCTTCATTAGTCTCCTCAGCTCATCTTGCTGTATTACTGTCTTCTTTCCGGAGGCCGCCATGTTATTCCTCTTTAAACCAGTCTCCTGTAGCAAACGTTACTTCCTGTAGGGTAGCGGCTAAACTCCACGCACGGTACAGCCCTGCTTACGTCACAACATCACGTGACATCCATAGGTCACGTGGGTCGGAAGCTGGCACGTAGCGCAGGCACTCAGGCAGGCTGGTGATAGTAAATAGACAGCTCACAGTGGGTTGTGACTAAATACTATACTCCGTAAGGACCTGGTCCTTACCAGTGATAGTAAATAGCCAGCTCAGTGTGAGCTGGCTATTTACTATCACCGGTAAGGACCTTTTTGCCCCCTAGTGGTCAGGTCCTGAACTGATATAGTATATAGCCAGTTCACAGGGAGTTGGCTAAATACTATACTCTGTGAGGACCTGGTCCTTCCCAGTGATAGTAAATAGCCGACCACTGTGAGCTGTCTATTTACTATCACCGGTAAGGACCTTTTTGCGCCCTAGTGGTCAGGTCCTGAACTGATATAGTATATAGTCAGTTCACAGGGAGTTGGCTAAATACTATACTCCATAAGGACCTGGTCCTTACCAGTGATAGACAGCTATTTCCTATTTCCCATGATTTGTAGGGACCTCTTCTTCTGCCTCGTTGATCTGGTTATTGAACAGTGTTAGGATTTAGTTGCTTCTCAATGACTTGGCTAAATCTCATGGTCTATTAGGACCTAGTCATTAACTATGTCCAGTAACAGCTTCCACATGGATGCAGTGTTAGAGTATACAATAAAGTTATATAGGTGACTGTTGTAGAATAAGACTCTTTTAGGTTTATTTTTATTTCTGGAAAATCTTTACAATAAAAAAAACTATCATGTGACGTCTGAGCACTTGTATCTGAAGAATTGTCCGATCCTGTGATATTCATGGTAAAACGCTTTGCAGAAACATCTGGCCACGTGATCTCTGTACTTTCATAGAAGAAAGGGGTTATCCGATATTGAAAATATCTCGCCAATGCCCGGGCTCCTTGTAAGGATTATACGTACCTGCTCAGTGGCACTCGTGTCGCTGAGGATCCCTGCATGATTGCTGCTGCATCTCCCTGTCACTCAGATCAAAACATCCAAGGACAGGGGCATCTGATGACAGGGAGCAGCCAATAGCAGGACACAACTGTGACCAGACCCAAGGGGCTTGACCCCGCTGCGGCATGCTATTGCCTGTTCTTCCTGTCGCCGGGGTTACGGGAGATGCAGCGGTGGCCATATAGGGATCCGAGCGACACCGGTGCCCTGAGCACGTATAATCCATACAAGGGGCCCGGGCATTGGCGGGATACTTTGTCAGATAACCCTTTAACATTATTTGTTTAAAAACAAATTCGAAATTTCCTATATTCTCAAAAGGATCTTTTCCATCTATTATATACTAGGAAGGATTCATACTCCTGAGGTCCTTTTCAGGGATAGGATTTAGCCGACTCACACTGAAGTGGCTATTTCCCGTACTCCAAAAGGACCTTTTCCCTCTATTATGGAATATGGAGGATTCATACTGCTGAGGTCCTTTTCAAGGATAGGATTTAGCCGACTCACACTGAAGTGGCTATTTCCCGTACTCCAAAAGGACCTTTTCCTCTATTATGGAGTATGGAAGATTCATACTGGTGAGGTCCTTTTCAAGGATAGGATTTAGCCGACTCACACTGAAGTGGCTATTTTCCGTACTCCAAAAGGACCTTTTCTCTCTATTATGGAGTATGGAGGATTCATACTGCTGAGGTCCTTTCAAAGGATAGTATTTAGCTGACTCACACTGAAGTGGCTATTTTCCGTACTGCAAAAGGACCTTTTCAATCTATTATGGAGTATGAAGGATTCATACTGCTGAGGTCCTTTTCAAGGATAGTATTTAGCCGACTCACACTGAAGTGGCTATTTCCCGTACTCCAAAAGGACCTTTTCCCTCTCTTATGGAGGATGGAAGATTTCTACTGCTGAGGTCCTTTTCAAGGATAGTATTTAGCCGACTCACACTGAAGTGGCTATTTCCCGTACTCCAAAAGGACCTTTTCCCTCTCTTATGGAGGATGGAAGATTTATACTGCTGAGGTCCTTTTCAAGGATAGTATTTAGCCGACTCACACTGAAGTGGCTATTTCCCGTACTCCAAAAGGACCTTTTCCTCTCTTATGGAGGATGGAAGATTTCTACTGCTGAGGTCCTTTTCAAGGATAGTATTTAGCCTACTCACACTGAAGTGGCTATTTCCCATACTCCAAAAGGACCTTTTCAATCTATTATGGAGTATGAAGGATTCATACTGCTGAGGTCCTTTTCAAGGATAGTATTTAGCCGACTCACACTGAAGTGGCTATTTCCGTACTCCAAAAGGACCTTTTCCTCTCTTATGGAGGATGGAAGATTTATACTGCTGAGGTCCTTTTCAAGGATAGTATTTAGCCGACTCACACTGAAGTGGCTATTTCCCGTACTCCAAAAGGACCTTTTCCTCTCTTATGGAGGATGGAAGATTTATACTGCTGAGGTCCTTTTCAAGGATATTATTTAGCCTACTCACACTGAAGTGGCTATTTCCCATACTCCAAAAGGACCTTTTCAATCTATTATGGAGTATGAAGGATTCATACTGCTGAGGTCCTTTTCAAGGATAGGATTTAGCCGACTCACACTAAAGTGGCTATTTCCCGTACTCCAAAAGGACCTTTTCAATCTAATATGTACTAGAAAGGATTCATACTGCTGAGGTCCTTTTCAAGGATAGTATTTAGCCGACTCACACTGAAGTGGGTATTTTCCGTACTCCAAAAGGACCTTTTCCCTCTATTATGGAGTATGGAAGATTTATACTGCTGAGGTCCTTTTCAAGGATATTATTTAGCCTACTCACACTGAAGTGGCTATTTTCCGTACTGCAAAAGGACCTTTTCAATCTATTATGGAGTATGAAGGATTCATACTGCTGAGGTCCTTTTCAAGGATAGGATTTAGCCGACTCACACTAAAGTGGCTATTTCCCGTACTCCAAAAGGACCTTTTCAATCTAATATGTACTAGAAAGGATTCATACTGCTGAGGTCCTTTTCAAGGATAGTATTTAGCCGACTCACACTGAAGTGGGTATTTTCCGTACTCCAAAAGGACCTTTTCCCTCTATTATGGAGTATGGAGGATTCATACTGCTGAGGTCCTTTTCAAGGATAGTATTTAGCCGACTCACACTGAAGTGGCTATTTCCCGTACTCCAAAAGGACCTTTTCCCTCTCTTATGGAGGATGGAAGATTTATACTGCTGAGGTCCTTTTCAAGGATAGTATTTTGCCGACTCACACTGAAGTGGCTATTTCCCGTACTCCAAAAGGACCTTTTCCCTCTCTTATGGAGGATGGAAGATTTCTACTGCTGAGGTCCTTTTCAAGGATAGTATTTAGCCTACTCACACTGAAGTGGCTATTTCCCATACTCCAAAAGGACCTGTTCAATCTATTATGGAGTATGAAGGATTCATACTGCTGAGGTCCTTTTCAAGGATAGGATTTAGCCGACTCACACTAAAGTGGCTATTTCCCATACTCCAAAAGGACCTTTTCAATCTATTATGTACTAGAAAGGATTCATACTGCTGAGGTCCTTTTCAAGGATAGTATTTAGCCGACTCACACTAATGTGGCTATTTCCCGAACTCCAAAAGGACCTTTTCCCTCTATTATGGAGGATGGAAGATTTATACTGCTGAGGTCCTTTCCAAGGATAGTATTTTGCCGACTCACACTGAAGTGGGTATTTTCCGTACTCCAAAAGGACCTTTTCCCTCTATTATGGAGTATGGAGGATTCATACTGCTGAGGTCCTTTCCAAGGATAGTATTTAGCCGACTCACACTGAAGTGGCTATTTCCTGTACTACAAAAGGACATTTTCCCTCTATTATGGAGTATGGAAGATTTATACTGCTGAGGTCCTTTTCAAGGATAGTATTTAGCCGACTCACACTGAAGTGGCTATTTTCCGTACTCCAAAAGGACCTTTTCCCTCTATTATAGAGTATGGAAGATTTATACTGCTGAGGTCCTTTTCAAGGATAGTATTTAGCCGACTCACACTGAAGTGGCTATTTCGCGTACTCCAAAAGGACCTTTTCCCTCTATTATAGAGTATGGAAGATGTATACTGCTGAGGTCCTTTTCAAGGATAGTATTTAGCCGACTCACACTGAAGTGGCTATTTCCTGTACTACAAAAGGACATTTTCCCTCTATTATGGAGTATGGAGGATTCATACTGCTGAGGTCCTTTCCAAGGATAGGATTTAGCTGACTCACACTGAAGTGGCTATTTCCCGGACTCCAAAAGGACCTTTTCAATCTATTATGTACTAGGAAGGATTCATACTCCTGAGGTGCTTTTCAGTGATAGGATTTAGCTGACTCAGACTGCAGTGGCTATTTCCCGTACTCCAAAAGGACCTTTTCCCTCTCTTATGGAGGATGGAAGATTTATACTGCTGAGGTCCTTTTCAAGGATAGTATTTAGCCGACTCACACTGAAGTGGCTATTTCCCGTACTCCAAAAGGACCTTTTCCCTCTCTTATGGAGGATGGAAGATTTCTACTGCTGAGGTCCTTTTCAAGGATAGTATTTAGCCTACTCACACTGAAGTGGCTATTTCCCATACTCCAAAAGGACCTTTTCAATCTATTATGGAGTATGAAGGATTCATACTGCTGAGGTCCTTTTCAAGGATAGTATTTAGCCGACTCACACTGAAGTGGCTATTTCCCGTACTCCAAAAGGACCTTTTCCCTCTCTTATGGAGGATGGAAGATTTATACTGCTGAGGTCCTTTTCAAGGATAGTATTTAGCCGACTCACACTAAAGTGGCTATTTCCCGTACTCCAAAAGGACCTTTTCAATCTAATATGTACTAGAAAGGATTCATACTGCTGAGGTCCTTTTCAAGGATAGTATTTAGCCGACTCACACTGAAGTGGCTATTTCCCATACTCCAAAAGGACATTTTCCCTCTCTTATGGAGGATGGAAGATTTCTACTGCTGAGGTCCTTTTCAAGGATAGTATTTAGCCGACTCACACTGAAGTGGCTATTTCCCGTACTCCAAAAGGACCTTTTCCCTCTCTTATGGAGGATGGAAGATTTCTACTGCTGAGGTCCTTTTCAAGGATAGTATTTAGCCTACTCACACTGAAGTGGCTATTTCCCATACTCCAAAAGGACATTTTCCCTCTCTTATGGAGGATGGAAGATTTCTACTGCTGAGGTCCTTTTCAAGGATAGTATTTAGCCGACTCACACTGAAGTGGCTATTTCCCGTACTCCAAAAGGACCTTTTCCCTCTCTTATGGAGGATGGAAGATTTATACTGCTGAGGTCCTTTTCAAGGATAGTATTTAGCCGACTCACACTGAAGTGGCTATTTCCCGTACTCCAAAAGGACCTTTTCCCTCTCTTATGGAGGATGGAAGATTTCTACTGCTGAGGTCCTTTTCAAGGATAGTATTTAGCCTACTCACACTGAAGTGGCTATTTCCCATACTCCAAAAGGACCTTTTCAATCTATTATGGAGTATGAAGGATTCATACTGCTGAGGTCCTTTTCAAGGATAGTATTTAGCCGACTCACACTGAAGTGGCTATTTCCGCACTCTAAAAGGACCTTTTCCTCTCTTATGGAGGATGGAAGATTTATACTGCTGAGGTCCTTTTTAAGGATAGTATTTAGCCGACTCACACTGAAGTGGCTATTTCCCGTACTCCAAAAGGACCTTTTCCCTCTCTTATGGAGGATGGAAGATTTATACTGCTGAGGTCCTTTTCAAGGATATTATTTAGCCTACTCACACTGAAGTGGCTATTTCCCATACTCCAAAAGGACCTTTTCAATCTATTATGGAGTATGAAGGATTCATACTGCTGAGGTCCTTTTCAAGGATAGGATTTAGCCGACTCACACTAAAGTGGCTATTTCCCGTACTCCAAAAGGACCTTTTCAATCTAATATGTACTAGAAAGGATTCATACTGCTGAGGTCCTTTTCAAGGATAGTATTTAGCCGACTCACACTGAAGTGGGTATTTTCCGTACTCCAAAAGGACCTTTTCCCTCTATTATGGAGTATGGAAGATTTATACTGCTGAGGTCCTTTTCAAGGATATTATTTAGCCTACTCACACTGAAGTGGCTATTTTCCGTACTGCAAAAGGACCTTTTCAATCTATTATGGAGTATGAAGGATTCATACTGCTGAGGTCCTTTTCAAGGATAGGATTTAGCCGACTCACACTAAAGTGGCTATTTCCCGTACTCCAAAAGGACCTTTTCAATCTAATATGTACTAGAAAGGATTCATACTGCTGAGGTCCTTTTCAAGGATAGTATTTAGCCGACTCACACTGAAGTGGGTATTTTCCGTACTCCAAAAGGACCTTTTCCCTCTATTATGGAGTATGGAGGATTCATACTGCTGAGGTCCTTTTCAAGGATAGTATTTAGCCGACTCACACTGAAGTGGCTATTTCCGTACTCCAAAAGGACCTTTTCCTCTCTTATGGAGGATGGAAGATTTATACTGCTGAGGTCCTTTTCAAGGATAGTATTTTGCCGACTCACACTGAAGTGGCTATTTCCCGTACTCTAAAAGGACCTTTTCCTCTCTTATGGAGGATGGAAGATTTCTACTGCTGAGGTCCTTTTCAAGGATAGTATTTAGCCTACTCACACTGAAGTGGCTATTTCCCATACTCCAAAAGGACCTTTTCAATCTATTATGGAGTATGAAGGATTCATACTGCTGAGGTCCTTTTCAAGGATAGGATTTAGCCGACTCACACTAAAGTGGCTATTTCCCATACTCCAAAAGGACCTTTTCAATCTATTATGTACTAGAAAGGATTCATACTGCTGAGGTCCTTTTCAAGGATAGTATTTAGCCGACTCACACTAATGTGGCTATTTCCGAACTCCAAAAGGACCTTTTCCCTCTATTATGGAGGATGGAAGATTTATACTGCTGAGGTCCTTTCCAAGGATAGTATTTTGCCGACTCACACTGAAGTGGGTATTTTCCGTACTCCAAAAGGACCTTTTCCCTCTATTATGGAGTATGGAGGATTCATACTGCTGAGGTCCTTTCCAAGGATAGTATTTAGCCGACTCACACTGAAGTGGCTATTTCCTGTACTACAAAAGGACATTTTCCTCTATTATGGAGTATGGAAGATTTATACTGCTGAGGTCCTTTTCAAGGATAGTATTTAGCCGACTCACACTGAAGTGGCTATTTTCCGTACTCCAAAAGGACCTTTTCCCTCTATTATAGAGTATGGAAGATTTATACTGCTGAGGTCCTTTTCAAGGATAGTATTTAGCCGACTCACACTGAAGTGGCTATTTCGCACATCTAAAAGGACCTTTTCCCTCTATTATAGAGTATGGAAGATGTATACTGCTGAGGTCCTTTTCAAGGATAGTATTTAGCCGACTCACACTGAAGTGGCTATTTCCTGTACTACAAAAGGACATTTTCCCTCTATTATGGAGTATGGAGGATTCATACTGCTGAGGTCCTTTCCAAGGATAGGATTTAGCTGACTCACACTGAAGTGGCTATTTCCCGGACTCCAAAAGGACCTTTTCAATCTATTATGTACTAGGAAGGATTCATACTCCTGAGGTGCTTTTCAGTGATAGGATTTAGCTGACTCAGACTGCAGTGGCTATTTCCCGTACCCCAAAATGACCTTTTCCCTCTATTATGGAGGATAGAGGATTTATACTGCTGAGGTCCTTTTTCATCTATTAACAAGGAAGTTGTTACACAAACTTTATAAAAATACAGTGATCATGATCGTGGTTCAGAAATGAAGAAGCGGCTTTTATTTAAATGACCTTTCAAAATGCATCCCTTTAGGAGGGGCAGATCCTGGACGGCGCTGACACATTACTACTGGACGGGGACAGTGAAATGAGAGGTCAGTGAAGTCAGAATAGTAGGAAGAGGCAAAAATGAGGGTGACATCACTGTCAGAGGTAACATCATCCTCTTGTCAGATGACGTTGTTGATGGCTCAGTCGTCCTTTCCACATTTTCATCTCCTTCATCCATAATAACAGTCGCCCAACAGTTAGTGGAGTCACTGGTTAATACCGACTGGGAGGCTGGTGCCGAGCCTGACAGTGCTGCCACCGCAACTACTGGTGGATGATGGGGTTTTTCCTCCATTATTCTGTCCGCTTTCATTTTCTGTTGCCAAACATATCCTAATCAAATATGACTCTGCTTTCAACTACACACCAAATTGCAGTCTGTGATGCAAGAAATTCTTTTCCTGTACTACATGCAATATTCCAGTGTACGTTTTTATTTTAAATACACATATAAATGGTGATTGTACACAGAGTGATGCAAGAAATAGAATTGCCATAGAAAATGCAATATTGAAATGTAATTTTTTTCAAATACACACCAAAATGCTGTGGGATGACTGTCTGCTGTATAAAATGCAGGTTTTGTTCAAATTCATAAATGAAATATGAGGATGAAGCTAAAATGCACTCTAACCATTAGGGTGCTTTCACACTTGCGTTCTGAGGATCCGGCAGGCACTTCCATCCCGCCGGATCTGTCAGAACGCAAGTCGCCCGAAAGCATTTGAAGACTGATCAGTCTTCAAAATGCTTTCAGGTTACCATGGCAGCCAGGACGCTACTGAAGTCCTGGCTGCCATGGTACTCCGCAGCAGTGTACTTACCTGCGCTGCGGCCGCTCCTTCATGACGTCACAGGTCCCCGCATAGATCAATGTGCCGCCCGGACTTGTGACATCAAGAAGGAGCGCCTCGGGCCGCAATGCAGGTAAGTACACTGCTGCGGAGTACTTACCATGGCAGCCAGGACTTCAGTAGCGATCTGGCTGCCATGGTAACCGATCGGAGCCCCAGCTTACACTGGGGCCCCGATCAGAACTGCTGCTGCGCATGAGCAGAGCTAAACGTCGAATCAGGCAATGCGCTGAAACGACGTTTAGCTTAATTCCGGATCTGGATTAATGCACTTCAATGGGCATTAATTCCAGATCCGGCGTTACGGCAAGTCTTCCGGATTTTTGGACGGAGACAAATCCGCATACTGCGGTTTTGTCAACGTCCAAGAAATGTTCACATACTGAACGGAAGACATCCTGAACGGATTTCTCTCCATTCAGAATGCATGGGGATAATCCTGATCAGTTTCTTTACGGCGGAGACCCGACAACAGATCTCTATGCCGGAAAGTAAAAACGCAAATGTGAAAGCACACTTACTGATGAACTTAATGTGACCTTCTCTAAACCTTTGAATGCACATGTCCAACTGTTCAGTGTTTTCAGGACTTTTTGCACAACTTGCTGTTCTCTAACAAGGAGCTTAACGGCAAAATTCACAGGTGTTTGATCCATGAATCAGGCAATACATTTCCTGGTTCAATAAGAATTAGTATTTAAACAGTCCTCCTCATCATGTTGTTCACATTTTACCATCATGAGACCAAGACGACACCAGCAATTCATCAGCAATACTTCGCCATTGCGAGGCTTCAGGCAGGATGTTCTCAGATGGAAGTGGCCACTGAGCTTAGAGTGTCACAGAGAGTCATCAGCAGGTTATATTAGAGATACAGAGAGACTGGAAGGGTCACAGAAAGGCAGAGAAGTGGAAGTCCTTTAGCCACTTCCCATACTAATGACCACTTTATTGTGAGCAATGCCCTGCGGAACTGCATGATGAATGCCACACAACTCCAGGCACAAGAGAGGTGAGAGGCAGCCAAGTTTCAAGTCAGACCATTGGAAACCGTTTACATCAGCGCAGTCTGCGTGCTAGACGACCTGCAAGAGTACCTGACCGCACCACCAGGCACAGGCGTCATCGTCTTGCATGGGCCAGGGAGCACCTACGCTGGACGAGGGACCAGTGGCCTCAGTGCTGTTCACTAATGAAAGACGATTCACGCTGAGCAGAAATGATGGTCGCCAACGATGTCGGAGACGTCAAGGAGAGCGCTCTGCATCAGCCATTGGTGTCACCAGACGAGCCTTTGGTGGTGGTGGTTGTGGTGATACAGTGTGGGCAGATGTCTAGTCAATACAGAACCTCCCTTTACTTTGTGAATGGCCCATACTACTTGAAGAACATCATTAATCCAGTCGTTGTGCCTCTACAGGAACAACACAGGCCCAACGTCATCTTCATGGAGGACAATGCGCCAGCTCATCGAGGTCCATCATTAGGGAACCAAAATTGGATAAATCCCAGCAGGCATACTTATAATGAAGTATACTTTTATTCCATAATAGACAAAATATCACAGTACGTGTTTCGGCCCATCCAGAACTTTGAGGAAGGCTGGACGGGCCGAAACGCATCCTGTGATATTTTGTCTATTATGGAATAAAAGTATACTTCATTATAAGTACACCTGCTGAAATTTATCCAGTTTTCGATTTTGTTGGGGACGGCCCCTTCCCGTGCAAGCAGTCCAGTGGTGAGCTGATTTTGATTGAACCATCATTAGGGAACAACTGCTGGAGACTGGGGGACCATGAAGAGGCTCGTACCCCAGAACCTCAATGTTCTGCGGGCCACCCTTCAAGAAGAGTTGGATGCCACGCCTCAGCAGACAATAAGTCGACTTGTGAACAGCAGGAGACGGCGTTGTCAACCTGTAATTGATGCTCAAGGCCACAGGACAAGTTCTGGAGACACTGACATTTGTGGGGGTATACCCAGCACTGGGGTTGGTGAGACCCTGCCATTTAGTGGCGGTATACCCAGCACTGGGGTCGGTGAGACGCTGACATTTACTGGCGGTACACCCAGCACTGGGGTTGGCTTTTGTTTCAATAAATTGTTTGAGATGAGAAAACCCCTGTTTCTTTGCTGTTTCTACTTAAATGCCCGACTTTCATGATATAATACCACTGGAGCCGGAGCATTTACATTTTCCATAAATTTTACTCGAAAGCCGATTATCCCTAACTTTGTTAGTTGTGTATGTTTTTATTTTTATAATACTTTGCTGGCAGATTAGCACATACATGATGCTGTCTGGTCTCTATTTTCCTTCCCCACATTACGCCATTCGCCGCGTGTTTTTATATTTTAATAGTACAGGGGGTTTCACATGCGTCGATACCAATCATTACACTGTGTCTCTCAGACTCCAACTTTACTCCTATTTTTTTAAACCACAAAGGATCAGTGTAGAGGCCAATTTACTATTCCTTTTATATTTTGGGACATCCCAACTAAATGGCCTACTCTTGATACTGTCCCTATAACATCTAAATTAAGACATAACTTATTCATTTCCAAATTATAAGTCCCCAGAAATCCCACCATTAAAATCACTAGGTGGTTAACACGAGCATGTAGCTATTAATACTGTTAGTTGTAGCCGCAGGACTGCTTTCCTCATGCGCCGATGCAGCCGCAAAGAGACCTGTATGAGATGACGACTGTACTGTATTCACCATTAGATGCAACCAAACCTAGTTTGTATATATTAAAATACTAGCCGCACTGCCCCCCCGACATGTTTTGCCAAATCCTTGGCGTCTTCAGGGGTGCAGGCAGTGTGCGCTGCAAAAATGGTTAGCAGGGGTTTTTAAAAGCTTGTATTACCTCCCCCCGCCTCTCGTGTAGTAAGCGCTCCAATCACATCTGTTTTTACTTCCCTCTTTGTCAGGGGCCTTCTGACTGGTGGTTTAATAATTATGAAGGAGAGTGTCATCGCCGATTTCAACGTTATGTCAGAATGACGCTACTATCGCGGATGACATCCGACTTAGTGGAGTTGCGGTCCCACTCAACTGCAGTGCGCATGATTTGACTCAGTCTCCGGAGTGAGCCGCTCTATCTTAACCTCCTGTTCCATTTTTTTAGCTCAATATTTCTACATGTTGAAATTGAAAAATTATATTTATGAGCCAAAGAAACTGTTTATGGAGACCAGCGTCTCTTGTAGGTTGTTCTTAATTAATTCATAATATTTATTTAATTATTTATCTATTTTATAATGCACCCTTCTCTCTATTAATTTTTCTATGTGGTCAACCTATATTATAGTTTTTAATAGTGTCTCTAGATCCTAAATCTCAGACTCCAATGCACAGGCAGGGTCTTAATAGCTGAGGCTTGGAGCATTCAGGAGGACTGAGGTTGCAGCACACGTGCTCATGGTTTTTCAGCTCCTAGATGCCATGGTCACATTTGACCACAGCATCTGAGGGGTTAAAGCACTGTACAATGCAGGGTGGCCCCTTTTGTAGCAGTAAATGCTGTCAGCAGGCGGGTTAGCGTGGAGGTCTGTGGGGTTATTCTAGACGTCTGTGCCGACCTCTATCCACAGCTACAAGCTCCGAGCAGACAGAGGAACGCCAGCGGAAAAGGAAAAAAAAAAACAAGTTAATCTTAAAAAATTGGATAAAACTTAGTTTTTATTGAAGACAAGAAAACTGGCAGATTTCACCTGTACAGTATGATATCAGACAGGGAGACATGATAACTGGGATTGTATGCTGAGGGTGGGGGCTGCTGCGTGGTATTGTAATGAGGGTGGGGCTGATGTGAGACTGTATGGAGGGGCTGCCGTGTGAGACTGTATGGAGGGGGCTGCCGTGTGAGACTGTATGGAGGGGGCTGCCGTGTGAGACTGTATGGAAGGGGGCTGCCGTGTGAGACTGTATGGAAGGGGGCTGCCGTGTGAGACTGTATGGAAGGGGGCTGCCGTGTGAGACTGTATGGAAGGGGGCTGCCGTGTGAGACTGTATGGAAGGGGGCTGCCGTGTGAGACTGTATGGAGGGGGCTGCCGTGTGATACTGTATGGAAGGGGGCTGCCGTGTGAGACTGTACGGAGGGGGCTGCCGTGTGAGACTGTATGGAAGGGGGCTGCCGTGTGAGACTGTACGGAGGGGGGGCTACCGTGTGAGACTGTACAGAAGGGGGGGCTGCCGTGTGAGACTGTACGGAGGGGGGGCTACCGTGTGAGACTGTACAGAAGGGGGGGCTGCCGTGTGAGACTGTACGGAGAGGGGGGCTGCCGTGTGAGACTGTACGGAGAGGGGGCTGCCGTGTGAGACTGTACGGAGAGGGGGCTGCCGTGTGAGACTGTACGGAGGGGGCTGCCGTGTGAGACTGTATGGAAGAGGGCTGCCGTATGAGACTGTATGGAGGGGAGGAGGGGGACTGCCGTGTGAGACTGTACAGAGGGGCTGGCGTGTGAGACTGTATGGAGGGGGCTGCCGTATGAGACTGTATGGAGGGGGCTGCCGTATGAGACTGTATGGAGGGGCTGGCGTATGAGACTGTATGGAGGGGCTGGCGTATGAGACTGTATGGAGGGGGCTGCCGTATGAGACTGTATGGAGGGGGCTGCCGTGTGAGACTGTATGGAGGGGGCTGCCGTGTGAGACTGTATGGAGGGGGCTGCCGTGTGAGACTGTATGGAAGAGGGGCTGCCGTATGAGACTGTATGGAGGAGGGGAGGGGGGACTGCCGTGTGAGACTGTACAGAGGGGCTGGCGTGTGAGACTGTATGGAGGGGGCTGCCGTATGAGACTGTATGGAGGGGGGCTGCCGTATGAGACTGTATGGAGGGGGCTGGCGTATGAGACTGTATGGAGGGGGGCTGGCGTATGAGACTGTATGGAGGGGGCTGCCGTATGAGACTGTATGGAGGGGGCTGCCGTGAGAGACTGTATGGAGGGGCTGCCGTGTGAGACTGTATGGAGGGGGCTGCCGTGTGAGACTGTATGGAAGGGCGGGGCTGCCGTGTGAGACTGTATGGAAGGGGCGGGGCTGCCGTGTGAGACTGTATGGAAAGGGAGGGGGGGGGCTCCAGTGTGAGACTGTACGGAGGGGGGGCTACCGTGTGAGACTGTACGGAGGGAGGGGCTGCCGTGTGGGTCTGTACGGAGGGGGCTGCCGTGTGAGACTGTACGGAGGGGGGCTGCCGTGTGAGACTGTACGGAGGGGGCTGCCGTGTGAGACTGTACGGAGGGGAGCTGCCGTGTGAGACTGTACAGAGGGGGGCTGCCGTGTGAGACTGTATGGAAGGGGGGCTGCTGTATGAGACTGTATGGGGGTGGGGCTGCCGTGTGAGACTGTATGGAGGGGGCTGCCGTGTGAGACTGTACAGGGGGCTGCCGTGTGAGACTGTATGGAGGGGGCTGCCGTGTGAGACTGTATGGAGGGGCTGCCGTGTGAGACTGTATGGAGGGGGCTGCCGTGTGAGACTGTATGGAGGGGGCTGCCGTGTGAGACTGTATGGAAGGGGGGCTGCCGTGTGAGACTGTATGGAAGGGCGGGGCTGCCGTGTGAGACTGTACGGAGGGGGCTGCCGTGTGAGACTGTACGGAGGGGGCTGCCGTGTGAGACTGTACGGAGAGGGCTGCCGTGTGAGACTGTACGGAGAGGGAGCTGCCGTGTGAGACTGTACAGAGGGGGCTGCCGTGTGAGACTGTACAGAGGGGGCTGCCGTGTGAGACTGTATGGAAGGGGGCTGCTGTATGAGACTGTATGGAGGGGCTGCCGTGTGAGACTGTATGGAGGGAGGGGGACTGCCGTGTGAGACTGCACAGAGAGGCTGCCGTGTGAGACTGTATGGAGGGGCTGCCGTGTGAGACTGTATGGAGGAGGCTGCCGTGTGAGACTGTATGGAGGGGGCTGCCGTGTGAGACTGTATGGAAGGGCGGGGCTGCCGTGTGAGACTGTATGGAAGGGCGGGGGCTGCCGTGTGAGACTGTATGGAAAGGAGAGGCTGCCGTGTGAGACTGTACGGAGGGGCTGCCGTGTGAGACTGTACGGAGGGGGCTGCCGTGTGAGACTGTACTGGAGGGGCTGCCGTGTGAGACTGTACGGAGGGGCTGCCGTGTGAGACTGTACGGAGGGGCTGCCGTGTGAGACTGTACGGAGGGGGCTGCCGTGTGAGACTGTACGGAGGGGGCTGCCGTGTGAGACTGTACGGAGGGGAGCTGCCGTGTGAGACTGTACAGAGGGGGCTGCCGTGTGAGACTGTATGGAAGGGGCTGCTGTATGAGACTGTATGGAGGGGCTGCCGTGTGAGACTGTATGGAGAGGGCTGCCGTGTGAGACTGTACAGAGGGGGCTGCCGTGTGAGACTGTACAGAGAGGGCTGCCGTGTGAGACTGTATGGAGGGCTGCCGTGTGAGACTGTATGGAGGGGGCTGCCGTGTGAGACTGTATGAAGGGGGCTGCCGTGTGAGACTGTATGGAGGGGGCTGCCGTGTGAGACTGTATGGAGGGGCTGCCGTGTGAGACTGTACGAGGAGGGCTGCCGTGTGAGACTGTACAGAGGGGGCTGCCGTGTGAGACTGTACAGAGGGGGCTGCCGTGTGAGACTGTACAGAGAGGGCTGCCGTGTGAGACTGTGCAGGGGGGCTGCCGTGTGATACTGTATGGAGGGGGCTGCCGTATGAGACTGTATGGGGGGCTGCCGTATGAGACTGTATGGAGGGGGCTGCCGTGTGAGACTGTATGGAAGGGGGCTGCCGTGTGAGACTGTATGGAATGGGGGCTGCCGTGTGAGACTGTATGGAATGGGGGCTGCCGTGTGAGACTGTACAGAAGGGGGCTGCCGTGTGAGACTGTATGGAGGAGGGGGACTGCCGTGTGAGACTGTACAGAGGGGGCTGCCGTGTGAGACTGTACAGAGGGGGCTGCCGTGTGAGACTGTACAGAGGGGGCTGCTGTGTGAGACTGTACGGAGGGGGCTGCCGTGTGAGACTGTATGGAGGGGCTGCCGTGTGAGACTGTATGGAAGGCGGGGCTGCCGTGTGAGACTGTACGGAGGGGGCTACCGTGTGAGACTGTACGGAGAGGGGGCTGCCGTGTGAGACTGTACGGAGGGGCTGCCGTGTGAGACTGTACGGAGGGGGCTGCCGTGTGAGACTGTACAGAGGGGGCTGCCGTGTGAGACTGTACGGAGGGGGCTGCCGTGTGAGACTGTACGGAGGGAGCTGCCGTGTGAGACTGTACAGAGGGGCTGCCGTGTGAGACTGTATGGAAGGGGGCTGCTGTATGAGACTGTATGAGGGGGCTGCCGTGTGAGACTGTATGGAGGGAGGGGGACTGCCGTGTGAGACTGTATGGAAGGGGGCTGCCGTATGAGACTGTACGGAGGGGCTGCCGTGTGAGACTGTATGGGGAGAGGGCTGCCGTGTGAGACTGTACGGAGGGGCTGCCGTGTGAGACTGTATGGAGGGGAGGGGCTGCCGTGTGAGACTGTATGGAGGGCTGCCGTGTGAGACTGTATGGAGGGGGCTGCCGTGTGAGACTGTATATGGGGGGGGGGGCTGCCGTGCGAGATTGTATGGAGGGGGTGGGGGTGTTTTGTGGATTTATGCTGAGGCTCATTTGCATATTTATAAAATGCTGGATTTCTGTGCATCCAATCTGTGTAGTTAGTTAGGAGGGGGGGGGGCTGCCGTGTGAGACTGTATGGAGGGGGCTGCCGTGTGAGACTGTATGGAGGGGCTGCCGTGTGAGACTGTATGGAGGGGCTGCCGTGTGAGACTGTATGGAGGGGCTGCCGTGTGAGACTGTACGGAGGGGGCTGCCGTGTGAGACTGTACAGAGGGGGCTGCCGTGTGAGACTGTACAGAGAGGGCTGCCGTGTGAGACTGTACAGAGGGGGCTGCCGTGTGAGACTGTACGAGGGGGCTGCCGTGTGATACTGTATGGAGGGGCTGCCGTATGAGACTGTACGAGGGGGCTGCCGTATGAGACTGTATGGAGGGGGCTGCCGTGTGAGACTGTATGGAAGGGGGCTGCCGTGTGAGACTGTATGGAATGGGGGCTGCCGTGTGAGACTGTATGGAATGGGGGGCTGCCGTGTGAGACTGTACAGAAGGGGGCTGCCGTGTGAGACTGTATGGAGGAGGGGGACTGCCGTGTGAGACTGTACAGAGGGGGCTGCCGTGTGAGACTGTACAGAGGGGGCTGCCGTGTGAGACTGTACAGAGGGGCTGCTGTGTGAGACTGTACGGAGGGGGCTGCCGTGTGAGACTGTATGGAGGGGCTGCCGTGTGAGACTGTATGGAAGGGCGGGGCTGCCGTGTGAGACTGTATGGAAGGGCGGGGCTGCCGTGTGAGACTGTACGGAGGGGGCTACCGTGTGAGACTGTACGGAGGGGGCTGCCGTGTGAGACTGTACGGAGGGGGCTGCCGTGTGAGACTGTACAGAGGGGGCTGCCGTGTGAGACTGTACGGAGGGGGCTGCCGTGTGAGACTGTACGGAGGGGAGCTGCCGTGTGAGACTGTACAGAGGGGGCTGCCGTGTGAGACTGTATGGAAGGGGGCTGCTGTATGAGACTGTATGAGGGGGCTGCCGTGTGAGACTGTATGGAGGAGGGGGACTGCCGTGTGAGACTGTACAGAGGGGGCTGCCGTGTGAGACTGTATGGAGGGGGCTGCCGTGTGAGACTGTATGGAGGGGCTGCCGTGTGAGACTGTATGGAGGGGCTGCCGTGTGAGACTGTATGGAGGGGCTGCCGTGTGAGACTGTATGGAGGGGCTGCCGTGTGAGACTGTACAGAGGGGGCTGCCGTGTGAGACTGTACAGAGGGGGCTGCTGTATGAGACTGTACGGGGCGGCTGCCGTATGAGACTGTATGGAGGGGCTGCCGTGTGAGACTGTATGGAAGGGGGCTGCCGTGTGAGACTGTATGGAATGGGGGCTGCCGTGTGAGACTGTATGGAATGGGGGCTGCCGTGTGAGACTGTACAGAAGGGGGCTGCCGTGTGAGACTGTATGGGGGGCTGCCGTGTGAGACTGTATGGAGGAGAGGGGGACTGCCGTGTGAGACTGTACGGAGGGGCTGCCGTGTGAGACTGTACAGAGGGGGCTGCCGTGTGAGACTGTACGGAGGGGCTGCCGTGTGAGACTGTATGGAAGGGGGCTGCCGTATGAGACTGTACAGGGGGCTGCCGTGTGAGACTGTATGGGGAGAGGGCTGCCGTGTGAGACTGTGCGGGGGCTGCCGTGTGAGACTGTATGGAGGGAGGGGGGCTGCCGTGTGAGACTGTATGGAGGGGGCTGCCGTGTGAGACTGTATGGAGGGGGCTGCCGTGTGAGACTGTACGGGGGGGGGGGGCTGCCGTGTGATACTGTATGGAGGGGGGGGCTGCCCCTCCCCAGTATATAATCACACACAGGGGCTGCCGTGCGAGATTGTATGGAGGGGGTGGGGGTGTTTTGTGGATTTATGCTGAGGCTCATTTGCATATTTATAAAATGCTGGATTTCTGTGCATCCAATCTGTGTAGTTAGTTTACTATGGGTGAGGGGACATTTACAAAGCCCCCCCCCCCCTCCATACAATCTCACAGCAGCAGCAACCCCCTCTCCATACAATCTCGCAGCCGCAACCCCCTCTCCATACAATCTCGCAGCCGCAACCCCCTCTCCATACAATCTCGCAGCCGCAACCCCCTCTCCATACAATCTCGCAGCCGCAACCCCCTCTCCATACAATCTCGCAGCCGCAACCCCCTCTCCATACAATCTCGCAGCCGCAACCCCCCTGTATATAATCACACACAGCCCCCCCCAGTATATAATCACACACAGCAGCCCCCCTCCCCAGTATATAATCACACCCAGCAGCCCCTCCCTCCCCAGTATATAATCACACCCAGCAGCCCCCCCCTCCCCAGTATATAATCACACCCAGCAGCCCCCCCCCTCCCCAGTATATAATCACACCCAGCAGCCCCTCCCTCCCAGTATATAATCACACCCAGCAGCACCTCCCTCCCCAGTATATAATCACACCCAGCAGCCCCTCCCTCCCCAGTATATAATCACACCCAGCAGCCCCTCCCTCCCCAGTATATAATCACACCCAGCAGCCCCTCCCTCCCCAGTATATAATCACACACAGCAGCCCCTCCCTCCCCAGTATATAATCACACACAGCAGCCCCTCCCCAGTATATAATCACACACAGCAGCCCCTCCTCCCCAGTATATAATCACACACAGCAGCCCCCAGTATATAATCACACACAGCAGCCCTCCCAGTATATAATCACACACAGCAGCCCCTCCCCAGTATATAATCACACAGCAGCCCTCCCAGTATATATCACACACAGCCCCTCCCAGTATATAATCACACACAGCAGCCCCTCCCCAGTATATAATCACACACAGCAGCCCCCTCCCAGTATATAATTACACACAGCACCCCCTCCCAGTATATAATCACACACAGCAGCCCCCTCCCAGTATATAATCACACACAGCAGCCCCCTCCCCAGTATATAATCACACACAGCAGCCCCTCCCCAGTATATAATCACACACAGCAGCCCCCTCCCCAGTATATAATCACACACAGCAGCCCCTCCCAGTATATAATCACACACAGCAGCCCCCTCCCCAGTATATAATCACACACAGCAGCCCTCCCCAGTATATAATCTCACACAGCAGCCCCCTCCCCAGTATATAATCACACACAGCAGCCCCCTCCCCAGTATATAATCTCACACAGCAGCCCCCTCCCCAGTATATAATCACACACAGCAGCCCCCTCCCAGTATATAATCACACACAGTAGCCCCCTCCCAGTATATAATCACAACCAGCAGCCCCCTCCCCAGTATATAATCACACACAGCAGCCCCTCCCCAGTATATAATCACAACCAGCAGCCCCCTCCCCAGTATATAATCACACACAGCAGCCCCCTCCCTCCATACCATCTCACACAGCAGCCCCCTCCCCAGTATATAATCACACACAGCAGCCCCCCTCCCCTCCATACCATCTCACACAGCAGCCCCCGCTGCATACAATTTTCCAGCAGTCACATCCCCCTCTCACTCAGTGCTACAAACGCTGCTGAGCCGCCATCCCTGACCTTTCTCCTCGGCCAGCGCTCGTGATAGAACTACAAGAGCGCGCCGGTGTTCCGGAATATTCTGCTACCCGGAATTTTTTGCTACCCACGTCACTTCCGCTAGTGACGTGGGAGGCGCGGCTCTCCTCTCGGCTCCTGATTGGTCTGCCGGAGGTTTGTCGGCGCAGGCGCAGACGGTTCACCCATGATGTGAACGCGCCTAGGGTAGCAAAAAATTCCGGCCACTGCGCATGCGCGCCAACGAAGCGGCTCGGTGCATGCGCAGTAGCTAAATGCGCCGAGCCGGGTAGCAAAAAATTCCGGCCACTGCGCATGCGCGCGAACCAAGCGGCTCGGTAGCATAAAATTCCGGCACACTGCGCATGCGCAACATCAAAACTCGCCGAGTACAGTTATTTTTATAGTTTAACAAAATACAACTATCTCCCCTTTTCATGTTTATTGTTTATCTATATGACTCCAAATGTTTCGCTGGTGACCCAGCGTCTTCACTAGACGCTGGGTCACCAGTGAAACATTTGGAGTCATATAGATAAACAATAAACATGAAAAGGGGAGATAGTTGTATTTTGTTAAACTTTAAAAATAACTGTACTCGGCGAGTTTTGATGTTGCGCAGTGTGCCGGAATTTTATGCTACCGAGCCGCTTCGTTCGCGCGCATGCGCAGTGGCCGGAATTTTATGCTACCGAGCCGCTTCGTTCGCGCGCATGCGCAGTGGCCGGAATTTTTTGCTACCTGGCTCGGCGCATTTAGCTACTGCGCATGCACCGAGCCGCTTCGTTGGCGCGCATGCGCAGTGGCCGGAATTTTTGGCTACCCTAGGCGCGTTCACATCATGGGTGAACCGTTCGCGCCTGCGCCGACAAACCTCCCGGCAGACCAATCAGGAGCCGAGAGGAGAGCCGCGCCTCCCACGTCACTACCGGAAGTGACGTGGGTAGCAAAAAATTCCGGGTAGCAGAAAATTCCGGAACACCGGCTGCCGACCCACGTGACCTAGGGATGTCACGTGATACTGTGACGTCAGGAGGTCCTTACGGAGTATAGTATTTAGCCATTACCAGGCTGTTTGCAGAGAAGAAAAGTTGATCATGGATGGCTGCTTAGGAGTGTCAGTAGGAGAGGGGGCAGAGTGTGAGAGTGAGTGGGGCCGTGTGATATTGTATGCAGAGCGGGGGAAGGTGTAATTATATGGAGGGGAAAACGTGTAGGAGTTTATTGGGGGGTTGTAATATTTGTATGGAGGCGAGAAGGTGTAGGAGTTTATGCAGAGGAGTGGGGGAGGTGTAATATTGTATGGGGGTTATCCATGTGATATTGCATGAAGAGGGGGTGCTGTGTGATATTGCGTGCGGGGGGGGGGTGTATTATTGCATGGCGGCAGAGAGGTGTAATATTGTATGGAGGGGGGATAGTGTGGTAGTTTATGGGGGGAAGGGTCTGTTATATTGTATGCAGAGGGGGGAAGGTGCATGAGTTTATTATGCTCCAATATCAATCCAACCCTCCCGACACAGAACACGGCAACCCTGGCACACACCTGAAACACGTTTTCTGCAGCGCTGTTCCAGATGTGCAGAACGCTTATGGAGAAAATCGTGAATATCAGCAGACTTCCTTCATTCTAAATTTATTCTCAAAACATACAATTCGGCTCTCATCATAGCCAAACAAAAGTACTTCACCTCTCTCATCTCCTCACTCTCAAATAACCCAAAATGACTTTTCGACACCCTTCATTCCCTTCTAAGCCCTAAAGTTTCAGAAACTATCACTGACCTCTGCGCTGATGGCTTGGCCACTTACTTCAGAGACAAGATTGGCAGTATTCGGCAGGAAATAATCTCCCAGACCCGGAATAATTTGAATCCTCCAACTCCTCCACATGTTCTCTCTCCTCTTTTGACCCTATAACAAAGGAAGAGGCCTCTACAATTAACTATAATTTTTAACCTCTCTCTTTTGGCCCCTCAAGTGCTATTTTAAAGTACCTCTTGGAGAAGGTAGCTATGTCTGCAGCAGCTCCATCTTCCTCCAGTTCTGCAGCACTGTCAGACTCATAGCCTGTTGCCGCCGCCGCTTCTTCTGTTCTTCTGGGACTCGGCGCCATCTTGGATCCAGCACCTTCTTTTTCAGGTATTGTGCCATTTCTACCTGGGTGTTCTTGGGGCCACTTGGTTCTGGCTGATCTCTGGGACGATCTTTCCCTATTTTCACCATGCTGGCGGGCTCTGGAGAAGCTGAATAGTACTGAAGGCTGATCTGTGAGACGGAAGCTACAGCTCAGGCGTCCGTCTTGCTTCCCAGCGTGGCTCCGGGGCCCCCCCCCCCCCCACCGAATAATAAAATGGTATATGACACAGGGGTATATGAAAAATAAAATATTTCTATCAGTGTTCTCTGTACCTGTACAGAAAGTGAATGATTATGATAAGCCGGACCATGCAGGCAGTGTTGTGCCCCGCTCACTATGCAGTGCTTAGACAATGGATGGAGCGGCCTGCTGCGGTGAGCCTGCTCCATACACAGTATCAAACAGCAGACACCCGTAGGCAATGACGGAAAATGGCGATGACATCAAACTCCATCGTTATGGCCCCAACAGAGTTATAACGGAATATAACGGATTGCAAAACAGAAGCCTTTAAGAGGCTCCGTCATAATACAGGTCTATGGGGACACATAGCAGTTTCTGTTGACCGGACTATTTTTTCCATCATGTTTAATGGAAACAAATGGAACCATTACTTGGCCTTGTTAATGCCTGTATTTCAGACCACAAATTGCAGTATATAGGCAGCTGCCATGTGTGCACGATATCACAGATGCAGACCCATTCACTTCGATTAACCCCTTCTATGCCACGGTCAGCGCTGACCGTGGCATAGAAGGTGCATGCGGCGGGTGAGGGAGCCCATCGAGTGCCCGCGCTGCTATGGCAGGGCCCGATGGGTGACAAGGCAGCCCGATGCCTTGCACGGCATCGGGACTTGCATTCTACGGGAGTTGAGGAGATCCAGCCCCAGGCTGGGTCTCCTAGGCAACCTGTTAGTGTATTACTCAGTGTAATACACTAACAGGCAATGCATTACAATACAGATGTATTGTAATGCATTTCAGAGGGGATCAGCTCCTCAAAAGTTGAAGTCCCAGAGTAGGACAGAAATAAAGTGTTAAAAAAAGTGTTTTTAATAAAAAAAATAAAGTAAAAAAAAGAAAAAAACGCCCCTTTCCCCTGTTTTGATAATAAAAATTAGGGGAAAAAAAGGAAAAAACACACATTTTAGGTATTACTGCGTCCGTAATGACTGGCTCTATAAATATATCACATGATCCAGCCCATCCGAAATAACACCATAAAAATAAAAACTGTGTAAAAAAAAGCCATTTTTGTCACCTTACATCACAAAAAGTTTAACACCAAGTGATCAAAAAGGCGTATGTCCCACAAAATGGTACCAAGAAAACCGTAACCTCTTCCCGCAAAAAATGAGCACCTACATAACAAAATTGCTAAAAAAATAAAAAACACTATAGCTCTCAGAACATGGAGACATTAAAACATAATTTTTCATTTCAAAAATGCTATTATTGTGTTTAAGTGAAATAAATAAAAAAAAGTATGCATATTATGTACCGCCGCGTCCGGAACAACCAGCTCTATAAAAATATCATATGACCTAACCCCTCAGCTGAACACCGTAAAAATAAAAACAGTGCCAAACATTTTTGTCACCTAACATCACATAAAGTGCAACACCAAGCGATCAAAAAGGTGTATGCCCCCTGAAATATTACCAATCAAACCGTCACCTCATCCCGCAAAACATGAGACCCTAGCTAAGACAATCGGTCAAAAAATAAATAAGCTATGACTCTCAGACTATGGAGACACTAAAACATAATTTTTTGGTTTCAAAATAGCTATTATTGTGTAAAACCTAAATAAATAAGTAAAAGGTATATATATTAGGTATTTCCACGTCCATAACGATCTGCTCTATAAAAATGTCACATCACCTAACCCCTCAGGTGAACGCTGTAAAAATAAATAAAAACTGTGCCAAAACAACCAATTTTTTTGTCACCTTGCCCCATAAAGAGTAATAATGAATGATCAAAATAGTACCAATAAAAATGTCAACTATTCCTGCAAAAAACGAGCCCCTGCACAAGACGATCAGCAAAATAAAAAAATATGGCGTTTAGAAATTGGAGACACAAAAACATATTTATTTTTCAAAATGCTTTATTATGTAAAACTGAAACAAACAAAGAAAGTAGACATATTTGATATCATCGCGTCCGTAACAACCTGTTCTATAAAAATAGTACATGATCTACCCTGTCAGATGAATGTTGTAAAAAATAAAAATTGTGCCAAAATAGCCATTTTTTGGTTACCTTGCCTCACAATAAATTTAATACAGAACAGTTAAAAATCATATGTACCCCAAAATAGTACCAATAAAACTGGCACCTTATCCCCTAGTTTCCAAAATGAGGTAACTTTTTGGGAGTTTCTACTGTAAGGGTGCATCAGGGGGGCATCAAATCGGACATGGCATCTAAAAACCAGTCCAGCAAAATCTGCCTTCCAAAAACCATATGGCACTTTTGTTCGGCTCCCTGCCGTGTGCCCTTACATCAGTTTACGACCACATGTGGGGTGTTTCTGTAAACCACAGAATCAGGGTAATACATATTGAGTTTTGTTTGGCTGTTAATCCTCGATGTGTTAAAGAAAAAAAATGATTAATATGGAAAATCTGCCAAAAATTAGAAATTTAGAAATTTCATCTCCATTTTCCTTCAATTCTTGTGGAACACCTAAAGGGTTAACAAAGTTTGTAAAATGATTTTTGAGTAACTTGAGCGGTGTAGTTTCTACAATAGTGTCATTTATGGGGGGTTTCCACTATGTAAGCCCCACAAAGTGACTTCAGACCTAAACTGATCAAAAAGTAATAAGCCACTCGCCACGTCAAGGCCGCCTCTATGAGTGGTCCTAACGCTAAATCCTACCTGTTATGGGTCACAACAGCCACATAGAATCCAGGGAGTGCGGGCCCAGTATGCATGCTCGGATCAACCATGCCTATTAACCCTTTCTCGTGCCATAACAGTCTCCATTAGATCCAGGGATGCAAGTACCAACATGCATGCTGTGCCCACTATATATACTCAACCTGGAGCCAGATGTCTACTAGCAGGTACTATGAATACAAGTTCAGTTTTTATACTTACTCTGATTAAAACCAGCCTCTAGGGCAGACAAACTAGCCAGGTCTGCACGACTGAAAAGAAGGCTGCCACACCTCCAACATATACTGAACAGAAACACAAGGGGGGGGGGTCAGTCAGCACGTCCCTGTATGCAGGTGCACGCAGCCACGGCAAAATATACATACAATTACAGAAATGCAACAGCACTCTGCAACCAGCACTCTGCCTGCCTCTATGCTAGAAGCTATCAGAGATCGTTGGTGTACATTTTGATCAAAAAGTAATAAGCCACTCGCCACGTCAAGGCCGCCTCTATGAGTGGTCCTAACTCTAAATCCTACCTGTTATGGGTCACAACAGCCACATAGAATCCAACGACCTCTGATAGCTTCTAGCATAGAGGCAGGGCAGAGTGCTGGTTGCATAGTGCTGTTGCATTTCTGTATTTGTATGTATATTTTGCCATGGCTGCGTGCACCTGCATACAGGGACATGCTGACTGACCCCCCCCCCCCCTTGTGTTTCTGTTCAGACCTAAACTGGTCCTTAACCGCTTTAGGACGCAGTGCGTACATGTACGCCCTTTTGTCCTGGTACTTAAGGACGCGAGGCGTACATGTACACCCTGCGAATTTCCGATCACCGCTGCGCACGTGGCAGTGATCGGAACAAGGTGCCGGCTAAAATCATTTAGCAGGCACCTTGGTTTTCTGCGTTTCCGGGTCATTCGGGTCTCAAGTGACCCGAGGACCCGGAAAAGAATGGTGATCTGTGGTGAGGTTTCACCCCTGATTGGCTGGGCGGGGTGGCAGCGACAGAAGCAAACCGCCGGAGCTTCTCCCTCCCTGTCCACAGCCTGCAGTGTCGGAGAAAGAGCAGGAGCTCAGAGCCCGAGCGCCCCAGCACCCAGGCACCCCAGCAGTAAGCACTCTTCTTTTCTTTTACTTTTTTTTTGCACCTGGGTGTCTGGGGTCCACAGCAGTCAGTTGTGCGACCCTAGACCCCCCCACCCCAGGGGTGCAACAGCTTGCTCCCCTCTCCCCCCCATCCCACACATTTTTTGGGGGGCCAAGATTTTTTTGGGGCGAGCGCTGACTGTGGTCGGCGCTCTTAGTGTCCGGCCACTGTTAGCACATCGCTCACCCCACCGCTGATCAGCGTTGTACTGCTTGTCAAAATTTTTTTTTTTTTTACACTTTTCCTTTTTTCTAGTTAGTTTTTTTTTTTTTTTTTTTTTTAGTTTAGGTATTTTAGTGCGCGAACACCCGGCCCCACACACACGCACAATTCAATAAAGTTTATTTTACATGCATGCACACACACTCGCACAACACACACTCCCATGGCCCGCAGGATGTTCTCGGTGGAGGAGGCATACGCCCAGATGCTCTCCAACACAGAGAGCGCAAGAAAGGATGAGGATGACCCCACGTTCCTCCTGTCATCCGCATCCTCATCATCTGATGATGATGAGCCCCCAAGGCGGCGGAGACGCCGCCAGGCAGAGCCAGAGGAACCCCATGCTAGGGACCCTGTGGCCAGCACTAGTACGAGCAGCCCTGGGGCTCGTACTAGTTTTCCGGCCCACCAGCCAAGTGCACCTGAGCCCCCTACAGGTGAACGAGTCTGGTGCACCCCAGGGGAATATAAGCCTGTGATTCCTGAATTTGTTGGCAATCCAGGAATCCAGATTCCCACAGTGGGATTTACTGAATTGTACTTTATTAGTTTTTTTTTCAGTAACCCACTTGTGAATCTGATGGTGGAGCAGACGAATCTGTATGCCCAACAGTTCGTTGCTCAGCACCCAGGCCCTTTTTTGGCCAGGCCCGGTGGCTGGACCTCGGTCAGAGCAGCCGAGATGAGGACGTTTTGGGGCCTCGTACTGCATATGGGTGAAGGGTTAACACTGTAAGCTATGTGTCTGAGGCCTTGAGCTGTGGATGTTCTGGCTGCATCCCGTTATTTTCATCTTGTTCCTCACTTCTAAGAAATGTAGCAAAGGTCAATATCTTTGTAACAGTAACTTTTCTTATAGTACGTGCGTCTTCATCTTATTGGTTGTTGATTCCTTCCCCTCCCCCTGCTATATATATGTTATCCCACCCTCAATAAAGTTAGAGTATTTCTCAGTGATACCGATGTGTCTGTCATTTATTTGCTGCTGAGAAATTTCTCTCCTGGTACCAGTAAGACTTAACCCAAGCTGACCACTGGAGTCCGGTACCAGGGGTACCTAGCGAAGGGTCCAATTTCCTTACAGTTTTGGGGGCTCACATCCGGGATCGAGAGGGTCATCCTCGGGTCCGGTGAGAAAGACATTGATTTTGTCCTCCGTCTGATCCGAGGGCACTGGCCACGTCTCGACCCAAGTAAGTTGAACCATCTACTTAACCGCTACAGGACCGCCTAACGCAGGGATGCGTCCTGCGGGCGGCCCTGTAGCTCTGATCGGACGCATCGGCGCGTCATCTCGCGAGACGCGAGATGACGCGAGGACGCGCCCGCACATGCGCAATGCGCGCCATCGGCGCGCTCGCATGTAGTTATACTACAGCCTGCCAGCGCCGATCGTGCGCTGGCAGGCTGTATATGGCAGAAAAAATCGCAGATCAGACGTTGTTCTGTGAACAGCGTCTGATCTGCTTGTTGCTCGCTTCTCTGGTGGTCCCTTTGCTTGGGACCACCAGAGAAAAATATCAAAGTGCACCAATCACCACACAACCCCCTCCCCACCACAAAATTTTGCGGAACAGAATTGCGGACGCTTGAATGAGGCCTTAGGGTCCCTTAGCGATCGCAGCTTTATAGCTTTTCCCTCTTTTTTTGCACATTTTTTAGAGATTTTTTCATCCACATTGATCAATGTGAATGGAAAAATCTGTGACGTTCATTTTTTTCTTTCAGCGCAGAGGCTGAACGGAAAAAATTCTCATTACCCGTATGGTCAATATAAGGAGAATAGCAGAAACTCCTAATGCTGGCCATACGTGTAATGATTGCGGAGACCTCTAAAATGCCAGAGCAGTACAAACACCTCACATGTGACCCCATTTTAGAAAGAAGACACCCCAAGGTATTCCGTGAGGGTATGGCGAGTTCATGTAAAATTTTATTTTTGTCACAAGTTAGTGGAATGTGAGACTGTAAAAAAAAAAAAAAATACCATTTCCGCTAACTTGTGCCAAATTTTTTTTTTCTGTAAACTCGCCATGCCCCTCACGGAATACCTTGGGGTGTCTTCTTTCCACAATGGGGTCACTTGTGGGGTATTTATACTGCCCTGGCATTTTAGGGGTCCTAAAGCGTGAAAATCCAAATGCGTAAAAATGTCCTGTGAAATCCTAAAGGTACTCATTGGTTTTAGGGCCCCTTTGCGCATCTTGGCTGCAAAAAAGTGTCACTCATGTGGTATGTTCTCGGTGGAGGAGGCATACGCCCAGATGCTCTCCAACACAGAGAGCGCAAGAAAGGATGAGGATGACCCCACGTTCCTCCTGTCATCCGCATCCTCATCATCTGATGATGATGAGCCCCCAAGGCGGCGGAGACGCCGCCAGGCAGAGCCAGAGGAACCCCATGCTAGGGACCCTGTGGCCAGCACTAGTACGAGCAGCCCTGGGGCTCGTACTAGTTTTCCGGCCCACCAGCCAAGTGCACCTGAGCCCCCTACAGGTGAACGAGTCTGGTGCACCCCAGGGGAATATAAGCCTGTGATTCCTGAATTTGTTGGCAATCCAGGAATCCAGATTCCCACAGTGGGATTTACTGAATTGTACTTTATTAGTTTTTTTTTCAGTAACCCACTTGTGAATCTGATGGTGGAGCAGACGAATCTGTATGCCCAACAGTTCGTTGCTCAGCACCCAGGCCCTTTTTTGGCCAGGCCCGGTGGCTGGACCTCGGTCAGAGCAGCCGAGATGAGGACGTTTTGGGGCCTCGTACTGCATATGGGTGAAGGGTTAACACTGTAAGCTATGTGTCTGAGGCCTTGAGCTGTGGATGTTCTGGCTGCATCCCGTTATTTTCATCTTGTTCCTCACTTCTAAGAAATGTAGCAAAGGTCAATATCTTTGTAACAGTAACTTTTCTTATAGTACGTGCGTCTTCATCTTATTGGTTGTTGATTCCTTCCCCTCCCCCTGCTATATATATGTTATCCCACCCTCAATAAAGTTAGAGTATTTCTCAGTGATACCGATGTGTCTGTCATTTATTTGCTGCTGAGAAATTTCTCTCCTGGTACCAGTAAGACTTAACCCAAGCTGACCACTGGAGTCCGGTACCAGGGGTACCTAGCGAAGGGTCCAATTTCCTTACAGTTTTGGGGGCTCACGTCCGGGATCGAGAGGGTCATCCTCGGGTCCGGTGAGAAAGACATTGATTTTGTCCTCCGTCTGATCTGAGGGCACTGGCCACGTCTCGACCCAAGTAAGTTGAACCATCTACTTAAAGACTTCAGGAGGTCGCTGTGTCAGGGACACAGGAGATACGGCTCAGGGAGCCTTATAAAGTGGCTGCACGGACTCGGGAGTCCAAGCAGAAAGAACCACTAAAGATAAAAGTGCACTTAAAACTAAAAGATACTGTTCAGGGAACAGAAGGTTACAAGCTTGGATTAACTCTTATATACATAGTATAAATGTCTTAGAAGTAATACGATTATCTGTCTGTGTGAGATACTGACCGGGTGGTAAGTGTACGGTCACATCCCACTGTTAATTCATCATGTTTTCACTACTACCAATGTGTAAATTGTTTATGTTGTGGAGAATCGTTAGACTAATATGGGGGGCAGGGATCCAAGACAGATTTCCCCAAACCAGAACCAGGAGAAACGTGTAAGGTATTTGTAGCTAGTGTCAGTCCAACAAACTATTACCTGATCAACCCATGGGTAGATAATTTAGCAGGCTGGACTGAGGCAATGGATGCTGCAGATCCATTCCCCAGGGACGGTGACAATAGTATTTATCATATGGATATGGTCAAAGGACTATGTCTAGATGATAAGACAGCCTGGCCGCATTTTGATGCGGATCCTTCCTGGGACATGGATTACATGTCCAGGAGAGGTGAACAGTGGCTAGAAATAGCCCCCCATTGGTATGATGTGGTATGAAAAAACCAAGTGTCAGGCATTACTGGAGTGGGGACGTCCTCTACCAGACCCCATTGTACAGTACTGCCATGACACGTCCCAGAGGCCATCCGGAAATGCCTGCATTATGCAGATAATGCAGCATGACCCCCCCGAGGTGATCATGCCTATGACCGGCTGTATAAGATACGGCTGGTCATCGATCACTTTGGGGCCAAATTTGTGGAGGCCTATGTACCTGGAAGGGAGGTCGCGGTTGATGAGTCTCTCGTTGCTTTCAAGGGGAGACTCATTTTCCGCCAGTACATTCCCTCTAAGCGTGCGAGGTATGGCGTGAAAATGTACAAAATTTGTGAGAGTACCTCAGGGTACACTTACAAATTTCGTGTGTACGAGGGACGAGATTCCCGTATTGAACCCCCAGAATGTCCCCCCACTCTGGGTGTTAGAGGGAAACTCGGGTGGGACCTTTTGCACCCACTACTGGATAAGGGTTACCACCTGTACGTGGATAACTTTTTTTACCAGTATTCCCTTGTTTCAGGCCCTCTCCGCCAGATCCATGTTCGCTTGTGGGACCGTGCGGAAAAATCAACGTGGCCTCCCTGCCCACTCCCTCCAGGTACCTATCCCCAGGGGTCAGACACGTGCCCTTACTAGTGATAACCTGTTGCTGGTCAGATATAAGGACAAGAGGGATGTCCTTATGCTGACCACAATCCATGGTAATGGCATCACCCCTGTCTCTGTGCGAGGTACCACGGCAACGGTCCTCAAGCCCGATTGTATCGTCGACTACAATCGGTATATGGAAGGAGTTGATCTATCTGATCAAATCCAAACACCATATAATGCCATGCGCAAAACCCGGGCATGGTACAAGAAAGTTGCGGTCTACTTTGTACAGGTTGCCTTGTACAACGCTTTTGTACTATGCCGATGCGCTGGCAGCACAGAGACTTTCCTCCAATTCTATGAGGCAGTCCTCAAGGCGCTGATTTTTTCTGACCGGGAAAGAGCAGGTCGGAGTACCTCGGGAATTGGAGGCGCCCGGGTCGTCCCTGGCCAACACTTTCCAGGTGTGGTCACCCATACTGGAAAGAAGGGACGATCCCCAAAAAAGTGCAGAGTGTGTCGCAAGAGGGGGATCCAGAAATACACCACCACTCAATGTGACACGTGCCCCGATCATTCGGGCCTCTGCATTGACTCCTTCAGGGAGTACCACACTTCCATGGAGTTCTAAATTATTATAATCCCAGACAATACCCTAGAAAATACATAACATTATGGCTCTCAGACTTTGGAGACACGGAAACAACTTTTTTTTTTCCAAAAATGATTTTATTGGATTTAAGTTTTAAAAAAAAAGTCTGAGAGCCATACATATTGGGCATCGTCGCGTCGGTAATAACCTGATCTATAAAAATAAAATATTACCTAAACCCTCGGATAAAATCCCTTATAAAAAAAATTAAAAACGAGTTAAAAATTTTTTTGGTCACCTTAGATCCCAAAAATTGTAATAGCATGTCAACAAAAAATCAAATGCCCCCTAAAATAGTGCCAATCAAACCACCATCTCATCCCGCAAAAAAAGAGCCCCTACATAAGACAGTTGCCCCCCCCCCCCCAAAAAAAAAAAAAAACTATGGCTTCCAGAATGTGGAGGCACAAAACCTTTTTTTTTTTTTAAAGTTGGTTTATGATGTCAAGCTAAAACCTACATATTAATAAAAGTAGTCATAATAGGTATTGCCACGTCCGTAACAATGTGCCCTATAAAAATAACATTTGACCCAACCCCTCAGGTGAACAGTGAACAATTAAAAACAGTGTAAAAAAAAAAACAATTTTTTGGCAAAATTTCCATTTGAATCCATTTTTTCTGGTAATAAAGCAAGGGTTAACAGCCAAACAAAACTAATCATTTAATGCCCTGATTCTGTAGTTTGCAGAAACACCCCATATGTGGTCGTAAATGTCTATATAGCCACACGGCAGGGCATAGAACGAAGGGAACGCCATATGGTTTCTGGAAGGCAGATTTTGATGGACTGGTTTATTTACACCATGTCCCATTAGAAGCCCCCTGATGGGGAGGCGCATGCGCGAGGCTCGCATGGCGGACGTGTTCCCCTGAGCTCCGCTCCTCGCGCCGAGTTCATCCCACATATAGCGCTGATCTCTCAGCTCCACGGGCTCCAAACCTCATGCAAGGGACGCCGATGATGACCCACAATAAAGGGAAACCAAGACAGATGGGGACACCCGCTCCTTCTCAAACTTTACCGGAGCTCTTCAGGAACTCAGGCCGCAGCAACATGGCGGATCCAGTCTCCGCACCTCCGAGCCCAGCGTCCTCGGAGAACAACAGCCCTGCACCTCCCCCGGGCATACAAGATCCAGGTCAGGCTGAATTGTATAAAAATATCGCCTCCCTTTTTCGCTCAGAACTGTCCCAGGCGGTGGATGAGTTTTCCCGCCAGATCCATGACCTGGGTTCCCGGGTCTCTGACTTCGAGGCACGTACTGACGACATCTCAGACGCCATGCAATCTGATAAGGCGGACATTATATCCCATGCGGCCCAGCTTGCTGCGATTGAATTTAAACTTGAAGACCTGGAGAATAGAACCAGGCGGGGAAATCTCCGGATTAAAGGCCTACCTGAATCCTATACGGACCTGTCGGCCACGCTATCTACATTATTCCGGGCCCTTCTACCTCAGGTGGACCCGACTAAAGTTTTGATGGACAGAGTCCACAGAGCCCTGGGAAGGCCCCGCTCTGATACCCTGCCAAGGGACGTTATTATCAAGTTTCATCACCCGGGCACAAGGGATTATATTTTGGAGGCAGCCCACAACCTTTCTGAACTCCCCGGACTCCCCCTTCTGTGCATCTTTATGCTGACCTGGCTCCATCCACCCTCCGCAGACGATGAGACATGAAGCCAGTGATCTTGGCTCTTCAAAAAGCACAGGTGCGCTACAGATGGGGATTTCCATTTTCGTTATCATTTCACCTCAATTCCCGAGACCACGTGATCCGCTCACCTGCAGAGGGACTTGAGATCCTCTGGAAGGCCGGAATTCCATGCGACCAGGACCCTGTCCCAGAGTCTTCCCCGAAACCACAACGGCCAGCGAGGGTTTGGACAATGGTACCCCCTGCTTTGTGAGGACTAGACCCCTCGTCACTTGCTTGAAACCGGGACTCATGCCTGCTGCATCCTGAATCACCGCGATGGCAAGGACACTGTCATTCGTCTCCACGGTTTGCCTTTTCTTCTTCCCCCTAGGGATCATTCCCTTGGGCTTAGCTATCCCTTCAACATAAGCTGATGTTTCCCCGACACTCTCCATCTACCGGGGACTCGGCGCGATGGACTATCATGTTGTCCCCCATGTTTGGGTTTTTAGGGCTAGGCTCGATGACCACGTTTGGGTCACCGCCCTGCTCCATCATACCCACTAATTTCTCTTTGGCCTATTTGGGCCCAGTTTTATTCTGTGTTCAATGTATCTGGTTTAAGGTTCTTTATTCCTATGTTTTTTTTTTTTTTTTGTTCACATCAGGAAGACTGCTCTTGTTGTATTTCCACGCGGTTAGCAGCTGTTGGTGGTGGTCCTGAGGCTATTCCTAGGACCTGTTCCTAGATATCCTCCTATGTGTAAGTTACTTACACACAACGTGAGGGGATTCAACTCCCCCAGAAAATGTAAGTCTTCTTTTTCCACCTACTTGAAGCACTCGCCCAATGTGATCTGCCTCCAGGAGTCCCACTTTACACCCACTTCCCACCCCAAATACCTCCACCCACAATACATGCGCTTCTATTCCTCCACCTATGTTTCCAAAAGCAGAGGTGCGATCATCTTATTGCGTAATTCCTTTCCATTTACGCCCCAACGTTCTATAATAGACCCTAATGGGAGATACGTGATTCTCTTGGGCACCTACAGGGAGGAGACCCTCTGTATTGTAAATGTATATGCACCTACAGAGGATCCCATTCCGTTTTTTTCCTCTATGCACTCTATCATTGAACCCCTCACCTACCACAAACTATTGTGGTGTGGTGACTTTAATTTTGTCCCTAACCCAATACTTGACCGCTCATCGACTCACAACACCAAAATTAATCAGGTACTGAAATCCTTGTCCTTGGCGGATGCCTGGAGAGAGCACAACGGCCCCCAAAGGGGTTACACTTACTATTCCCCGTCTCACCAACTATATTCTCGAATCGATCTGATACTGATCTCCTCCTCTTGCCTTCCCTCCCTAGCTTACTCTAGACACGTGGTATCTTCCCTGTCAGATCATGACATTGTCATAGCCAATATAGCTCTTGACGGCTGCCCCCCAATCCCATTCACATGGCGCCTAAACGAGTCATTACTGACTCGGCCGACTGTGTTCAGTTCCCTACAGGAAGAACTTAAACAATTCTTCCTAGCAAACAACAACCCTGATGTTGACCAAATGACCTTGTGGCTCACCCACAAAGCCTTCATGCGGGGCAAGCTTATCCAGGTGGCATCGAAACTTAAAAAAGACAGGTCCACGACCCAGGTCACTTTAGAATCGAAATTAGCTAGATTAGTGAGAGCCCATCAACAGACCCCGACTATCTATTTGCTAAAAGAGATTAAGGACACAAAAATGCAACTAAATGCCCTACTCTCCAATAACACGGAAAAAGCACTTCGATGGACCTCGTCTTACTACTACAAATATGCTAACAAACCGGATAAGATGTTGGCTCGTCAGCTTAGAGCTACACATAGGCTTAACCAAGTTTACCAAATCCGTACGCGATCTGGTAGAGCCACTACGCACTCAGACACTATATACGACACCTTCCATTCCTTCTATAAACATCTGTACTCAGCACTGACTGATGGCCCCAGCCTGCAGAACGATGACTTCCTCCCCTCAACCTCTCTCCCACAGGTCTCCTGGAGCATTAGAAGAGCTCAATAGTGACATCACGGAGGAAGAAGTGACCTTTACTATTAGGAGCCTTAAGAAAGGGAAGGCCCCAGGCCCTGACGGCTACTCAGCGCTTTACTTTAAAAAGTTTGCTGACCAGCTGATCCCCTACATTGCCAAATACTGTAATCATCTGATGCAAGGCTCTGCACCTCCACCCGAGTTCCTATCGGCCAAAATTACTGTGATTCCCCAAACCAAATAGGGACCCTCTCTTACCTTCCAACTACAGGCCCATTTCCCTCCTGAATTTAGATAATAAGATTCTCACCTCTATCCTGGCGCGTAGACTCAATAGACTTCTTCCAGACCTGATACACAAGGATCAGGGCGGCTTCATACCTAGCAGGGAAGCCCCCGATAATATCAGGAAGGTTTTGGGCCTGGCTCATGAGGCGAACAGAACTGCAACTCCAGTGGCCATACTGGCGTTGGACATGGAGAAAGCCTTTGACACTGTGTCATGGGCCTATCTCTGGCGGGTTCTCTCCCAAATGAATATTGGAGGCCCATTCCTCTCTACCATTCAAGCAGTATACTCAGCGCCTCAGGCTAGCCTCAAATTGCCTTCCTCACATACTTCTCCTATACCGATCTGTAGAGGTATGCGCCAGGGTTGCCCTCTCTCCCCAGCCCTTTTCGCCCTAGCTATGGAACCACTTGCAATCCGGATTAGGTCTCACCCTGATATTAAGGGAGTCTCGGTTGGGGATGTGGAGTACAAATTGAGCCTCTTTGCTGATGATCTCCTGCTAACACTCACCAACCCCGTCATCTCTCTCCCCTCCCTTTTGTCCCTACTTAAATCTTTCTCAATCGCGTCAGGATTACAAATTAACCAATCCAAATCTGAGCTTTTATTGAGTAATGCCACACCACAAGTGCGTGAGACCCTTCAGAGCGGGTTCCCGTTCCAACACAAACCACATTTCCTACCTTACTTAGGGATCTCGTTGACGAGGACACTTGACTCTCTTTACAAGACCAACTACCCTCCCATGTACACCCAGATTAGGAAGGACCTACAAACCTGGGAATCCCTCCCAGTGTCTTGGGTGGGAAGAATCCATATTGTTAGAATGGTAGTTCTCCCACGGCTGCTCTACCTGTTCCGCACTCTCCCGGTCCCAGTTCCAGCATCTGACCTGAGGGCTCTCCAAGCAGACATCCTGAAATTTATTTGGGACCAAAAACGAGCTCGCATCTCTAAGCTCGTTATGCTACAACACCGAGCCCATGGAGGCCTATCTGTGCCGGACATATCGCAATACTACAAGGCTGCTAGATTGGCCCAACTATTTCTGACACATCTCCCTGCGCCAGCGCAACCACTTTGGGTCGCACTTGAGCAATCACTGATAGCACCGTACTCTTGAGGGCCCTCATATGGACCACCTCCCAGTTACCCTCTTCACTCCGCACCAAGTCCTTGCTTTCCCACTACTCTATCCTCTTGTGGAGATCAGTCAGGTTTAAGCGCTCTCTCCAATCTAAGCCGTCTCCCTTAGAATATCTTCTTGGCAATCCCGCTTTTCCCCCTGGTCTCCAATCTGGGGCCTTCTCTTGGTGGGTTGAAAAAAAGTTGTGCTCTCTCCGGGCATTCCTAGTTCGGGGTAAGATGATGTCCCTGTCTGATTTCGCTGAGAAATTTTCTCCACCTGCCCGGGAGCAGTTTAATGTAAGAAGGGTCTTTTCATTTCTCCATACCGTGAAAGACGGATCTCATGAAATCGATTATACTCCCTTCGAAAGGTTGATGTCTGTTTCCCTGTACAAGCAGGGTCTATTGTCCCGGAGTTATGCTATTCTCAACACGTCCCCTGAGGGTTCCAAGCTATGTTATATGCTGGAGTGGGAGGCTGATCTATCAGAGGAATACAGTGCGTCCAAGTGGCACCAACGCTCCCTGACACTCTCCAAGGGGTCATGGCAGACCACTCTCGCAGAAACCTCAATTAAGGTCCTTCATCGAACATACCTGGTACCTACCAAGCTACACCGCATATACCCTGAGGTCCCCTCCATCTGTTTCCGGGGGTGTGGGGAGGAGGGTACAATGTTACATATTTGGTGGACCTGTACCAAGGCCTCCAGGTTTTGGAGACGCATTGGCGATCTACTTTCATCCCTACTGGGATGTGCCCTCCCCCCCACACCCTCGGTTTTTCTCCTAGGTGATAGGCCATCCAAATTACCATACGCTAGTGTTAAAGACACTCTAATCAGAGCATTTGAGATGCACTCTGGTGCTCCAAATCAAGGTACCCCCAAGGGGTTAATATCCACGCGTGGATGAGAGACTAGACTCTGACACATAGCTGGTCAATGTAATCTCTACCTTTATTACAAAAAGTAAAAGCAATTATACATCTTCAGAAGAGGGCGGTCCTTTCCTGAGGCTCAAGTATTATTTCATTGGTCAAAAGGAAAGAAAAGATAAGAGAAGAAGAGATAACACACTAGCATCTGCGCAGTATGCACTACTTTGGAATGTGAACTTAATGTAAACATCTAAGTGTCCGCCATCTTATAATGGCGGCTATCCTAACAACAATACTGCATACATCATATGTGACACTTTAAGGAGGTGCTTCTCTATAGGCAGTGAATAATATGTATATATATATCATCAAGCTACGTGATTGGCTTAGGCATCCCTCAAAGCAACTGTGGGGAGATAGAAGACAAACACTGCCCCCCTTCTCCTCATGGCCTTGCATAGACAGAAAGTTGAAACAGCAGAGAAGAGAGAGGGAGGCCCCTGAGATAAGAGAAGACTAAGAAGAAGTTTGTTACAGCTTCAAAGAAAAGTGTAACCCTTTAGAGTCCAAAAGATACAAACATAGAATAAAATTCACACATCTCTAACAGTCCCCCTTGAATTTTAATTCTCTCCCTAAACCTAAACATCTGTCCCAATGCTTCACATGTTTCTTCACCGGCTACTTGACAAGCTATCCCTAATGAATAGCCTCCCATAACACCGGACTAAGCATTGGAAGGTCAGATGTTCTTTCCCTAACTGGCGTTGACCTCATATGGAGGGGAAACTGGAGATCATCAGTGCCTCTGATTTTCGGGATCGAAGTCTTCATACAATTCTTCCACATTCTTTTGGGTCAAGATCAACAGTCACACAAGGGGAACCAAAAAGCATCATCCTTTCAAGTCTCTAGAGTCAACACTTTCTTGAAATGACTCCAATTAGGCTTTCCTTTGAGCTTCACTGATGTGCTTGTGGTCAACAACACTCGGAATGGACCATCAAACCAGGGTTTTAGGACTTTTCTAACGTGTCTTTTTACTACCACCCAATCTCCAGACACAAGTGGGTTGGTTCCTGGTATTTTATCAAAATCTGAAAGTGAAGAAAAAACTCGAGCACGTACTTTAGTCAAATGCTCGTACAAAACTGATCACATAATCTGTCAGACAACCGTGTTGCATCTGGAACTACTGTGGGAAATACAATCCTATACTAGGGCCTGACCCAAAATGGACCTCATAGGGACTAAGGCCTGTCTTATGGTTAGGTGTATACCTTACTGAAAAGAGGGCTACCAGCAGGCACTTTGTTCATAGCTTTTTTTTTTTTTAATCTTTAACTTTAGTGTCCCGTTCAGTTCCTGGTCTCCTACCCTACCGCTGCTTTGTGGATGGTACGAAGCATGTAAGGCCTGTCCTACATTCAAAACTTCATCATCTCCTGCATCACTTCACCTTTGAAGTGGACACCTCTGTTACTTTCAATGGACTCAGGTACCCTATGCCTATATACAGCCTCGGCCACAATCTTCTTTACTTCTTTGGGTACTGTTTTGGCCATCCTGAAAACAAGTCATCACATATCAATACATACTCATAAAGGCCCACCTTGAGTAGTTGAAGGTAGTTTGCAAACGTTGAAACAGATACAGAAGACAAGACGTGTGTTTCTGGGGTACCTTAACCACCTCGCCCACGCTGTTCTGGGCACAAATCATACATCCTTGAGCATATCTGACTGCTACAGTGCTGAACCCTGGGGCGCACCATGCGCTATGTACTAAATCACACACAGCAGTTTCTGACTGGTGCGTCACTCCACGGGTTGCCTGTGCCATCGTGGTGTAGAGGGAACTGGGAAGGCAGAGTTTCCCTTGGAACTGTTTTAGGCCTTCCCCTTTGTCGCCCCCTTTTCCATCCACCAGTCCCTTTCCTCCTTCCCCACCTGGCTCTGTAAGGTCTTAAGAACTTCCAGTGAGACAGGAGGAGTTATTTCAGGGACCTGACCTTTGGCCACTTAAGGCAGGGGTCTGCCTAGGCAATTTGGCAGCCATTTTGGCCGCCTGATCTGCCGTGGCTTTTTCCCTTGCCTCCGCTGAATCTGTTTTACAGTGGCCTTTCGTTGTTATCACCGCCACTCAAGTTAGCGACATGAGGGCTTCTATAAGAGACCTCCCTGCTTTCCCATTTTCGATGGGTTTACCTAAAGCGGTCAGGAAGTCTCTGTGTTTCCAAATGGGCCCATAGTCATGGGCCATCCCAAAGTCATACCTCGAATCAGTGTAAATGTTGGCTTTTTTTTTTTTTTCCTCCTTATATCTGCAAGCCATCTTCAGAGTCTTTTAGCTCCACTTCTTGAGCAGACATGTGTGGTAGTGGTGGTAAGGACTATGCTGTGTTTTGAGTGTCCCAATTAACCACCACTGCTCAACCTGTGTAGTACCTGCCATCCTGGCCATACCTCGATCCATCCACAAAGAGCACATTATCTGGATTACCTAATGGCTGATTTACCATAACCCACTGTTTCTTGTGACATCATCTGCAACAGTCATGAGCCTCTTCCTTTGGATCTGGAAGAAAAGTTTAGGTGCCCTAACTCTTCCCTCCCCCCTTGTTCCAGAGGCAACAGGACGGCTGGAGGCAAAGTATTACACCTCTGGACAGCAACATTGTCAGGCAACAAAATGGAACACTGCATTCTCAAATAACGGGCAACAAAACAATCTTTTGGGTTGCACTTTCACGAGGATAGAAGTAATATCACCGTCACTTTGTGGTTCAGAACTATCTCAGAGCTTTTATCAAGCATAGCTTGCACGACTACTACAACTCTGATGCAGAAAGGGGCACCTCTGGCCACGGGGTGTTGTTGTCGGCAGCTGGGGTATGGCCATACACTTCTGTACAACACAATCTAAATGTAATAATCTGATAGACCCGGTGTGGGGAACACAAAATTGCCAGGTTTTGGCATCAAAGGCCTCTACCACCTATAAGGTGGTAGAGACTAAAGGACAAACAATCATAAGAAGGCTGCATCAAACTTGCATATCCAAGGTCTATAACGAGAAACAGGCCCAAAAATATCCTCAGTGCATTTATGTTTCTGGGCAAAGGGATGTCCTCCACAGCCTTCTAACATTCAGGGGTCAGATGGTTCTTTTCTCTTCACCTTGCAGCCTTGATTAGCTTAAAAGGACAGGAGTGTCATGGCTACGGTATACATACTGGGTGAGTTCTGGGCCCCCTGCGGCAGCACCACCACCCAGGTATCCTGTTTACCCTCATGTGTGGAGGAGAACAAGTACTAACTATCTGGATGTAGCGGTGCTGAAAAGAAAACTTTTGGTGAAATCAATCACAGTGGAGTGAGTAGAGGTAACGGGAACCTGAGCCAAAAAGGTGTGTGGATTGGGCACCATGTGGGTGTTAAAAACTGTGGCTTCAGTAATGGCACGTAGGTCATGTACCATCCGATGCTGGGTGCGTTCTTTTCTCATCTTCTGGGAGTCCTTACACAAACATGGACCAGGGAATATTATCACTAACGACCAACAAACAAGGTTCCTGGAAACAGAGGGCACCTATAAGCTTCACAGTTCACATGTACTTTTGCAAGCAAGTCTGCACCCAGGAGGCAACAGGGGGCGTTACCACTGACCAGCAACCGGGCAAGCACTTCTTGGTTAGGGGCAAATCTAATATGGATGGGTTCTGCTACTTTCCCATCCACTACTACCCAAAGACTTGTGTCCTTGGAGATTACATCAGGGGAGGCCATCTTTGCTGTGCACAACAGTCTGGGCTACTCCAGTATCAATCAATAACGGGATTACTTCTTTATCACCCAGAGTTAGGGATATCCTCTGGGCCAGACTGAATCTGCTAAAAATGTTTAAAAGCACAGCCAATACTGGATTTCCTGTTTTCTAATCTTGATCTAACTTTTCCCCCTCACCTGTCTTTGTGTTGTCCTTATGGGTGTCTGTAGGGACGGACAGTGATCCGGGCATGGTCAGCACAGAATACAATCCTCTCATGTGGTGTGGACGAGGAGTACCACACACAGCACAACTCTCTCTCTCCTGAGTTCTGGGTCCCACAGACTCTGCCGGTCCATCTCCCAGAACCATTATAAAGTGGCAAACTTACTTTTCCCCACTTCAGTGAGGCATTTGGCATCAGGGCTGAAGCAATGCCCGAGGAACACTACGTGTGGTTGTCATCAATGAATCACCAATGCTGTTTGATGTTATTCTGCATTTTAGTTTACAGAAGTACCCAGCTTTCCTTAATACAGAAACTAATAGACTGGAACACGTGACTTCTCATTTTTTTTATGGGAGTGTCTTATAACCAGGGGATGGGCATAAGGGCTGTCGTCTCCATCCACCCCTATCCTCCTCCCTCCCCTCTGAGTCATCTGTCCACCCCTTCCAGTCGGACTCTCTGATCTTCTCTTGCTTGGTCAATTTTGTCTGAACCGTCTGTGTGGACAGATCTCTGATGTTAGCACAAACATTTAACATATAACACGTAACTACAAACATTAAACGAACAGATCTGACAATACAGGCATAGACACATGAAGGGCCCATAAGAAACGTTTCATTGACTTCAATTTAAAAAAAAAATGTAGAGCTCAATCAACACTTTTGGTACCAATAAAAATCAAAAATCTTCCAAGAAAAATAAAATAAAATTGTCAATGCGCATATTATATGAAAACAAATATCGTGCTCCATACGTATTCACATTTTCACAATCAGCTCATAACCACGCCCTTACATAAAATAAAATATGAATTGCATACACAGCTCTGCTAAATTATCCATCAGTTTTCACACATATTCGACTTAACTACAACTCAGAGCCATACCCATTCACATTCCACTGAATCATTTATGTCTTCCAACCCAGCCACAAACTTGCAGCACAAACAAACACAGCTTTCCTGGAATCAGATAGACACACCACACCCAGAACTGCTCATGGTCTATGTCGCTGCGGTGTTTTCCAATGTCTTCTGGTCTTCACTCTGTTATTAATCAAATCTTATAAAAAGATAGCATAAAGTTATAATCATACAGTAATTTTGTTAAACCCAAATCTTCCTATATGCCACGTGGTCTTAGTGTTGCACATATATAATAATTTTTATTAAAAGCTGGATTCCCACATTACGCTGCTTGGGAAAGAAGAAAGAAAATTATTAAACAATTCTTCGTCTTGTATAATGTTATTACACATATAACATCACTTATTCTGCAGGATTCCCTCCCCCTTCTCTTTGCCTGCTTCTCTTATCTTAGGAATGTTTCTCTGGTAAGGCGGGAAAGTGAATCCCACCACAGCCCCAAGGATTCACTCAGCTTTCCTGAGACTTCGAGATAAACACAGGGGGACGGGACTATACGAGACTTTCTTTAAGCTTTCTACAGATTCTCACACTCTGGAAAGCAGAACTACTTAAACAGAGATATCTTTCTAACGCCTTCTTCTTAGTGCTAACCACACATCTATTGGCACACACTAGGTACAATACCTATCCATTAACTGACCATCCTTTACTGCTGTGATCTCTAATGCTAGAGCTACGGATCTTTCCTATTTGGACACACATAATATTATGGTAACAAAACAAAACTTAACCAGTTCATTTCTGAACATTTAACACCTTTCTGATTGTAGACACTCGGCCGCTTTCTTTCTTGCTAGTGCCATCAATTAACATCCTGACACTGCTCTGTTTCCTCACTCATTAGAGCCCCCCTCAAGTCTGCGAGCTCTAACTTCACAGAGTCTTACAGACTTTCCTCCCTGTTATCAGCCAGGCTACCTGCTGTCCGGGGCCACACTTTCTCTTTACCTAGCAAAGTTAACTTTCCTCACTCAACTTTCAGTTCTCCATTAATATCACATCCTATAATCTCCCTCTTCCCTCGCTACTAGCTAGTGGGCTGTATATTCTCCTTCTTTATAATACTGGGACTGGCCCATTTCAACAGCAGTATTTCAGACTGACACACAGAAAACAGAGGAGTAAAGAGGCACCTTTAACCTTTTCCTCCACAGACAAAGGATTCACCTTCCCCTCTGGTTGGCTCAAATCTGACTATCAATCGCGTCTACGACTAGTCAGCCAGGGACTTCCTCCGCACCTCAGGTCAGGCAGACCAATCATCCACCCCTGATCAGGCCGGCCGGAATTTACTTTGTCCCACACCTTGGTGACTATCAATCGCGACTACGACTAGTCAGCCAGGGACTTCCCCGCACCTCAGGTCAGGCGGACCAATCATCCACCCCTGATCAGGCCGGCCGGAATTTACTTTGTCCCACACCTTGGCACTACAATGCCCTCTAGTCCAAACCAGGAGGTTACTGTCCCCTCCATTTGTCTGTGGTCTTGCCGTCCGTGCTCAATTGACTCCTCGGACAATCACAGACACACATAAAACATATACACACCAGAGTGATCTATCAATTCAGACTATGGTTCTATGGACCCCAGGCTTTCAGCATATTAGCCGACTACTATACTTGAGTATGACCTCACAGCAGACTGAGGCACCATGAAGTGACGAACTAAATGGCAGAAAGGCGGGTAAGATAGTTTTCTTACCTTCCATCTCCTCTCTGCCGTTCATCAAGTCCTGGGGCCTCTTGTGTGTTGGCTGTTTCATGCTCCCTTCACCTTGGGGCCCCACGTTACGGGCGCCAACTGTTAAAGACACTCTAATCAGAGCATTTGAGATGCACTCTGGTGCTCCAAATCAAGGTACCCCCAAGGGGTTAATATCCACGCGTGGATGAGAGACTAGACTCTGACACATAGCTGGTCAATGTAATCTCTACCTTTATTACAAAAAGTAAAAGCAATTATACATCTTCAGAAGAGGGCGGTCCTTTCCTGAGGCTCAAGCATTATTTCATTGGTCAAAAGGAAAGAAAAGATAAGAGAAGTAGAGATAACACACTAGCATCTGCGCAGTATGCACTACTTTGGAATGTGAACTTAATGTAAACATCTAAGTGTCCGCCATCTTATAATGGCGGCTATCCTAACAACAATACTGCATACATCATATGTGACACTTTAAGGAGGTGCTTCTCTATAGGCAGTGAATAATATGTGTATATATATCATCAAGCTACGTGATTGGCTTAGGCATCCCTCAAAGCAACTGTGGGGAGATAGAAGACAAACACTGTCCCCCTTCTCCTCATGGCCTTGCATAGACAGAAAGTTGAAACAGCAGAGAAGAGAGAGGGGAGGCCCCCTGAGATAAGAGAAGACTAAGAAGAAGTTTGTTACAGTTTCAAAGAAAAGTGTAACCCTTTAGAGTCCAAAAGATACAAACATAGAATAAAATTCACACATCTCTAACACTAGGTTTAAATTGGCCCAATATGTTTTGCTTGCTGCCAGGATCCATTTAGCCTCCCAGTGGCGCTCTCTGTCACTAAGCTATCAGGCTGTACTTGATAGAATTAACAAGATATATCTATACAAACGATTGACTGCTATCCGTACGGATTCATTTGTCTTGTTTGAGAGGGTTTGGGAGCCTTGGTCGTCTTCCCCCCACTCCACCAATCTTTCTCTCTGTTCTGAACTCTGATGGACCCTTGTATTCTATTTCCTCAGCTGGGAGTTGGGTGGGTTTGTGGGTTGTTTCTCTGATATATATCACCTGAAAAGACGACAAGCTGCTGTACTACTGCTTGATTGCTATCCCTGATATTATTGTTTTTTTTTTTTTTAGTTTATACTTGTCCTGATTGTTTATATGTCTGGACGACTCGTCCTTTGTTTTCTGCTCAAACTGCTTTGTACCATTTTATTGAAAAATCTAATAAACACCTTTGAAACGTAGAAGCCCCCCTGATGTAGCCTAGCCTAGACTAGAAACTCCAAAAAAGTGACCCCCATCTAAGAAACTACACCCCTCAAGCTATTCAAAAACTACTTTATAAACTTTTGTTAACCCTTTAGGTGTTCCACAAAACTTAATGGCGAATGTAGAAACAATTTTAGAATTTAAATTTTTTGTTACCTTGCCTCAAAAATGTGTAATATAGAGCAACCAAAAATTATATTTACCCTAAAATAGTACCAAAATCATCCCGTGGTTTCCAAAATGGGGTCACTTTTATGGAGTTTCTACTCTAGGGGTGCATCAGGGGGCTTGAAAGGGTGCATGGTGTAAATAAACCAGTCCAGCAAAATCTGCCTTCTAAAAACCATATGGGGTTCCCCTTCTTCTAAACGTCCTGCCGTTTAGCCAAATAGTAGTTTAGGACCACATATGGGGTGTTTCTGCAAACTACAGAATCAGGGCAACCCATATTGAGTTTTGTTTGGCTGTTAACCCATTTTTCCCAGTAATAATGTAAGGTTTAAAATGGAAAATTTTCAAAAAAATCGAAATTCCAAAATTGTTTCTCCATCTGCCATCAACTCTTGTGGAACACCTAAAGGGTTAACAAAGTTCGTACACCCAGGTTTGAATATCTTGAGGGGTGTACTTTCTTAGATGGAGTCACTTTTTTGGAATTTCTCTTCTAGTGGTGCAACGGGGGACTTGCAATGGGACAAGGTATAAACAAAACCAGTCCAGCAAAATCTGCCTTCCAAAACCCATATGGCGTTCCCCTCCTTCTGCGCCCTCCCATTTGGCCAAACAGTAGTTTAGGACCACATATGGGGTGTTTCTGCAAAACAGAGAATCAGGGCAACCCATATTGACTTTTGTTTGGCAGTTAAGGCCCCTTTCACATCAGCGTTTTTGCTTTCCGTCCTAGAGTTCCGTCCTCGGGGCTCTAGGACTGAAAGATACTGATCAGGATTATCCTAATGCATCCTGAATGGAGAGCAATCCGTTCACGATGCATCAGGATGTCTTCCGTTCAGTATGTGAACGTTTTTTGGACGTTGACAAAAGCGCAGCATGCTGCGGATTTGTCTCCGTCAAAAAATCCGGAAGACATGCCGTAACGCCGGATCCGGAATTAATGCCCATTGAAGTGCATTAATCCGGATCCGGCCTTAAGCTAAACGTCGTTTCGGCGCATCGCCGGATCCGACGTTTAGCTTTCTCAATGGTTACCATGGCAGCCAGGACGCTAAAGTCCTGGTTGCCATGGTAAATGTAGTGGAAGCGGGGAGCAGTATACTTACCATCCGTGCGGCTCCCGGGCGCTCAGAGTGACGTCAGGCGCCCACACGCATGGATCACGTGATCGCATGGACCACGTGATCCATGCGCATGGGCGCTCTGACATCATTCTGGAGCGCCCGGAGCCACTGGACTGTAGGTATACCGCTCCCCACTCCCCACTACTACTATGGCAACCAGGACTTTAATAGCGTCCTGGCTGCCATAGTAACCTGAAAGCATTTCGAAGACTGATCAGGATCCTGATCAGTCTTCTAATGCTTTCAGGCGACTTGCGTTCTGAGGGATCCGGCGGGACGGAAGTGCCCGCCGGATCCTCAGAACGCAAGTGTGAAGGAGGCCTAACCCTTGCTTTGTTCCTGGGAAAAATTGATTATAATGGAAAATATTCCAAAAAATCGAAATTCTAAAATTGTTTCTCCATCTGCCATTAACTCTTGTGGAACACCTAAAGGGTTAACAAAGTTTGTAAAATCAGTTTTGAATACCGTGAGGGGTGTAGTTTCTAGAATGGGGTAATTTTTGGGTGGTTTACGTAAGCCTCACTTCAGACCTGGACTGGTCCATAAAAAGTGGGATTTGGCAAATTTCTGAAAAATTTCAAAATTTGCTTCTAAACTTCTAAGCTCTGTAACATCCCCAAAAAATAAAATGGCATTCCCAAAATGATCCAAACATGAGGTAGACATATGGGGAATGTAAAGTCATCACAATTTTTTGGGGTATTACTATGTATTATAGAAGTAGAGAAACTGAAACTTTGAAATTTGCAAATGTTTTAAAATTGTTGGTAAATTTGGTATTTTTTTAGTGCAAAATAGTTAACTTTTTTGACCCCATTTTAGCAGTGTCATGAAGTACAATATGTGACAAAAAAACTATCTCAGAACGGCCTGTGTAAGTAAAAGCGTTTTAAAGTTATCACCACATAAAGTGTGAAATAGGGCCGAGTGTGCCTTGTCATTTCTTCAAAAAAACACTTTTTACGATATGATTAAGCTGTAATTAGCCCAGAGGGCGTTATTCCTTTACCAAGGGGCCCAGGAACGCCCCCCTCATGTGCCGGGTCCGCCTAAATTTTAAAAAGAAGAACGCCTCTAAGATGTAAAATCACCTTCCAGAGGCGATGCTAAGTGCTCCGCCCCCCCGCCAGCTCCTCTCTCTGCCGCAAATATTCCCGATCCGCCTCTCGCTGGCAGCCTGAAATCCCGCGCAGGCGCAGTGCGATTGCCTGCGCGTTTATATGGAAACTGAGGGCAACAGCCTCAACAGTGTCACTGCGCCTGCGTGGGATTTCAGGCTGCCAGCGAGAGGCGGATATTTGCGGCAAAGAGAGGAGCTGGCGGGGGAGGGGGGGGCGGAGCACTTAGCATTGCCTCTGGAAGGCGATTTTACATCTTAGAGGCGTTCTTCTTTTTAAAATTTAGGCGGGCCCGGCACATCAGGGGGGCGTTCCTGGGCCCCTTGGTAAAGGAATAACGCCCCTCTGGGCTCCATACAGCTTAATTTGCATATCGTAAAAAGCATTTTTTTTTTAACAAATGACAAGGCACACAAGTAAATCAAGAACAGATATGGAAAGAAGGTAATTTTTTATACATGGATTCATGAAAAAAAAAATTAGCTAATATGCTGGTGACAGATTCCCTTTAAGGGGTTGAAAAGTGGGTTTTGGAAAGTTTCTTCTAAATTGCTTCTAAAATTCTAAGCCTTCAGACGTCCCAAAAAAAATAAAATTACAATTATCAAAATGATGCCAAGATAAAGTATACATATGGGAAATGTTAATTAATAAATATTTTATGAGGTATCACTTTCTGTTTTAATAGCAGAGAAATTGAAATTTTGAAAATTGCAAATTTTTCAAAATTTTGGGTAAATTTGGGATTTTTTCATAAATAAAGGGGAAATATATTGACTCAAATTTAGAACTATCATGAAGTACAATGTGTCACGAGAAAACAGTCTCAGAATGGCTTGGATAAGAAAAAGTGTTCTAAAGTTATTACCACATAAAGTGACACATGTCAGATTTGCAAAACATGCCTTCGCAGGAGGGCGAAAACTGGCCCGGTGTAGAAGGGTTTAAAGCAAGACCAAGATCCTAATACTAACTACCTGAGATCAAAAGCTTAGTTCCAGAAAAGTAATCTGAGGGTTCATGCACATGAACCTATTTCCTTTCTGTATCCGTTGCGTTTTTTTTGCGGACCATATGTAGAACCATTCATTTCAATTGTTCTGCAAAAAAAACGTAAGTTACTCCAAGTGCATTCCATTTCTGTATGTCCGTTCTGCAAAATAATAGAACATGTCCTATTATTGTCCACATTAAGGACAAGAATAGCTGGCATATTACAGGCCGGCTGTTCCATTCCGCAAAATACGGAATGCAGACGGACGTCATCTGTATGTTTTGCAGACCCGTTTTTTCGGACCTCATTACACATACGGTCGTGTACATGAGCCCTGAAGATGAGCGCTTGATCATGTAAAGTAATTCAAGGCAGAAAGTGTTGGTGTGGTGTACTTTTTTATAAAGATGCAGCAAATTATAAAATGCATTTTATCTTTTAGACCAAGCTCGCAGACCTACACCTGTCAATCTGCATCACTCACCTCTACAAACAAGAAATCAAGCGAGTGTTGGTGGTAAGTACAGCAGTCAACTGGTTTGGGGCATTTTTCTTGTAGAGATTTACACTCAGTTCACACTTTCGCGTAAAACGCCGCTTTCGAACGCGCAAAAAAACGCACAACAGTACAGGAACCATGCATTCCAATGGAGGTGGTTCACACTTGCGCGTTTTAATGCGCGTTCGTAGGCGCCTATAAACGTCAGACGCATAGGCAAGTATGTTCGCGTTAATTCGGGCGTTTATCCAGCGTTTGGTTCCAATAGACTTCAATGGGAAACGCCATAGGCGTGTTGTTCGGGCGTTTGTGCAGCGTAAAACGCGCCTATGGATGCGCGTTTTACAAAGTTTGCAACATGCTGAATCAGCCACCATGGAATGTCACACCTCTAAAGCACTCAGATTGGCCAAACTATATCATTGATCATTGGCCAACTATGCAGTCAATCACATAAACGCGCGTCAAACGCGCCTACACTATTTACCAAAACGCTTGAAAAAACGCGCCTACACGCCAGTCTTGAACGCACCAAAAACGATAGGCTTCTAAACGCTCAGGTCTGAACCCAGTGTTAGATAGCCTGCAAGTGATTTCACATAAGATCCACACAAATTTCTGTGCGGATTAACATGCATTTTTGCATCTAAGGGCGAGTTTACACTGGTGTTAGGGTATTCCGTTATAGGTTCCGTTATAACAGAGTTATAACTGAATATAACGGATTGCAAAACGGAAGCCTTTAAGTCCTAATACATGTCTATCGGGACACATAGCAGTTCCTGTCGACCGGACTATTTTTTCCGTCATGCTTAATAGAAATAAATGTAACTGTTATTTGGCCCCATAGACATGTATTAGGATGGTGCAAAATAGAAATGTCTCTTAAAGGCTTCCGTTTTGCATTCCTTTCTAGAATTCCATTATAACTCTGTTATAATGGCACCTATGGAATACCCTGATGCCAGTGCAAACCCACCCTTATCTGCACCAAAATCAACAATTTCTAATTGTGGATTTTGGTGCGGATTAGATGCAGCTTTGCCATGGATCTCCCCCTTCATTGTTAAAGCATAATCAGCAGCGAAAACCACAAACATAATTGACATGCAGATGACTATTTTTAAGAATGTAAAACATGTTTTCAGGTATCATACACATAGCCGCCATTGTTTGTGAATCATCTAAGGAATCTAATTGGTGAGTCTCAAAAACGTTTGACAGTTTGTTTTACTTTGGTTTGCTTAAATAAAGTTGGGCTAAAAAAAAGTTTTCATGTTGTCTGTTATTTTTCAGTTCGTGCATGCCACCGTCGTAAAGACAGACTTCCTTTCAAAAATTTATTTTCCTGTTTGTGTTTTTCACAGAAGCAGTAATTATTGCTGTTAAGGAAATCTTTGTTTGATATATTGCATTTAATTGAAACCCCAAGAATCACGGGCAGCCGGAGGATGCGCCAAATTTATGATAGGTCTGCAACTCTGCATAAATTTGGCACATTATCCAGCCTCGCAGGGGAATTCCAAACTGGCAAAGAAAATGCCAGTCTTGATGAATTTCCTCCTGAGTTTCTATATGATAATCTCAATTTTGTGTAGTTCATCTACTAAGAGTACCCTTATTTTAGCATTGAGCTGAACTCTGGCAACCGTCCGTGGTCCAGAAAAAACAGTCCATGTGATGGCTGTATTTGATGCATTCAGTCCATGCACAGCTGGAGGTGTATTCTACTGACCTTTACTTATAGCACTAGTACAAGACAGCAGACTAACAGTTGAGCAGGAACTACCTGCCAGATGTAACAGCCGACTGTCAGGAAGGAAGCATTCCTTCCTTACACTCAGTTCACACTTTCGCGTAAAACGCCGCGTTCGAACGCACATAAAAACGCACAACAGTACAGGAACCATGCATTCCAATGGGGGTGGTTCACACTTGCGCGTTTTTATGCGCGTTCGTAGGCGCCTATAAACGTCCGACGCATAAGCAAGTATGTTCGCGTTAATTCGGGCATTTTTCGAGCGTTTGGTGCTAATACACTGGGTTCAGACCTGAGCGTTTAGAAGCCTAGCGTTTTTGGTGCGTTCAAGACTGGCGTGTAGGCGCGTTTTTTCAAGCGTTTTGGTAAATAGTGTAGGCGCGTTTGACGCGCGTTTATGTGATTGACTGCATAGTTGGCCAATGATCAATGATATAGTTTGGCCAATCTGAGTGCTTTAGAGGTGTGACATTCCATGGTGGCTGATTCAGCATGTTGCAAACTTTGTAAAACGCGCATCCATAGGCGCGTTTTACGCGGCACAAACGCCCGAACAACACGCCTATGGCGTTTCCCATTGAAGTCTATTGGAACCAAACGCTGGATAAACGCCCAAATTAACACGAACATACTTACCTATGCGTCGGACGTTTATAGGCGCCTACGAACGCGCATTAAAACGCGCAAGTGTGAACCACCTCCATTGGAATGCATGGTTCCTGTACTGTTGTGCGTTTTTTTGCGCGTTCGAAAGCGGCGTTTTACGCGAAAGTGTGAACTGAGTGATAGACTTCAATGGGAAACGCGATAGGCATGTTGTTCGGGCGTTTGTGCAGCGTAAAACGCGCCTATGGACGCGCGTTTTTCTAAATTCACACCTCAGATTGGCCAAACTATATAGGGAGGGCTGTTTGGTCATTGGCCAACTATGCAGTCAATCACATAAACGCGCGTCAAACGCGCCTACACTATTTACCAAAACGCTTGAAAAAACGCGCCTAAACGCCCATCTTGAACGCGCATAAAACGATAGGCTTCTAAACGCTCAGGTCTGAACCCAGTGTTACAGTCAGCTGCTCGTTCATGAAGGAGACACATTTATATGTAGCAATCTCGTCCACAGTATGAGGACATGTGATGGCTATTGCGATCCCTCGTCCTGCTATAGAATCATGGCCTCTGAGCAGCAGATCCCTGTTTAGACCGTACAGTCTGCTGCCCAGAAGACATGATTGGTGATGCCTGCATGAACGACAGGATCACCCGATCAGTGAGTGTTTTAGACAGCCAGATTGTCAGGAATCATCATTCGCAGGAACATTCGTACCTGATAATCTGCCTGACTATCGGACAGTGTAAGTCTACCTTTAGGATAGTTGTTTTGTGCAGCAGCATTTTTCTGCCTGCAAAAATGCAGTGTAAATATACCTTTCCAGTGCCAGGCAGGGCCGGTGCCAGGATTTTTGCCGCCCTAGGCAAGATAAAAATTGCCCCCCCCCCCTTATCAGATGATCTGCCCATATCATGACATCACATATGTTCCACCCCTTTCTCAGCATTGAAATTTAATACTTCGCTGACCAGCGAAGTATCCGCAGTCGGCTTTATAAGACGCACGGCCATTTCCCCCCCACTTTTGGGGGGGAAAAAGTGCGTCTTATAAGGCAAAAACATTGTCTACTGACTACTTACCACCAGGACAATAAGATGAGCTGGTCTCTGGCTGCGGTCTGGCTCTTGGTCTGGCTCTGGGGACTGGAGACAAACACGGTACATACACCATTCACTAATGTCGCCCTGGGGTCCTGGGTAAGAAGAAAGCAGCTGCACCTGCAGGCTGCACTCCAATCCAGGTAGGAGCCCACTTCTGTTCTATCCCAGAAGGAGAAGGCACTGCCGCTGCTACCGCACTGGGGGTCAGGGGAGGATAATTGGAGGACCGTGGTGGCCGTGGCTGGCTGCTCAGCTGCTTGCTGCTAAGTGTGTGGGCTTCAGTTCCTCTTTCACTCCACCCCTCTCTCTGCGTTACGTGTTCAAGGGTGGGAGGGGTCAGGGGGTTCAGATCAAGATCATTCAGGCCAGGGCGGCAGAGCTCCGTCTCTGCTCCCCACCCTCAGCAGCCTGAAGCCAGCAGCCAGGTAAGCTAGCAGCAGTTATAGTCACTCAGACCACCAGAGAGACAGACAGCACAACGGTGTCAGACCGTCACTGTCAGTGACAGTCTGACAGACTCTCTCTGGTCTGCCTGCTGCATCGGTGCGCCCCCGCCCCACCCCCACGGCTTCACTGAGGCAGGCAGCAGCGACTCAGCCTCTGCCCTGATTCTCTGACATGTTAGACAGCACAGAGCAGACACAGACAGCAGGCGCAGGCAGGCTGCGCAGCACTGAGCCGGCGGCCGGAGATTCTTTAGAACGCTCAGCCGGGGGCTGGCGCAGCATGAGGGGCGCAGCCGGCCGGCCGCCACTTAAGTTAACTTATATAACCAACGTTTTTTGTTTTTTTTTTAAACCGCAACGGGCTCCCCCTGCTAAATGGCGCCCTAGGCCTTACTGGTGGCACCGGCCCTGGCACGGCCCCGGGAAAGTAGGATGGGGTTATGTTTCTACCGTTAAAACCGTTCCCAGTTGCAGTAACGTTACATATGGCATAAGTGTAATGCTTTCTCAATTTATCAAAGGTGTTCCGGAAAACATCATGGCTGAGCAATCCTATGAGTCACCTAAAAAAAGGGCAAAAAGGCTCTCCCATTTTAAGGATGCATGGAAGAAGGAGCACCCATTTCTAAAGAAATCACGACGAGGAGAATTATATGCTTTCTGTAAACTTTGTGAAGCCGATTTCTCAGTGAGCCATGGTGGTATATTAGCACTCAGAGCCTGTGCAAGGATTTTTGCCAGACAAGAAAAGCCATTTTCTGTGAGAGTGCTGGCGATGTGCAGTCCGCAAAAAGCAATGGCTGGACTGGGAAGGGCAAAGCCCGTACAGGGAGGCCCTCATTACGTGGGTTTGGTTACTGAGCCTCGGGGCGGTTAGATGATTGGCGGAGGAGATAGAAGGAGGGTTAAGGGGATGCAGGGAGGTCAGGATAGGACAGTTTGAGTGTAGGGGGAGGAGATAAGGGGTTAAGTGCGAGGGTAGGGAAGGAAAGTTAGCCATTTTTGGTGAAAGCTAGAAGCCAGCTACATGTTATGGAGCAATTAGAGGCAGCGATTGCAGGACTGTGTGCGGCAGCAGAGTTGCGGTGTTCAGATTGGGCCCAGGAACAGCTACAGCGGCTGCTGAGGGGGGCGGGTGAGGTCCCTGTTCTGCCTCATCCACCTTTGGTACAGCCGCGGCTGGATTAGGAGCCCTTCACAGGACCCTTCACGTCGGGTGCCGCCTGTGCCAGCTACCCCATGTAGGCCCTGACGTGGAAGGAATCCTACCTGTAGGTGGAGCCCTCGGGATGGCCGGGCCCGGCCATCTCCTTCAGATGTCGGCAGCATCGGGGGATCGGGACCTGGAGCAGCGGGCGCCTCCCTAACTCCTGACGGGGAGGCGGCCCCTCGGCGTGGGAGGCATCCTCGGCGGTGCGTGGCTGCTGCTAGTGAGGCGGCAGGTGGCAGCAGGCCCCAGGCCATGGAGTTCAGAAGCCCCGCCCCCCGGTCTGGGGGCGGAAATTGAGTTAACCCCGATGTCCCTGGTCTTAGCAGGGCCAGGGGACTGCATGAGGGGAGACACAGCAACTGCCAGAATACTGCAGCAGGGGACGAGAGTCCAGGAGGCTTCGGTTCCATCTCTGCCAGGAGGCAGAGTGAAGACAGCAGGTCCATGACGCAGGATCCAGAGCTGAAGCGGCCAGATGATGACGTCCCTGGACCCAGCGTGCCCAGGGGACCGCTTGAAGATGGCGTCGTCGCGAGGTCCGGATGTGCAGCGCAGAGGAGGGATCGTCCGGATTCTGGAATCGCGGCTGATTGGCACTGAAGGAATGTGCTGTCTTGAACTTTGTGTAAGAACATTCTGTCATAACCAGAATGTTTTGGGCAGCCGAGTATCTAACAGGAATTCCTTATCTTGTCCGTGTCAGCTAGTACGTGGAGCATGAAGGCTAGGATGTAACTGGGGAAAGTATGTTATATAACGGTATGTGTCTCATTATGATTGGAGGCTATATTGCTTGGAAAAAAATGATTGAATAATGAAAGGGCGTATAATGTCCTATATAAGCTGGAACCTTATTATCAATAAACAGAGTGATTTTGATCAACATATGTCGTGTCTGATATGGTCATATTCACTCTCCTGGCACCAGAAAAGACTTACCCTCAGTTCACACTTTAGCGTTTTTACGCGCGTTCGAACGCGCATAAAAACGCACAACTGTACAGTACCCATGCATTCCTATGGGCCTGGTTAACACTTCCGCGTTTTTATGCGCGTTCGAACGCTCAAAAAAACCGCCGACGCATAAGCACGTATGTTCGCGTTATTTGGGTCGTTTTACGCGCGTTTGGGCCCAATAGACTTCAATGGGAACGCGGTACGCGTGTTGTTTGAGCGTTTTCGAAGCGTAAAACGCGCGTACGGACGCATATATAAAATTTTGCAACATGCTGGAAATGGCAAAACAACGGGTGCTAAGCCCAGAGTTTGCTGGAGAGCAGCCATGGAGGAGGCCTGTGACTCAGAAAATATTATCCGGCTGGTGCAGGCGAAACGGTGCCTGTATGACACCCAAGACACCAAATATAAAAACAGGAGGGCCAGACAGCAAACGGCAAAGGTATGTGTGTTTTACTTTGATTAGGAAACTCCTTGTGTGCACTGGTGTCCCAACTATATGTAATAGCTCTGGCCAGCTCTCCCTGCAGCTGATGTCAAACGCCACCTCCACAAATGCTGGCCTGTCTTGTACTTGCTGGAGCCTGACAGGCATGCATGGAGTTGTATTTTTGCACCAGCTACAGGGCCTCAGCATCACCACACTTTTTATAGTATATGGCCACTCAATGTCCTTAGTTTACAAAGCATCATGTGCACATTACATGTTGTATACTGTCCCCTCAGGCCTGTAGTTTGTGCATGTTGCTCTGTGTCACCTGGTTTAGCTTTAATTATGCTTGTAAACTACACAAACTGTGGAGGCTTTGATAATGTGCATTTCCTCCTCCTATATGTGATGTGCCTCTTCTAGTGTGTTCTCTGTTTCTATTTTTAGTGGGATATCTTAGTTGTTCTTTGTACTGTCCTGTTTCCCCCTCCCCCACATTCTGGTTCACTGCAATGGCCCAGTAGGTTCAATTTGCACTGGTTCCACTGTCTTGTGTCTGACTGCGCTGTTTCAATCAGCTAATGACGTGCAATTTTGACATGTAGGCCTACATTTGGGGTGATTATTAGGATTGTTAAGTTGATAGTGATCTTGTGTATGTAATCAAATTATATTGCTTGTGGCCTATGTCTGTACTGACACATTAGAGGTGTGTCAAGGTCAGGGCTGCGCAAACTCGGCCCTCCAGCTGTTTCTAAAAACCTACTCTCATCATGCTCTGCCATAGCTGGAAACAGTGTTTGCATGCTGGGAGTTGTATTTTTATAACAGCTGGAGGGCAGAGTTTGCCCAGCCCTGGTCTAGGTGTACATTACCAGTATTTGGCACATAAATGGGACCCCTAATTTCACCAACATTTGGTCCGATTCTACTGGGCGAGTAATTGGCACATAAATGGGACCCCTAATTTCGCCCACATTTTTACCGATTATTAATTTTTTATTATTGGGGGCTACTATCGGGGCCTCTACAAGGGGCACTATATAGTAGATAAAACGTAAAGGCACAAAGTCACTCCAGAAATCTTTTAATTCTGCCATTCACAACAAAAACAAAATGCAAAATTAAAAGATGAACCAATTTTACAGCCCAAAAAATAATAAACAAAAATTAAATGGCTTCCAACTGCCAAGGTAACGCCCCATGTGGTGACATAAAATATGCCGTGAAGTGCTCCCGCACTGCCGCACCTTGTCTGTGCCCACGCACAACACTGGGAAGATGACTCTCCAGGGAATGGCTGAGGGAATCTTCAAAATTGTAGCCGTCTCTTTCCCGCACAAAATTATGTAGAACACAGGCTGCCTTCACGGCCGAGATGGCGGTCTCCAATTTGAGATGAATGGGTGTGTGGAGAAAGCGCCATTTGTTGGCTAATATGCCGAAGGCGCACTCCACCACCCTGCGCGCTCTTGTCAGCCGGTAATTGAAGACTCGCCTGGCAATGGAGAGTCCCCTGCTGGAGTACGGCCTCATCAGATGCTCCCCCAGTGCAAATGCCTCGTCACCCACAAAAACAAATGGCATCGCTGGGGAAGTGGTGCCAGGCAGTGTGGTGTTGTCAGGGAGGTCCAGAGTGTTATTAAGCAGCATTTGGCCAAAGTCCGAATGGCCAAAAACTGCAGAGTCCGAGCTGCTGCCATAGGACCCCACATCGATGTACCGGAAGCTATAGTTGGCATCACATACCGCAAAAAGAACAAACGAAAAAAAAATTTTATAATTAAAATATTGGCTGCCACTCCGGATTGGCTTCTTAATGCGGATGTGTTTGCCATCTATAGCTCCAACACAGTTTGGGAAATCGCAGGACTGCTGAAACTGATCCGCAATTTTCAGCCACTCCTCCTTGTGCGGTTGGGCCATCACAGCAGCATGAACGACTTTCCATATTGCCACGCAGGTTTCCCTGATGATCACACTGGCTGTGGATTTCCCGATCATAAAGGCATAGTGAAGACTGGCCAAAGACTGTCCAGTACCCAAGTACCTGAAAAAAAGCAGAAATCAATAATTAAGGAATGTTTTTTTTTTTTTTTTTTTTAGTCAACACAATAAAAACGAAATGGAAGAGCCTGAAGGACGCATTCATACGGCATCGCCGCAAAGAGAGGGAGCAGAGGAGCGGCTCATCCCCCACACGCTCAAGTTACGTGCATGCAGAGCAGATGGCCTTCTTGATTCCGTGCACAGAAATGCGGAGGTGAGTCAAGGGACGCCACATTGAGGAGAGGATGTGGGATGACATAACATAACATACATTCACTTGCATATGGGGAACATACCTAACTATATTTTACTCTTAACAGCACCGAGAGTAGCTGGGAACAGAGCCAGGCGGCAGATGAGGAGGAAGAGGACTCTGCCCACACTAGGGACAGCGAGCCAGGGCCATCTACTGCGCCAATGAGTCTGCCAGGCCCAGAAGCCATTCCACCTCTGACAAGCCCCACACAGGCTGTGCCATCTGTGCCTGAAGGCACTAGACAACACAGGGCCAAAAGGAGGAGAGTGGAGCGGCACGAGGACAGGCTCATAGCCAGCCTGGATGCCCTGGCACAGCCCGTCCCCAAGATGTCAAGTCAGGGCTATTTTCTCCTCAGTCTTGAGGAAAGACTAGTATATGTGCCAAAACATCAGCAAGCTACTGTGCAAGACATGCTGACCAGAACTCTGGACACTTATTCCATACCATTTCAGGACCCCCAGCAGGCCACACAGCTGGAACCAATACTGGAATCACAGCCGGCCCCCCAGCTGTCCCCACACCAGGCCACAAAGCTGGCCCAAAAAGTGTCCACAGAAATGGCAACAATGCTGGCAACACAACAGGCCCCTAGGCAGGCCCCCCAATATGGCCCACAATATGGGCAACCACATGTTAAAAAATATAGCCAACATGGCCAACAACAAGCCACACAATATGGGCAACAGTATGCTCAACAGTATGAGTAACATGGGCCACAATATGGGCAACACTATGGCCAACAATATGAGCAACATGGGCCACAATATGGGCAACACTTTGGCCAACATGGCCCACAATATGGGCAACAGTATGGGCCAAGCACCTCCACCACCACCAGCACAGAAGTGAAACCCGACAATCAAAGTCGTGGAGCCACTGAAACAAGGCGGGATACAGAAACGGAAATTACGGGTACCGATTATGAGGACCTGTGAAAAATTGTAATGTTAATTTGAGTGCCTCAAGTTGAAGTGGCAAAAACATTGTTTATTTTCTATGAAAAGGATCATAATAGTTTTATTTTTGTCTTCAAAAATTTTATGTTGAGTTTTGTGTACACAGTTTACACATGTTGGGGACATTTAAGAGTTAATTTATTTTCCCAAATATAAAAAAATTCAAGCAAACTGTTTTGACTCTTATTTATATGTGAGGGGTTAAACGATACATGTAGGGGATATCTATGCGAACACTCATACGTCACAAACTACAGGAGAAAAACAACACGGCCACACCGAGATACAGTCACCACACACTGGTAATGTTTTTGAAGGGCCCAAATTATAGAGTACTTACCGCAAAGTAATGACCAGTCTTTCCACAGGTGGGATGCTGTCCCGCATGAAGGTGTCCTGGTGCTGCAAACGAGTCTCCAACAGCCTCAGGAGCTCGTCAAAGCTGTGGACCACAAACATGGGGAGGGTTAACAATACAAAAAGAAAAAAACACTCAGCTGAAAAATTGAAACACCAGTCAAGTAACTTATAGGTACTAACCTGGGGATGGACATCCTCGTGTAGCCAAAAAACTGCTCTTCATGGGCCCGGAGGTTCTGGTACAAAGCCCAGAACTGTCCCCTCTCCTGTCGCTGGGCAATGACCGGATGGACCCAGAAGCGTCGCCTGCTGTCCCTCCTTCTCCTCAAGCGCTCCAGTTGGATTGCAGTCACAAGTACTGCAACACGTCGCCTTCTGTAGCATTCCATGTCTACTAAGCACACACTCTACCAGCCCACATGGAATTTCACACCAGCAATGCACTCTGATTGGCCTAACTTGATATAGCGAGGGCGGGTTTCGCATTGGCCAACAGTGCAGTCAATCACACAAACGCGCATAAAACGCACGTTCACTATTTATCAAAACGCGTTCAAAAAACGCGCGTTAACGCGCGTCTAAAACGCGCTAAAAACGCTATACAAAAAAAACACTCCGGTCTGAACCCAGTGTTAAACCAAGCTGATTCATCTAGTCATCTTTTATTATCATCCTATCAATTTGGGGGCTCGTCTCCGGGATCGAGAGGTCGTCCTCGGGTCTGGTGAGAAGTGACATCGATTTTTGTCCCCTGCCCGATCCGAGGGGACCGGCCACGTCTCGATCTACAATAGTAAGTATGGATGAACCCTATTTTAGACTAGAGAGCTACAGAAGCGGTGTCAGGGACACACGCAACACAACTCAGGGAGTTGTGCATAGATACAAAGACAAAGAGGGGAGTGCACTCCAAAATACTGCTGTTCAGGGAGCAGGGAAGTCAAAGCTTGGATTAACTCTTACATGTCAAATATGCATAGATGTTATAAGATCTTGTAGAAGTATAAGTATGAACTGCAGACTGGTTGGTAAGTGCACAGTCGCTCTTCATTGTTATTAATACTCTGTTAAATTGTGTTGAGTAAACTTGTATGCGTTGTGAGAATCGTTAGACGCCCCGGTACAGATTGGGATTGGAAAAAGGTGAAAACCATCTTAGAAATCCAACCAAACTCAGATGCAGATAATTACATCTGTAACACACCCGATGACATAAAAGAGATATGGACACAGGTACAGGAACACATGAGTGAAGTGTTCAAACAGAAATCATCACTTCCTGTAGCAGTGGCATGTAAACAAAAACCTGCTGAGACTGTTACAGAATTCTGGAAACGATTCATGGATTGCTGGAAGCTGGAGGCCGGTTTATCCATGCACCAGAATTACAGCTTAATAATTTCCACATTCATTAACAACCTGTCTGATAAACTGATCCTCACTGTTAAACAAAATGTTTCATCATGGACATCCGATAACACGAAGGACTTTGAGAAACATCTTTATGAAAAGGAAGCAGCGGGATGTTTTGATGTGAGGAAATTCCCAGCCCCAGCTACACACTTGTATGCAGGCACAAGGGGGAGCGATAGAGGCAGACGCAGGGGGAGAGGTGGTTACTACAGACAAGGAGACAGAGAACAGATCACAAACCCATATTCAAACACCAGCTGTTATAATTGTGGGCAGGAAGGACACTGGTCAAGGCAGTGCACGGCACCACGTAGAAACAAATCAGTGCAGGTAGCACATAACCAACAACAGCCGACACAGGCAGGACAGAATAGTAACCAACAGAACACACACAACCAGCCCAGATTCACTATTGACTGAAACAATTAGCAAGCCTACTGACGGGGCCCGGAGGGAGTAACCCCAACTTTCACACAGGTCACATCACACTGGAAAGACACTCCTATCATCTTACTTAAAGTAGCAGGAAGAAAAACAGGGTTTATGGTAGACAGCGGTGCCACCTCTAGTGTGTTAAACAAAGATTTGTACAAGGGACCTTTGAGAGAGTCAGACCCCTCTACAGGATTTGGGGGCAATCAACAATCTCATTGTACCCATTGCACCCGTAGTTCCAGACATCACCGCCCTCTTATCCTCCGTCCCCACGGAAGCCGCCTGGTTTAGTGTTATTGATTTGAAGAATGCCTTCTTCTCAATCCCAGTTAATAAGCGTACCAGACTACTTTTTGCTTTTTTCTTTGAGGGACGGCAGCTAACCTGGGGCCGGATGCCACAATGATATGCTGATTCACCAGTTGTGTACAGCATTGTCCTCCAAGCCACTTTGAAACCATGGCACCCCCAGGTTCGGTGCTGATTTGTTATTGTGCAGTATGTCAGAGGAGGCCAATGTTACTGATGGTGTATCTTTGTTAAAATGGTTATCAGAATGTGGACACAAGGTGTCACGCAAGAAAATGCAATGGTGTAAAAAGCAAGTTTAAGTACTTGGGCTTTGTCCTCACAGAAGGCAAAAGGCGGATCAGTCCGGAGCGAGTCCAGTCTGTAGCGGGACTGGTCACCCCGCACACCAAGAAGGAAATGCTGTCCTTCCTTGGTATGATAAATTGCAGACAATGGATCCCTGACTGTTCCTACTATGATAATATCCTGAGGAAAGCCACTCTGGAAGACAAACCAGAGCTCATAAGAGATGGTCTGAGGAAATGTTGAATGCTTTTGATATGTTAAAATGTTCTCTGATGTGTAGCCCAGGATTGGGCCTCCCTGACTATAAGCTGCCGTTCCACATGTTTGCGTGCCAAAATTATAAAACCATGGCGGGGGTGCTAACACAAGAACATGGAGGCAAGTTGCGTCCTATCCGTACAAGGCATGCCGGCATGTTTGCGTACTCTTGCGGCTCTTGCTATGATGGTGGAGCTCGCGACCCCCCTCACACTGGGGTACCCCACCATCCTACACACAACTCATCATATAGTGAGGTTACTACGAGGCATACACACCCAACACATGTCAGCCCAGCGACTGTCAGGATATGAGATACTCTTGTTAAGTGACCCTTCCTTACAAATGAAATATGCCCCACATTCAGCAGGGCCAGCACCGATATTGAATGCACTCATAGGGCTAAAAGGAGAAGAAGACGCCCTGCCCAACGCTCATGACTGCCTCAAAGTGTTAGAGTATGAGACTTCCCCCGGAATGGATTTGTCAGCGACGCCTGTGACAGGGGCACCTGAAGTATTTGTTGACAGCTCATGCTCACGCCCACTCGATACTGTCTTCTGCGCAGCCTATGCCATTGTTATGTTACCCGACATAGTGATAGAAGCAAGACCAATACATGTCCAATCAGCCCAGGCTGCCGAACTAATTGCACTCACCAGAGCATGTATCCTACATACAGACAAACCAGTCACAATCTACCTAAGCGAGCGTCCTTCACTCAGAGCGCCTGCGCCGACTAAAGACCGAGACGGCGCAGGCGCGGGATTGCAGCTGCAGACAGGGCCAGCGAGAGGAGGAGAGCGCGCTGGCCCTGTCTATCAAAAGAAGAGGGGGCGTTCCAAGGCCATGAAGATGCGGCGGCTACCAGCAAGTACCCGCCCAACTTGCTGGTAGCGAAGCTAATTTACATATGACAAAAGTAAGTTTTTAAGAAGATAGAAAACAGAAAAAAAGATATTAAACATATGTTTGAACTCAGCTGACATTAGCAAGTAGCTAATGTCAGCTAGTGAAAATTCGTCAGTGGGGGTGACAGAAGCCCTTTAAACTACCCTCTAGCCTGGCCATAGTACATTGCAAGGCGCACACACACAGGGCAAGGATAGAGTGTCCCAGGGCAATGCTTTAGCTGACAAGATAGCAAAACAAATTGCGAAAGAAAACCCCACTAGGATTCACAAAGATTGATGGGAAATGGCATGTCTCAAACCACCCTCTTTGGACACGGTCCAAATGATCACTGACCTGCAACAATATGCATCACAGGAAGAAGAGAAAGATTGGGTGTACCCTGTGTTGCAGAAAAATCCACAAACTGGATTGATCTGCAAAGAGGGGAAACCCTGTATACCGCAACATAGTGCTGCCCTCTTCATTGCTCATTTTCATGGTGTAGGACACAACAGCATACAAACTACAAGTTTACTCCTTTGTCAAAACTTTTACATCACCAACATGAATAAACTGGTAGCTGATTATGTAGGGAGATGTCTTACATGGAGAAACAATTCAAACAACCCTCTTAAAATCCCACATCAGTGCTTGGACTACCCTACTACACCTTTCACTCATCTGCAGGTAGACTACACACATATCCCCAAAACAAAGGGTAAACAGGAATATGCATTGGTAATAGTAGACATGTTCTCAAGATGGCCAGAAGTATTTCCCACCAGGGCAGAGGATGCAAAAACAACAGCAAAAATACTCACCCAACAAATTATCCCTAGGTGGGGTTGCCCCTTGGTAATTGAGCCTTCACAGAAAGGAGACATTGACCAGATTAGGGAGGAATACGTTCCTAATCTTATCCGAATACTTAGCAAAACTGAGGAAAAAGTTGCTTGTAAATCTCCCTCTCTTCCACAGGAACCCACGCACCCTTTCAGGTCCGGTGATATTGTGCTGGTGAAGATACTGAAAAAGGGGAAAAGACCGGGGGAATTTGCCTACAGCGCCCCCACCACCATCGTGGCAGTAACCAGGACAGCCACTCGCTATGCGAATAAAATTGGTAGAGAGGAACAAGGCAACCGAGAAGGAATGACAAGAAGGGGTACTAACGGAGGCAGACAGCCTTGGCCCCCAACTATATGACACAGTCGGAGAATTCCTTAAAATGGCTGAGACGAGCAGTTCTGACAATTGCAGCCTTATGCCTCCTAATAACTGTTCTGCGATCATGGGACAGACAGACGTACCTAACAACAGGATGCAGAAGGGAGGACAATCTGTGGAAGACAAAGGAGAATCTGTGGCTGTACCTAGCCAAGACCCTGAACCTAACTGATTTCTGTCTTCGAACCACCTTGTCTGCATCCAATGTTCTAGAAACCTGCCTGGTAGCAGTGCCCACTCCAGTGTCTATATGGACAGGGCTCCTGCGTTCCCAGTGGAATGACACTGATTTAGAAGAACGTGATGTTAGATATGGACATGTGAATCCTTAGTATGTCTGCTATAATTGCTCTACACATATATATCTACATGGTAATATGATCAGAATAATTACAGGTCTAGTGACTGCAGAAGTATGCTATAATTTCACTTGTGATGAAAAATTACTACCTCCTTGCATACAAGCAAAGCAACAAAATAAGACCAAACCAGATATTTGCCAACGGGGCGTAGGTAGTTGCAAAAAGATGATATTAGGATGAAATATGCAATGTAATATCACAAAGATAGTGCCATCCTTAGACAAACATGACCCCCTTCCAACAGGATGGGTGTTAGCATGTGGAAACTTTAGTTACACGTACAGTGGAGGAAATAATTATTTGACACCTCACTGATTTTGTAAGTTTGTCCAATGACAAAGAAATGAAAAGTCTCAGAACAGTATCATTTCAATGGTAGGTTTATTGTAACAGTGGCAGATAGCACATCAAAAGGAAAATCGAAAAAATAACTTTAAATAAAAGATAGCAACTGATTTGCATTTCATTGAGTGAAATAAGTATTTGAACCCTCTAACAAAAAAAGACTTAATACTTGGTGGAAAAACCCTTGTTTGCAAGCACAGAGGTCAAACGTTTCTTGTAATTGATGACCAAGTTTGCGCACATTTTAGGAGGAATGTTGGTCCACTCCTCTTTGCAGATCATCTCTAAATCCCTAAGGTTTCGAGGCTGTCTCTGTGCAACTCTGAGCTTGAGCTCCCTCCATAGGTTTTCGATTGGATTAAGGTCCGGAGACTGACTAGGCCACTCCATGACCTTAATGTGCTTCTTCTTGAGCCACTCCTTTGTTGCCTTTGCTGTATGTTTTGGGTCATTGTCGTGCTGGAACACCCATCCACGACCCATTTTCAGTTTCCTGGCAGAGGGAAGGAGGTTGTCGCTCAGGATTTCACGATACATGGCTCCGTCCATTTTCCCGTTAATGCGAATAAGTTGTCCTGTGCCCTTAGCAGAAAAACACCCCCAAAGCAAAATGTTTCCACCCCCATGCTTGACGGTGGGGACGGTGTTTTGAGGGTCATAGGCAGCATTTTTCTTCCTCCAAACACAGCGAGTTGAGTTAATGCCAAAGAGCTCTATTTTGGTCTCATCAGACCACAGCACCTTCTCCCAGTCACTCTCTGAATCATTCAGGTGTTCATTGGCAAACTTCAGACGGGCCTGCACATGTGCCTTCCTGAGCAGGGGGACCTTGCGAGCCCTGCAGGATTTTAATCCATTGCGGTGTAATGTGTTTCCAATGGTTTTCTTGGTGACTGTGGTCCCTGCTAATTTGAGGTCATTAACTAACTCCTCCCGTGTAGTTCTAGGATGCTTTTTCACCTTTCTCAGAACCATTGACACCCCATGAGGTGAGATCTTGCGTGGAGCCCCAGAGCGAGGTCGATTGATGGTCATTTTGTGCTCCTTCCATTTTCGAACAATCGCACCAACAGTTGTCACCTTCTCTCCCAGCTTCTTGCTAATGGTTTTGTAGCCCATTCCAGCCTTGTGCAGGTCTACAATTTTGTCTCTGACATCCTTGGACAGCTCTTTGGTCTTTCCCATGTTGGAGAGTTTGGAGTCTGCTTGATTGATTGATTCTGTGGACAGGTGTCTTTTATACAGGTGACTAGTTAAGACAGGTGTCCTTAATGAGGGTGACTAATTGAGTAGAAGTGTCTAACCACTCTGTGGGAGCCAGAACTCTTAATGGTTGGTAGGGGTTCAAATACTTATTTCACTCAATGAAATGCAAATCAGTTGCTATCTTTTATTTAAAGTTATTTTTTCGATTTTCCTTTTGATGTGCTATCTGCCACTGTTACAATAAACCTACCATTGAAATGATACTGTTCTGAGACTTTTCATTTCTTTGTCATTGGACAAACTTATAAAATCAGTGAGGGGTCAAATAATTATTTCCTCCACTGTACATACCAGCAAACATTACAGATGGACCCTGCACGATAGCTAGGTTAACATTAGCAATTATACCATTACTTCCTGCAACATGAACACGTTATACACGAGAATCCTCTGTGCAGTTACCGGAAGATTGTAATTATAATGTGATAGTGCAGATAGAGACCGGGGGCAAGGTAGTGGGACTGGGGGAGAAATGGAAGGAGGGACTAGAAAAGTTCAGAAGGAAAGGTGTAGGGCAAAAAATATGCATAAACCTCTCAAATGTATGTATACTAATGCCAGAAGCCTGACTAATAAAACTGGGGAACTGGAATTAGTGATGTGTGAGGAGGATTATGACATAGTGGGAATAACTGAGACATGGCTGGATGATAGCTATGACTGGGCAGTTAATGTACAAGGTTACAATCTGTTCAGAAAGGATCGTCAAAACCGGAGAGGGGGAGGGGTCTGCCTTTACATAAAGTCCTCTCTAAAGCCCACACTCCGGGAAGACATCTGTGAGGGACACGAAAATGTGGAGTCATTGTGGGTGGAGATAATTGGAGCCAAAAACAATAATAAATTACTAATAGGAGTTTACTATAAACCCCTAATATACCAGAGTCCGTAGAAAATCTATTACTAAACGAGATAAACAAGGCGACAAACCATAGTCAGGTGGTTATTATGGGGGACTTCAACTACCCAGACATAGACTGGGAAACTGAAACCTGTACATCCCATAAAGGAAACAGGTTCTTGGCAATAGCCAAAGACAATTACCTTTCCCAAATGGTTCAGGACCCAACTAGAGGGACGGCTATACTGGACTTAGTATTAACCAATAGACCTGACAGAACAACAGATGTGCAGGTCGGGGGACACCTGGGAAATAGTGACCATAAAGTAATAACCTTCCAATTATCCTTTAAACGAGAGTTTCTACAGGGAGGAACAAGAATACCGGACTTCAAAAAAGCAAAATTTAGCCAACTAAGAGAGGCCATAGGCCCAATTAACTGGGACATAGTCCTCAAAAATAAAAATACAACCACAAAATGGGAGATTTTTAAAAGCATTGTAACATCAAATTGTGATCGATGCATACCTTATAGAAATAAAAGGCTAAGAAATAAGAAGAAACCAATGTGGATAAATAAAACCGTAAAAAAAGCAATAAATGACAAAAAGAAAGCATATAAATCACTAAAACAGGAGGGAGCCAGGAAGCACTGATAAACTATAAGGAAAAAAATAGAATATGTAAAAACTAATAAAAACTGCCAAACTAGAGACCGAGAGATTAATTGCCAAAGAGAGCAAAACTAACCCTAAAATGTTTTTCAATTATATAAATGGTAAAAAATATAAACCTGAAGGAGTCGGCCCTCTACATAGCAATGAGGGGAGTTGCAGAAAGCGATGAGGATAAAGCCAAGCTATTAAATATTTTCTTCACCACTGTTTTCACTGAGGAAAATAAACTGTCAGATGAAATGCAAAATGTAAAAGTAAATTCCCCTTTAAAAGTGCCCTGTCTGACCCAGGAAGAAGTACAGCAGCGACTTAAAAAGATTAAAATAGACAAATCGCCAGGACCGGATGGCATACACCCCCGTATCCTAAGGGAATTAAGTGATGTCCTAGCCAGACCCTTATTTTTGATATTCACGGACTCCATACTGACAGGGAATGTTCCACCAGACTGGCGTATAGCAAATGTGGTGCCAATATTCAAAAAGGGTCCAAAAACAGAGCCTGGAAATTATAGGCCGGTAAGTTTAACATCTGTTGTGGGTAAACTGTTTGAAGGTTTTGTAAGAGATGCTATCTTGGAGTATCTCAATGAAAATAAGCAAATTACACCATATCAGCATGGCTTCATGAGGGATCGGTCATGTCAAACTAATTTAATCAGTTTCTATGAGGAGGTAAGTTCTAGACTTGACAGCGGCGAATCAATGGATGTCGTATATCTGGACTTCTCCAAAGCATTTGACGCTGTACCACATAAAAGGTTAGTATATAAAATGAGAACACTTGGACTAGGAGAAAATGTCTGTATGTGGGTAAGTAACTGGCTCAGTAATAGAAAACAGAGGGTGGTTATTAACGGTACACACTCAGATTGGGTCACGGTCACTAGTGGGGTACCTCAGGGTTCAGTATTGGGCCCTATTCTCTTCAATATATTTATTAATGATCTTGTAGAAGGCTTGCACAGTAATATATCAATTTTGCAGATGACACTAAACTGTGTAAAGTAATTAACACTAAAGAGGACAGTTTTCTGCTACAGAGGGATCTGGATAGATTGGGGGCTTGGGCAGAGAAATGGCAGATGAGGTTTAACACTGACAAATGTAAAGTTATGCACATGGGAAGGAATAATGCAAGTCACCCGTACATACTAAATGGTAAAACACTCAGTAACACTGACATGGAAAAGGATCTAGGAATTTTAATAAATAACAAACTAAGCTGTAAAAACCAGTGTCAGGCAGCTGCTGCTAAGGCCAATAAGATAATGGGTTGCATCAAAGGGCATAGATGCCCGTGATGAAAATATAGTCTTACCACTTTATAAATCACTAGTCAGACCACACATGGAGTACTGTGTACAGTTCTGGGCTCCCGTGAACAAGGCAGACATAGCAGAGCTAGAGAGGGTTCAGAGGAGGGCAACTAAAGTAATAACTGGAATGGGGCAACTACAGTACCCGAAAGGGTATCAAAATTAGGGTTATTCACTCTAGAAAAAAGACGACTGAGGGAGATCTAATAACTATGTATAAATATATCAGGGGTCAGTACAAAGATCTCTCCCATCATCTATTTATCCCCAGGACTGTGACTGTGACGAGGGGACATCCTCTGCGTCTGGAGGAAAGAAGGTTTGTACACAAACATAGAAAAGGGTTCTTCACGGTAAGAGCAGTAAGACTATGGAACTCTCTGCCTGAGGAGGTGGTGATGGTGAGTACAATAAAGGAATTCAAGAGGGGCCTGGATGTATTTCTGGAGCGTAATAATATTTCAGGCTATAGCTACTGAAGATGGGTCGTTGATCCAGGGAGTTATTCTGACTGCCTGATTGGAGTCGGGAAGGAATTTTTTCCCCTTAAGTGGGGGAAATTGGCTCTACCTCACAGGGGTTTTTTGCCTTCCTCTGGATCAACTTGCAGGAAACAGGTCGAACTGGATGGACAAATGTCTTTTTTCGGCCTTATATACTATGTAACCTTCTCTCAGAAACAGAGTACTTAAGCCTGGCAATATCAATGGTAGGAGTACCAGGGTTAGCTGCATATAACCACAAGACAATCTCAAGGCTTGCTTGCTTTATGGTAAAACAAATAAATGTCACTAGCGCAATCTTGCAGGACATATTGCTAGATATACAGTCATATAAGAAGGCAATTCTGCAGAATAGGGCAACCATTGATTATCTGCTATTACAACATGGTATAGGGTGCTCTGCTTTTTCAGGTATGTGCTGTTTTAATTTGTCAGATCATTCCCAAGAGATAAAGGATAAGATAGACCAATTAGAAGAAATTATAACACACATAAAACAAGATGCTAATCAAGGATGGTGGGATTGGCTTTTTAGCTGGATACCTGACTTTGGTAAAATCCAATATGTATTAGGAGTGGTATTTGCTATCATCGCTATAATGATATGCTTATGTTGCTGTGTACAATGCGTACCCTCGCTTCTTTCCACATGTCAAAGTTTCACTGAAAAGAGGGTGCGCTCGCCGTTTTATTACACTCCAGCGCTCACAGGCGAGATGAACAATACCCCACCAGACCTGAAGAATATACCCCAGAGGCTTATATGGAATACTTAAAAACTTATAGACAAAAGAGGGGCAAGGAGAACCATATAATATGAATATAATGTTCTAAGAGGGGATTGAACTTTGTGTAAGAACATTCTGTCATAACCAGAATGTTTTGGGCAGCCGAGTATCTAACAGGAATTCCTTATCTTGTCCGTGTCAGCTAGTACGTGGAGCATGAAGGCCAGGATGTAACTGGGGAAAGTATGTTATATAACAGTATGTGTCTCATTATGATTGGAGGCTATATTGCTTGAAAAAAAATGATTGAATAATGAAAGGGCGTATAATGTCCTATATAAGCTGGAACCTTATTATCAATAAACAGAGTGATTTTGATCATCACATGTGTTGTGTCTGATATGGTCATATTCACTCTCCTGGTGCCAGAAAAGACTTAAACCAAGCTGATTCATCTAGTCATCTTTTATTATCATCCTATCAGGCATACAGCACCCAGGCAGCCAGGTGAGACTGCTTGGGGACAATTAGCGCTGGTGGTGCAGGGCATGGGGGCTGGTCGGGGCGATGGACGGATTTAGGGAGGGGTCTGGGACAGCTTTTGGGTGGTTTGGCGGGTTTGGTGGCCAGTTGGGGGATGGGCGTGGGGTCACCGTTGCAGGCGTGGGGTGTGCAGGGTGCGCCAGGTGGGGTTGGTACGGAGGGCGATCAGCGGCAGGCGCTTCATGGAAAGGGCGTGTCGGTGCCAACGCAGACGGGAGATGAGGGAGGATAGTGTGCGGGTGGATGATAAAGCCAAGGGGGAGGTGTATGTATGTTTTAAGGGGCCTTTGGGAGCTCACTTGAAGCCCGAGGTTCGGGAGAGGGTCTGGAAAGGGGAGTACGTGGAAATATTTTCGCAGCTGACCCTGGAACGATTTAACTTGGATAGGGCGTGTAAGGATGAGGGGAAGGAAGAGAAACACAGGTTTAGGACCGCGGACGTTTGCTAATTGGCTGCAGGCGTTTGCGATATTAGCAAGTGTCATCGGGGAGAAGGCGCCGGAAAACTGCTCAGGGCTGTTTTGTTATTTAGATGCCATAGGGGAGGCATACCGGGTGTATGGTGGTGTGGCGTGGTTGATGTACGACGAGCTGTCCCGGCAGCGGAAGGCGGTGTGTTCCGAAATGCGGTGGGACCATAAAGACATTGCTTTGTGGTTGAAGGTGACGGCACCTGTGTGTTCGGGGAAGCCATTTCGGGGTGACGGGGAAGGGGGGGGCGGGGGGGGGCTTAATACGGCAGCGGCGTCGAAGAAGGGATTGTGTTTCGCCTTTAATGAGGGCAACTGTAAGTTCGGAGCAAAGTGTAAGTTCAAACATGAATGCTCCAGTTGCGGGGGTAACCATGGGGCGACGAGATGCTTTAGAGGAGGGAGGCAAAAAGGGGGGATGCTGTTGGAAAAGGGGGCGACGCCAGTGCAGCTGGAAAGGATGGGGCCCTACCTCGATAGGTACTCTAATAGGGAGGTGGCAGTGTTGTTAGGGGTGGGGTTTTCAGAGGGTTTTTGGATTCCGCACGTGCCAGGGTACGGGATGTTGTTGGGTAAGAATTTCCGGTCGGCCAGAGAGCATCCAGAAGTGGTGGCGGACAACTTGAGGAAGGAGGTGGCACTGGGGCAGATGGCGGGCCCGTTTTCGGAGCCGCCCATTTCAAATTTGCGTGTGTCGCAGTGGGGGTCGTCCCCAAGAAAGAGGCGAATAAGTTTTGCCTAATTCATCATTTCGGTGGTCTATACGTCCTTCGACGCAGCAGTCGACTGGGTAAAGCGTTTAGGAAAGGGGGCACTAATGGCCAAAACGGACATCGAAGCGGCATTTAGGTTGTTGCTGGTGCGTCCAGAGTGTCACCATTTGTTGGGTTGTTTTTGGGATGGGGGGTTTTATGTTGATCGTTGTTTGCCCCTGGGGTGTTTGTTGTCGTACGCTTACTTTGAGGCCTTCAGTTGATTTTTGGAATGGGCCGTTGTGGACTCGTCAGGCTGTAAATCTCTGATTCATTTCCTGGATGATTTTGTGTGTATCGGTCCAACAGGGTCGCGGGTTTTCGCGCTGTTGTTGGAAACGTTATGTTCACTTTTTGGGTCGTTTGGCATTCCGTTGGCCGCGGATAAGACGGTGGGTCTGGTAACGGAGTTAAATGTCTTCGGGATTGTGATTGACGCGGTCAAGATGGAGTGTAGGTTGTTGGCGGATAAATTGGAGGATTTGATAGCGGTGGTGGCGAGGGCTCGTCGGGTGAAGAAGTTGCAGTTGAGGGAGCTTCAGTCGCTGCTTGGGAAACTTAACTTTGCCTGCCGGATTATGCCGATGAGGACGGTTTTTTGTCATCGATTGGCTCAGGCGATGGCGGGGGTGGTAGCGCCGCATCATTACATTCGGTTGGGGAAGGCCGTCTCCCCCAACAGTTGCTCGCTGTTTATGGGGGAGACGGTTAATTTGTTTAATTTTGAACTGTTTACTGACGCAGCAGGGGGTTCCGGGTTTGGGGTGTTTTGCGATGGGCAGTGGTGCGCGGGGGACTGGCCGGATACATGAGTTGAGTGCGGATGGGTGAAGAATCTGTCTTTATTGGAGCTATTTCCGATTATGCTGGCGTTTTTGTTGTGGGGGGAGCGGTTCCGGGATAGAAAAATATGGTTCCACTGTGATAACATGGGGGTGGTCCAGGCGATTAATGGTCTGTCGGCATTTTCGCCATTGGTGGTTCGGCTTCTACAGCGGCTGGTGTTAGAGTGCCTATCGCTTAATACTTGGGTGGTGGCGGTGCATGTGCCGGGGGTGGATAATTGTATCGCTGACGCCCTTTCTCGTTCACAGTGGGACCTTTTTCGTCGGTTGGCTCCAGGTGCGGACTTGGTGGGTTTGGAGTGTCCGACCTGCCTGTGGGACCTGTTGTCCACCCTGCAAGCTTCCTTGGCACCCGGTACGTGGGCGATGTACTTGCAGGCGTGGTGTTCTTGGGAGGGAGTGGTGTGGTGGTTTGGGCAGGGGGCTGGAAGATTTGGAAATTGCATTGTTAATGTTTGTGGGCCACTGTAAGGAGTTGGGTTGGTCGGTGAGCAAGATGAACGGGTGTCTGGTTGGACTGGCTTTTGGATTTCGCTTGCAGCGGATGGTTGATGTTACAAAGTCGTTGGTATGGAAAGGGATGTTACCGGAGGTACACCGTTTTGTTCGGATGGACAGGGCGCCAGATGGGCTGGTGGTTCACGCGAGAGGCAATGATTTAGCGGCGAGGCCTATTCGGGAGCTAGTGATGGACATCAAGTGGGACATGTTACGTTTATGGTCTTTGTTCCCTGGTTTACTGACCATGTGGTCCGACATTGTCCCGAGTGGAGGGAGGCATGATCAGTGGAGGCGGTGAATAAGGCCAGGGTGAAGGTTAATAGGGCAGTTGGGCGTTTTATGTCCCGGAACAGGGCGGTGGTGATCCGGCATAAGGAGTTGGAGAGCGGAGAGGATGCCTTTTGGAGGGCGGATGGGGTGTACTTGAATGCCGTGGAGATGCCCTGAGGAATCTGGAGGAATGCCCGGAGTTGAGGGGTCAAATCCGGTCGTTGGTGGCGGATGGGAGTTGGTTTCGGTGGAACTTGAGGCCATATTAATAAACGGCTGCTGTGGCCATTACATTCCAGTCGGTTGTCGGAGTCTTATCTTGGGGTAAAGGGTGGTTATGGAATGTGGTGCTGTTGGGTGGGCAGGTCGGGAAAGCCAATGTGGACTGAATAGGGGCAAGCGATACATAATCAATACCCCTGTCATGCGGAATGCACATTGTGAGTGTCCATATTTTGCGGATCTGTGGATCCGCAAAACACACACGGACGTGTGAATGGAGCCTTACTAACACCAGTGCTGCAGTGCCCCAGTGTTTACATTAAAATGCCTGCAGGGACAGGCTATAAAGACCAGAGCCACTACATTAAGCTGCAGTGGTTCTGGGGACTATAGTGTCCCTAATGTGAGGTAAATTAGAGACTAGTGCCACGAATAATATACTAGATTGCCTACTTACAACCAGATGAGGATGATGATGGGCTCTAGCTTCAGTCTGTTTCCACTAGTCTTGTGTAGAACAGGCTCTCTGGAGGCTGTTTGTAACTGTGGTCACAAAAATCAGAAGCAGCTCCATTTTTTGGGGCCCTTTACATAGCTCAAGGTCTGGGCCCCAGGGCCTGACGGTGACTATGCCCATCCCACCCATAAGTCTGCCTACATGTTCCACCCATGAGTTTGTTCACAGTGGGTGAACGGTGTAGGGGATGTGTTATGTGTTGCTGTAGAGAATCCAGTGTGTGTGCTTATGGAATGTAGTGTATAGGGGTACCAGTTTGTGTAGGTGATGCAGTGTGTGTGTGTGTGTAGTGGATTGCAGTGTGTTTTTATGTAAGGGATAGAAAGAAGTTTGTGTTTGTGTATAAGGTATGTATTGTGTGTTTCTGAATGTGTGTATGGAATGCGTTGTGTGAATCTGTGTTTGTATGTGTAAGGGCTGCAAGGTGTGTTTCTGTGTATGTAAGGGATGCAGTGTGTGTGTGTGTGTGTGTGTAAGGGGTGCATTGAGTGTGTGTCAGAGATGCATTGTGTTTCAGTGTGTGTAAGGGATGCATTGTGTGCAAGAGATGCATTGTGTGTTTCTGCGTATGTGTGCAAGGAGTGCATTGTCTTTGTGTGCAAGGGTTGCATTGTGTGTGTGATGGATGTCAATCCCCCCCCTTGTCACTCTGTTCTCCCCCCCTCCCTCCCTTGTCACTCTCTTCCCCCCCTCCCTCCCTCCCTTGTCACTTTCATTCTCCCCTCCTCCCCTTGTCACTCTCATCCCCGCCTCCCTTGTGACTCTCATTCCCCCCCTCCCTCCCTTGTCACTCTCATTCCCCCCCCCCTCCCTCCCTTGTCACACTCATTCCCCCCCTCCCTCCCTTGTCACACTCATTCCCCCCCTCCCTCCCTTGTCACACTCATTCCCCCTCCCTCCCTTGTCACTCTCTTTCTCACCCCCTCCCTCCCTTGTCACTCTCATTCCCCCTCCCCCTCCCTCCACTGATGCGCCAGCCCTGTCAGTGCTGCAGCCGCCTGAGGCTCTCTATAGAGCGCTCAGGCGGCTGCAGCATGAGGGGGGGCGGCGCTCCTAGTCTGCCTATAGGACGCGCCGGCCCTGTAAGCACTGACAAACATGTGGGATCAGCCAATTCTGTTGAACAGTCCTGACCAGTCTCTGCTTTCTTTCCTGCTTCTGATTCCAGATTAGCAGAAAATACATTGAAAGCGGAAGTATTATTTACTGTTTTTTTGGTTGAGCATAATATCTCAATAGCAACAAGTGACCACGTACGGCCTTTAATCAAAAGGATGTTTCCTGATTCGAAGATTGCGGAAAGATATGCATGTGCATCAACTAAAACAACGCATATTATTCAGGGTGCTATCGCTCCAGAGGCTCTTAACACCATCAGAGACATCATCCAAAAAATATTCTCATGGTATCATGCCCATCAGGGAGAGCGCAAGACCTATTTGACGCGGAGGACACCATGTTACAAAAACATATTGTGGCCAGGAATATGTGTGCTACATATTCCGCTGATAATGCAGCCAACATGCAGGGAAAGCCCAACAGTGTATTGACAAGAATAAGGAGTGCTCAGAGCTCTGAACCAAAAATGTATGCTGTTGGTTGTCCCTGCCACTTAGTCCATCTAATGCCTGAACATGCAAAAAAAGCCTCTGTCCATAAGTGTGGAAGACCTTATTATTAATATATATTATCATTTAGTGCCAAAAGTGTAAACGCTTTGCAGGAATACATGACATTCTGCAACACTGGTATTAGAAAAATAGTGAAGCATGTGAAGACCCGCTGGCTGTCACTTGAAAAGGCAGTTAAAAGGACATTGTTTAATTGGGGCGCCCTCAAGGCTTATTTTTGAAGCACATTTGAAGAAGACAGCAGTTCTCTTGGTGCCTAGAAAAACGCATTCTTGCAAGCATCAATAATCCAATGACAAAAGTCTATCTTTTATTTTTGCACTCTGCCCTACCAGTGTTCAATTATTTTAATGTACTGCTACAGACAGAAGCACCAATGGTCCATCACTTATACCAAGCAATGTTAAACCTGTACAGAGATCTGCTGGTCAGATTTGTCCAGCCAGCTGTAATATCTAGAGCTGGGCCCAGGAGGATATTCTTATTGGGTTTGAAACCAGAACCTATTTGAGCTGTTGCCTTTTAATGCAAAGCACTAGACTACATGAAAAAGTTATGCCTCTGGGAGACCCAGTACTTAAAAGTATATCATTTGTTGATCCAGATCTGCGGTTATCATCAAGTATTGAGGACATCCACACTGTAATAAACAGATTCACAAATGTTGGACAAACTGTTAGGAGTGAATTTAGAGACTATCAAAGCAGTCATGTTTTAGTGAGGGGGAGCATCAGAATTGATTAATTTTGGCATCAGTTGCCACTAATCAAAGATCCTGTGACTGGACATTATCAATATGGTGTGCTTTCCAAGTTGGTAAAAATTCTTCTTCTTATTCCCCACAGCAATGCCTCATTATTCGAAAGATCCTTACAAATCAGCGGAGCACTTTAGGAAAAAATCCTCGCACACAACAGCCAGGCCCAAATGTGTATGAGAGTACAATGCCCCTGCCATCTGCAAGGCCATCACGTGTTGCAGCAGCAGCTGGTTTATTTAGCTGATTAGCCTCCTGTTGGTGCTGGTTCGTTTCATGCTGTCGTTGGTTAGTCTCCAGGAAGGCCTGGAGTATACAATACAGCCTCCATCTTGTCCAGTGACACTGGTTGCAATTTAGCAGGCTTAATCCAGGACATAAAACCGTACCCGGAAAAAATGAAAAACAAAAATATTCCGATTTTGCATCAGCCACCAATTGTGGAGATTCGCTCTGGTAGGCAGGGTGAGCAGACGCAGTACAGAGGCATATAAACAGTTCTTAAACACAAGCTCAGTGTTTATTCACACAAGCAGGTTAACACAATCAAAAGTCACCTTCAATTTTAAGTCCTGGTGCTCAATTCACACTTTGCCGTGGGTACCGCTTAAGAAGGTCCAGTCCTGATGTTTAGTTCACACCGTGCTGCGGGTACCACGGAAGAGGGACAAGTCCAGGTGTACGCCGACCTGTCATCCCAGACAGGCCACAAGCCGACATGCAGCAAGAAAGTCCAAATGGATCCAGCGAGTAAAATCAATGATTCTTTATTTCTTCATTTAAATTTATTTGATAAACAAGTAATCTTCCTGCATAAAATCAACACGTTTCAACCATAAGACAGGTCTTCTTCATGGATTCATATAGTATACAGTATTCAGATACAGGCATGTAATTGCTTTGTAAGCAAAAAGGGGGAATTAAATCAATTAAAAAATGTTAAGGAACGCCCGCAGTGCAGGTGCAGGGTAAAATGTAGATAATATTAACTCTTGAGGTCCATGCCTGTGGCTGAAGACTGACTTGCACTAAAAAATATATATTAATAAATAATATAATGACATGATGTACAATAATGCAGGAATGAGAAACAATCATATATTAATAATGTAATATAATATCTGTATCATAATTCATTCCATAAAGCTGAGCTGTGTTTTAGGTAAAAATCTAGAAAGCTTCTCTCTCCAATAATAATTTTTGGAAACTGCCCCCTCACTTGTATAATTTTACTTTTTCTATACCAATTAAACTTAGGGACGCAACCTTACTATTTTGTTGTTCCAAAAAGTGTTTAGATGCAATATTACGATTTTTATTTTTGTTGGTGATATCATTCAGATGCTCGAGAAAATGCACCTTCAGTTTTTTGATAGTACTGCCTATGTAAGCTAAATTGCATAGTGTGCACGTGATCATATATATGATGCCTTCTGTGTTGCAATTTATGTAGCTTTTATTTTGTATTTTATTTCTTTTTGGGTGTGTGGGAATTCTTTGGTTGAGTGAACGTAAGAGCAGGTTTTGCAGGGATGATCCCACAGGGATAAAATCCTGAGTTGGATAGCCATGTGACAGATTTTGAATAATTTGTTTTTAAATCGCTAGGTGCAATTTTTTTGGCTTATTGTTTGAGCTTTCCTGTAAGACATCTAAATCCTTCTGATGTGGTGTAATTTTTCATCTTCATAAAGTATCGGTATATATTTGTAAATTAAAGTGTGTACTTGATTAAAAAAAGGGGATTATATTCTAAAGTAAGTGTTAGTGTGAACTTGCTTCTATTTTTGTTCCTGTTTTCATGATGTTCTTTTTTTAAAAGCTCATGTCGTGTTAACTTTTAACACGGGCAGTGGCTTGTTTTAGCATCAAATTAGGGTAACCCCTGGCTGACAAGCTATTGTGTATAGCTTTATGTTCACATTGGTAGTTTTCTTCTGTGCTTCAATTAAGTTTGGCTCTGATTAATTCACCAGTGGGAATAGCTTTCAAAGTATGTTTTAGATGGTATGTACCTGCATGAAGAATTGTATTACCTGAGATGGGTTTTCTATAAGTAGCTGTGATGATCTCCTGATTTGGTATATCCTGTAATTTTAGGTCTAAAAATGTAATTTCATATTTATTTACAGTATGGGTAAATGCAAGATTTTATTTATTATTATTTAAGTAGGATATAAAGGGGGTACAACAGACACATCTCCCTGCCAAATAAATAGCAGGTCATCGATATATCTGCCGTACCACCTAATATTATCCAAAAAGGGATCATTTTCATTATAAATATACATTGTCTCCCAGTAAGCCATGGCCAAATTGGCCAGGGAAGGAGAGTATTTCGCACCCATAGGGACACCAGTTTTTTGTAGAAAAACACTTTTTGTCAAACTGAAAAAAATTGTTTTTAATTAGAAAAACAGTAATTTTTAAAATAAAGCATATGAGATCCAATGAGTATTGACTATAAGCTCTCAAATGAAATTCCACAGCTTCCATTATAAACTCATGTGGTAATGACGGATACAGAGCTGTTACATCAGTTATTACAGTGCCAAATTCTATGTTCCATATTGCGGAATACTTCTTTAAAAAGCCTGGTACTCTGCATACTAAGGGCTTTTTCACACGTGCAGATGCCGTGCTGGTAATCCGCTGCGTGAAAGAGAGCCAAGCCCCGTTCCAGACAGCAGAGACACGGAGCATTAACATGATTGATAATGCTCCGTGCCTCTCTGTTATCTTTTTACTACAAAATCACAGTGAGATAAAGTTTTCACCGTGAATTTCGCCTAGTGCCCTGGCTGAGACCCGCTGTATAAGTTATATAACGCATTATAAAAAAGTATGTACCCTGTCCCTGCTACAGTGCTAACCCTCCTCAGTTGTCCCCTATATAATGTACCCTGATACCCCTCAGTGATATATTATAACTGAGTGGTATCAGGGTAAATTATACAGGGGGTAATATAACTTATATTTTTGTTTATAATGATAATTATGAATGTGGGTATGTATGTATGTATGCAGAGTGTATTTGTGTATATATATGTGTGTATATAATATATATATATATATATACATACATACACACGCGCACACGGCATGTGTGTTTGTGCTTTAGGGTGCACACCCTTATGCAATAGGCTGCGCACGCCTATGGTAATAGAAATATGTGTGTATCCTGTATGTAGCAGAGCTGTGTACTCTGTATCAGAGATATGTGTATCCAGCATATATCAGAGCTGTGTATGCTGTATCAGACATGTATCTGTATCCTGTGTGCTGTATTACAAATATGTGTGTGCATCTTGCATGTAGCAGTGCTGTGTACTGTGTAGTAGAGATGTGTGTGTAACCTGCATGTAGCAGAGCTGTGTACTGTGTAGCAGAGATGTGTGTGTAACCTGCATGTAGCAGAGCTGTGTACTGTGTAGCAGAGATGTGTGTGTGTAACCTGCATGTAGCAGCCTGTGTACTGTGTAGCACAGATGTGTGTCTAACTTGCATGTAGCAAAGCTATGTACTGTGAATATAGAGCAGTGATGTAACCTGCATGTAGCAGAGCTGTGTACTGAGATGTGTATGTAACCTGTATGTAGTAGAGCTATGTACTGTGTATCGGAGATATGTGTGTAACCTGTATGTAGCAGAGCTATGTACTGTGTTACAGTGATGTGTGTGTAACCTGGGAACTATAAAAAAAGTGTAAAAAAAAAAACATAAAAATTCAAATCACCCCCTTTTCCCAAAATGAAAATAAAAGAACAAAAAAAATACACATCATGGGTGTCACAATGTGTGGAAACACCCATAGTATAAAAATATATTCCCCATTTGGCAGCAAAATAGAAAAAAAAAAAAGAGTCCAAATGTCCGATTCGCCGTTTTTGGTTGCTTCATTTGCTACAAAAATTTATATAAAAAGTGATCAAAAAGTCTTAAACACCCCAGAATAGTATCAATAAAAAGTTCAGATCGCCCTGCAAAAAATGAGCCCCCATACAGCTCCGTACACATGATTACAAAAAAGTTATAGGGGTCAAAATATGACGACAGAAAAATATATCAGATTTTTTTTTATCCCTAGCAAAACGCAAGAAAAACTATAAATATAAGGTATCGCCGGATTCGTACTGACCTGTAGAATAAAAGTAAGGGTGGGTTTACATCTACGTTCTGGATTCCATTATAGCTTTCTGTTATAACAGGGTTATAACGGAAAATAACGGAATCCATAGGATGGAATGCAAAACGGAAGCCTTTAAGAGGCATTCCGTTTTGCTCCACAGTTAATATCCCCCCACTACCCACTGATGGCTTACACTGGGACCCCGATCGGAACTGCTGCTGCTCATGCGCAGAGCTAAACGTCGGATCAGACGATGCGCCGAAACAACATTTAGCTTAATTCCGGATCCAGAATAATGCACTTCAATGGGCATTAATTCCAAATCCGGCATTACGGCAAGTCTTCCGGATGGAAGAACCGCATGCTGCGGTTTTGTCAATGTCCAAAAAACGTTAACATACTGAACGTAAGACATCCTGATGCATCCTGAACGGATTTCTCTCCATTCAGAATGCATGGGGATAATCCTGATCAGTTTCTTTATGGCGTAGAGACCCGACGACAGATCTCTATGCCGGAAAGTAAAAACGCAAATGTGAAAGCACACTTACTGATGAACTTAATGTGACCTTCTCTAAATCTTTAAATGCACATGTCCAACTGTTCAGTGTTTTCAGGACTTTTTGCACAAGTTGCCGTTCTCTAACAAGGAGCTTAACGGCAAAATTCACAGGTGTTTGATCCATGAATCAGGAAATACATTTCCTGGTTTAATAAGAATTAGTATTTAAACAGTCCTCCTCATCATGTTGTTCACATTTTACGATCATGAGACCAAGTCGACACCAGCAATTTATCAGCAATACTTCGCCATTGCGAGGCTTCAGGCGGGATGTTCTCAGATGGAAGTGGCCACTGAGCTGAGAGTGTCACAGAGAGTCATCAGCAGGTTATATTAGAGATACAGAGAGACTGGAAGAGTCACAGAAAGGCAGAGAAGTGGAAGTCCTTTGGCCACATCCCATACTAATGACCACTTTATTGTGAGCAATGCCCTGCGGAACCGGATGATGAATGCCACACAACTCCAGGCACAAGAGAGGTGAGAGGCAGCCAAGTGTCACGTCAGACCATTGGAAACTGTTTACATCAGCGCGGTCTGCATGCTAGACGACCTGCAAGAGTACCTGACCACACCACCAGGCACAGGCATGGGCCAGGGAGCATCTATGCTGGACGAGGGACCAGTGGGCCTCAGCACTATTCACTGATGAAAGGCGATTCACGCTCAGCAGAAATGATGTCCGCCAACGATGTTGGAGACGTCAAGGAGAGCGATACGCTTCAGCCACTGTTGTCGCCAGTCTAGCCTTTGGTGGTGGTGGTTGTGGTGATACAGTGTGGGCAGATGTGTCTAGTCAATACAGAACCTCCCTTTACTTTGTGAATGGCCCATACTACTTGAAGAACATCATTAATCCAGTCATTGTGCCTCTGCAGGAACAACACAGGCCCAACGTCATCTTCATGGAGGACAATGCGCCAGCTCATCGAGGTCCATCATTAGGGAACCAAAAATTGGATAAATCCCAGCAGGCATACTTATAATGAAGTATACTTTTATTCCATAATAGACAAAATATTACAATACGTGTTTCGGCCCTTCCAGAACTTTGAGGAAGGCTGGACGGGCCGAAACACATCCTGTGATATTTTGTCTATTATGGAATAAAAGTATACTTCATTATAAGTACGCTTGCTGGAATTTATCCAATTTTCTATTTTGTTGGGGATGGCCCCTTCCCGTGCAAGCGGTCCAGTGGTGAGCTGATTGATTTTGATTGAACCATCATTAGGGAACGACTGCTGGAGACTGGGGGACCATGAAGAGGCTCGTACCCCAGAACCTCAATGTTCTGCGGGCCGCCCTTCAAGAAGAGTGAGATGTCATGCCTCAGCAGACAATAAGTCGACTTGTGAACAGCAGGATACGTCGTTGTCAAGCTGTAATTGATGTTCAAGACCGCATGACAAGTTCTGGAGACACTGACATTTTGTGGGAGCATACCCAGCACTGGTGTTGGCTTTTGTTTCAATAAATTGTTTGAGATGAGGAAATCACCATTGCTGTTTCCATTTAAATGCCCGACTTTCATGATATAATATCGCTGGAGCCGGCGCATTTACATTTTCCATAAGTTTCACCCGAAAGCCAAATATCCCTAACTTTGTTAGTTGTGTATGTTTTTATTTTTTATAATACTTTTTTGGCAGATTAGCACATATATGATGCTGTCTGGTCTCTTTTTTCTTCCCCACAAATGGCACCGTTCTGGGTATCGCTAATCCCACCAGGAAACGCATTCAATGCTGCAACTAAACATAATTAAAGGGCTTATCCGAGAACAAAACAGTCCTGCACTGGGAATGATACTCACCTGGTCCACGCTGCTGGATTCGGTCTGTGTGACGTCACACATGACATAAGGGGCAGAGGTCACCGCCTGTGATTGGCGATGACACGTTGATGCCGATGCAGAAGTGCCATTCCAGGAGCCACACAGGCCGAATTCAATAGCGGGGACCAGGTGAGTATAATCACCAGTGCGGGTATGTTAGATCTAGGAGGTCTCTTTTTGTCTTGGATAACCCCTTTAACCCATTCAGGACAGGGCCATTTTGTTTTTTTACTGCCAGCCTTAACATTATTTTTATTTTCACATAGCCATGTTGTGCTTTGTAGTAGTAGTGGGAATCTAAAAAATAAATTCCAAATGGGGTGGAATGGAAAACAAAAGTCAATTCCACCATACTTAAATGGGTTTTGTTTCTATGCTCCCTATGAGATAAAACTGACCTGTTCCCTTCATTCTCTGGGTCAGTACAAATACAGGGATTTATATAGTTTTACTTGATTTTTAATTCGAATTTTTTTTTTTACATCACCATATTCTGACCCCAACATAATTATTTTTATTTTTATATGTACGGAGCAAATTTTACTGATACCATATTATTTTTTAATTGCTTTCTATAAAAAATTGTGGGGTAGGTGAAATGACAAAATAGTGACAAATCAGCAATTTAGATTTTGTTTTCCCCCATTACGCCATTTGCCACGTGTTTTTATATTTTAATAGTACAGGCGGTTTCACATGCGTCGATACTAATCATTACACTGTGTCTCTCAGACTTGAACTTTGATCCTTTGGGGTTTGAAAAAATAGGAGTAGTGTAGAGGCCAATTAACTATTCCTTTTATATTTTGGGACATCCCAGCTAAATAGCCTACTCTTGACACTGCCCCTATAACATCTAAATTAAGACATAACTTTTATTAATTTCCAAATTATAAATCCCCAGAAATCCCACCATTAAAATCACTAGGTGGTTAACACAAGCATGTAGCTATTAATACTGTTAGTTGTAGCCGCAGGACTGCTTTCCTTGCAATGCTGCTCGCGCGATGCAGCCGCAAAGACTGTACTGTATTCACCATTAGGTGCAACCAAACCTAGTTTGTATATATTAAAATACTAGCCACACTGCCCCCCGACATGTTTCACCAAATCCTTGGCGTCTTCAGGGGTGCGGGCAGTGTGCGCTGCAAAAATGGTTAGCATCTCGTGTAGTAAGCTCTCCAATTACATCTATTTTTACTTCCCTCTTCTTTGTCAGGGGCCTTCTGACTGGTGGTTTAAAGCGAACCTGTCACCGGATTTTTACATCTAAAACGGCTCACAGTACCTTACAGATCTTGTTCTTGTACTTTCCAAGCTGGTGTCATATGTAATTATGCCCTTAGTATTCTTGAAAAAATGACTTTATAAAGTGCTGGTCCCATGCGTCTGCAGTCACGGCAGAAGTCAAGAAGGCAGACCCTCCGTGACTGCAGACAGTGACTCCCCCGCCATAACCCCGCCTCTCATCCCTGTGATCGACAGTTCTCCCCAACAGCCGGGACCGTGCTTGTATCGGGGCGCATGCGCCCTTGCCGAGGGAAGCGCGATCCCCTTTCTCAATCAAGAGCGACATTAGAAAAAAAAGCCGGCCGACGTCGGGGGACTGGACTGTGCAGGCGCGATTGAGAAAGGGGATTGCGCTTCCCTCGGCGCGATGCTCGGGATCGCGCTTGCGAAGTGGGCAAGGGCGCATGCGCCCCGATACAAGCGCGGTCATGAAAGTCATGAAAGGTCCTCTTTAACCTCTGTGGGGAGTCGCTCTGGTAGATAGCAGTGCGGGTGCAGTACAGAGGCATAACAAGAAGTCCAGAAAGTGCAATAAACAGTGTTTTATTCACACTTGCACAAAATAAACGATAAACAGTCTCTTGGTGTTAATTCACACTCAGCAAACACATAAAAGCAAAACAAAAGAGTCCAAAACCAGGTTCAATCACCTGTGAGATGTTTAGGTGCGCGTTCGCACCTGGCGGTCGGCCCAGCCGCAGGGTAATCCACCTTCAGGCTTCCAGGACGACTGCACGACTCCTTGCTGAGCTCATCCTTCCAGCCCAGAGAGCAACACAACACTAGCAGCAGCTCCAGGACAATCACAGCCACACCTGCTGATGTGGCTGCCTTTAAAAAGCCCGGCAAAGTCCGGCCTGGACCGTGGGGAGTAGGCACCCACCCAACTCTTTGCCTACTCCCAGTAAGAGCCGGCCCGGATTGGCTTTGCAGCCAAACTAACTATCAATGTCAAGCAGCACTAGCTGCTGCTGACACATAAAACCCGGCTCTCACCTCACCGAGGCCAGGAACCTCGGTGACACGTATCTTCCGTCCATGACGGCACCTTGCGCCCTCTTACATACCTCCTCCTTTGTTCTACCCCGACAGGGTAAACACACGCCAAACACTGTACTCGAGACAGTGCATCCGCATTTCCTTGCAAGCGGCCTGCCCTGTGTTCCACTGTGAACTTGAAGTTCTGCAGAGACAAGAACCATCTGGTGACCCGAGCATTCCTGTCTTTCGCCTGGCACATCCACTTTAGAGGGGAATGGTCGGTCACCAGACGGAACTTTCTCCCTAGCAGATAATAGCGGAGAGACTCTAGTGCCCACTTGATGGCCAGGCACTCTCTCTCCACTATACTATACCTGGTCTCGGCTGGGGTGAGTTTGCGACTCAGGAAAACCACGGGATGCTCCTCCCCATTGATTTCCTGAGAGAGTACAGCCCCGAGGCCCACTTCAGAGGCATCGGTCTGTACCACAAACTCTCTCCTGAAGTCGGGCGTCACCAAAACTGGGGACCCACACAGGGCCGACTTCAGAGCAGAGAAAGCCTTATCCGCCTGCTCATTCCACTGGATCGACACTGACCTGCGTCCCTTTAAAAGGCTTGTCAATGGAGCAGCAATTGTAGCGAAGTTGGGAATAAACCTCATGTAGTATCCCACCATGCCCAGGAATGATTTTACTTGCCGCGTAGTGACAGGTCGGGGCCAATTCTTAATTGCCTCAATTTTGTTTACCTGAGGTTTGACCACCCCCCGCCCAATGACATACCCTAGGTATTTGGTCTCTTCTAACCCTACCACACACTTTTTTGGGTTAGCAGTTAAGCCAGCTTTCCTAAGGGAGTCCACTACGGCCTGTACCTTCGGTAGGTGACTCTCCCAGTCGGTGCTATGGACAATGATATCATCCAGATACGCTGAGGCGTACCGTCGATGTGGACGAAGCACAATATCCATAAGCCTTTGAAACGTGGAGGGGGCGCCATGTAGACCAAAGGGTAATACCTTGTACTGATACAACCCCTCCGGTGTGATAAAAGCAGTTTTTTCCTTGGCAGCCTCCGTTAAGGGTACCTGCCAGAACCCTTTGGTGAGGTCCAAGACAGAAAAATACCTGGCTTGGCCCAATTTTTCAATGAGCTCATCCACCCTCGGCATGGGATATGCGTCAAACTTGGACACCTCATTCAGCTTGCGGAAATCGTTACAGAACCTCAATGCCCGTCTGGCTTGGGTATTACGACTATCGGACTGGCCCAATCACTTTTTGACTCCTCGATGACACCTAACTGGAGCATCAGCTGCACTTCCTTCACAATGGCTTGTCGCCGAGCCTCGGGTACCCGATACGGCTTTAACCGGACTTTGGCCTGAGGCTCAGTGATAATGTCATGCTGGATTAGGGATGTGCGCCCAGGGAGGTCCAAGAACACATCCGTGTTCCGACTAATGAACTCCTTAACTTCCTGGACCTGTTTGGAGGATAGGCTATCTGAAATTTTTACGATGGCTGCTGCTTCCCGGACTTCGAGGTGAGGGGCTGGATCCTTCTCACCTAGAAGCCCTGGCCGGGGGCTGTCATCGCTGGACGAGTTACTATCCTTCCATGGCTTCAGCAAATTCACATGATACACCTGCTCCGGCTTCCGCCGCCCTGGCTGGTGCACCTTGTAATTTACTTCCCCCACTTTCTCGAGCACTTCATAGGGCCCCTGCCACCTAGCTAGAAATTTGCTGTCAAGGGTGGGTACCAGAACTAAAACTCGGTCTCCGGGATTAAAGTCTCGTACCCGAGCCTGACGATTATAGACTCTACTTTGGGCCTGTTGTGCTGCCTCCATATGCTCCCGGACCAGCGGTAACACCCTCTCCATACGTTCCTGCATCTGGGTAACATATTCAATTACGCTTTTGTGGGGACGGGCTGTTGTTCCCACGCTTCCTTAGCGATGTCCAACAGGCCCCGTGGGCGTCTGCCATAAAGCAGTTCGAAGGGCGAGAACCCAGTAGAGGCCCGGGGCACTTCTCGCACTGCAAACATGAGATAGGGCAGAAGCAGATCCCAGTCCTTCCCATCTCGGGACACCACCCTTTTTAGCATATTTTTTAAAGTTTGGTTAAATCTTTCCACAAGGCCGTCCGTTTGTGGATGGTAAACGGACGTCCGCAATTGCTTTATATGCAACAGTTTACACAATTCCCTCATAATCTTAGACATAAAAGGGGTCCCTTGGTCCGTCAGAACCTCCTTAGGTAGGCCCACCCGGGTAAACATCTCCATTAACTCCTTTGCAATGAGCCTAGCCGATGTGTGTCGCAGAGGCACCGCCTCTGGATATCGAGTAGCATAGTCCAGAATCACCAGGATATGTTGGTGACCCCTAGCAGACTTCGGTACGGGTCCGACCAGATCCATGGCAATACGCTCGAATGGGACCTCAATTATTGGGAGAGGGACCAGGGGACTTCTGTAATGCGGCTGGGGGCTATTTACCTGACAGGTCGGACAGGACTTACAGAACTCCTCTACTTCCTTAAACAAACCGGGCCAGTAAAATCGCTGTAGTACGCGGTCCTGCGTTTTCTGCCACCCCATGTGTCCCCCAAGAACATGTTGGTGGGCAAGCTCCATAACAAGCTTGCGATATGCGGTGGGCACCACCAACTGTTCAACTGGCTCACCTCGGATTTGGTTCACCCGATACAACATATCCTGAAGAATAATAAATCGTGGAAACATTAATTCAGCCCCAGGTTTCTGGGGTTTACCGTCAATCATTACAACACTTTCCCAGGCCCTGGTTAGGGTTTGGTCCCGGTGTTGTGCGCTCCCAAAATTTTCCCCGGAGACATTGAGGTCTGCCAACTCAGGTCCCGGTGGCAAGTCCTCCGTGTCTCCCACCATTACACTCAGTGGGGTTGTCTACCCCTCTACCGCTGGAGCAGTGGTCACCCCTACCGCTGGCCCTTCAGATTCGGGCTCCCAGGGTTCTGGCCTTCCAGTGGTATCAGGCCACTCTACTAGGGTTACCCCTGTCTCGGGCCCATCAGACACTTTTATAGCTGGCCACAGCGCCGGGAAACCTGGGAAGTCCCTCCCAAGTATCAGTTCATGTGGGAGTTTGGTAGCGACAGCCACCTCGTGGGTCCACTTACCAGCAGCTGTGGACAAAGTCACTAATGCAGTGGGGTAGTCTTTTAAGTCTCCGTGGATGCATAGGACCCCGACTTTACGGCCAGTATACTCCGCAGGCCGTACTAGGGCAGCTCTTACCAGGAGACTAAACTCCCGGAGTCCAGCAGGGCCACCGCCAGAGAATCTCCCACCTCTACCTGACACAGGTGGTTATTGTCCTGCCCCTCACGGGTGCCAGTTGCACACAGCTTCCGTGCATACAGGGAGTGGCGATACCCGTAGTTCACATCCATCGGCTCACCCTGATGCGGACAGTCGGCCCTGATGTGGCCTGGCTCCTGACACCTCCAGCATACCACGGGAGGCGGATCCGCAGGGGATACATTCCGCGCAGGTCTCTCTGTCGCCGGTCGTCGGAACTGGGGTGGAGGCCTCCGGGGTTTGACTGGCCCCTTCCCAGCAAGACCCCCCTGCAGGTTTCTGGTGGCCTCGTAACGCTCCACCAGGTCGACCATCTCCAGGGCACTTACCGGAGACGCCTGGCCGACCCAGTGCTGGAGGGGATAAGGCAGGGCCCTCCAAAAGATGTCCGCCAACAGTCGATCCAGCATGGCAGTGGGACTTAGTAGATCAGGCTGCAGCCACTTTTGCAGCCTGTGCAGCAGATCGTAGTACTGCGGCCTAGCAGGTTCAGTCGCTTTAAAGTCCCACTGGTGGACTCTTTGAGCGCGGACCAGCACGTTCACCCCCAGTCTGGCTAGGATCTCTCCTTTCACGGTGTCATAATCGGCCGCTTGGTCGTCCGACAAGTCGAAAAACACCTGCTGGGGTCCGGAAGCCAGGAACGGAGCGACCACCTCAGCCCACTGGTCACGGGGCAGCTTCTCCCTCACGGCCACTTTTTCGAAGACTGCCAGGTAGGTCTCGGCATCATCCTCGGGGTCATCTTGGGAATTGCTGCACGGACCGCTTTCCGGGCATCATGGGCACGGTGAGAGGCTCCAGTCGCTTGCAAAGCCATTACATGTTGCAACAGCAGCTGGTTTGTCTCCTGCTGCTGCTTGTTGGCCTCCCGCTGCTGTAAATTGGCCTCCACGAGAGCCTTTACAACTGCCTCCATCTTATCAGAGTTCACGTGTTGAAACTTTGCCGGCTTGACATATGACATTCACTTTGGGAAAAAACTTCGGCGTTACGCCAGCCTCACTGCGCATGCCCGCATCCGACACCAAATGTGGGGAGTCGCTCTGGTAGATAGCAGTGCGGGTGCAGTACAGAGGCATAACAAGAAGTCCAGAAAGTGCAATAAACAGTGTTTTATTCACACTTGCACAAAATAAACGATAAACAGTCTCTTGGTGTTAATTCACACTCAGCAAACACAAAAAAGCAAAACCAAAGAGTCCAAAACCAGGTTCAATCACCTGTGAGATGTTTAGGTGCGCGTTCGCACCTGGCGGTCGGCCCAGCCGCAGGGTAATCCACCTTCAGGCTTCCAGGACGACTGCACGACTCCTTGCTGAGCTCATCCTTCCAGCCCAGAGAGCAACACAACACTAGCAGCAGCTCCAGGACAATCACAGCCACACCTGCTGATGTGGCTGCCTTTAAAAAGCCCGGCAAAGTCATTGCTCCAAACCATACGTCAAGAAAGCAAAATAATAGGTATACAGCTGGGTGATCAGGAGCATAAAGTGGCGGCCTTTGCCGACGATCTTTTGATCATGACAACTAACCCCTCAATATCCCTGGCGTGTATCTACGACATACTGGATAGATTCAGCCCACTTTCTAATTTTAAAATAAATATGTCTAAATCCCTTATTCTATCAGTAGGCCTCTCCTCATCCCTTAGACTTCAACTGACTAAAGACTCTCCTTTTAATTGGAACTCCCCCTACCTCACATATTTGGGCATAAAAATAACCCCAGACCCCTCTAACCTCTACCATCTTAACTTCATCCCCTTACTCCAGTCAATGAAAGACAAATTAGATGCCTTGCACCCCCACACACTATCCTGGTTTGGTCGTAAAAATCTGACTACTTCCCTAGTACTACCCAAGCTGACATATCTCATGCAAGTCTTACCCATTCATATTCCCCCTTCCTATTTCGATTCTCTGATCGGCCACTTTAGAAATTTTATCTGGAACAAATCCAAAGCTAGAATAGCCACGTCAACGCTACAAAAACCCAAATCTTTAGGTGGTATAGGCCTTCCCAACCCCAAGCTCTATAATCTCGCTGTCTTGCTCTCTAGACTAGTCGACTGGATTAGACAACCACACTCCAAATCCTGGGTAGCTATGGAATCATCTATCTCACTTTTTTCCTTTCGCTCCTTATTAATAGGCGCAGACATACACCCTCTCAATTTGAATGCTTCTGATCTGATAATCAATGCCACCTTGAAGTCCTGGCAGTCCCTCCAAAAGTCTTCTAAAGGCATCCCATTACCCTCCCCCTTGATACAGATCAGAGACCTGCTCTCTGTTGCCCCGCGTGCTCTAATTCAAAGCTTACCACAAGCAATTCGCACATCTCAGACACCAGTTATTGCTCTGTTTGACGACCAAGGCACATTGAAAGATGATGAGGCTATTCGTACTCTCCTGTCCTATTCCACACCCCTCCCTTCCCTTACCTCCTTCCTGCGCTCTTATATCTCCAAACATGTACCATTCCAAGCCCTGCTTAGACCTCTGATGTGGTTTGAAAACCTCCTTGCTACACAACACCCCCCAAGAAACTTATCTCGCAATTATACAAATGGCTCAACTCCCCATCTCACCCCCAAACCTGCTTTTATAGGCCAATGGGAAAAAGATCTAAACACTAGCTTTTCAACAGATGAGCTTCAACGCTTATTGATAGAACCCCATATCTCCTCCAAGTGTGTACGCATACAAGAAAATGGATACAAAATCCTTACCCGTTGGTACAAAACTCCCGACATAACCAAACTTTACTCTACAACACACTCGGATACTTGTTGGAGGTGTCTGGGGAAAAAGGATCTTTCTTCCATATATGGTGGAACTGCCCACCACTCCTTAAATGGTGGTCAGAGGTTTTCAACATTTGCAACCAGATCTGCCACACTTCCATTCCTCCCTCACCATTGCTAGCCTTGTTAGGCATTTCTCCCCCAGCCACCTCCACCAACCTACCTCGCCTATTTAAGAAATTGCTGAGTGCTGCCCGCCTCCTAATACCACGATTTTGGCCTCGTCAGACCTACCCCCATTAGATCACTGGTACAATAAGATAGACTCTATCTACAGAATGGAGGAATTAGCCGCATGGGAAAACCGCTCTCATCCCAAATTCCTAAACATTTGGCTGAACTGGTCTAATTTTAGGTTAAAACCTCTCTGATATCATCACAACTTAATTGAAACTGTTATGATGTTAATAACTATTAATCATCACATTGAGCAGGTATTGCGTCTACCTTAATGTTTCTATGTGTTTCTATGTGTTGTGCTTATACTAATTGTACAACCGGAGACTTCTTCTCTCCATATTTCATAAACGCTTGTACTTATTATTTGATTATTGCTTGTGGACTGCTTGTAAAATGCAGATTTATCTTCAATAAAAAGTTATAAAAAAAAAAAAAAAAAAAAAAGCCCGGCAAAGTCCGGCCTGGACCGTGGGGAGTAGGCACCCACCCAACTCTTTGCCTACTCCCAGTAAGAGCCGGCCCGGATTGGCTTTGCAGCCAAACTAACTATCAATGTCAAGCAGCACTAGCTGCTGCTGACACATAAAACCCGGCTCTCACCTCACCGAGGCCAGGAACCTCGGTGACACGTATCTTCCGTCCATGACGGCACCTTGCGCCCTCTTACACCTCCTATTCCATTTTTTTAGCTCAATATTTCTACATGTATAATTATGAGCCAAACAAACTTTGTTTATGGAGACCAACGTCTCTTGTAGGTTGTTCTTAACCACATCAGCCTCCCTAGCTTAAACACCTTTAATGACCAGACCACTTTTTACAATTCTGCACTACACTACTTTCACCGTTTATTGCTCGGTCATATAACTTACCAGCCAAATGAATTTTACCTCCTTTTCTTCTTACTAATAGAGCGTTCATTTGGTGGTATTTCATTGTTGCTGACATTTTAACTTTTTTTGCTATTAATAAAAATTTCACGACATTTTTGCAAAAAAACGTCATTTTTCGATTTCTGTTGTAATTTTTTTTTAAAAAAAACTACAGTTCTATATACATTTTTCTCTAAATTTATTGTTCTACATGTCTTTGATAAAAAAAAATGCAATAAGTGTATATTTATTGGTTTGGGTAAAAGTTATAGCGTTTACAAACTATGGTGCAAAAAAGTGAATTTCTTCATTTTGAAGCAGCTCTGACTTTCTGAGCACCTGTCATGTTTCTTCAGGTGCTGAAATGTCAGGATAGTATAAATACCCCCCAAATGACACCATTTTAGAAAGACGACATCCCAAAGTATTCGCGGAGAGGCATCGTGAGTTCATGTATCATTTCATTTTTTTTCACAAGTTAGCGGAAAATGACACTTTCTGAGGAAAAAAAATAATAATAAAGTTTCCATTTCTGCTAACTTCTGGCAAAAAAAAAAAAAAATCTCCCACGGACTCACTATGCCCCTCAGTAAATACCTTGGGGTGTCTACTTTCCGAAATGGGGTCATTTGTGAGTGTGTTTACTGTTCTGGCATTTTGGGCGGGGCTAAATTGTGAGCAGCCCTGTAAAGCCTAAAGGTACTCGTTGGACTTTACGCCCCTTTACGCACCTAGGCTGCAAAAAGGTGGCACACATGTGGTATCGCCGTACTCAGAAGAAGTAGGGCAATGTGCTTTGGGGTGCATTTTTACATATACCCATGCTGGGTGAGAGAAATATCTCTGTAAACTGACAACTTTGTATAACATTTTTTTTAAAGTTGTCATTTACAGAGATATTTCTCACACCCAGCATGGTTAGATGTAAAAATACCCCCTAAAACACATTGCCCTACTTCTCCTGAGTACGGCGATACCACACGAGTGACACTTTTTTGCAGCCAAGATGCGCAAAGGGGCCCTAATTCCAATGAGTACCTTTAGGATTTCACAGGGCATTTTTACGGTGACAGGGTGTGATCAGAGGGGTGACATGGGGTGATCAGGGATTAATCAGTGATGGGGGTGGGGGGTGGGGTGGATGGCGGGGTGGGGGGGGGGTCTGTGTGTTGATTGGTGCACTTACATATGTTTCCTCTGGTGGTCCCAAGCAAAAGGAACCACCAGAGGAGCAGGCAGCAGGCATATCAGACGCTGTTAACAAAACAGCGTCTAATATGCGATTTATTTTTGTTACTACAGCCTGCCAGCGCATGATCAGCGCTGGCAGGCTGTACATAAACTTCCTACCGACGCGATCCTGTGAGCGTGTGCGCGCTCACAGGAAATCCCGCCTCTCGCGAGATGACGCGCCGACGCGTCAACGAAGAATAACTGGGCCGCCGCGATCACGCGTATCTGTGTGCGGCAGTCCAGATAAGGTTAATTAATTCATAATATTTATTTAATTATTTATCTATTTTATAATGCACCCTTCTATTTATTAATTTTTCTATGTGGTCAACCTATAGTACTTTTTAATAGTGTCTCTAGATCCAAAGTCTCATAGACTACAATGCACAGGCAAGGCCTTCATAGCTGTGGCTTGGAGCATTCAGGAGGACTGATGTTGCTGCATACACAATCCAGGTCCCCTGATCCTCGTTCGAGGGAGCCAATGCTCATGGCAGGGAGCAAGTGCTCATGGTTTTTCAGCTCCTAGATGCCATGGTCACATTTGACCACAGCATCTGAGGGGTTAAAGCGCTGTACAATGCAGGGCAGCCCTTGTAGCAGTAAATGCTGTTGGCAGGCGGGTTAGTGTGGAGGTCTGTGGGGTCATTGTAGACGTCTGTGCCGACCTCTATGCACAGCTACAAGCTCCGAACAGACAAAAGAACGCCAGCGGAAAAAAAAAAAAAAAAAAAAAGTTAATCTTAAAAAATTGGATAAAATTATTAGTTTTTATTGAAGACAAGAAAACCGGCAGATTTCACCTCTACATGTACAGCAGTAGATATCAGACAGGGAGACATGATAACTGGGATTGTATGCTGAGGGTGGGGGCCTGCTGCGTGGTATTGTAATGAGGTGTGGCTGATGTGTGAGACTATATGGAAGGGGGGGGGGCTGCCGTGTGAGACTGTACAGAGGGGGGCTGCCGTGTGAGACTGTATGGAAGGGGGGCTGCCGTGTTAGACTGTATATAGTAGAAGTTTCGCCTCACACATATGTAAGAGTGTTTAGCTTTATGGACACCTTTTGGCGCAATACACCTAGCCCAGATGGTAGTGTGCAGAGTAAATTTTATTTGACAACGCGTTTCGGGGTCTCGGCGACCCCTTTATCAAGTCTATAAAAAGATAGTGTTGATACATGGTCATACATAATACGTATATACAAAAATGTATTAAGCATAAATCTAAATATATATAAATGCATTAAAATTGTAGGTTTATAAATATTGGTATCAAGGTATCCTAATGAAAGTCCAATAAAATACAATAAAATTCTAGGAATATATTAAAATCACTTATTCGTGAGATATTTCTGTTAAAAATACATCATGGGTATTTCTAATTACATCACATAATGGAACGAGTGTAGGGACTGGAATGGATGTAATCGGTTCTATTATTGATAACTATAAATGATCATAACGACCAGATCCGTAAAATGATATGTATAATGACTGGTAGTATATATTTGTATGTATAGTGACTAATATCATAACAAAATCAAAATATAAAAAACAATATATATAAAAAAGAATATATAAAATAGAGAGGAAAACGAAAAAACAGATACTATGACCGCAGCCCATATATTTCAATGTGCGTATACAATAAAGCAGGTGATACCTGTTTTGCTCGCCAGCGGAGTGGTGATAGAGAGTGCCAGTCACCACGTCGTCTTTACACCTGTCAATGGGATGATTGTAAGTTTTAATGGGTGCAAGTGTGGAACCAATACAATAATCCATACATAGTGGCCATCTCTTTGTTTAGTACTAGCAGGGTGGAGAGTGGTTGATATGCATATATATACACAGTGGACATCTCTTTGTTGAATACTAGCGGGGTGGAGTGGTGGAAATGCATATATACACTTGTATATATAGTGGACATCTTTTTGTTTAATAATAGCGGGGTGGAAAGTAGTTAAGGTGCATATATATACACCTGTATATTTAAATGCTATGCTGGAGCCACTGGAATGAAGCTAGTGTTTCTTTAGTATACTGGCACCTTTATTTTATTTTTATTTTTATTTATATTTGCATTTTTATAAAATTGGAGGGTGTATCTCTTGTATGTAGTGGGGGAGTATGCACTGTGATTTGTATCTTTATCTTTATATTTGTGTATTTGTGTCTGCAGAGCATACCTGGTATGAGGAGCCGACTGGCGTGGTCAAGCGTCCTCCTCCACGTGGTCGGAAAGGCGCGCTGGAGAGGAGCACGCGTCTCTCCTGCGGGCAGGATGAAGAGACGGGGGGCGGGGGCGGGGGGCGGAGAGAGGCGGGGTGTGGGCGGTGTAGCTGTCGCGAAGTTCGCTGACTCCCGCTAATGTTGCCGGGTCTGCTGCGGGAGAGAGAGGGTGGAGCTTATGGTATACTTGACAGCCGGTACAAGCTGTTGGTGCCGGGATTTCTATGAGAGAGAGAGAGAGAGTGGGAACACGTGATGTGCTAAGGGTGTAAGTGACTGTTAAGAGATGTGCTTTGTGCCAATGGACAGCGACAAAGTTGTAACTGGAGGGAAAGGTGTTGGGGGGGCAACGCTAAAATGTTAGTTGGTCTCATGAGTAAGAATTAATATTACAGTGAATTATAGTGTGTATTTTAAATAAAAATTATTTCAAAGAGACTGTAGTTGTGGCTATTTGTTTTTATTGTTGGTTTTGATTGTGTGACATTGTTACAACTGAAATGATTGGTGGTGGAAGGGCAGGAATGAACATTGATATAATGATTAGTGTGATGGATGGGAGTGGTGATGGAATGATGAGTGTGATGAGTGTGATGGGTGTGATGAACAAAAGTCAAAAAAAAAATAAAAAAAAAAAAAATATATATATATATATTATATTTACCAAAGACGAGGCAGCACTCCAGGTGACGTTGAATAGTGAACCCTCTTTATTAAACCCACAAAGCGACGTTTCAACTGCTTATTGCAGTCTTTTTCAAGCTACAAACATTGTGTCAGCAAGGGGGTATATATACCCAAAATGCAATGTGCCATACTCAAGTATCAATTAATAAATAATGTGTAATAAATCATAAGAAAAATTTCATATCACAAATATACAAACAAGTATGTGCTGAAAAATACAAAGTAATCAATGTGTATCTGAAAGTGACAATAAAATATATTGTGAAATCGTATAAAACACTTAATTGTCATAATAAAGTGCACCTGTGCATGTGAAGATTTAAAAACAAGCGACCAATCAGCTTGAAATAGTAGTAATAACATCATAAGATACATCTAAACTTACTTCACATTGGAGGTTCAGTGGCGCACGGCCCGGCGTTCCCTGGTCTCTCCTGCGCATGCCCCGTTGCCACGCAACGAGTCAACGCTACCCCATGCCCGGAAGTCGCCGCAGACACGCCAGGGTCAGCTGACCCTATCACATGATCGGCAGCGGCCCCGCGTCATGCGGAAGGAGAGTCTCGAAGATAAGGAAGGATAGCAGCGGGGCAGCGTCAGGGGCGGGGTGTCACCAGGGCAAGGGCACCTAAAAACAGGTACTTCTCACCATGGAAACAACCCCAAACCCCGACGCCATAGACACCCCGCAGACAATCCCGCCGCATCAAAGGGACATCAAAAATGTTCGCAAGCCGGGAAGCACAATACCGGATAACTGTATTGCATAACATCTAAAAAATCAATCAAATAAAATCCTAACACAGTGAGAACCTCCCATGACGGTGCAACTCAAACCACACGCTACAGAACGTGTGCACACTCGTCGCACCGGCATGCAAGTGAAATCCTCACCAAAGAGAAAAAGAAAAAGGGAGGGGAGAAAAACTAATTACTCCACAGGTATAATAGATATAATAATAAAAGTACATCTATATATTTCTCCATTGTGTAGTCTCCCGGCTTGCAGAATGTTCAGAAGGGCCACCAGAGAAACCTCCAACAGTGTTACAAATGATCCATCAATCTAAAAGGAATAAAATATAATATCAAAATTACAAAAGCTGACAAAATATTAAATCCACAACACCATAAGTGGGGAGAGGGATAGTACCAAGGACTTATCTCATAAGTTGCCATCTAAACTCAGCGTTAAGACCAGCAGGCCTGAGCGTCTGCAGACGATGTATCCAGTGCAGCTCTCTCCGTTTCAACATTAGTATACGGTTACCCCCACGTCTCGAATTGACCACCTGGTCAAGAACCATAAATCTAAGATCCCTCTCGGAATGACCCATTTCAATAAAATGTTTCGGGACCGGGAGATCCTTCCTTTTCTGTCTTATAGAAAAACGATGGTTATTCATTCTGGTTTTGATGTCACAGGTGGTCTCCCCAACATAGAGGAGACCACATGGACATTGTAAAACATAAATGACAAACGAACTGTCACATGTCAAATATTGTTGAATGGTGTAACGTTTACCAGTTCTGGGGTGTGTGAACCACTCCCCTTTCATCATCAGGGGCAATTCACACAGCCCAGACATGGAAAACTCCCCGTTCGCCGGGTGCCTATATATGTCTGAACCTTCTTTCTTGGTGGCAAATCAGCCCTCACCAATTTGTCTCTGAGGTTGTTGGGTCGATTGTATGAGAATAGAGGAGGTACTTTCAAAGCTGGAATTTGGGGAAAATTGCTCGATAATATACCCCAGTGTTTCCTAATAATCCTGGCTATATCACTGCTCTGTTCTGAGTAGGTGGAGACGAAAGGGATACGTTCCCCAGCTGTCTCTCTGCGTCTACCAACCACCGTACCGCAGTGCCGTGCCCGATCAAGATGCTTACTCAACATAGCTTTCGGGTAACCCCTCTCTGAAAACTTTGTAAGCATATCCTTATAGCGTACATCAACCTTATCAGGATCCTGCACGATTCTCTTCACACGGAGGAATTGACTATATGGTAGTGACTGCACAATTGAGCGTGGGTGGCAGCTGTCATACCTCAAAAGACTGTTGCAGTCAGTTGGTTTAACAAATATGTCAGTAACCAGTTTATGATCTATTATCGATACAGTGGTATCAAGAAACTGGACACTATTTGCTGACCAGGTGAGTGTGAACTTGACATCCTCATCAATGGTATCCAAAAAAACATGGAACCCCTTGAGGGATGTCACATCACCTTGCCAGACAAGGAAGACATCATCTATGTATCGCCACCACCCCAGCACATGGCTGAAGTGGTGGGACACATAGATATGGTCCTCCTCGAGGGCCGCCATGAAGACATTGGCGTAAGTCGGCGCCACATTCGACCCCATGGCGGTCCCTCGAAGTTGCAAGTAGTACCCGACCGCTTGTTTGCTGTGCTGCTGTTTTTCTTTGGATAGCTATATATATATTATATATATAGAAAAAATATATAAAATATAATAATATGAAATGTAATATATGCAATAAAATATGAATGAAATGAATAAAATGAATAAGTATAATAGAAAATAAAAAGCTGGGGGGTCTTTGTATTATGATTTGCTTGTCCGTACATAAATTAATAATAATTATATGAATAAAAGAAGGGAGAGGGGGTTTGGGTGGGGGGTTTGTCCTACATAATGTACCAGTTAGTAATTCAGAAGCATTTGTTTTCGAGTGCTTCATTCAAGCCTTCAGGTTCAAGTGTGCGTAATTTAAATATCCAAAACATCTCTCTCCTTTGGAGAGTGCGGAATTTATCTGGACAACTGTTGTTTACTTGTTCAATAGGTGTAACTTTCAGACCGCTATCATCTCTATTATGTGCGGTGAGAAAATGACGGGAGACGCTGTGTTGAAGGAAACCTTTGTTGATATTTGATCTATGTTTGTTCAGTCGTTCCCGCATTGTTTGTATCGTACGTCCAACATATTGGAGTCCGCATTGGCATTCTAGGAGGTATAATATACTTCGCGACAGCTACACCGCCCACACCCCGCCTCTCTCCGCCCCCCGTCTCTTCATCCTGCCCGCAGGAGAGACGCGTGCTCCTCTCCAGCGCGCCTTTCCGACCACGTGGAGGAGGACGCTTGACCACGCCAGTCGGCTCCTCATACCAGGTATGCTCTGCAGACACAAATACACAAATATAAAGATAAAGATACAAATCACAGTGCATACTCCCCCACTACATACAAGAGATACACCCTCCAATTTTATAAAAATGCAAATATAAATAAAAATAAAATAAAGGTGCCAGTATACTAAAGAAACACTAGCTTCATTCCAGTGGCTCCAGCATAGCATTTAAATATACAGGTGTATATATATGCACCTTAACTACTTTCCACCCCGCTATTATTAAACAAAAAGATGTCCACTATATATACAAGTGTATATATGCATTTCCACCACTCCACCCCGCTAGTATTCAACAAAGAGATGTCCACTGTGTATATATATGCATATCAACCACTCTCCACCCTGCTAGTACTAAACAAAGAGATGGCCACTATGTATGGATTATTGTATTGGTTCCACACTTGCACCCATTAAAACTTACAATCATCCCATTGACAGGTGTAAAGACGACGTGGTGACTGGCACTCTCTATCACCACTCCGCTGGCGAGCAAAACAGGTATCACCTGCTTTATTGTATACGCACATTGAAATATATGGGCTGCGGTCATAGTATCTGTTTTTCGTTTTCCTCTCTATTTTATATATTCTTTTTATATATATTGTTTTTTATATTTTGATTTTGTTATGATATTAGTCACTATACATACACATATATACTACCAGTCATTATACATATCATTTTACGGATCTGGTCGTTATGATCATTTATAGTTATCAATAATAGAACCGATTACATCCATTCCAGTCCCTACACTCGTTCCATTATGTGATGTAATTAGAAATACCCATGATGTATTTTTAACAGAAATATCTCACGAATAAGTGATTTTAATATATTCCTAGAATTTTATTGTATTTTATTGGATTTTCATTAGGATACCTTGATACCAATATTTATAAACCTACAATTTTAATGCATTTATATATATTTAGATTTATGCTTAATACATTTTTGTATATACGTATTATGTATGACCATGTATCAACACTATCTTTTTATAGACTTGATAAAGGGGTCGCCGAGACCCCGAAACGCGTTGTCAAATAAAATTTACTCTGCACACTACCATCTGGGCTAGGTGTATTGCGCCAAAAGGTGTCCATAAAGCTAAACACTCTTACATATGTGTGAGGCGAAACTTCTACTATAGACGAGATTCCGAACGGCGGCCCAGCCAGCCACCAACGGGAATTTTGGACGTACCTGGCAGCATCCACCGATTATCCCCCTACAGCGCAACATATAAAGAACGGGTAAAAAAGAAATAAACAAGGTGAGCACACAACTAATATTTTAATAGCACAATAACACAGTTCCTAGACGTATTACCCTATGAGCGCCTTCTCGTTTCACGGCTTCATTCCACTGTGTTAGACTGTATGGAGGGGGGGGTCTGCCGTGTGAGACTGTATGGAAGGGGAGGGGGCTACCGTGTGAGACTGTATGGAGGGGGAGGGGGCTGCCTTGTGAGACTGTATGGAGGGGGAGGGGGCTGCCATGTGAGACTGTATGGAGGGGGGGGGGGCCTGTCGTGTGAGACTGTATGGAGGGGGGCTGCCGTGTGAGACTGTATGGAAGGGGGGATGGGGCTGCCTTGTGGGATTGCAAGGAGTGGGGGCTGCCGTGTGAGACTGTATGGAGGGGGGCTGCCGTGTGTGACTGTATGGAGGGGGGGCTGCCATGTGAGATTGTATAGAAGGGGGGATGCCGTGTGAGACTGTATGGAAGAGGGGCTGCCTTCAAAAACGGAGGCCATGCCTCTCAATCTACCATCTGAAAAATTTATGGGCTTACAGGCTAATTATCATTTTAGATGGAATCTAACCTCCTTGAGATACCTGGGGGTGGCTCTGACGCCGTCATACTCTTCCCTGTATATTCATAACTTCCCTGCTGTTTTTCCCTCGCTTAGGGCCCTCCTGAATAGGTGGATGTCTCTCCCCGTTTCGCTATTCGGTCGTATTGCTGCAGTCAAGATGACAGTCTTACCTAAGCTGTTGTATTTGTTTGAAACCTTGCCCATACCGATCCCACTGCGGGATTTGAAGGCCTTTCAGTCTGCGGTCATGAGATTTATATGGAACGGGAAGAGACACCGCATTGCTGGTAACATTATGATGGCGCTTAAATCGAGGGGGGGCTTGGCGCTTCCAGACTTTGTAAGATACTATTGGGCCACACATTTGAGAAGGCTCCCTGCTTGGTCCAAGTTATTTGCGTTCTCCAGGTGGATGGAGATTGAGAAATTGTGGCTAGCCCCATTCCACCCCAATTCTCTGCTGTGGTCACCTGTTCCAGGTGCATTGTTGCCTGATATGTTGGGCCCGATACGCTTTACTTATGATATCTGGAAGTGCTGTAGTAAGAGATTCTCGCTGATATCCGAGAAATCCTCCATGATGTCTTTCTTACTTAATCCATTGTTTCCTATGGGCACACAGCCTTCTTTTGTTAAATGTTGGTACCCGCACCAGTTGTTTAGATTTGCAGACATTACAGATTACACTACACTGCGGCTTCTGCCTTTCGATACTCTTCAGTCTAAGTGGCAACTGCCGGAGTCTGCTAGGTATCAATATTTGCAAATCAGGCACTTACTGCTCCATATTTTTAAGTCGCCCCAGGTTTCCACGCCCACGGCGTTCGAGAAGTTATGTAAACTCTCAGAGTCGACGGCGGGGCTCATCTCGGACATATACGTTATCCTATCTACTCCCCCAACCTCCACTCCTATCTCACACCCCTACATGTCTAAGTGGGAGGGGATCTTACATCGCACCATATCACAGAGGGATTGGAGTCTGATCTGGAACAGGGCTGCCATGACTTCCACCTGTATCACCTTTAGGGAGAATTCGTATAAGATTTTAATGTTCTGGTACCATACTCCGCAACTGCTGCAGCGACTTAACCCTGCAATCCCCAACTTATGTTGGAGATGCAGCTCCGAGGTTGGTACCCACCTTCATATCTTTTGGGAATGTCATTCGATTCGTCCTTTCTGGGGAATTGTACAAGATATTCTATCAGACCTGTTGGGTGTTAGATTCCCATTAGATCCCTTTATTTACTTACTTAATGTCTTTCCGGTGCCTTTGAAGAAATGCTTTTTGTTGCTGACCTTGTATGTACTGACAGCGGCACGACGCCTTATTGCTAGGTTCTGGAAGAGAGCGGAGGCTCCTACTAGAATTGATCTTATTACTAGTGTTCTGGAAGTGAGGAAAATGGAATATCTTTCGGCCTCTCTGCTCAATCGGGTTGATAAGTTCAATCTTGTCTGGCATGCTTGGGATACCCTCTTTGACACATATGACTGATAGCTTTTCCCCCTGTTTGTGTTCTATTCCTTTTGTGTTCTACTGTCTATTGTCTTTCCCTAGTCTCTGTCTTTTGTGCTGTGAGAGCTTGTATGTTCTCAGATTACGCAGCGGGCTGACTCGCCTTGATTCCCTCTACTCTGTTTACTGCCTTCTAGTACTTTGATTTTTGCTGTCCACCTTGTTGTGGGTGGTTTTGAACTGCATATGTGACTTTGTTATATAGGGACTGCGTCCCATCTCACATCTGCGTATGTGACTTACTGTTACTTTGTGTATTCTGAGTTGAATTTCATAAAATAAAATGAAAATAAACAATAAAAAAAAAAAAGAGGGGCTGCCGTGTGAGACTGTATGGAAGGGGGGCTGCCGTGTGAGACTGTATGGGGAGGGGGGTCCGTGTGAGATTGTATGGGGGGCTGCCGTCTGAGATTGTATGGAGGGGGTGGGGTGTCTTGTGGAATTATGCTGAGAGGGGGGTGGGATTTTGTGAGACTCATTTGCATATTTAAAAATGCTGGATTTCTGTGCATCCAATCTGTGTAGTTAGTTTACTATGGTTAAGGGGACATTCACAAAGCCCCCCCATACAATCTCGCAGCAACAACCCCCTCTCCATACAATCTCGCAGCAGCAGCAACCCCATTGTCATACAATCTTGCAGCAGCAGCAGCAGACAACCCCTCTCCATGCAATCTCATAGCAGCAGCAACCCCCTCTCCATACAATCTCACATCAGCAGCAACTCCCTCTCCATACAGTCTGGCAGCAGCAGCAACCCCCTCTCCATACAATCTGGCAGCAGCAGCAACCCCCTCCCCATACAATCTCGCAGCAGCAGCAACTCCCTCTCCATACAATCTCGCAGCAGCAGCAACCCCCTCTCCATACAATCTCGCAGCAGCAGCAACCCCCTCTCCATACAATCACGCAGCAGCAGCAACCCCCTCTCCATACAATCTCGCAGCAGCAGCAACCCCCTCTCCATACAATCTTGCAGCAGCAACCCCCTCTCCATACAATCTCGCAGCAGCAGCAACCCCCTCTCCATACAATCTCGCAGCAGCAGCAACCCCCTCTCCATACAAACTCGCAGCAGCAGCAACCCCCTCTCCATACAATCTCGCAGCAGCACCCCCCAGTATATAATCACACCCAGCAGGCCCCCCCAGTATATAATCACACCCAGCAGCCCCCCTCAGTATATAATCACACCCAGCAGCCCCCCTCAGTATATAATCTCACCCAGCAGCCCCCCCAGTATATAATCACACACAGCAGCCCCCCACAGTATATAATCACACCCAGCAGCCCCCCCACGTATATAATCTCATCCAGCAGCCCCCCCCAAGTATAGAATCACACACAGCAGCCCCCCTCCCAGTATATAATCACACACAGCAGCCCCCCCCCCCCAAGTATATAATCACACACAGCAGCCTCCCCCCCAGTATATAATCAGACCCAGCAGCCCCCGTATATAATCACACACAGCAGCCCCCAGTATATAATCACACCCAGCAGCCCCCCAGTATATAATCACACCCAGTAGACCCCCCCAGTATATAATCACACCCAGCAGCCCCCCCTAGTATGTAATCACAACCAGCAGCCCCCCCCCCAAGTATATAGTCACACATACAGCAGCCCCGCCAAGTATATAATCACACACAGTCCCCCCCCAGTATATAATCACACAGAGTAGCCTCCCTCCCCCCCAGTATATATCACACACAGTAGCCCCCCTTCCATACCATCTCACACAGCAGCCCCTGCCGCATACAATTCTCCAGCAGTCACATCCCCCTCTCACTCAGTGCTACAGACGCTGCTGAGCAGCCATCCCTGACCTTTCCAGTCGGCCAGTGCTCGGGTGATAGAAGAGCGCGTCGGCTGTCGACCCATGTGACCTAGGGATGTCACGTGATACTGTGACGTCAGGAGGTCCCTACAGAGTATAGTATTTAGCCATTACCCTTCTTCAGGCGAAGAGTTTGTGTATTGCATACTTTTGAGTTAGGGAGGAGGGAATTTTGACTGACTTCTGAGGGAGAAGGGAGTTTTGGCTGAGGTCTGAGGGAGTTTTGGCTGAGGTCTGATCAGTGGCGGATCCAGAGCCTGATCTCGGGAGGGGCACTTCCAGATTGTTTTGTGGCGGACCAGGGGGTAATATAACTGAGGAGGGTTATCATGGGACTGTAAAATGTACCTTGATACCCCTTAGTTATAATACACCTGTATAATGTACCCTGATACCCCTCCTCAGTTATATTACCCCCTGTATAATTTACCCTGATATAACTATAACTATCAGGAGATATTATACATGGGGTAATATAACTGAGGGGTATCATCAGGGTAAATTATGCAGGGGTAATATAACTGAGGAGGGTTATTACCCCCTGTATAATTTACCCTGATGATACCCCTCAGTCAGTTAGTTACATTACCCCCTTTATAATGTAGTTGTACCCTGATACCACTTAGTTATATAACTGAGGGGTATGGTTATCAGGGTACATTATACAGGCAGGGGTCAGGGCGTAAGTGAAGGAGGGCGTACCGCGCATGCGCGGCCGCCCTCTATTAATTTCTATGGGGCTGCCGACAATAGCCGAGCGCTGGCTCGGCTATTTCCGTCGGCTCCACAGAAGTGAATGGGAGCGCGCCGCGCATGCGTGGCCCAGGCTCCCATTCACCTCTATGGCGGAGGCGGGGAGAAGCGCTGGGTGGTGGACGGACCCCAGGAAATCTGGGGTCCCCCAGCCTCAACTCTCCCCGCTCCGTTCTCAATATAGGTGCGGGTTACCCGACACTGCTATGTTTTAATGTGTATCTCCCTTTAAGAAAGGTAGGCCTGTAGCAGGCAATTCATATTCCAGCCAGCAGAGGGAGCCCCCAGTTTAGTATAAATAGGCCAGGGCCTAGCCTAGGAAGGTCAGTCAGTTGGAAGTTTCAGTTCAGAGTGAGTTCTGAGAGATTCAGGATTCAGTAACTAGTGCAGAGATTGCACCACTGGTTTGGAGGATCATTCTCATCCAGTGTTCCAGGTCAAGTATACCTGAGGTACTCTAAGTAAGAGCCTGTCACTAGCAAGTGAGACAGAGAGTGAAGTCAGCAATCCAGTTCGCCTATCAAGTATAGAGCCTGTCACCAGGAGAGAAGGAAACCTCTACAAAACTTTTGCTCAAGGGTTATCACTGTTATTCGGGTGTCTGGACCTTGAGAGTATTGCCTACAGCCAGGAACTAAGGCAGGAGAGAAAGTAAGTGTACCCCTGCAGAGAGAATAGTTGCCTGAAGTGTATTGCTGCATTGAGAATAAGAGGAAAGCCCTGATCCTAGGAGGCCTGTCTTGAAGATAGCTTTTGCGACTGTGATTAATAGCCTGAACCACTGCTGTGACTGTATTGTAACGTGTGGAATATTCTGGAACTGTACTTACTGACTGTTCATCTATCTTCAACTACGTTTAGTAAAGTTATCCTGTTATTCAAGTATACAAAGATTCCTCAATTATTCCACCTGTCACTACACAGTGTGCCACCGTTCAATTGGCACTGGCGTCACGACATTCATCACCTGCCTGTTCCAGTGCTGACCCGATTGAAGATGACAGTCAGTCCCAGGTTAGTGGGTTGCCCTGCACTACAAAGCCCAGCATACCTAAAGCTACACTACTGACCCCCTGGTACACTGCACCAGTAATAAGTGCCACTCTTCTTTCTCTCCCCCTCTCACCAGTCTCCTCCACAGTGAGTCCCCCCCCCCCCTTAAACATACTGACAGCTCCCACACTGCTGCATCTGTTGTGCCATATCTTGTGCTACATACTTACCTTTCTATGTTGTCCTCCTTGGCTCTCTCTCTGTGGGCACTGCCTGGGGCCCTGTTGCTCCGCCCCCTTCTTCTTCTTCTATGGGCTGGAGCTAGCAATTGCTCTCCTCTAATCAGCGGTGCAGTTATGTGTTGCAAAAGCCTTTTGTGGCGTGTATTAGTGGAAAAAGAAAAAATATATTTGCTGCTCAGCGGTGCAGTTATCTGTTCTAAATCCTTTTGTGGTGTGTATTAGTGGGGGAAAAAAGGGCTTATTAGCCGTTGTGTGGTGAAGTGAGAAAATTACTAACAGTATGTCAGACAGAGAAGTGCCAGGCCGTGCATAGCGAAGTGGCAGAGGCGTAAATGTTTCTGGCACAGAAAGAAGTCGCAGCAGAGTAAGGGGCCGTGACAGCAGGGGTCAATTCGAGAGGCCTAAGCTCCCAGTGTCAGCTAGCGGTCGTGTTGTGATCAGCAACCCAGCGTTTTTCGAGTGGTTGACTCGATCTTCGACTTTGTCGCAAGTGACATCAGACACCCCCAGCCAATAGTCAGTGGGTTCATCAGACACAACCCTTAGTTGGCATGGCCCGGGAGCAGGCCCTGTGCCCTCACCTGTCCTCAACCTGCCTCTGTCCTTTTCTGTTCCCAGAGCCAGAGAAGTATTGTATACTGTGGGCTCAGCTCCACTATACAGTGAGGATGAGCTACTAGTAGACAGTTAGCAGCTACTGGCCAGCCAAGATGTGGAGGGAACATCCGCTGCTTCCTCCACAAGGTGGGCAAGTAGTGATGAGGAGAGTGGCATGGGAGCTGGTGTTGCAAGCCGTCAAGTTCCTGACCCAGAGACAGTTGAGTAGGACATCAGTGACATGCAGACAGTACTTGATGCTGTAGCTTGGGTCACTTGGGAGACGGGTGATGAAGGGGCTTCATATTTTTTCTTTATATAATAATGTAATATTATAAAATCCGGTGTCTCCATGATAAATCTGAGTGTGGGGGCCCTGTGTGGATTTTACACACTTTCAAATTAATCCTTCAGTGGGGAAACTAGATGCCAGATGACTGGAACGCTCAATGACCTTCCCAGGTGCTTCTGTAGGGAGCAGCAGTTCATTTCTGAGACGTCTGTATAGTGCGGGGGGAATCCGAAGACCCTCTCCATCTCTGTGCACCGCAGGATGTCCTTCTTCCCATCCATGATGACTAGGAACTCGTAATGTTTTCCCTGTACGAAGAGACCAGGGGCTGGTAGTTATGGTTTGAATCTTGATGAACTTCGCGACTTTCCGGGCTCCAAGCAATCTTGAAGCTTTGTCTTTTCATTGTTTGTAGCTACCAGAGGCCTGTTCATGCCAGGCATGTTCCCCCAGAAGTATCTGGCTCGATGAGCAGCCGATACTGCACTTTCATCAATCTTGACAGGATTCGTCTCCAGGTGGAGAGAAATTGTTTTTTGGAATGCTTTCTCCATCACAACCACATTCTCGAATAACCAGAAGACTGGCCGATTCTCTCCTGTCTCCACTTTATTAAGTAATCGTAGAAAGTCAAAAAACTGTTGTCCACTGACCCATAAAGGCCTTTCCGGTGCGGGCTAACCACAGATAAGTCATTACGAGGACTGCCACCAATTATCAGATCGAATTGTCCCTATTCTTTAATCTGTTTCCTGGTTATATTCTGTATGGTGCCCATATATACAATCTGCTCTGAATGGAGTACCCTTACTATCGTAATGGCGTCCTCACACACCTCTGATGCCATATATTTTTCAACTTTTATTCTAAGCTTTTTGAGAACCATTAATCCTGTCTGTTCTTTCCAACACAACCGGAACACTCCTGAAGTACTCTGTGCTGCTGGGGACCCTGCTCTTTCCATCTTGTAACTCTTCATCCACAATCTTCAAAAAGATCAGCACACTCCTCTCTTGAAATACTCTGCACTGCTGAAGAATCCTGCTCCTTTCACTTTCAGTGTGTGTGATATGCATTTTTTTTATTTAAAATGTTATTAGAAATTCAAACATAATTTTTCCTCAGTATTTCTCTGCTTATATATAATGTTTTCATATCTCTTAGGCCTCTTTTACATGGCTGTTGTCCCGCCATGGCCGTACTACGGCCCGCATACGGCGGATGCGCAATACACGGGGCACCGACCATGTGCATTCCGCATCACGGATGCGGACCCATTCGCTTGATGCGGTGCGGAACGGAACCACGTAACGGAAACACTACGGAGTGCTGTTCCGTTTCGCTCTTCTGTTCGGCAAAAAAAATAGAACTTGTTATATCTTTTTGGATCTGTCCCAGCCGCCGCACGGATGTTGCATGTGCATTGGGGACTGCAAATTGCGGTCCCCAATGCACGGAACGCATACGTTCTTGTGAAAGAAGCCTTAATCTTATTAACCAGTTTAACCCATGGAGTATTTCGAGAAAACCAAACCCTAGAAATCAAAAGTCTCACCAAGAACATTATTTTAATCAAAATAATCCTTTTATATTTTGGACATTCTACCTTGGTGAGGTCACTAAATACCCAACATTCCACTGTAAACGGAATCTCAACTCTCAATTCCCGGATAATAAAATTAATAATTGCCACCCAATATTGTTTCAACTCTATATATGACCAAAACATATGCATAAATCACACTGTGGACAATTAGAAGTTTCCCTTAAACCACATTTATTAAACCTTTTATGACCAAGGGTCATTGATGCCCCAGTGTCCAGGTCAAAATTTACAAATCTGACATGTGTCACTTTAAGTGGTGTAAGAGGGTGCAAGGTATCATATGCGATGGCAGGTACGTGTCACCGAGGTTGCTGGCCTCGGTGAGGTAAGAGCCCGTTTTTGTTGATGTCAGCAGCAGCTAGTGCTACTGACAGAGTTTAAATAGCATGGCTGCAAAGCCGATCCGGGCCGGCTCTTACCGGGAGCAGCTAAAGTGTAGGGTGGGTGGCTGCTCCCCACGACCCAGTCCTGGTTTTGGGCTGGGTTTAAAAGCTCAGCCAGCTCAGCAGCTGGAGGAAGTGATTATCCTAGAGCTGCTAACAGGGCTGGGAGTTCTCTGTCCTGGAGGAAAGAGCTCAGCAAGGAGGTGTTTTGTTCCTGGCTACCTGAAGCTGGATTCTCCTGCGGCTGGGCCGACAGCGTGGTGCGAACCTGCACCTACACCTCCCAGGTGACTGAACCTGTGTTGGCCTGTTTTTGTTTTGCCACGTTATTTCCGTTGTGTGTGAACTGTCACCAAGAGACTGTTTTCATTTATGGTGTGCAAGTGTGAATAAAACACTGTTTGTTGCACAATCTGGACTCCTTGTTTTGCCTCTAAACTGCACCCGCACCGCTGTCTACCAGAGCGACTCCCCACATTTGGTGTCGGATGCGGGCATGCGCAGTGAGGCTGGCGTGAGCGCCGAACTTTGTTTTTGTGCTGAGCAAAAGTGAATGTCCTATATTAGGCCGGCAAAGTTGCAGCCTGTGATCTCTGGCAACATGGAGGCTGCTGTGAAGGCTCTCGTAGAAGCTAACGTGCAGCAGCGGGAGACCAACCAGTTACTGCTACAACATGTGATGGCATTACAGGCGGCAGGAGCGTCCCACCACGTCCATGATGCCCGGAAGCGGTCCGTGCGGCGATCCCAAAGATGACCCCTGCAGGCGACGTGGAGACATACCTAGCGGTCTTTGAGAAGGTCGCCGTGAGGGAAAAGTTACCCCGTGACCAGTGGGCCGAAGTGGTTGCTCCGTTCCTGGCATCCGGACCCCAGCAAGTTTTTTTGATTTGGCAGACGACCAGGCTGCTGACTATTCCACGGTGAAGGGGAGATCCTGGCCAGACTGGGGGTAAGCGTGTTGGTCCGGGCTCAGCGTGTCCACCAGTGGGACTTTAACGTGGCTGAACCCGCCAGGCCGCAGTACTATGAGTTGCTGCACAGGTTGCAAAAATGGCTGCAGCCTGAGGTTCTGAGTCCGACTGCTATGCTGGACCGGCTGCTGGCTGACATGTTTTGGAGGGCCTTGCCTTACCCCCTTCAACACTGGATCGGCCAGGTATCCCCCACCAATGCCCTTGAGATGGTCGACCTGGTGGAACGATATGAGGCCACCAGAAACCTGCAGGGGGTTCTTTTGGGAGGGCCAGTCAAACCCGGAAATCTCCACCCCAGTCCCGCGGCCGGCCAAACCCGCCCGGGATGTACCTCTTGCAGATCCGTCCCCAGTGGTCTGCTGGCAGTGTCGGGAGCCTGGACACATAAGGGCCAACTGTCCACAGTGGGGGAACCCATGGAGACTAATTATGGGTACCGGGCTTCCATGTATGCCCGGAGACTGTGTGCGACCGGCATCCCGAGACAATGGACAGTCGTCATCTGTGCCAGGTGCAAGTCGGGGATAACCTGGCAGTGGCGCTGTTGGACTCAGGAGCCTGGTAACCCTGGTAAGTGCTGCCCTGGTACAGCCCACCCAGTATACGGGCCGGAAAGTTGGGGTGGTGTGCATACACGGAGACTTAAAGGACTATCCCACTGCTGAAATGTCTCTGTCCACGGCGGCCGGCACCTGGACTTGTGAAGTGGCGATCTCCGCCAAACTACCGTATGAACTAATAATTGGGAGAGACTTCCCTGGTTTTCCGTCACTATGGCCTGAGGTGAAAGTGACTAATAGCCCTGAGACAGGGGTAACCCTAGCAGAGTGGCCTGGTTCCTGTGGGAGGCCAGAGCCCTGGGAGCCCGAGTCCGAAGGGCCTGCGGTAGGGGTGACCACCACTTCTGTGATAGAGGGAGACACCCCCACTGAGTGTAATGGTGGGAGACATGGAGGACTTGCCACCAGGTCCTGAGTTGGCAGACCTCCACGTCTCCGGAGATAATTTTAGGACCGCCCAACACCGGGACCAAACCCTAACCAGGGCCTGGGAGAATGTGCTGGAAATTGATGGTAAACCCCAGAAACCAGGGGCTGAATTAATGTTCCCACGATTTATTGTTCTGCAGGATATGTTGTATCGGGTGAACCAAATCCGAGGTGAACCTGTTGAACAGTTGGTGGTGCCCACAGCGTATCGCAAGCTTGTCATGGAGCTTGCCCACCAACATGTTCTTGGGGACACCTGGGGTGGCAGAAAACCCAGGACCGCATACTGCAGCGGTTTTATTGGCCCGGTGTGTTCAAGGAGGTAGAAGATTATTGTAAGTCCTGTCCAACCTGTCAGATAACTAGCCCCCAGCCACATTTCCGTAGTCCTCTGGTACCTCTGCCAATTATTGAAGTACCGTTTGAGCGAGTCGCTATGGATTTAATTGGGCCTGTACCAAAGTCTGCCAGGGGCCACCAACACATTCTGGTAGTTCTCGACTATGCCACTCGGTATCCGGAGCCGGTGCCTCTGCGACATACCTCAGCTAGGCTCATTGCCAAAGAGTTAATGGAGATGTTTTCCCGTGTGGGCCTGCCTAAAGAGGTTCTGACAGACCAAGGGACCCCTTTTATGTCCAAAGTAATGAGGGAACTGTGTAAATTGTTGCGTATAAAGCAGTTACGGACGTCCGTTTACCATCCGCAAACAGACGGTCTTGTGGAGAGGTTTAACCAAACTCTAAAAAATATGTTAAAGAGGGTGGTGTCTAGAGATGGGAAGGACTGGGATCTGCTTCTGCCCTATCTCATGTTCGCAGTGCGAGAGGTGCCCCAGGCCTCTACTGGGTTCTCGCCCTTCGAACTGCTTTATGGCAGACACCCTCGGGGCCTGTTGGATATCGCCAAGGAAGCATGGGAACAACAGCCTGTCCCCCACAAAAGTGTCATTGAGTATGTCGCCCAGATGCAGGAACGGATGGAAAGGGTGTTGCCCTTGGTCCGGGAGCATATGGAGGCAGCGCAACAAGCCCAGAGTAGGGTGTACAATCGTCAGGCTCGGGTGCGGGACTTCAATCCGGGAGATCGGGTTTTGGTTCTGGTACCCACCCTTGACAGCAAATTCCTAGCTAGGTGGCAGGGCCGCTATGAGGTGATCGAGAAAGTAGGGAAGTAAATTACAAAGTACACCAGCCAGGGCGGCGCAAGCCGAGCAGGTGTACCACGTGAATTTACTTAAGCCGTGGAAAGATAGGGACGCGGCCGACGACCACAGCCCCCGGCCAGGGCTTCTAGGTGAAAAGGGTCCAGCCCCACAGTTCGAGGCCTGTGAAGCCGTAACCACGGTAAAAATTGCAGACAGCCTGTCTTCTAAACAAGTTCAGGAAGTCAGGGAGTTCCTCAGTCGGAACACGGATGTGTTCTCGGACCTCCCTGGCCGCACGTCTCTCATCCGACATGACATCGTCACTGAGCCTCAGGCCAAGGTCTTGTTAAAACCATACCGGGTACCCGAGGCTCGGCGGCGGGCCATCGCGGAGGAAGTGCAGTTAATGTTGAAGCTCGATGTCATTGAGGAGTCGAAAAGTGAGTGGGCCAGTCCCATAGTCCTAATACCCAAGCCGGATGGGACGTTGCTGTTCTGCAACGACTTTCGCAAGTTAAATGAAGTATCCAAGTTTGACGCGTATCCCATGCCCCGGGTAGACGAGCTTGTTGAAAGTTTAGGACAAGCCCGTTATTTTTCTGTGCTGGACCTCACTAAAGGGTACTGGCAGGTACCCTTAACGGAGTCGGCTAAGGAAAAAACCGCATTTGTTACCCCGCAGGGGCCTGTATCACTACAAGGTGTTACCCTTTGGCCTGCATGGCGCCCCGCCACTTTCCAAAGGCTAATGGACATAGTGCTGCGACCACATCGTCGGTGCGCCTCGGCCTACTTAGATGATGTAGTCATCCACAGCACCGACTGGGAAAGCCATTTACCCAAGGTGCAGGCGGTAGTGGATGCCCTGAGGAAAGCCGGACTGACCGCTAACCCAAAGAAGTGCTCCATAGGGTTAGAGGAGACAAAATATCTGGGATATGTAATTGGGCGGGAGTTATCAAACCTCAGGTAACTAAGGTAGAGGCCATTCGTAACTGGCCCCGACCGGTCACCACCAGGCAGGTAAAGTCGTTCCTGGGGATTGTAGGTTACTACATGAGGTTTGTGCCCCACTTTGCCACAATAGCAGCGCCATTGACAGACCTGTTGAAGGGGCGACAGTCTGGGAGGGTTAGCTGGAGTGAGAAGGCGGAGGAGGCTTTCTCCGCGTTGAAGTCGGCCCTGTGTGGGTCCCGGTTTTGGTGACACCCGACTTCAACAAGGAGTTTGTCGTACAGACCGACGCCTCGGAGGTAGGCCTCGGTGCGGTACTGTCGCAGGAGGTCAACGGGGAAGAACATCCCGTTGTCTTCCTGAGCCGTAAGCTCAGCCCCGCCGAGTCCAGATATAGTATAGTGGAGAGGGAGTGCCTGGCTATCAAGTGGGCACTCGAAAGTCTCCGCTACTACCTGTTAGGGAGGAGGTTCCGTCTGGTGACCGACCATTCCCCCCTCAAATGGATGAGTCAGGCCAAGGAGAGGAATGCTCGGGTCACCAAGTGGTTCCTATCGCTTCAAAATTTCAAATTCTCCGTGGAACACAGGGCAGGCCGCTTGCAGGGCAACGCAGATGCCCTGTCCCGCGTCCACTGCCTCACGTGTGTTCACCCCCTCAGGGTTGAACAAAGGGGGGGGGGTGTGTAAGAGGGTGCAAGGTATCATATGCGATGGCAGGTACGTGTCACCGAGGTTCATAGCCTCGGTGAGGTAAGAGCCCGTTTTTGTTGATGTCAGCAGCAGCTAGTGCTACTGACAGAGTTTAAATAGCATGGCTGCAAAGCCGATCCGGGCCGGCTCTTACCGGGAGCAGCTAAAGTGTAGGGTGGGTGGCTGCTCCCCACGACCCAGTCCTGGTTTTGGGCTGGGTTTAAAAGCTCAGCCAGCTCAGCAGCTGGAGGAAGTGATTATCCTGGAGCTGCTAACAGGGCTGGGAGTTCTCTGTCCTGGAGGAAAGAGCTCAGCAAGGAGGTGTTTTGTTCCTGGCTACCTGAAGCTGGATTCTCCTGCGGCTGGGCCGACAGCGTGGTGCGAACCTGCACCTACACCTCCCAGGTGACTGAACCTGTGTTGGCCTGTTTTTGTTTTGCCACGTTATTTCCGTTGTGTGTGAACTGTCACCAAGAGACTGTTTTCATTTATGGTGTGCAAGTGTGAATAAAACACTGTTTGTTGCACAATCTGGACTCCGTGTTTTGCCTCTAAACTGCACCCACACCGCTGTCTACCAGAGCGACTCCCCACAGTGGTAATAACTTTGAAGGAATGCTTTTACTTATCCAAGCCATTCTGAGACTGTTTTCTCGTGACACATTGTACTTCATGATAGTCCTAAATTTCAGTCAATATATTTCACCTTTATTTATGAAAAAATCCCAAATGTACCCAAAATTTTGAAAAATTCGCTATTTTAAATTTTTTGATTTCTCTGCTTTTAAAACAGAAAGTGATACCTCATAAAATATTTATTACTTAACATTCCCCATATGTATAATTTATGTGGGCATCATTTTGTAAATTACATTTTCTTTTTTTGGGACGTTAGAAGGCTTAGAAGTTTAGAACAATTCTTAAAATTTTAAGAAAATTTCCAAAATCCACTTTTTAAGGACCAGTTCAGCTCTGAAGTCACATTGTGGGGCTTACATAGTGAAAAACCCCCATAAATGACCCCATCTTAGAAACTACACCCCTCAAGTTACTCAAAACTTATTTTACAAACTTTGTTAACCCTTCAGGTGTTCCACAAGAATTAAAGGAAAATGGAGATGAAACTTCTAAATTTCACTTTTTTGGCAGATTTTCTATTTTAATCCATTTTTTTCTTTAACACATCAAGCGTTAACAGCCAAACAAAACTCAATATTTATTACCCTGATTCTGTGGTTTACAGAAACACCCCACATGTGGTTGTAAACTGATGTAAGGGCACACAGAAAGGCGCAGAAGAAAAGAAGCATCATATGGTTTTTGAAAGGCAGATTTTGCTGGAATGGTTTTTAGATGCCATGTCCTATTTTAAGCCCCTCTGATGCACCCTTACAGTCAGGGCCGGCACGTCCTATAAGCAGCTGCGTAGATCGCCCCCTGGGAAGGGGCACCGCCAGGAGCGCCGCCCCCCCCCTCATGCTGCAGCCGCCCGAGCGCTCTATATTGAGCCTCTGGCGGCTGCAGCACTGCCCGGGCTGGCGCGTTCACGAGGGAGCAGCAAGAGGAGAGGGGCTAACAGGAGGGAAGCACTTGGTACTTATTGGTACCATTTTTGGGTACATATAACTTTATGACCATTCATGATTACACTTTATGGGGCAAGGTGACCAAAAAATTGGTTGTTTTGGAACAGTTTTTATTTATTTATTTTTACAGTGTTCACCTGAGGGGTTAGGTCATTTTTTGCGGGATGAGGTGACGGTTTGATTGGTACTATTTTAGGGGGCATATGCCTTTTTGTTCGCTTGGTGTTGCACTTTTTGTGATGTAAGGTGACAAAAATGGCTTTTTTGACAGTTTTTATATTGTTATTTGTTATGGTATTTATCGGACGGGGTGGATTATGTGATATATTTATAGATCCGGTCGTTATGGATGCGGTGATACCTAATATGTGTAGTTTATTTTTATTTTTTTCCATTTTTTATAGGAAAAGGCAATTTATTTTATTATTATTATTTCTTTTTTTACTTTTATTATTTTCAATTTTTTTTTATCAAGTCCGACTTAAATCTTGAAGATCCAGTGGGGCTGATGGCTGTCATCGGCCGCTGCCATCGCAATGCGGCAGCTCCGATGGTTGAGAGAGGTAGCCCCCTCCCTCTATTAACCCCATGGATGCCGCTGCCGCTTACAGCATACCGCATCCCTGCTGATGGCGGCAGCTCAGGAACTGAACCGCCGCCATGAAATAAAGCAGGGGGACCACATCAGGGACATCAGGGGCAGGGGGCACAAATGCGCCATTGCCGGAAAGGAGGGGGTACGGCCAGCATGATGGGGGCACAGCCGGCAGAGAAGAGGCACGCAGGCACAGAAGTGGCACGGCCGGCACAGAATGGGCACGGCAGGACTCATCAGGGTGCACAGATGGGCGGCATAAAATCAGGTGATGCCAGATTTCAGTCTCTGATCTGCAGAGTGCAGATCAGAGCCTGAACCCGGCATTTTAACACTGCCACGCACCGATTGGTTAGTCTGCACAAACTAACCAATCGGAGCGATCGTCGGCAAGACACCACTCTGATTTTTCCCTTGCCAGCATTGGTGGACTGTATGCTGTCCATGACAGCAGCAGTGCAGGGGCAGAAACTTTAATTCAAGCGCTTTGCAGCGCTTGGATTAAAGAGCTGCCATGACGTCTATACACGTGCTAGCTGCACGAGGTATGTGCCGATAGAACGTATATAGCCCTATGGCAGTCGTGAAGGGGTTAATCCATAAAGGTGTGATATAGATTGGGTGCAAAATATTAAATTGAACCAGAACGTGATTAAAATTATAAGAAACTAAACTTAAATTCGCCAATATATTATCCCAATCTTTGCCAAGCCTTTTGTCCCGGAGAACGTGTATTATTAAATCGTGTTTTAAGCAAAACTTTATAAAGTTGAGAAATTTTAACCTTCTGTCCTATATATATTCCCTATAAATGAATAAACGAAGCGGGGAGATCGAGAAAACGATTACACAGGGCATGGGGTAGGAGGGGTAAAACACAGAGGCAGAGGAGGACACAAAGCAACATATATTCGATACTTCAAACTTCAGACCTGTAACCAGGTCCCAGCCGACACCGAAGATCCAGGGAGGGGGGCTGCAGGAAGCAGTGGAGACCGAAACATCAGAAGGAGGGTGACCACCCTGTCTGCAAGCGAGGCAGCAAGCAGACACCGCCAGACAAGGCGGACAAACGCTGGGGATCCGCCGAGAGTCTGGTCCAGCAGAACGCAAAGGGTCCAGAGGTGGGGCAGGATAGAACGGTCAGAGGGAGGAGCGACGTAGCAAACCTACATCATCACGTCTTCACCCCCTCTGACAAAGAGGCTTCATCATCGGGAGAAGAGGGTGGCAGCTTGCCAGTGAGGCAGCCGCGGACCCAGCAAGGTGGCAGCAGTGGGAGGTCGGTAGCCAAACGTGCCCGGGGTAGACCACCCGCTTCGCAGGAACTTAACTGCCCGGGAAGTAGCGGTGCAGTTTCACGGAGGCAGCGGCGATAGCAGTCAGTCAGTGCGTAGTTGTAAAGGTGGAATGTTAATTACCAATATTTATGCAAATATCAATAATTAATATTCATAAATAGGCGGAACCATCTACTGATATCTCCACCTATTTATACCTTAAAGTACATTCTCTATCGCCTAACACCGGTCAATGGTTATCTGCATGCGCCTTACTGAAATAGCTACTGCTAATAAAACACACTACACAGTAGGTACAAATAACATGCGATATTTATTGATACCTAAGGTACACTGAATAATGACGCATACAGTACACCAACAGTACAGCACTAAAAATACAGTAACACAACAATAGCTGATCTCAGGGACACCAGCTACAAAAAACACTGCGGAGCCTCACTTAAGAGTCTCAACACAGCAATCCGAAGTGCAAAGCTCCCTGGGAAACAGGAATATGCAAAATAAATGTGGAGCCCCAGTTATGGGTCTACAACACAATGAAAGCCAGATATCCCTCAAAGGAAGGAAAACCGAGCAAAGGGGTGTCTCCATTACAGAGATCACCAAATCCACCATATTAAGTGGCCCCTATGTCAAGATCCCGCTTTTTTACAAGCTTTAAGGATGCGACGGGGAAAACCTAAGCCAGTTAACCATACACAGACAGCTGTTTCGGGGTGTTGCCCCTCATCAGTGCGGAGTAGGATTCTGGCTAACCGGGAGCCATGCCTCGGAGACTACTCAAACACAACAATAGCTGATCTCAGGGAGACCAGCTACAAAAAACACCACGGAGCCTCACTTAAGAGTCTCAACACAGCAATCTGAAGTGCAAAGCTTCCTGAGAAACAGGAATATGCAAAATAAATGTGGAGCCCCAGTTATGGGTCTACAACACAATAAAAGCCAGATATCCCTCAAAGGAAGAAAAACCGAGCAAAGGGGTGTCTCCATTACAGAGATCACCAAATCCACCATATTAAGTTGCCCCTATGTCACTTAGTGGCTACTAAAAATACAGTACTAACTACACTACACAATACACAATTCCAATATTCCACCCCAAAGTCTAACTAAACATTACACTCACATACACACACATTTGCAGCCCACCCAACCTGGCTCTAAGCTATCCCTATGGGAGTAACAAAGGGTTGGCTATAGGCAGGGCAGCGGTGAAGGGGTTAACACAAGGTGCAGGGGACTGTGGGTAGCAGGGCTTGCTGGGACCTGCAAGGGTTAATGCAGGCCACAGATACACTGGGCTGAAGGCTGCTGCAGGTGTACAGCAGGGATTAATGTAGGGCAGGGAACAGGGGTAAATGCAGGGATAATGGGTAGGGAGGTACAGGTTTGCAGGGGTTACACCAACAGGGGTTGATGCTGCTGGGCAGGGAAGGGGTAAATGTGGTTGGCACTGCAAGGGCAGAGATGCAGTGCAGTGCCAGGGTATACTCAGCCGGTTAATGCTCTTCCCAGGAGATGATCCATGTCTTCTTTCCTTTTGGTGTGGAGTCCCAAAAAACTTCCCTTTGTCTTGGACTGATATATAAGTCACTCTCACACCCCCTCCTCCACCCAGGGTGCAGGGATATGACATCATCGTGTATGTGTGACGGAATGCATGCACTCTGACTGCAGCAGATAACTGACCCCCTGAGGCTCAGGATCCGTACAGACAAAAACACCATGGCACCACACACACACACCCATGTCATAAACAGTCCCTAAACAGAAGGTGGGGGAGCCTTGCTGGGGATGCTTCAAAAGGATCTATTGATCCATTGAAGTCACCAGAAGCTGGACAATCATATCCAGCCATCCGGTGCCATCTCCTGCAGGTATGCAGGAGGAGACGGGGTGCCGTGACTGGGGGACATAACTGGCCACATGTTCAAATCCAACCCTTCCCTCTACAATCCCCATTTTGTCGAGATACACGACAATATAATCCGATGGAAGGGTTGGGACGTATTTGCCCCCTCAACCCCACTTTTGGTGACAGTTCAGGAAGGACTGAAGTATTCTCTGGCCCTAAGGTACCTAGACATCGCCCATCACGCCTGCGACCTACCCTTATTGTAACCAAAGTCTCCATCCACAGAATACACCGTCTTTGGGTAAATCCATGTACTAACCGTGGACTGGCCTTAGTTCTGTCAGTGCCGATCTTCTGGTGTCAACCATGCCCAATAATGACTTCCCCTCACAGTCCCTAGGTCAGTTCATGTTGTGGACTGGCCTTTCTGTCTTCAGGTGTCAGACATTCCCAATGCTGGAATGGCTTAACCCTCACAGTCTCTAGGTTAATTCACCGTGGACTGGTCTTTCTTACTTTCTGTAGCACCTCCTTCTCCTTGGGGTATGGTCAACCGTGGGCTGGTTTCTTCACATAGACACGACTTCCATCCGACATTTCTCCTTCCATCTTGAGGAGGTTCTCCCATGGACAGATACGTAGGTTTTTACAAGGCAGGTCAGACTTTAGTAAGAGGCGATGTCATGGTACCTAAATGCTAACCGCACTAACTGACATTCAGTCCAACCCTTACGAACTTTACCGTTCTTGGGGTTAAAGTGGCAAATATAGTAAACGAGGGGGCCTGTCCCTACTGTGCCCTATACTTTTCCCCATTCACACAAGAACAGGTCACATTCCTGCCAACACCACCAAATTAAATTTAGTGTGTACCCATAGAGACTCAGGCAACAAGGCATATCTCTCTACACCTCCAGAGACACAGCTGGGCCACAGACCCACGTGTCAATGGGAAACGACTATAGGATGTAAATGTGTGTACAGCCTCATTGTAACTCACCGTTGTACGTTGGGCGAGTTTCCCTGATGTTAAGGGGGAATATTAATTATTAATATTTATGCACATCTCAATAATTAATATTCATAAATAGGCGGGCCATCTGTTGATGACCCCGCCTATTTATACCTTAATTAAGGACTAATTACCTCCTTTTGCCTTACACTATTCACTGAACTCAACTACGTACGACTTACACTGCTACTATATACTGTGGCGCCTATAATAACAAAAGACTACACGCTGTGCATAAATAATAAAAGGTATTTATTAACACAATACACGTCTATAGTCTATAATTATATATATCCATATACAAGGGAATATGAATATATATATTTATAGCCACACAGCCATACAGTAGTCAATTACAACACTGCAACACTACTACACATACAATAATCCTAACTATTCTACATACAATCCCAATTCCACCCCACACACTAGCTATACAATTACACTAACATACATTACAGCAGTAACCCACCCACCTGGCTATTCACACTGTCCCTACTGCAATAAACAAATCACAATGCAGTCCAGGGGTAATGGCACTGCAAAGGTTAACACAAAATGGGCTGCAGGGGTCACTCTGCACACAGAAGCCTTGAAGGGGTTCAGGGTTACAGGGCTGCTGGGCACTGCAAGGGTCCTGGGCTGGGGTACTGCGGGGCTGGATAAATCAGGGCAGGGGTTGGGGTACTCAGCCATCTTCATGTCCCATCTGTGTGTGTCCTTCTCAGTCAGGAGCCGAGTTCAGAAGACCTCTCCTCTGTAGTCGCAAGCCTTCATATCTGTGTAGTAGTCCACTGTCCCTTGTGAACCCTCCCCCCCAAGTAGTTTGGCCATGGGCAAAGATGGGGGAGAAGGAAACAGGTTTAGCATGTAAGCCATGTGCTGATCAAAAGGTGCCATAGAGTCTGCAATCTCCTGTCCTGGACCCACATCCTAGTTAGCATCTCTATGCTAACTACCCCCCAGGAACAGTTGGGCGATTTAACAGATAACAATGCAAGCCATGGCCTACAGGCTAAACACTGGCCTGTATCAAGTTGATAAGATAAAAGAGGCTATGGAAAGAGGGGGCATATATGGGATATATATATGAAAGGGGACATATTCTATAAGGGGACACACACACATATATATATATATATATATATATATATATATTTGTGGTCATGGCTACGGCCAACGATGCTTGATGAACCCTAGGGAGATAAACATCAAGAACAACCTAACCCGGCTAGCCGTGTGCTAGCTAAACCTAACTTAATGGCTTGAATTGTGCCCTTAGCCATAGCCGTGGGTAGGCCTAAAAGGGGGCATACCCTGTGGAAATGGAAAGAGAAGGGAGGGAGGGTGGGGCACCTGAAGAACACACGCCCAGGAGTGAGGCAGTGGCTTGTTTAAGAAGAGCCTCCGCCCCTCCCACAAATGCAGGCTGACCAGTCAGCCTTAATACTTGTGGTCATGGCTACGGCCAACGATGCTTGATGAACCCTAGGGAGATAAACATCAAGAACAACCTAACCCGGCTAGCCGTGTGCTAGCTAAACCTAACTTAATGGCTTGAATTGTGCCCTTAGCCATAGCCGTGGGTAGGCCTAAAAGGGGGCAAAAGCCAAGCCAAATAGGTTATAAAGAAACAATGAAAGTGCAAACAAATCCGTGACCAACTGTAAGGCATCGGCAAACTTGACCGCACATTCAGGAAGTATGCGGCAAAACCATAAGAAGACGTACATCACAGCTTGCAAATGACGAAACCGTAGACATGATGCTCTATGTTGCAGATAGTGCCCCGAAGCGGAATGAAGGAATGGGAATGCGCTGTGGAAAGGAGCATGAGATATTAACTGAACCTGGTGACCTGTGGTTCTAGTACTGACAATTGCCCTGGCCTCCGGAGATTGTGGAACCGAAAGAGAAACCTGCCTGCCTAGACTATGCAAGAAGTGAGGGGCAAAAGAAACCATGAAAGTAGGAAGGGAATCTTTGAATAGTTCCCCAGACATCAACTATCTGCTTGCCATGGCCCCTGCATTCTTCTGTGAACCCCTGAGGATGGTTTAATCCTGAACCAGGAAAACCGACCTGGTATCTGAGTCTACCATTAACCTCACGTGGCCCGAATACCGTGGCAGGCGAATATGGTTGAAAAAGTGACCTGACCGACATGGCAGATGACCCTAAAGATTTGAGCTCCAGCAATTGAAGTGTGATCCTGGAGCATGGCAGACACTGGACATTAATAAGGTGTAACACCTAAAGAACGTAAGGAGCAGGAAACTTAGTTGAGTAACAAGTGAACCTGACTGAACCCCGCAGGTGACAGACTTTAGTTTAAAACATGGGCCGTATGCAGGTGATCAGGGAAGCAGTTATGAATGTGAGACATTTGGGCCCAATCAGCCTGGAACCATGGATGGACAACCAACCAGGCAGGACTGAAAACAGGTAATCGGACCCCCGCAGCCATGGGGTCGAAGCAGTCGTCGGACCCCTGAAGCCATGGGACCGAAGCAGTCGTCAGACCCCCGAAGCCATGGGACCGAAGCAGTCGTCAGACCCCCGAAGCCATAGGGCCGTAGCAGTCGTCAGACCCCCGAAGCCATAGGGCCGAAGCAGTCGTCGGACCCCCGAAGCCATAAGGCCGAAGCAGTCGTCAGACCCCCGAAGCCATGGGGCCGTAGCAGTCGTCAGACCCCCGAAGCCATGGGGCCGAAGCAGTCGTCAGACCCCCGAAGCCATAGGGCCATAGCAGTCGTCAGACCCCCGAAGCCATAGGGCCGTAGCAGTCATCAGACCCCCGAAGCCATAGGGCCGTAGCAGTCGTCAGACCTCCGAAGCCATAGGGCCGAAGCAGTTGTCGGACCCCCGAAGCCATAGGGCCGAAGCAGTCGTCGGACCCCCGAAGCCATAGGGCCGAAGCAGTCATCAGACCCCCGAAGCCATGGGGCCGTAGCAGTCGTCAGACCCCCGAAGCCATAGGGCCGAAGCAGTTGTCGGACCCCCGAAGCCATAGGGCCGTAGCAGTCGTCAGTCCCCCGAAGCCATAGGGCCGTAGCAGTCGTCGGACCCCCGAAGCCATGTGGCCGAAGCAGTCGTCGGACCCCTGAAGTCATAGGGAAGGTACAATACCTTCCCAACAAACAAAAGAACAACTTGTAAAACATGGTAGGCCCACTGGCCTCCGCTGAGAAGCTGTTTTGTTGAACTAGGCAGGAGACCAATCTGAGTGAATGCAAACCAGGAGTAAAGGAGACCAATCTGAGTGAACACGAATCAGGATTTAAAAGAAAAAAAATTTTATTTATTTTTTCACACCACCGAGGAAAACGTACGCCTGAAAAGAAAGCAGCCATGTTTACCGGGAGAGTACTAAGCAGTGGGTGCGGAGTGCCCCATTAAGACTACTGAGTGTAGCAAGTAACATGAGGATGCAGTTTTGAGTGGGAGGTTCAATCAATATATTTCCTGCCTCAAGGACGTGTCAGATCTCCTGTGATCACACGTAAAATACGATAGCTGCTGCAGCACAGAGTATTTCAGGAGAACAGACTGACCATTACATTATAATAGTGACATCACCAGCCCAGAAACACAGAGGATTTCTGATGACCTTGTGTTAGGTTACATACATAGAGAACTACAAAGTCAGGTACCCCAAGCAGCACAGAGGATTTCAGGAGAGCAGTGTGCTGATCCTGTGGAGTTCACAGGGTGAGAGGTACATAGTGGAGGGAGCAGGGTCCCAGCAGCACAGAGGATTTCAGGAGGGAGTGGTGCTGATCCTGTGGAGGTCACAGGATGAGAGTTACATAGTGGAAGGAGCAGGGTCCCAGCAGCACAGAGGATTTCAGGAAAAGAGTGTGCTGATCCTGTGGAGGTCACAGGATGAGAGTTATACTGGAAGGAGCAGGGGAAAGCAGCTCTGGCGAGTGGGGTATAAAACCTGTTGTAGCAGTAGAAGTGTTAACACAACTCTGGGTATAGGCAGATCAAACGATTGGTATAACGGCAGCTCTGGTTGTGAATGGGGCGTGACACATGCTGTGAACGCAGCTCTAGAAATGGGCCTGGAAAGAACCGTAGTAACAGTGGACGTGTGAACGCAGCTCTGGGTGTGAGTAGAGCAAACATGATATGCCAATAGACGTATGGACGCAGCCCTGGTCGTGAATTTGACTGCGTAAGTGTGAAGGCTCCTTTGTGAGTGAGCCGAGAACGAAAATAGGTATAACAGCAGCTCTAAATGTGAGTGGAGCATGAACATGATGTGACAGCGAACGTGAATGCACCTCTGAAAACAAGCCTCGAATGACCTGTTGTAACAGCAGACATGTGAACGCAGCTCTGACTGTGAGCAGAGCAACATGGTATACTAGCCGACGCATAAACGCAGCTCTAACCACACACAACAACATGATGCAACAGCCAAGTGTGAACAGCCAACGGGTGAATGCAACTCGAATGTGATTGAAGTATGAAGCATGATGAAAATAGCAGACATGTGGACACAGCTCCAGTGAGCAGAGAGTAAAACATGTGTAAAGCAAAATGTAAAGGCCGTCTGGAACGAGCAGCGTGAAAGTGATGGACAATAAAAGACGTGCGGATACATCTGAGGGTGTGAGGCGTATAAAGCGAGGTGCAAGCAGGTATAAGACAGAAGTAGAGCCGAACGTGGAACTGCCGCTCAGAATAAGAGCAGAGCATAAAGTGCATCAGGGTTTTAGTACATAAAGCAGGGAAAAACATGAAGTCTAAAGATGGTGGTGGCTGGGAGAGGGGAGTCACATGGCGAGGAACAGCTACAGCAACAGGTCAAACAACCGCTGAGTCTGATGTTCAATCATGACGTCACATGCAGCCCGGGTGACTGTTCCCTAACTGCGTATAAACTGAAGTAATTTTCAATGCGACAAACAAGCGACGTAAATTTGCAAGATATACCGGAACTAATTCTTATTATCAAACAAACGAGGTTGAAAAAGAAATAGAAATTTTTAGCCCCAACCAAACAAACCTGAGGCAGAAGATTCTGAGGCGAAGCCTCCCGTTCGCTAGGAAAGTCGGGTTCTGACCGGCCAGGAGGGATAGCCACGGCCCAACTTACTTACGTATTACCCGCGTGCATTGCTACGATAGCAGAGAAAACAAAACCTCCGTTCTGGCTCCATGCTGCAAAGAAAGAGATCCTGTCACCAGAGAAGCTAGTTCACTAATGACACCCAGCAGCACCTGTGCACCTGAAGAACACACGCCCAGGAGTGAGGCAGTGGCTTGTTTAAGAAGAGCCTCCGCCTCCCACAAATGCAGGCTGACCAGTCAGCCTTAATACATACATATATTTCAACCCTTCCTCAACAATCCCCCTGTTGTCGGAAATTACGACAATATTCGAGGGGGGAAGGGTTAAGACATATTTGCCCCCCTAAACCCCATTCTTAGTGATAGTTCAGGAAGAACTGGAGTATACACTGATCTTTAGGTACCTAGACATCACCCATCCCGACCTTTCACCGACCTGCTTTTCACCGTAACCCAAACTCATCTATCCACAGGATTGGCTGTCGTCAACTTAACTGGCCTATATTTCAGATAACCGTCTACCGGTGTCGGCCTCTCCGATGAGTTTGGAGTGACCACACCCTTACTGTCTCTCGGTACTACTGCCGATCTTCAGGTATCCACCCCAAGGTCTGGACATCTTCTGCTTTGAACGTATCGGTGTCAGCCGCTCCTACTGTCTTACTTGTCCCTTGCGTGCTGCATGGAGGAGGTCCAATAAACCAGAACGCCTACTCTCCCGACCAGCGTGACCTATAGACTTCCGGAGCGGCTTGACCCTTGCAGTCTTTCCCAACTGCACCGACTTTCTTGAAACAAGAATATCGTGACCAGGAGCAGGTTCACCCTCACAATCAATTTTCCAGTGGCGACAACCTCCCCATGGACAGATAAGTAGGCTTTTACAAGGCAGGTCAGATTTCCATTAAGTGAGGCGATGTCAAGGTGCCTAAATACTAACCGTGGTAAATACCTCCGCCACACTAACCATCCAGCCCCACCCTTACGAACTTCACCGTTACAGGGCTTGAGGTGGCAAATGGCGAACAAAAGGGACCTGTCCCTAACGTGCCTCTACTCTAATCCCCATTCACACATATAACACATTTCACCTTCCCTCCCGTCAAATAAATTTAGTGGGTACACATAGAGACTCCTGCAACCTGGCAGATCTTTCTACACCTCCAAAGACAGGTAGGTCACAGACCCACGTGTCGATGGGAAACGACTATAGGATACAAATGTGTACAGCGAATCCAACTCACCGCAGTGTGTCGGGTGAGCTCTATAGGGTGTCACACACTTGTACCTAGACTGTCTATGGGTACACAGATGGCAAACATACACATAATCTATATATACACAGTACTATGGGGTTACAGGATTGCATAAGTTATACATCCTGAACCCTCATAGCAAACCAAGTAGAAAATCCTACAAATGAACAATATATATATATATATATATATATATATACACACAAATATATCCATGAGGTCCCTGGCTTCAGGACTTTGTGGGAGTTATGTCCTGAGCCTCCTACGGATTACTTCGTGAAGTTCCGTCTGGTTCTGGTGTAACTGGTCAGCAAGTCCCTTGACCTTCCGATACACAGTCCAATGTAGATGATGATTACCAGAACCAGGGGAACTTTCACTGGGTGAATAAGAAGATTAAAATGTAGATCCGAACAAGCTCTTCCACCCGAATGCCTCCAAGTCTTTCTCCAAAACATATGAGATAATGCTCCCGCTGGGTTGTGGCGCAGTTTCCCGTCTTTTGAGACCTCTGCGGACCGCCAAAACCCAGTGAGATCCTCTGGAGCCTAAACAGAGTGTCAGGGCGGATAGCAGGTATCTTCTGTGGTGTCATCTGAGGTTTTCCTCTGCTCCATAGTAACCATACCTATGACAGAAGAAAATACCAGGCGCTCCCAGGGATTTCTCCCCTACGGTGCAATTAGTTGTCCTATACCAGCACCAATACCTTTGACCGATGAGTAGAGAAAGGTTTTTGGGCTGCCCTTCATCTCACAGGACCCCTCGTCATCCTAACCCTGGTGTATGTGCAGCATACGGGTAGGTTACCCGACACTGCTATATTTTAATGTGTATCTCCCTTTAAGAAAGGTAGGCCTGTAGCAGGCAATTCATGTTCCAGCCAGCAGAGGGAGCCCCCAGTTTAGTATAAATAGGCCAGGGCCTAGCCTAGGAAAGTCAGTTGGAAGTTCCAGTTCAGAGTCAGTTCTGAGAGATTCAGGACTCAGTAACTAGTGCAGAGATTGCACCACTGGTGTGGAGGATCATTCCCATCCAGTTTTCCAGGTCAAGTATACCTGAGGTACTCCAAGTAAGAGCCTGTCACTAGCAAGTGGGACAGAGAGTGTAACCAGCAAGCCAGTTCGCATATCAAATATAGAGCCTGTCACCAGGAGAGAAGGAAACCTCTACAAAACCTTTGCTCAAGGGTTATCACTGTTATTCGGGTGTCTGGACCTTGAGAGTATTGCCTTCAGCCAGGATTTAAGGCAGGAGAGAAAGTAAGTGTACCCCTGCAGAGAGAATAGTTGTCTGAAGTGTATTGCTGCATTGAGAGTAAGAGGAAAGCCCTGATCCTAGGAGGCCTGTCTTGAAGATAGCTTTTGCGACTGTGATTAATAGCCTGAACCACTGCTGTGACTGTATTGTAACGTGTGGAATATTCTGGAACTGTACTTACTGACTGTTCATCTATCTTCAACTACGTTCAGTAAAGCTATCCTGTTATTCAAGTATATAAAGAATCCTCAATTATTCCACCTCTCACTACACGGTGTGCCACCGTTCAATTGGCACTGGCGTCACGACATTCATCACCTGCCTGTTCCAGTGCTGACCCGATTGAAGACGACAGTCGGTCCCAGGTTAGTGGGTTGCCCTGCACTACAAAGCCCAGCATACCTAAAGCTACACTACTGACCCCTGGGACACTGCATATGAACACCCTACCTTCAGAGGATCGCGTCCTCTGCTTCACATCCCTCTGCACCAACAGATAAGGATGGCTATATATCAAATGGAAAGAAAATATCACCAGTCCTATGTGAGACGCTGCGAGTCCGTAATGTGTTGTGGGTATTCAACACTATTAACAGTTTTGAGGACAGGATTCAGACCGCGCGTAGGAATCGAAAGTCCCAAAAAGCAGTTCACTTATCCCTCCAGGAAATGCTGAGGTCTGCAGATATCCTGGATACAGATATCCTGCAACTTGTAAAAGATGTACAATAGTGAAGTTCCGTGAGGTTCCTCACCTCTTAATTGCTCAGTTTATACTCACAAAAGTGAGCTTCACCAGTACTATCAGTGCCGTCTCCGTGGACTTCCTGGACCTAACCATTTATATAGAAAATGGAAATTTTAAAACTAAAACTTTCTTTAAACCCACTGATGTGAATGGGTATATTGATCTTACCAGCTGTCATTTTGCCCCTTGGTTACAAAATATACCTAGGGGACAGGTCCAGAGAGTCCACAGAAACTGCACTGAGCATACTGTTTTTAAAGAACAAAGTGAAGTGATAAAAAGCGTTTTTGGAAAAAGGATACAGTGATGAACAATTAACAAAATGTATTAAAGATATAGAAATGCAGGGACAAACAATTCCATCAAAAAGCAGGGAGAAATACCCGACTTTCGTTTCTCCTTTATAACCCAGTTCACACAGGGCTCCGGGCAGCTAAAAATGCAATTAAAAAGAACTGGTCCATTTTGAAAAGTGACCCAGTAATTGGATCCTTGATTCCAGAACAACCAAATGTGATCTACAGAAGAGCACCCAACCTGCAGAACAAATTAGTTCAGAGCGCAATACCATTAGAAAAGATTAGTAGAAAGAAAAACTGTTTTAATTGGTGTGGATTTTGCAGTGCATGTAAGAATCGGAGGAACAGTGAGAAGGCACAAAAACAAACAAAAATTGTTAGTAATACTAAAAAATAGAATTGGAGGTGGTAGGGGAGATGTCCTGCAACAGCAAAGGAGTCAGTATACGTACTGGAGTGCCCGTGTGGCCTCCAGTATGTGGGACGTACCATCAGACCCCTAAAAACTAGGATCCAGGAACACATAAGAAATATAAGTAAAGGGCTGGAAAGCCATGGAGTTTCTTCACATTATAAAAGGTTTCATCAAAAAACCCAAGGGATTGAAATTCATGGGTATAGAACTAGTAAGTGGCCATTGGAGAGGAGGAAGTTTTATAGAAAAAATTAATAAAATAGAAAGTAAGTGGATATATGAACTGAATACACTGCAACCTTGCGGTTTAAATGTGGATTTTGACTTACAAGCTGTTTTGAGATAAAAATGATTTTATTATATGTGTGTGAATACAGGTCTACAATGATGTGACTTTAATTAGCAGGCACGCCCTGCCCTTGTTCCATGCTTGGGAGGAGGGCAGAAGTTTTTTGCTGAACATACCCAGGTGTGGGACTAATGAGATCAGGTTTAAAAAGAAGGGGGTGTTTTTTCTATGCGAGCCCCTGACGAAGCTCTGGGAGCGAAACCCGGGTTGGGCGAGAGGATTGCAAAACGCTTGATTTTATGTGATTTTAAAGAAATTGTTTGTAAGTACATTGATATTAAAAATTTTGAAGTTACCATCGGATCCTCACTATGGTTGGAGAGCTTCTGGTTTGCAGTGTGTGAAAAGAAAGGAAGCCTCATCTGAAGTCGGTGGGTTCCTGAGCATATACTACACCTTTATCTGCTACTGTGGGAGTGTGCCCTGGATCCTGTGAAGGGTTGAAGTTGCAACTCCAGCTTGATGTGCCTGTAAAACCTGCCACTTTTGTGAGTATAAACTGAGCAATTAAGAGGTGAGGAACCTCACGGAACTTCACTATTGTACATCTTTTACAAGTTGCAGGATATCTGTATCCAGGATATCTGCAGACCTCAGCATTTCCTGGAGGGATAAGTGAACTGCTTTTTGGGACTTTCGATTCCTACGCGCGGTCAGATAAGGATGGCTACCTTAATAGGTTAGGATATCCGAGGGGAGCTGTGGATGAAGCACCATCTTGCAATTGATGGCACTATATCCTTGTCCACTCATGTGTACTAAAGCTGATTTCCCCTGTCATCCTGTCTTGTGGAGGCCAGCAGAATCCATGGCATAAGTCCTGCCCTGGCTCTTCAAGACTCCACAACACAAACACACAGGACACACTCTGCTGTCAATCACTCTGCGTCCAATCCCAATCAGAGCTGTGTTACTTGATCGGACTAGAATTTAGTGCACAGCACAACATTACACCAATGTTGCCTGTCCGCCCTAGTCCCCAGTATAACACAGCACTGCTGAGAAACCTTGAGCACAACCGCGTCACCTGTATTGATCAGAGACCCTGGCTTGCACATCGTGACATCCCACTAAACCGTGTTCCAATGTCACCCGTACCGCAAGCCAACACTTTCTCGATCCACAGTATAACACAGTTCTACTCAAAGGGGACACAAGAATAAATCAAAGACATCAGCGACTGGACTCACAGCAGGGAATGTAATCTACAAAAATCAGCGGGGTGAGACACATGTGCACACAAGGACCACTGCCATCCACATGAAAGAAAACATATACACATACAACAAAAACACACAACACGAACATACACGGGGAACAAACAATGTGACGAATAGTACAGGGTGTCAAATGTTGCCTAGCTTAGATTGGCCATTCTGACCCCTCAGCGCCTGGTGCGGGATGTGTCGCTGAGAGGTAACCCCTTTATGGCCAATCTGACTAGACCCCACTGCACGAACTGTCACTTGACTGCTGTACACATTGCAATTACTTGCACAAGGGCAATTCCTTGCAATATGTCCCTTGTTCCCACACCTGAAACACGTGATTTGGTTTCCTGTCCTGTGTGCTATGTTCCTATCTGTGTTGCAGTGTCTCGCTATATGACCTAAGCCACCACATGCAAAACATCTGATGGTTTCCTGCATGGCTTAGGTCCGTCCACCCTGCGACCGTAGTCCCTTTCCCTGTACTGACACATCCTCAGGGACACACTCTTCACCACAGTTCTTTTTCCCAAAGTCAGGGAAAAATCTCTGTTGGTCTGAACAGGCTTCATCTGGGGATTCGGCCGATCACAGACACCTCTCCCCCTTTTTCCTTGAATAAGGCAAAGTTTTGGAAGATTCCAGCCCTGACTTTACGGGAAAAGAAAGAGCCGGCACCAAACTGCTAATGACCTGTTGCATGCCAGTCATTATCTGGGACCTTACTGCAACCTCGGCCTTCAATTTGGCTACTGTCACATCAGTAGAGGCAGCCTGCATCCTAAAGGCCTTGACCTCAGTATTAGACTGGATCAATTTAGCCTGTATTTCCTCCTTCTGCAACTCTACTAACTGTGACTGTATCTTAGCGATCTGCGCATCTCTGTCAACAGCAGACTGTACGCTCTCCGCCAACCGTGCCTGCAATGCGGAAAGCTGATCCAATTACTGGCACAGCATTGGCCGTGAGCGTCCGGAGGAATTGTCTCTGTTGAACGAGATACCACCGCTACTTCCTTTGGCTTGCAGATGCTAGCCTCAAACGTATTAACCAGTTTGGCTAGCATCTGAAGTCGCTTGTGGCCTTATTAAGCACTGTCCGTTTGCTGACACGCAGCTTGTCATAGTTACAAGCCTGTGCCAACAAATCGGACCACAGCATTTCTGCTGACCGGTTTGTGGTGGGGATGATGGGATCAAATGAGCTATGTGCTGCAAGGTGTTGCAGTGCGGGAAGTTCAAACATACGTTTTGAAGAGACGCCATCTTACTTGGAGTTGTCCTTTGTGCTGCATGGAGGAGGTCCATTAAACCGGAACGCCTACTCTCCCGACCAGCTCCTGTTCAGCTCCAACGGTGATGGTTCTCTCTTCAGTGACGCTAGCGACGACCTCTCCCCAGTGTTCGGTGGGCATGTAAGGCAATCAGAAAATCATTAATACACAAAAATCCAAAAGATTATAGGTTCTCTGCTGTAGAAATTGCATTGTGCCTAGCCTAGTTCTGATTGAAGAAAATGCTTTACCTGTCCGAACTATCAGGCCTTGGACACTCAGACTCCACTGACCGCGTCCCTCCCGTCTGACTAGTTCACAGCGTAGCGATTTTCCTCACCAGAACCGAACACAGATACAAATTCCTAGCAGTGGGCCTGGCTCGCCAATGTTAAGGGGAATATTAATTATTAATATTTATGCAAATATCAATAATTAATATTCATAAATAAGCGGTTCATCTGTATATGGCTCCGCCAATTTATACTTTATATAAAGATCTAATTACCTCCTTTTGCCTTACACTATTCACTGAACTCAACTATGTACGACTTACACTGCTACTATATACTGTGGCGCCTATAATAACAAAAGACTACACGCTGTGCTTAAATAATAAAAGGTATTTATTAACACAATACATGTCTATAGTCTATAATTATATATATCCATATACAAGGGAATATGAATATATATACTTATAGCCACACAGTAATACAGTAGTCAATTACAACACTACAACACTACTACACATACAATAATCCTAACTATTCTACATACAATCCCAATTCCACCCCACAAACTAGCTATACAATTACACTAACATACATTACAGCAGTAACCCACCCACCTGGCTATTCACACTGTCCCTACTGCAATAAAGGGTTAACAAATCACAATGCAGTCCAGGGGTAATGGCACTGCAAAGGTTAACACAAAATGGGCTGCAGGGGTCACTCTGCACACAGAAGCCTTGAAGGGGTTCAGGGTTACAGGGCTGCTGGGCACTGCAAGGGTCCTGGGCTGGGGTACTGCGGGGCTGGATAAATCAGGGCAGGGGTTGGGGGTACTCAGCCATCTTCAGGTCCCATCTGTGTGTGTCCTTCTCAGTCAGGAGCCGAGTTCAGAAGACCTCTCCTCTGTAGTCGCATGCCTTCATATCTGTGTAGTAGTCCACTGTCCCTTATGAGCCCTCCCCCAAGTAGTTTGGCCATGGGCAAAGATGGGGAGAAGGAAACAGGTTTAGCATGTAAGCCATGTGCTGATCAAAAGGTGCCATAAAGTCTGCAATCTCCTGTCCTGGACCCACATCCTAGTTAGCATCTCTATGCTAACTACCCCCAGGAACAGTTGGGCGATTTAACAGATAACAATGCAAGCCACGGCCTACAGGCTAAACACTGGCCTGTATCAAGTTGATAAGATAAAAGAGGCCATGGAAAGAGGGGGCATATATGGGATATATATATGAAAGGGGACATATTCTATAAGGGGACACATATATATATATATATATATACATATATTTCAACCCTTCCTCAACACCTGAGTATAGGCTGTCACATATTTGCACCTAGAGTGTCCATGGGTACACAGTTGGCAAACATATAAATCACAAAGTTAACACATTTGGGGTCACAGGACCAAATCGGAGTCGAGTCCTTGACCCCTGACTTCATCACTATAGGTCTTAGACTGGCCTGGTTGTAGTTACTTGGCCAGTCCTTTCGTCCTTTGTCGACATCAGTTCATTGTCAGTTCAAGGTAGGACCACCCGGGTGACAGGGTGGATGGGCAGGTTGAAAAGCAAAGTCCCTTTTGGAAGGTGTCCAACACAGTCAGGACACAGCGGAGACTTTTTCCATGGATTTGGAGACTCGGCTTCTCTCTGCTCACAGGGGTATCTGGTCGGATATCCACCTTCTTAGCTGGGAGTAGTTTGGGCTCTTTTCTCCTGCTCCATTGTATCCATACCTAGTATGAAAGAAAATACCAAAATGCTCCTGGGGATTTCTCCCTCACGGTGCAATTAGTTGTCAAATCCCAGCACCTATACCTTTGACCCATCGGTAGAGAAAGGTATTGGGCTGCCCTTCATCTCACAGGACCCCTCGTTATCCTAACACTGGTGTATGACCTTCAGAGGATCGCGTCCTCTGCTACACATCCTCTGCACCAACAGATAAGGATGGCCATCACCTTGGTTAGAACGTCCGAGGGGAGCTGTGGATGAAGTACCGTCTGGTTATTAACCTCAATTCCCAGGCTAATGGCACTGTATCTCTTTCTAGGAAGACCCAATACAGGTGCCAAAGACGACACAGTACAGGTGAGAATCCAACATCTGTGCCGCTGAATCACCCCCCAGATTGGTAAAAGGGAGAGATCAGGGGACTTACCCATTGACGGAGGCTGAATGGGTAGTGGCCACTGTACAATATGTTTCAGGTTGACAGAGAGTTCACTTTGGACTTGCGCACATGCCAGGGCAAGCTACCCAATCAGAACTGTGTTACCCGTGTGGATCAGAAGGTAAGTGCACAGTAAAACATCACACTAAACTTTGTGTCAATGTTGCCTGTCCGCAACCTACTATCTACCCTGGTCCACAGTATAACACAGCCTTACCGAGCCCCTCCCCGGTGTGGCACGCAACATTCCCAAGTTTACCTCTCAGGACTTCCATATCCATAGTTCCCACCCCCCCATACACCTCCTCCTAGTCCCATGGCAACCAGACCTCTTTTCCCCCTGTACTTCCCGAGTCGAGGAGCGTCCTTCATCCCTCACCCAACTCTAAACGAATACACGCTATACAGTTGGGGAGGCTCGGGTGGCCTTGGCCTGGTCGATGTGGATCCCCCCAAAAGAACTGCCTGCCGTTTGGCAAGCTGTCACCAGCACCATTACCCTTGACTCAAGGTATTGGGCTGACCTTCATCCAACAGAACCCCTTGTTATCCCAACACTGGTGTCTGAACACCCAACCATCAGAGGATCCCATCCTCTGCTACCACATCCCTCTGCACCAACAGATAAGGATGACCATACTAGGTTGGATATCCGAGGCGAGCTGTGGATGAAGAACCATCTTGTCCTTTATGGCACGGTATCCCTGTCTTACTCATGTGTTCTCAGGCTGACTTCCCCCTGTTAACCTGTCTTGTGGAGGCCAGCAGAATCCATGGCATAAATCATGCCTTGGCCCTTCTGGACTCCCCAACACAGAAAAAAAACACACACAGACCACACTCTGCTGTCAATCATTCTGTGTCCCATCCCCATCAGAGCTGTGTTACCTGATCGGACCAGAATTGAGTGCGCAGCGCAACATTACACCAATGTTGCCTGTCCGCCCTAGTCCCCAGTATAACACAGCCCTACCGAAAACCTTGAGCAAAACAGTGCTACCTGTATCGATCAGAGACCTCGGTTGTTTATTGTGACATCCAACTTAACCGTGTTCCAATGTCACCCGTTACGCCAACCAACAATTTTCTCGATCCACAGTAAAACACAGTTCTACTCAAAGGGGACACAAGAATAAATCAAAAAAAGCAGCGACTGGACTCACAGCAGGGAATGTAAACTACAAAATCAGCAGGGTGAAATACATTTGTACACAAGGACTACCGCCATCAACATCAAGAAAAACATACAAACAGATAAGAAAACACATAACATGGACATACACAGGGAAAAAACGGTGTAAGAAATAGTACAGGGGTATCAAATGTTGCCTAGCTTGGCCATTCTGACCCCTCAGCGCCTGGTGAGGCATGTGCCGCTGAGAGGTAACCCCTTTATGGCCAATCTGACTAGACCCAACTGCACGATTTGTCACTTGACTGCTGGACACATTGCAATTACTTGCACAAGGGCAATTCCTTGCAATATGTCCCTTGTTCCCACACCTGAAACACATGATTTGGTTTCCTGTCCTGTGTGCTATGTTCCTATCTGTGTTGCAGTGTCTTGCTATATGACCTAAGCCACCACATGCAAAACATCTGATGGTTTCCCTGCATGGCTTAGGTCCGTCCACCCTGCGACCATGCTCCCTTTCCCTGTACTGACACATCCTCAGGGACACACTTCACCACAGTTCTTTTTCCCAAAGTCAGGGAAAAATCTCTGTTGGTCTGGACCGGCTTGATCTGGTGATTCAGCCGATCACAGACACCTCTCCCCCCTTTTTTCCTTGAATAAGGCAAAGTTTTGGGAGAATTCAGCCCTGACTTTACGGAAAAATTAATAATTATTGATAATTAATATGCATAATTAATATCAACAATTAATATTCATAATTAATATTTTCGTCTCCTACCTGGCTCGCCAATGTAAAGGGGGAATATTATTAATATTTATGCAAATATCAATAACTAATATTCATAAATAGGTGGGGCCGTCTGTTGATGACTCCGCCTATTTATACCTTAAATAAGGACTAATTACCTTCTTTTGCCTTACACTATCCACTGAACTCATCTATGTGCGACTTATACTGCTACTATATACTGTGGCGCCTATGATAACAAAAGACTACACGCTGTGCTTAGATAATAAAAGGTATTTATTAACACATTACATGTCTATAGTCTATAATTAAATATATCCATAAAAAAGGGAATATGAATATATATATTTATAGCCACACAGTAATACAGTCAGTCAATTACAACACTACAACACTACTTCACATACAATATTCCTAACTATTCTACATACAATCCCAATTCCACCCCACAAACTAGCTATACAATTACACTAACATACATTACAGCAGTAACCCACCCACCTGGCTACTCACACTGTCCCTACTGCAATATCACAATGCAGTCCAGAGGTAATGGCACTGCAAGGGTTAACACAACATGGGTTGCAGGGGTCAATCTACACACAGCAGCCTTGAAGGGGAACAGGGTTACAGGGCTGCTGGGCTGGGGTACTACTGGGCTGGATAAGGGATGCAGCAGTTAAGGGGTTAATAAAGGGTTAAGGGGTACACAGCAGCAGGAGTTGATGATGCTGGGCAGGGAAGGGGTACATGGGATATGGGAAATCAGGGCAGGGGTTTTTTATGGATCCTCAGCCATCTCTAGGTCCCATCTGTGTGTGTCCTTCTCTGTCCGGAGCCGAGTTCAGACGCCCTCTCCTCTGTCGTGGCATGCCCTCATATCTGTGAAGTCCACTGTCCCTTGTGAGACCTCCCCCCAAGTAGTTTGGCCATGGGCAAAGATGGGGGAGAAGGAAACAGGTTTAGCATGTAAGCCATGTGCTGATCAAAAGTCTGCAATCTCCAGTCCTGGACCGATATCCTGGTTAGCATCTCTATGCTAACTACCCCCCAGGGACAGTTGGGCGATTTAACAGATAACAATGCAAGCCATGGCCTACAGGCTAAACACTGGCCTGTATCAAGTTGATAAGATAAAAGGGGCCATGGAAAGAGGGGGCATATATGGCATATATATATATATATATGATAGGGGACATATTCTATAAGGGGACACATATATATATATATATATACATATATATATATATATATATATATATATATATATATATATATACATACATTTCAACCCTTCCTCAATAGTAGTGTTGGGGGTAAAATCACTTATTCGGCGGTGTGGCAGTTCTTTGTTAAGCCGCCGGAGGAGGTAAACATGGCCATATGTAGAATATGTGGGCAGAAGGTGAAGCGTGTTGGCACCACTCCCCTTTGTCAACATATGCAGCATCACGATAAAGTGGCCTAGCAGAACCGTGGCTCCAATGTGGTGGTCCAGCCTGCTACAGCAACCGCTGCATCACCCAGTGGCACGCAGCCGTCAAGGCTCCACCACCTCAGCCGAAGGGAGCTGTCTGTCCTTCCCATCATCTACAGCTCCTGCTCCTCGTCCTCCTACTCCTCGTCACTCATTCAGTCAGCAATCAATCACCGAAGCGATTGCCAAGAGACAACAGTATGCGTGCACTCATCGAACAGCGCAGAAGCTGAATGTGCTTCTAGCCAAGTTGCTGGTGCTGCAGTCCCTCCCTTTCCAAGTGGTGGACTCTGCACCTTTCAGAGAACTGATGGCTTGTGCCGAGCCGAGGTGGAGAGTCCCAAGCCGTCATTTCTTTGCCAAAAAGGCAGTACCAGCCCTGCATATATATGTAGAACAGAAGGTGGGCCAGTCCTTGAGCCTGTCAGTGTCTGCCGCAGTGCACAGCAGTGCCGATGTGTGTCCTTTACAGCCCACTGGATGAATGTGGTTCCTGCACAGCCACACCAGCAACTTGGCCAGGTGACGGCGCTTCCGCCTCCACGTTGTCATGCTGTTGGTCCAGGATCAGTTTTTTTCTGGGTAATTGTTCTGACGGATCAGAGGAAGGGCAAAATAATCAGTGACGTCAACGCAGACTTACTGCTGACACCCTCTCCACTCTGTCGGGCGACTCTACTTGTATAAACCTTTAATAGAACAGGTTCTGTTGACATCTATGTGAAATCAGCTGACAACGGTGTAAAAGCAGTGCGCTTCTTTATGACGCTAACATTGACCTGTTAGACTGAGTTTACACGCCTGTCATCTGCATGTCATACTGACTCACAGTATAATTTCACTAAACAGAAACACAAGGGGGGGGGGGGTCAGTCAGCACGTCCCTGTATGCAGGTGCACGTAGCTATGGCAATTATACATACAAACAAAAAAATGCAACAGCACTCTGCAACCAGAACTCTGCCCAAGATAGAAGCTATAAGAGGACATTAGTGTACGTTTTGATCAAAAGGTAATAAGCCACTCGCCACGCCAAGGCTGTCCCGTGAGTGGTACTAACGCTAAATCTGACCTGTTATGGGCCATGACAGCCACATAAAATCCTCCTTATGCTGAATCTTACCTGTTATGGGCCATGACAGCCACATAAAATCCAGGGAGTGTGGGCCCAGCATGCATGCTGGGATAAACCATACTTATTAACCCCTTCTGGTGCTGTAACAGCCTCCATTAGATCCAGGGATGCAGGTACCAACATGCATGCTGAGCCCACTGTGCACTCCTCCTGGAGCCAGATGGCTACTAGCAGGTACTGTGAGTACACATTCAGTGCTGTTGCATTTTTTTGTTTGTATGTATAATTGCCATAGCTACGTGCACCTGCATACAGGGACGTGCTGACTGACCCCCCCTTGTGTTTCTGTTTAGTATGTGTTGGAGGTGTGGCAACCTCCTCTTCAGTCGTGCACACCTGACTAGTTTGTCTGCCCTAGATGCTGGTTTTTAATCAGAGTGAGTATAAAGCTGAATGTGTACTCACAGTACCTGCTAGTAGCCATCTGGCTCCAGGAGGAGTGCACAGTGGGCTCAGCATGCATGTTGGTACCTGCATCCCTGGATCTAATGGAGGCTGTTACAGCACCAGAAGGGGTTAATAAGTATGGTTTATCCCAGCATGCATGCTGAGCCCACACTCCCTGGATTTTATGTGGCTGTCATGGCCCATAACAGGTAAGATACAGCGTTAGGAGGATTTTATGTGGCTGTCATGGCCCATAACAGGTCAGATTTAGCGTTAGTACCACTCACGGGACAGCCTTGGCGTGGCGAGTGGCTTATTACCTTTTGATCAAAACGTACACTAATGTCTTCTTATAGCTTCTATCTTGGGCAGAGTTCTGGTTGCAGAGTGCTGTTGCATTTTTTTGTTTGTAAGTATAATTTCACTACCACAGCAGACATCCTATGCATGTTACTGCAATGCACAGTGTTCTACACCATCAAGGAAATAGCTGTTAACGCAATTCGCCGAGAAGAAATTCGGATCGAACCAAATTTTTTCAATATTTGAAAAATTCGCTCATCTCTATTTATATCCTGCTCCTCCCTTTTTTGGAGTCTTGTTAGGCCCCTTGGAGAAGAACGTGAGCGGATTAGGTCCAGATGCGATGCGGATGTGTTGCGAATATTTATGTTTCCAAAGTTGTCAGATCCCACCGTACACGTGTCTCTTCTAGCATTTGATGTTCCAGTTTTATAAAAGACATATGCATTGTGCTTGTTGCTGGATCTTTAGTATTCTGTTCACCAAATATACAGTTGAAACTCGAAAAATTAGAATATCGTGCAAAAGTTCATTTAAGTCAGTAATGCAACTCAAAAGGAGTTGCATTAATGCAACTTAAAATTGGAATATTGTGAAAAGGTTCAATATTCTAGGCTCAAAGTGTCACACTCTAGTCAGCTAATTAATCCATACCTCCTGAGCAAAGGGTACCTGAGATTGTGACTTTGGGGTTTTCATAAACTGTAAGCCATAATCATCCAAATTATAACAAATAAAGGCTTGAAATATCGCGCTTTGCATGTAATGAGTCTATCTCATATATTAGTTTCACCTTTTAAGTTGCATTACTGAAATAAATGAACTTTGCACGATATTTTAATTTTTCGAGTTTCACCTGTAGACAATAGTTTATCATGTCATGTTGTATAGAGTCAGTCATTATACTACTGAGGGAGGAAAATAATAACCACTGGAGCACGGGCTAATACACAGTACTTTTTAAATAGAACAAAGCCCAGCTGGTAAAGGTGCTTTGACCTGCTCTGCACGGATCCGAGCTGTGTTCACACTGTGAGAGAGTTTTTTTTTTTATATATAGTGTAAATTCTGTAGTACACATTTTATGGCAGCTAACCAGCTGTGTGAGCCTCTGTACATTTCTTTGTTCTAAAATCACTTTTAGAGGATGATAAAGTTAGAGTGCAATATTCAAATCGACCAGTAAACTCAGGGTTGACGTTGCTGAAACCACTCCTATCAAGTTAAGGAGCCAATAAACTTTTCTTAACACCCCTTTTGTGATGTCATGTCTGCTATTTAAGTGAATATAGTTTTAAATAAAGCTCTCTAGCTCAGGGGATGAGAAGCTCTTTCAATGAAACCAACTTGTGTGCCTGGTCTCATTAGGAAAGCAGTATGGCACGTGTATACTTTTGCTTTTAATTGATTTGGCACCACACAAAGAAGATGAGAATCGCTTAAGTTGCGATAACAACACCCAACGTAAATGCAGCAAAAAAGTCCAAATGGATCCAGCGAGTAAAATCAATGATTCTTTATTTCTTCATTTAAATAAAATGTAAAAACAAGTAATCCTCCTGCATAAAATCAACGTGTTTCAACCATAAGACAGGTCTTCTTCATGGATTCATAGTATAAAGTATTCAGATACAGGGATATATCTGCTTTTTAAGCAAAAAGGGGGGAATGAAATCAATTGAAAATGTTAAGGAACACCCGCAGTGCAGGTGCAGGGTAAAATGTAGATAATATTAACTCTTGATGTCCATGCCTGTGGCTGAAGACTGACTTGCACTAAAAAATATATATGAGTAAATAACATAATGACGGGTTCTAACTCAGTCACTGTGCACACATACACACGTCAGTTTAGTATTCAACACAGGCAGAGTTTATTTCAGCAAACAATAGTAAACATGTCCAAGCTTTCGCTTTAAGCTTCCTCAGCCCACACATATTTGATCACATAAAGTCCCACACTTTAAGTTCAGTCCAAGCAGGGTAACAAAACAATAGGATCTCGCCACTCTATGGGGTCTTTCAGAGACCAATTCCCCCTCTCAGCTTGTTCAGCTTTCAGTTCACCTGTGCACACTTCACACCTTTATGAAAACCCTGGATGGAGTACGGGAGTGACATGTCCCACCCAATCTCCGTAGTCACTCCTAAAACCCGAACCCAAAATCCACTTTAATATAAACCTCCCAGCAACCTAATGTTACTGGCGTGCTTATTCCCAGGAATTATATCACTGAGGCACACATTATCAGTGAGACGTACCGACCATCCTCGATTCTCCCCTCTGGGCTACTACTACTGTAAACCGAGAGCAAGGCAGGTGGTTTGACTCCGCGACCAGAAAGGAGTGCGTACGCAGAATTTCAGATTAAGAAAGTTGCATTTACTATAAGTGAATAAAAACAGGTTAACAACACTGGAATTGCAGGGGTAAGGGCAAGCAGAATATTCAGAACAGTATGAACAATATAAGTCATATACTAGAACAAGGTCCACCTCCACTGTTTCCGTATTTGCAGCGCGGACACTCAGATACAATAGTCCCAAACACTGTCCCTAACTGACCCTAACTTCAAGTGGGTGCGCACCCCCCTTATCCCAGTGGTTCTCTTACAGTTTATAGGAGTGCACAGTGGGGCCCGATGTCGTCCTTTCTCTTTAATCAAGGCAGGATCCACAACCAAGAAGTCCTCCTCAGAAGGCCGGAAGAATCAGTTAGATGTTACAGTCACTGTCCGGTACATCGACAGTACTGTGAGTCCTTTTACCATTAGTGGCAGTCCACTCAGCACAGGCCAGCTCCACAGGTTAGTTGCTGTACACGGTCCTTCTCAGCTCAGCTTGACTAAATGCACTGTCTCTTTATATTCCAACCGAAGTTTACACAGCCTGGATGCACAGGGCAGCTTTGTGATGTCTCCAACCAGGCCTTACACCACACAGAACAGGTTCTCTAACTTTCCATCATGGCTGACACAGCAGCAGCTTCTCTGTCCTCCTTCTTGCTCAGAAAACAGGCCTGCTGACATCATCCGGGGCGTGTCTTATTCAGCACTTAAAGGAGCATCACAGTAACACACTATCTCTATGATAACTTCAACACAAAGTGGTCCTATGCTGCCATCTACTGACCAAAAGAATATTGCAGGCACTTTACATTTTAACACAGAATAGTGAAACTTAGAGACATTACATGACTGTTTCTTACACTACATACCCTCCCCCTCTGCATAAAGCCGAGGGGCTGGGCACCTGTCACCATCAGACAATATACCCTCGACAAGGCATCGGCATTCCTATGCAATTTCCCGGGCCTGTGTTCTATAAAAATTTTTTAAATCTTGTAATGTCAGAAACCATCTCGTTACTCTGGCATTACTCCATTTTTTCTCAGACATCCACTGAGTGGTGCATCATCTGAAGCTAATCTGAACTTCCTACCCAGTAGATAATATCTAAGGGAGTCCAGTGCCCACTTTATCGCCAAGCATTCTTTTTCCACAATAGAATCATTTTTTTCACAGGGGGTAAGTTTCCGGCTCAGGTATAACACATGGTGTCCTTCCCCACTAACCTCTTGGGACATCACAGCACCTAGACACCTCTCTGAGGAATCTGTCTGAACTATGAATTCCATACTAAAATTTGGGGCCACTAACACTAGCTGCTGGCACAACCGTAGCTTAAGCTTTTCAAAGGCCTGTTCTGCTTCTGGGGTCCACCTAGCCATGACTGACTTTGTACCTTTTGTAAGCTCAGTTAGCGGGACAGCTATTGTAATAAAATTCGGTACAAATCGTCTGTAATAGCCCACTATTCCCAAAAAGCTTTTATCTGTTTTTTTGTAAGTGGATGTGGCCAGGTTTGACATGCTTCCACTTCGTTGATTTGAGGTTTAATCAGACCTCTTCCTAATACATAACCAAGATATCTGGACTTTTCCATACCCATGTAAAAAAATTTTGGGTTTATTGTGAATGCGGCTGTTCTTAGGGAATCTAGAAGTGATGAGCGCGCATGCTCGGCCGAATATCTGTTCGGCTCGAGCATCGCTATACTCGGTACATGGCGGTACTCGACCGAGTACCGCATGTGCTCGAGCACAATGCTCGAGTCTCCGCCCCGCACGATTTGCAGGTTTTAAGCAGCCAATAAAGGTGCAGGTGTGTACTGCCCTCACTGTAATGCCTTGTAGCCATGTTGGCTGCTGGCATTACCCTGCTTGGCTGGCCGGAACACGTCATCGGGTGCTATATAGCATGTTCGCATCAGACATAGACAGGGAGAGCAGAGCGTAGGAAGGGAAAAACAGAGTAAGGAGTGAATTTCACAGTTTTTATTCTGAGAACGCTTTTCCAAGACCCAAAAATCCTTTTAAGGACAAATGTGTGTGTTTTTTAGAGCAGCAATCTATTTAACTCCTGCAGTTTCAGTGACATTGCTTTGGAAGGGACAGATAGTGCAGGGAGAGAAATTTGCTGTTTTTAATACCCAAAGCTTTTCAAAAACTCCAGAGTCCTTTTAAGGACTACTGTAAATGTTGGACAGCAGCAAGATATTTTTATTTCATACCTATTAGTGACATATACTGTACATCATCCGCAGACTGTGTCTTTAGTAATCTGGGCCACATCTAGTGTCCATAGTGTGTGGCTTTGTGTAAAAAAATACTGTACTACATCTGCAAACAGTGTCTGTATTGCAAATTCTAATAATCTGGGACTAATATAGTGTCCATAATCTGTGGTGTTCTGTAACCAATACTGTACTACCTCTGCAAACAGTGTCTGTATTACAAATTCCAATAATCTGGACTAATATAGTGTCCATAATCTGTGGAGTTCTGTAACCAATACTGTACTACATCTGCAAACAGTATCTGCATTGCAAATTCCAATAAACTGGGTTTAATGTAGTGTCCATAATCTGTAGTGTTCTGTAACCAATACTGTATAACATCTGCAAACAGTTTCTGTATTGCAAATTCCAATAATCTGGGCCTAATATAGTGTCCATAATCTGTGGTGTTCTGTAACTAGGGATGAGCGAACCCTAACTGACACGGACCCGAACCTTTACGTAAAAGTTCGGGTTCGTTGTTCGGCGATTTCTATGGCGCATTTTGAAAGCCTGCAAAGCACCAATCAACAAGCGTCATACTACTTGCCCCAAGAGGCCATCACAGCCATGCCTACTATTAGCATGGCTGTGATTGGCCAAGTGCAGCATGTGACACAGCCTCTATTTGAGCTGGAGTCACGTCACGCCATATAGTGTAGGGATAGGATGCAGCTGCTGTTAGGGCGAGATTAGGCAGGGATTAACTCAGCAACAACACTTAATGAAGTGATCAATCTACAGCTCTGAATCATTCAACTTATGCTTGTTAATTGCTCACTGTTTTCAGACTGCCCAGAGCGTTTTTTTTTCACTTATTTTCTGGGGTGATCGGCGACCATTTTGTGTCTTGTGGTGTGCCAGCACAAGCTGCCACAAAGTCCATTAATCCATCAATAGTAGTTTTTTTTTTTTTGCTATATCCTACATCAGGGGCTTGGCTGTGCTTATTGTCACCCCTAGAAACTCAGGATAGAGTTTTCTATATTTTATTGAGAGGTAAAATTAACTTAAAAAATAGCAATCCACTAAATCTGGTGTTCCAGCTGTGGCTAGCCAAGTGTAATACTGTCTGCCAAAGAATATATTTTTTTTCTGGGGCGAAATTCAATTTTCAAAATAGCAATATCCTAAATCAGTGGTTTCTGCTGTGGCAGGACAAGTTTTATAGTGTCCGTCAAAGGATAGCTTTTGTTCTGGGGTGAAATTCAATTTCCAAAATAGCAATACCGTAAATCTGGTGTTCCAGCTGTGACTGGACAAGTTTCATAGTGTCCGTCAAAGGATATATTATTTTCTGGGATGAAATTCAGTTGCAAAAATAGCAATACCGTAAATCTGGTGTTCCAGCTGTGACTGGACAAGTTTCATAGTGTCCGTCAAAGGATATATTATTTTCTGGGGTGAAATTCAGTTGCAAAAATAGAAATACCGTAAATTTGGTGTTCCAGTTGTGACTGGTCAAGTTTCATAGTGTCTGTCAAAGGATATGTTATTTTCTGGGGTGAAATTCAGTTGCAAAAATAGCAATATCCTAAATCAGTGGTTTCTGCTGTGGTAGGACAAGTTTTATAGTGTCCGTCAAAGGATAGCTTTTGTTCTGGGGTAAAATTCAATTTCCAAAATAGCAATACCGTAAATCTGGTGTTCCAGCTGTGACTGGACAAGTTTCATAGTGTCCGTCAAAGGATATATTATTTTCTGGGATGAAATTCAGTTTCAAAAATAGAAATACCGTAAATCTGGTGTTCCAGCTGTGACTGGACAAGTTTCATAGTGTCCGTGAAAGGATATATTATTTTCTGGGGTGAAATTCAGTTTTAAAAATAGCAATACCGTAAATCTGGTGTTCCAGCTGTGACTGGACAAGTTTCATAGTGTCGGTCAAAGGATATATTATTTTCTAGGGTGAAATTCAGTTGAAAAAATAGAAATACCGTAAATCTAGTGTTCCAGCTGTGACTGGACAAGTTTCATAGTGTCCGTCAAAGGATATATTATTTTCTGGGGTGAAATTCAGTTGCAAAAATAGAAATACAGTAAATCTGGTGTTCTAGCCGTGGCTGGACAAGTAGTTTAATAGTATCCGTCAAAGGATATATTTTGTTTTGGGTTGAAATTCAATTACCAAAATAGCAATACTGTAAATCTGGTGTTCCAGCTGTGACTGGACAAGTTTCATAGTGTCCGTCAAAGGATATATTAATTTCTGGGGTGAAATTCAGTTTTAAAAATAGCAATACCGTAAATCTGGTGTTCCAGCTGTGACTGGACAAGTTTCATAGTGTCCATCAAAGGATATATTATTTTCTGGGGTAAAATTCAGTTGCAAAAATAGAAATACCGTAAATCTGGTGTTCCAGCTGTGACTGGACAAGTTTCATAGTGTCCGTCAAAGGATATATTATTTTCTGGGGTTAAGTTCAATTGCCAAAATAGCAATACCCAAAATCTGGTGTTCCAGCTGTTGCAGGCCAAGTGTAAATCTGTCCGTAAAAGGGTAGATTACACTCAGCATGCATATCCAAGTGTATTTCTTTCCATTAAACGGTATATTACAGTAAGTGTTAAAATACAGCATAATCCTCTACATTTGCACACACTGTTTTGCATGTCTAAGTGTATTTCTTTCCGTTAAAGGGTATATTACACAAAGTGATTAAATACAAGTGCTGAAAGCATAATCCTATATATTTTTCACACGCTAATGTGCATTTCCAAGTGTAAATCTGTCCGTAAAAGGATACCTTTCATCCAGGGCCTAAATACTAGGTCTACAATTGATATTCCCTTAAATCTGTAGTTACTGCTGTGCCTGGATTAGTTTAATACGGTACATAACTAGATAGCCAGATAGTGTTAGGTGCCTTTAAAAAAAGTCCTGAATTTTAATTCAATACATTGGGCCAAATAATTGCTTACTTATTGTGGTGAACGGTAACAATGAGGAAAACATCTAGTAAGGGATGCGGACGCGGACATGGTCGTGGTGTTGTTAGTGGACCCTCTGGTGCTGGGAGAGGACGTGGCCATTCTCCCACAGCCACACGTCCTAGTGAACCAACTACCTCAGGTTCCAGTACCCGCCAGAATTTACAGCGATATTTGGTGGGGCCCAATGTCGTTCTAAGGATGGTAAGGCCTGAGCAAGTACAGGCGCTAGTCAATTGGGTGTCCGACAGTGGATCCAGCACGTTCACAACATTATCTCCCACCCAGTCTTCTGCAGAAAGCGCACAGGTGGTGCCTAAAAACCAAGCTCATCAGTCTGTCACATCACCCCCATGCATATCAGGGAAACTGTCTGAGCCTCAAGTTATGCAGCAGTCTCTTATGCTGTTTGAAGACTCTGCTGGCAGGGTTCCCAAGGAAATCCACCTAGCCCTTCCCCAGTGGTGGAAGACATAGAATGCACTGACACACAACCACTTATGTTTCCTGATGATGAGGACATGGGAATACCACCTCATCGGAGTCTGCACATCTCTGATGATGACGAAACACAGGTGCCAACTGCTGCGTCTTTTTTCAGTGTGCAGACCTAACAGGAGGTCAGGGAGGAAGACTGTGTGGAAGACGATACAGGGGACGATGAGGTCCTAGACCCCACATGGAATGAAGGTCGTGCCACTGACTTTCATAGTTCAGAGGAAGAGGCAGTGGTGAGACCGAGCCAACAGCGTAGCAAAGAGGGAGTAGGGGGCAAAAGCAGAACAGCCGCCACCATAGAGTTCGCCTGCTACTGGCCACCGCCACCAGGGACCGAGGACCCCAAAGGCAGTTTCAAGGAGTTCCCTGGCATGGCACTTCTTCAAACAATGTGCTGACGACAAGACCTGAGTGGTTTGCACGCTGTGCCATCAGAGCCTGAAGCGAGGCATTAACGTTCTGAACCTTAGCACAACCTGCATGACCAGGCATCTACATGCAAAGCATGAACTGCAGTGGAGTAAACACCTTAAAAACAAGGAACTCACTCAGGCTCCCCCTGCTCCCTCTTCTGCTGCTGCCTCGGCCTCTTCCTCTGCCTCGGGAGGAATTTTGGCACCTGCCGCCCACCAAACAGAGGATGTGCCACCAACACCACCACCTCCGTCACCAAGCATCTTCACCATGTCACACGGCAGCGTTCAGCTCTCCATCTCACAAACCTTGGAGAGAAAGCGTAAATTCCCACCTAGCCACCCTCAAGCCCTGGGCCTGAATGCAAGCATTTCTAAACTACTGGCCTTTGAAATGCTGTCATTCAGGCTGGTGGACACAGACAGCTTCAAACAGCTGATGTCCATGGCTGTCCCACAGTATGTTGTTCCCAGCCGCCACTACTTCTCCAAGACAGCCGTGCCTTCCCTGCACAACCAAGTATCCGATAAAATCAAATGTGCACTGCGCAACGCCATCTGTGGCAAGGTCCACCTAACCACAGATACGTGGACCAGTAAGCACGGCCAGGGACGCTATATCTCCCTAACTGCACACTGGGTAAATATAGTGGCGGCTGGCTGCCAAGGATCGCAGGGCATCATTCTTTGCCTCCTGTAGTCTCCTCCTCCTACTCGGCTTCTTCCTCCTCTTCTTCCACCTGCTCATCCAGTCAGCCACACACCTTCACCACCAACTTCAGCACAGCCCGGGGTAAACGTCAGCAGGCCGTTCTGAAACTCATATGTTTGGGGGACAGGCCCCACACTGCGCAGGAGTTGTGGCGGGGTATTGAACAACAGACCGACGAGTGGTTGCTGCCGGTGGGCCTCCAGCCCAGCCTGGTGGTGTGCAATAATGGGCAAAATTGCCTGGTGCATGTGCTGAATTTGGTGGTGCAGAAGTTCATTCACAACTACCCCGACATGGGCCGTCTGTGCGCGCTTCCGGCGTTCACATCCTGCCGCTGCTCGCCTGTCTGCACTACAGCGTAACTTCGGACTTCCCGCTCACCGCCTCACATATGCAACGTGCCCACCAGGTGGAACTCCACCTTGCACATGCTGGAGAGACTGTGCGAGCAGCAGCAGGCTATAGTGGAGTTTCAGGTGCAGCACGCACGGGTCAGTCGCACTGCGGAACAGCACCACTTCACCACCAATGACTGGGCCTCCATGCGAGACCTGTGTGCCCTGTTGTGCTGTTTCGAGTACTCCACCAACATGGCCAGTGGTGATGATGCCGTTATCAGCGTTACAATACCACTTCTATGTCTCCTTGAGAAAACACTTAGGGCGATGATGGAAGAGGAGGTGGCCCAGGAGGAGGAGAAGGAGGAAGAGGGGTCATTTTTAGCACTTTCAGGCCAGTCTCTTAGAAGTGGCTCAGAGGGAGGTTTTTTGCAAAAGCAGAGGCCAGGTACAAATGTGGCGAGCCAGGGCCCACTACTGGAGGATGGGGAGGACAAGGATAAGGTGGAGGAGGATGAGGATGAAGCATGTTCACAGCGGGGTGGCACCCAACGCAGCTCGGGCCCATCACTAGTGCGTGGTTGGGGAGAAACGGAGGACGATGGCGATACAGCAAGCTTACCTCTGGGCAGCCTGGCACACATGAGCGACTACATGCTGCAGTGCCTGCGCAACGACAGTAGACTTGCCCGCATTTTAACGTGTGCAGACTACTGGGTTGCCACCCTGCTGGACCCCCGGTACAAAGACAATGTGCCCACCTTACTTCCTGCACTGGAGCGTGATAGGAAGATGCACGAGTACAAGCGCACATTGGTAGACGCGCTACTGGGAGCATTCCCAAATGTCACAGGGGAACAAGTGGAAGCCCGAGGCGAAGGCAGAGGATGAACGAGAGGTGGCCAACGCAGCTGTGTCACGGCCAGCTCCTCTGAGGGCAGGGTTAGCATGGCAGAGATGTGGAAAAGTTTTGTCACCACGCCACAGTTAACTGCACCACCACCTGATACGGAACGTGTTAGCAGGAGGCAGCATTTCACTAACATGGTGGAACAGTACGTGTGCACACCCCTCCAGGTACTGACTGATGGTTCGGCCCCATTCAACTTCTGGGTCTCCAAATTGTCCACATCGCCAGAGCTAGCCTTTTATGCCTTGGAGGTGCTGGCCTGCCCGGCGGCCAGCGTTTTGTCTGAACGTGTATTCAGCACGGCAGGTGGCGTCACTACTGACAAACGCATCCGCCTGTCCACAGCCAACGTGGACAAGCTGACGTTCATAAAAATGAACCAGGCATGGATCCCACAGGACCTGTCAATCCCTTGTGCAGAATAGACATTTATAACTACCTCCCCTTAACCATATATTCTTGTACTCCAGGGCACGTCTTTATTAAATCCTCTTTTTTTAATTTTACCATTATTTTGCGGGGCAACCCAAAGTTGAATGAACATCTCCTACGTCTGGGTGCCAGGGGCCTAAATATCTGAAAGTGGCCTTCTCCATTGGTGGGTGACATGAAGCCTGATTCTCTGCTTTGGGACCTCGCTCCTCTGTCTGGGTGCTGGGGCCTAAATAACTAAAAGTGGTCTTCTCCGTTGGTGTGTGATATGATGCCTCTTTTGCTGCTATGGGACCTCTCTCCTCTGTCTGGGTGTCAGGGGCCTAACTTTCACTTAACTCTTTTTACTGTCTAATGACCGACCCATTGTCTGGGTGTCAGGTGCCTATATGTCGTTTAATCATTTGTTGTGTTGGTGGGAGATATTAAACTCTTTTTACTGTCTAATGACCGACCCATTGTCTGGGTGTCAGGGGCCTAAATTTCTTGTACTTGCTTGCTATCTTGGTGGCAGACATTTAACACTTTTTACTGTCTAATGACCGCCCCATTGTCTGAGTGTCAGGGGCCTATATGTCGTTTAATCATTTTTTGTCTTGGTGGGAGATATTAAACTCTTTTGACTGTCTAATGACCGCCCCATTGTCTGGGTGTCAAGGGCCTATATGTTGTTTAATCATTTGTTGTCTTGGTGGGAGATATTAAACTCTTTTTTTGCTGTCTAATGACCGCCCCATTGTGTGGGTGTCAGGGGCCTATATGTCGTTTAATCATTTGTTGTCTTGGTGGGAGATATTAAACTCTTTTTACTGTCTAATGACCGCCCCATTGTCTGGGTGTCAGGGGCCTAAATTTCACGTACTTGCTTGCTGTCTTGGTGGCAGACATTTAACGCTTTTTACTGTCTAATGACCGACACATTGTCTGGGTGTCAGGGGCCTATATGTCGTTTAATCATTTGTTGTCTTGGTGGGAGATATTAAACTCTTTTTACTGTCTAATGAACGCCCAATTGTCTGGGTGTCAGTGGCCTATATTTTGTTTAATTGCTTGCTGTCTGGATGAGAGACATTAAACTCTTTTTACTGTCAAATGACCTCTCCTCTGTCTGGGTGTCAGGGGCCTACATAAATGATAATGGCCTGTTCCATTGCAGGTTGACCTGAGGCCTGTGTGGCTGTTAAGGGACCGCTCTCCTCTTTGCAGGTGCCATGGCCCTGAGTCTGTGAATGAGGACTGTGGCACTGCAGGCAGACATGAATCCTTTTTGGCTGTGATGAGAACATCAACTCCCATAGCATTCCCACCTGATGTCACCCCAACCTCCTATTCCACCTCCTCCTCCTCCAAGTTGCCAATTGATATTGGTTAATTTTTATTTATTTTATTTTATTTTAAGTCATTTTCCTATCCACATTTGTTTGCAGGGGATTTACCTACATTGTGCTGCCTTTTGCAGCCCTCTAGCCCTTTCCTGGGCTATTTTACAGCCTTTTTAGTGGCCAAAAGTTCTGGTCCCCATTGACTTCAATGGGGTTCGGGTTCGGGGTCAAGTTCGGGTCAAGTTCGGATCCCGAACCCGAACATTTTCGGGAAGTTCGGCCGAACTTCTCGAACCCGAACATCCAGGTGCTCGCTCAACTCTATCTGTAACCAATACAGTACTACATCTGCAAACAGTGTCTGTATTGCAAATTCCAATAATATGGGCCTAATATAGTGCCCATAATCTGTGCTGTTCTGTAAATAATACTGAACTACATCTGCAAAGAGTGTCTGAATTACAAATTCCAATAATCTGGGCCTAATATAGTGTCCATAATCTGTGGTGTTCTGTAACCAATACTGTAGTACATTTTCAAACTGTGTCTGTATTGCAAATTCCAATAATCTGGGCCTAATATAGTGTCCATAATCTGTGGTCTTCTGTAACCAATACAGTACTACATCTGCAAAAAGTGTCTGTATTACAAATTTTAATAATCTGGGCCTAATATAGTGTCCATAATCTGTTGTGTTCTGTAACCAATACTGTACTACATCTGCAAACAGTGTTGCTATTACAAATTCCAATAATCCAATATTGTACTATATCTGCAAACAGTTTGTATTACAAATTCTAATAAACTGGGCCTAATTTAGTGTCTATAATCTGTGGTGTTCTGTAACCAATACTGTACTACATTTGCAGTGTCTTTATTGCAGATTCCAATAATCTGGACTTAATATAGTGTCCATAATCTGTGGTGTTCTGTAACCAATACTGTAGTACATTTTCAAACTGTGTCTGTATTGCAAATTCCAATAATCTGGGCCTAATATAGTGTTCATAATCTGTGGTCTACTGTAACCAATACAGTACTACATCTGCAAACAGTGTCTGTATTGCAAATTCCAATAATCTGCGCCTAATATAGTGCCCATAATCTGTACTGTTCTGTAAACAATACTGAACTACATCTGTAAACAGTGTCTATATTGCAAATTCCAATAATCTAGGCTTAATGTAGTGTCCATAATCTGTGGTGTTCTGTAACCATACTGTATAACATCAGCAAACAGTGTCTGCCTTGCAAATTCCAATAATCTGGGCCTAATATAGTGTCTATAATCTGTGGTGTACTGTAACCAATACTGTACTACATCTGCAAACATTTTCTGTATTGCAAATTCCAATAATCTGGGCCTAATATAGTGAACATAATCTGTGGTGTTCTGTAACCAATACTGTACTACATCTGCAAAACGTGTCTGTATTACAAATTTTAATAATCTGGGCCTAATATAGTGTCCATAATCTGTTGTGTTCTGTAACCAATACTGTACTACATCTGCAAACAGTGTTGGTATTACAAATTCCAATAATCCAATATTGTACTATATCTGCAAACAGTGTCTGTATTACAAATTTTAATAATCTGGGCCTAATGTAGTGTCCATAATCTGTTGTGTTCTGTAACCAATACTGTACTACATCTGCAAAAATTGTCTGTATTACAAATTTTAATAGTCTGGGCCTAATTTAGTGTCCATAATCTGTGGTGTTCTGTAACCAATACTGTACTACATTTGCAGTGTCTGTATTGCAGATTCCAATAATCTGGATTTAATATAATGTCCATAATCTGTGGTGTTCTGTAACCAATACTGTACTACATCTGCAAACTGTGTCTCTATTGCAAATTCCAAAAATTTGGGCCTAATATAGTTTCAATAATCTGTGGTGTTCTGTAAGCAATACTGTACTACATCTGCAAACAGGGCCTCTATTACAAATTTTAATAATCTGGGGCTAATATAGTGTCCATAATCTGTGATGTTCTGTAACCAATACTGTACTACATCTGGAAAACAATAATTGCTTACCGGTAATTGTTTTTCTCGATACCCATGACGGCACCCATGCGAGTAGGACCTCCCAATAAAGACAGGAAACCTGAGGATATAAAAAAGATCTCACCCCCTCCACACCTCAGTGCTTATGATTACCGGTTCACGATGTGCCATCACACCAAGAAATTAGGAAAAAGGATATCTCTCTTTTTTTTTTTTTTTAAGGGAGGCAATTTTGGGGGGTGCCGTCATGGGTATCGAGAAAAACAATTACCAGTAAGCAATTATTGTTTTCCCCTCCCCCATGATGGCACCCATGCGAGAATAAAATATAAATCAAAATTTAGGGAGGGACAACGGTCTGAAGAACTTTCCTCCCAAAGGCCGCGTCTTCATTCAGATTAAGTCTGTAATGTCTAAAGAAAGTATGAGGGGTGCTTCAAGTCGCAGCCCTGCAAATCTGACTCAAAGAGGCATCCGCTCTTTCTGCCCATGAGGTGGCAACTGCCCTTGTGGAGTGCGCTCCAAACCCCTCTGGAGGAGGCAGACCTAGAGAAGAGTAGGACAAAAGAATGGCTTTCTTGACCCATCTTGCTAGGATCCCCCTGGAAACCTTCCAGCCCTTGCTCTGCCCCTGATATTGAATAAAAAGGTTTTCATCTACCCTCCACGGGGAGGTTGCTTCCAGATAGAAAACAATGCATCTTCTAACATCGAGGCAATGGAATTTTTTCTCTAACTGGTTAGAAGGGTTGGGACAGAAGGAGGGGAGCACAACATCCTGATTCATATGAAACTGGGAGACTACCTTAGGGCGGAAGGACGGAATGGGTCTAATGATTATTCTATCCTCCAGGATATTAGTGTAAGGTTGAAAGACAATACCATAGTACATCTGCATACAGCATCTAGGGCAGACGTTTTTAATCAGAGTGAGTATAAAGCTGAATGTGTACTCACATTACCTGCTAGTAGGAGGAGTGCATAGTGGGCTCAGCTTGCATGTTGGTACCTGCATCCCTGGATCTAATGGAGGCTGTTACAGCACCAGAAGGGGTTAATAAGTATGGTTTGTCCCAGCATGCATGCTGGGCCCACACTCCCTGGATTTTTTGTGGCTGTCGTGGCCCATAACAGGTAATATTTAGCGTTAGGAGGATTTTATGTGGCTGTCATGGCCCATAACAGGTCAGATTTAGCGTTAGTACCCAGTCTGGGAGACAACCGTGACGGGGTGAGTGGGCTTACTACCTTTTGATCAAAATGTAAACTAATGTCTCCACTGTTTGCATGCGATATGGTGGATTAGTACACCAATGTCCTCTTATAGCTTTTATCTTGGGCAGAACTCTGGTTACAGAGTGCTGTTGCATTTGTTGTTTGTATGTATAATCGCCATAGCTACGTGCACCTGTATACAGGGAGTGCTGACTGAACACCCCCCTTGTGTTTGTTTCTGTAACCAATACTGTACTACATCTGAAAACAGTGTCTGTATTACAAATTCTAATAATTTGGGCCTAATATAGTGTCCATAATCTGTGGTGATCTGTAACCATTACTATGCTACATCTGCAATCAGTGTCTTTATTACAAATTTCAATTATCTGGGCAAAATATAGGTTCCATAATTTGCGGTGTTCTGTAACCAATTCTGTACTACCTCTGAAAACAGTGTCTGTATTACAAATTCCAATAATCTGAGCCTAATATAGTGTCCATAATCGGTGTTCTATAACCAATACTGTATAACATCTGCAATCCGTGTCTATATTACAAATTCCAGTAATCTGGGCCTAATATAGTGACCATAATCTGTGGTGTTCTGTATCAAATACTGTACTACATCTGCAAACAGTGTCTGTATTAGAGATTCCAATAATATGGGCCTAATATAGTGTCCATAATCTATGGTGTTCTGTAACCATTACTATACTACATCTGCAAACATTGTCTTTATTACAAATTTCAATAATCTGGGCCTACTATAGTGTCCATAATCTGTGGTGTTCTGTATCCAGCACTTTAGTACATCACGCAACAGTGTCTGTATAACAAATTTCAATAATCTGGGCCTAATATAGTGTCCATATTCTGTGGAATTCTGAAACCAATACTGTACAAAATCTTCAAACATTGTCTATATTGCAAATATCAAAAAATCTGTGCCCAAATATTGTCCATAATCTGTGGTGTTCTGTAACAAATACTGTTCTACATCAGAAAATAATGTCTATATTGCAAATTCCAATAATCTGGGCCTAATAAAATGTCATTAATCAGTGGTATTCTATAACCAATACCATACTACATCTGCATAGAGTGTTTCTATTGCAAATTCCAATAATCTGGGCCTAATGTAGTGTCCATAATCTGTGGTGTTCTGTAACAAATACTGTCCTACATCAGAAAACAATGTCTGTATTGCAAAATCCTATAATCTGGGCCTAATATTATGTCCATAATCATTGGTATTCTGTAACCAATACCATACTATATCTGAATAGAGTGTCTCTATTGGAAATTCCAATAATCTTGGCTTAATATTCTGTTCATAATCTGTGGTGTTCTGTAACCAATACTGTACTACATCTGAAAACAGTGTCTGTATTGCAAATTCTAATAATCTGTCCCTAATATAGCGTATATAATATGTGGTTTTCTGTAACCAATACTGTACTACATCTGCAAACGGTGTCTGTTTTAAAATTCCAGTAATATAGGCTTAATATAGTTTCCATAATCTGTGGTGTTCTGTAACTAATCCTGTACAACATCTGCAAACAGTGTCTGTATTGGAAAGTCCAATAATCTGAGCCTAATATAGTGAACATAATCTGTACTACATCTGCAAACAGTGTCTGTAATACAAATTCCAATAACCTGGGTTTATTATAGAGTTCATAATCTGTGGTGTTCTGCATCCAGTACTTTAGTCCATCAGGCAACAGTGTCTGTATAACAAATTCCAATAATCTGAGCCTAATATAGTGTCCATAATCTGAGGTGTTCTAAAACCAATAATGTACCACATTAGAAAAATGTCTTTATTGCAAATTCAAATACTCTAGGCCTAATATAGTGTCCAAAATCTGTGGCATTTTGAAACCAATATTGTACTATGTTACGGTATAACCCGTTATTGTGAGGGTTAATACCGTTCGGGCGATTCCCCTGGCGAAGAGCACAGCAACCCACAACCGCTGGAATCCACCGAACTGGAACCATACGAAGTCCTCCTTTCCTGGAACAGGCAAGAGAACGTTCTGACGTAGCAATTCCCCCCAAGTACGAGACCAGGCTCCGTATTAATGGTTAAACAGGAATTCTCTCTTTATTGAGGGCTACCTGCCCGGTATTTATGCAGGTCTCCCACCTGGTGGACACTCCCTAGGGGACCAGAAGGAAGACTGCGACACAGGGGATACAGCAGCCAATCACACACAATGGGACAATACAGACACCCCCAGCATATCCCTCCCTCTGCCTGTGATACAATTACCCTACACAGGTTAATGTAATCATCACAGGCAGGAGAATACACAATGTCTTCTGTCCTGGAGACAACCGAGGAGTCATTCAATTATCTCTCAGGACAAAGGAAATCGCCAATACACACGTGGGGACAATAGGACAGACATCATTATTCAATATACAATGTCCCACCCTTTACAGTACACACAGACATTTAACATATCCCCAGATGGCTTGGATCTGAGCGCTCAATATATCCAAACAGCGCTCAGATGCCACAAACACAGTCAAATCGCCATGGGGTTTAAGTTTAGCGTGGGCTGATGAGAGGGCCCATAATCCTGGGGCAAGAGGCTGGCAATCTGTCCCCTCCAAAACCCAGTGGCGCGGTTGGTTTCGCCACACATCTCCCTTTTCCAAACATACTAACATGGTATCTGACCTTCTGCCGGTCAGTGCCCTTGTTAGTCCAGCAGCCCACCCACAAAACAGAAACAGCAGTACAGCCCACCCACAATAAATGGTTACTACACCTGAGCAAGGGAAAAACCTGTCCATGTCCATGTGCCTCACTACGGCTGTGTGGGGGACTGGTAGACTGCCTGAGTGGGTTGCTGAGTGGGCAGAGACCAGCGGTACTCTGCCCTGGTGCCAGCGCTACCACGGAAGTAGCCTGGTTGGAGCCTGGTTGTTGTAGGGGAGACCGACTGTCTCCCCTTTAGATACACAGCTCTGCTGTTGTAGGGAGAGACTGACTGTCTCCCCTTTAGATAGACCACCATGCTGCTGTGTGGGAGACCGACTGTCTCCCCTTTGGCTAAATGGCCCTGTTGCTGGGGGACAGGACCGACTGTCCCTACCCCTGTGCTGTGAGTGCAGAGACCACGGTCCCATCTGCACTGTTGTGGGGCTTACTGTCTCCCCTGGTGCGTTAAACTGCCGCTGGGGATGGAGACTGGGCTCCCAATTCCCTGTAAATCACACGGCCGATGGGGAATGGAGACGATGCTCTTCTCTCCCTGCAAAACATACTGCCGCTGGGGAGTAGGACCGACTGTCCCTACTCCCTTAAAATCCGGCTGCCGCTGGGGAGAGGGGGTAACAAGCTCCTCTCCCATACATACTTCCAGCCTCTGGGGAGGGAGACCGTCTGTCTCCGCTCCCAATACAGTGTCCTGCTGCTGGGGAAAGGAGACTGGGCTCTCTATTCCCTGCTGGACACTCTGCCGATGGGGAATGGAGACTGGGCTCCCAATTCCCTGCACTTGACTCTGCCGCTGGGGGACAGGACCGACTGTCTCTGCCCCCTGTAACTCAGCCTGCCGCTGGGGAATGGAGACTGGGCTCCCAATTTCCTGCAGGACCGGTGGAGAGACCTCGGTCCCATCTCCACCGGCCACCTGGGGTTCTTCCCAGTAGACCTCCACAATATCCTCCCAGCTGAAGGGCTCTGGACCTGGGTCTGACACTCTGCTCTCTCGCTGAGCCCTCTCACTGGAGTGGAACAGCTGCTGGTAGTCCTGTTCCAGCTCCATCTCCCGGGTCACCAGGTGGACCAGGTCTTGCTCAATTTTGTGAGTGTCGTCCCAGTCATACCTGCTCTCCCGCCACTCAAAGAGGTCCCTGAACCGGGCTTGTGTAGGGCTCCCAAACTCCAGCTCTGAAAAAGTCTCCCATAACAAGCCAGGACCATCAAACTCCTCTCCCTCTGGCATGTCATGCTCGGCTGTCCGGGGTAGGTACCGAGCTTCATACCACCAGAGTGCCTGGTAGGCATCTTCCAGCCACATCTCGCGCCTTACCAGGTGCTACAGGTCTTCTACCCACTCTTCCAGGGGCTGCTCTCCTAGGAAGGGCATCCGCAGGGCTACTCACTTCTGCTGTCGCTGCTTGTCCTTGGGGAGCCTCTCGTCCCGCAGATACTCCACAATACCCAGTGCCTGGTACCAGATGCCTTTGCGGACTGCATCTCGGTCATCCATGACACCCTCATCATACTCCACTAGTGGTTCCATACCGGTGCTGTACTGGGACACGCTTTGCCCTCAAATTGTAAAATCCACGGTGCCTTCTGTTGCTGTCCTTCTGGCTGTAGGAACGATCCCGCTGCTTGCCACCAGTTGTTACGGTATAACCCATTATTGTGAGGGTTAATACCGTTCGGGCGATTCCCCTGGCGAAGAGCACAGCAACCCACAACCGCTGGAATCCACTGAACTGGAACCATACGAAGTCCTCCTTTCCTGGAACAGGCAAGAGAACGTTCTGACGTAGCAATTCCCCCCAAGTACGAAACCAGGCTCCGTATTAATGGTTAAACAGGAATTCTCTCTTTATTGAGGGCTACCTGCCCGGTATTTATGCAGGTCTCCCACCTGGTGGACACTCCCCTAGGGGACCAGAAGGAAGACTGCGACACAGGGGATACAGCAGCCAATCACACACAATGGGACAATGCAGACACCCCCAGCATATCCCTCCCCTCTGCCTGTGATACAATTACCCTACACAGGTTAATGTAATCATCACAGGCCGGAGAATACACAATGTCTTCTGTCCTGGAGACAACCGAGGAGTCATTCAATTATCTCTCAGGACAAAGGGAAATCGCCAATACACACGTGGGGACAATAGAACAGACATCATTATTCAATATACAATGTCCCACCCTTTACAGTACACACAGACATTTAACATATCCCCAGATGGCTTGGATCTGAGCGCTCAATATATCCAAACAGCGCTCAGATGCCACAAACACAGTCAAATCGCCATGGGGTTTAAGTTTAGCGTGGGCTGATGAGAGGGCCCATAATCCTGGGGCAAGAGGCTGGCAATCTGTCCCCTCCAAAACCCAGTGGCGCGGTTGGTTTCGCCACATACTACATCTGCAAATAGTGTCTTTATTACAAATTTAAATAAATTGGGACTAATACAGTCCCCATAATCTGTGGAGTTCTGAAACCAATACTGTACAACATCTTCAAACAGTGTCTGTATTGAAAATATAAAAAAATCTGGGACCAACATAGTGTCCATAAACTGTGGTATTCTGTAACCAATACCATACTATATCTGCATACAGTGTCTCTATTGCAAATTCCAATAATATGGGCCTAATGTAGTGACCATAATCTGTGGTGTTCTGTAACTAATACTGTACCACATTTGAAAAGTGTGTTTATTGCAAATTCCAATAATCTGGGCCTAATATTGTGTTCATAATCTGTGGAGTTCTGAAACCAATACTGTACAAAATCTTCAAACAGTGTCTATATAGCAAATATAAAAAAAATAAGGGCACAAATATTGTCCATAATCTGTGGTGTTCTGTAATACATACTGTTCTACATCAGAAATCAATGTATGTATTGCAAATTCCAATAAACTGGGCTAAATATAGTGTCCATAGTGTGTGGTGTTCTGTAACCAATACTGTACTACACCAGGCAACAGTGTCTGTATAACAAATTCCAATAATCTGGGCCTCATATAGTGTCCATAATATGTGGCGTTCTGTAACCAATACTGTACCACATTAAAAAAGTGTCTTTATTGCAAATTCCAATAATCTGGGCCTAATATAGTATTCATAATCCGTGGAGTTCTGACACCAATAATGTACAACATCTTCAAACAGTGTCTATTTTGCAAATATCAAAAAATCTGGGCCCACATATTGTCCATAATCTGTGGTATTCTGCAACCAATACCACATAATATCTGGATACAGTGTCTCTATTGCAAATTCCAATAAACTGGGCCTAATATAGTGTCCATAATCTGTGGTGTTCTGTAACCAATACTGTACTACATCTGAAAACAGTGTCTGTATTGAAAATATCAAAAAATCTAGGCCCAATATAGTGTCCATAATCTGTGGTATTCTGTAAACAATACCATACTATATCTGCATACAGTGTCTCTATTGCAAATTCCAATATTATGGGCCTAATATAGTGACCATAATCTGTGGTGTTCTGTAACCAATACTGTACCACATTTGAAAAGTGTCTTTATTGCAAATTCCAATAATCTGGGCCTAATATAGTATTCATAATCCGTGGAGTTCTGACACCAATAATGTACAACATCTTCAAACAGTGTCTATTTTGCAAATATCAAAAAATCTGGGCCCACATATTGTCCATAATCTGTGGTATTCTGTAACCAATACCAAATAATATCTGGATACAGTGTCTCTATTGCAAATTCCAATAAACTGGGCCTAATATAGTGTCCATAATCTGTGGTGTTCTGTAACCAATACTGTACTACATCTGAAAACAGTGTCTGTATTGAAAATATCAAAAAATCTAGGCCCAATATAGTGTCCATAATCTGTGGTATTCTGTAAACAATACCATACTATATCTGCATACAGTGTCTCTATTGCAAATTCCAATAATATGGGCCTAATATAGTGACCATAATCTGTGGTGTTCTGTAACCAATACTGTACCACATTTGAAAAGTGTCTTTATTGCAAATTCCAATAATCTGGGCCTAATATAGTGTTCATAATCTATGGAGTTCTGAATCCATTACTGTACAACATCTTCAAACAGTGTCTATATTGCAAATATAAAAAAATCTGGGCCCAAATATTGTCCATAATCTGTGGTGTTCTGTAATACATACTGTTCTACATCAGAAATCAATGTCTGTATTGCAAATTCCAATAATCTGGGCGTAATATAATGTCATTATTCTGAAGTATTCTGTAACCAATACTATACTACATCTGCATAGAGTGTCTCTATTGCAAATTCCAATAATCTGGGCCTAATATAGTGTCCATAATCTGTGGTGTTCTGTAACCAATTATGTACTACATCTGAAAACAGTGTCTGTATTACAAAATCCAATAATCTGGGCCCAATATAGTGTCCATGATCTGTGGTGTTCTGTAACCATTACTATACTACATCTGCAAACAGTGTCTTTATTACAAATTCCAATAATCTGGGCCTAATATAGTGTCCATAATCTGCGGTGTTCTGTAACCAATACTGTTCTACATCTTAAAAAAGTGTCTGTATTGCAAATTCCAATAACCTGGTCTTATTATAGTGTCCATAATCTGTGGTGTCTGCATCCAGTACTTTAGTACATCAGCTAACAGTGTCTGTTTAACAAATTTCAATAATCTGAGCCTAATATAGTGTCCATAATCTGTCGTGTTCTGAAAACAATACTGTACCACATTAGAAAAGTGTCTTTATCAGCAAATTCCAATAATCTGGACCTAATAAAGTGTTCATAAATTAATATATGGAGTTCTGAAACCAATACTGTTCAACATCTTCAAACAGTGTCTATAGTGCAAATATAAAAAATCTGGGCCCAAATATTGTCCATAATCTGTGGTGTTCAGTAAGAAATACTTTTCTACATCAGAGAAGTGTCTTTATTGCAAATTCCAATAATCTGGGCCTAATATAGTGTCTATAATCTGTGGTGTTTTGAAACCAATAATGTACTACATCTGCAAATAGTGTCTTTATTACAAATTTAAATAAACTGGGACTAATATAGTCCCCATAATCTGTGGAGTTCTGAAACCAATAATGTACAACATCTTCAAACAGTGTCTGTATTGAAAATATCAGGAAATCTGGGCCCAACATAGTGTCCATAATCTGTGGTATTCTGTAACCAATACCATACTATATCTGCATACAGTGTCTCTATTGCAAATTCCAATAATATGGGCCTAAAATAGTGACCAAAATCTGTGGTGTTCTGTAACCAATACTGTACCACATTTGAAAAGTCTCTTTATTGCAAATTCCAATAATCTGGGCCTAATATAGTGTTCATAATCTATGGAGTTCTGAATCCAATACTGTATAACATCTTCAAACAGTGTCTATATTGCAAATATAAAAAAATCTGGGCCCAAATATTGTCCATAATCTGTGGTGTTCTGTAATACATACTGTTCTACATCAGAAATCAATGTCTGTATTGCAAATTCCAATAATCTGGGCCTAATATAATGTCATTAATCTGAGGTATTCTGTAACCAATACCATACTACATCTGCATACAGTGTCTCTATTGCAAATTCCAATACTCTAGGCCTTATATAGTGTCCATAATCTGTGGTGTTCTGTAACCAATACTGTACTGCATCTGACAACAGTGTCTGCATTACAAATTCCAATAATTTGGGCCTAATATAGTGTCCATAATCTGTGGTATTCTGTAACCTATACTGTACTACATCTGCATACAGTGTCTGTATAGCAAACTCTAATAATTTGGGCCTAATATACTGTCAATAATCTGTGGTGTTCAGTAATTAATACTGTACAACATCTGCAACAATGTCTCTATTGCAAATTTCAATAAACTGGGCTAAATATAGTGTCCATAGTCTGTGGTGTTCTGTAACCAATACTGTACTACACCAGGCAACAGTGTCTGTATAACAAATTCCAATAATCTGGGCCTCATATAGTGTCCATAATATGTGGCGTTCTGTAACCAGTACTGTACCACATTAGAAAAGTGTCTTTATTGCAAATTCCAATAATCTGGGCCTAATATAGTGTTCATAATCCGTGGAGTTCTGACACCAATAATGTACAACATCTTCAAACAGTGTCTATTTTGCAAATATCAAAAATCTGGGCCCACATATTGTCCATAATCTGTGGTATTCTGTAACCAATACCAAATAATATCTGGATACAGTGTCTCTATTGCAAATTCCAATAAACTGGGCCTAATATAGTGTCCATAATCTGTGGTGTTCTGTAACCAATACTGTACTACATCTGAAAACAGTGTCTGTATTGAAAATATCAAAAAATCTAGGCCCAATATAGTGTCCATAATCTGTGGTATTCTGTAAACAATACCATACTATATCTGCATACAGTGTCTCTATTGCAAATTCCAATAATATGGGCCTAATATAGTGACCATAATCTGTGGTGTTCTGTAACCAATACTGTACCACATTTGAAAAGTGTCTTTATTGCAAATTCCAATAATCTGGGCCTAATATAGTGTTCATAATCTATGGAGTTCTGAATCCAATACTGTACAACATCTTCAAACAGTGTCTATATTGCAAATATAAAAAATCTGGGCCCAAATATTGTCCATAATCTGTGGTGTTCTGTAATACATACTGTTCTACATCAGAAATCAATGTCTGTATTGCAAATTCCAATAATCTAGACCTAATATAATGTTATTAATCTGTGGTATTCTGTAATCAATTCCATACTACATCTGCATAGAGTGTCTCTATTGCAAATTCCAATAATCTGGGCCTAATATAGTGTCCATAATCTATGGAGTTCTGTAATCCAATACTGTACAACATCTTCAAACAGTGTCTACATTGCAAATATCAAATAATCTGGGCCTAATATATTGTCCATAATCTGTGGTGTTCTGTAATACATACTGTTCTACATCAGAAATCAATGTCTGTATTGCAAATTCCAATAATCTGGGCCTAATATAGTGTCCATAATCTGCAGTGTTCTGTAACCAATACTGTATCTGCACATCTAGAAAACAGTGTCTGCATTACAAATTCCAATAATTTGGGCCTAATATAGTGTCCATAATCTGTGGTATTCTGTAACCTATACTGTACTACATCTGCATACAGTGTCTGTATAGCAAACTCTAATAATTTGGGCCTAATATACTGTCAATAATCTGTGGTGTTCAGTAATTAATACTGTACAACATCTGCAACAATGTCTCTATTGCAAATTTCAATAAACTGGGCTAAATATAGTGTCCATAGTCTGTGGTGTTCTGTAACCAATACTGTACTACACCAGGCAACAGTGTCTGTATAACAAATTCCAATAATCTGGGCCTCATATAGTGTCCATAATATGTGGTGTTCTGTAACCAATACTGTACTACATCTAGAAAAGTGTCTTTATTGCAAATTCCAATAATCTGGGCCTAATATAGTGTTCATAATCCGTGGAGTTCTGACACCAATAATGTACAACATCTTCAAACAGTGTCTATTTTGCAAATATCAAAAATCTGGGCCCACATATTGTCCATAATCTGTGGTATTCTGTAACCAATACCAAATAATATCTGGATACAGTGTCTCTATTGCAAATTCCAATAAACTGGGCCTAATATAGTGTCCATAATCTGTGGTGTTCTGTAACCAATACTGTACTACATCTGAAAACAGTGTCTGTATTGAAAATATCAAAAAATCTAGGCCCAATATAGTGTCCATAATCTGTGGTATTCTGTAAACAATACCATACTATATCTGCATACAGTGTCTCTATTGCAAATTCCAATAATATGGGCCTAATATAGTGACCATAATCTGTGGTGTTCTGTAACCAATACTGTACCACATTTGAAAAGTGTCTTTATTGCAAATTCCAATAATCTGGGCCTAATATAGTGTTCATAATCTATGGAGTTCTGAATCCAATACTGTACAACATCTTCAAACAGTGTCTATATTGCAAATATAAAAAAATCTGGGCCCAAATATTGTCCATAATCTGTGGTTTTCTGTAATACATACTGTTCTACATCAGAAATCAATGTCTGTATTGCAAATTCCAATAATCTAGACCTAATATAATGTTATTAATCTGTGGTATTCTGTAATCAATTCCATACTACATCTGCATAGAGTGTCTCTATTGCAAATTCCAATAATCTGGGCCTAATATAGTGTTCATAATCTATGGAGTTCTGAATCCAATACTGTACAACATCTTCAAACAGTGTCTACATTGCAAATATAAAAAAATCTGGGCCCAAATATTGTCCATAATCTGTGGTGTTCTGTAATACATACTGTTCTACATCAGAAATCAATGTCTGTATTGCAAATTCCAATAATCTGTGCCTAATATAATGTCATTATTCTGAGGTATTCTGTAACCAATACCATACTACATCTGCATACAGTGTCTCTATTGCAAATTCCAATACTCTAGGCCTTATATAGTGTCCATATTCTATGGTGTTCTGTAACCAATACTGTACTACATCTGAAAACAGTGTCTGCATTACAAATTCCAATAATTTGGGCCTAATATAGTGTCCATAATCTGTGGTATTCTGTAACCTATACTGTACTACATCTGCATACAGTGTCTGTATAGCAAACTCTAATAATTTGGGCCTAATATACTGTCAATAATCTGTGGTGTTCAGTAATTAATACTGTACAACATCTGCAACAATGTCTCTATTGCAAATTTCAATAAACTGGGCTAAATATAGTGTCCATAGTCTGTGGTGTTCTGTAACCAATACTGTACTACACCAGGCAACAGTGTCTGTATAACAAATTCCAATAATCTGGGCCTCATATAGTGTCCATAATATGTGGCGTTCTGTAACCAATACTGTACCACATTAGAAAAGTGTCTTTATTGCAAATTCCAATAATCTGGGCCTAATATAGTGTTCATAATCCGTGGAGTTCTGACACCAATAATGTACAACATCTTCAAACAGTGTCTATTTTGCAAATATCAAAAATCTGGGCCCACATATTGTCCATAATCTGTGGTATTCTGTAACCAATACCATACTAATATCTGGATACAGTGTCTCTATTGCAAATTCCAATAAACTGGGCCTAATATAGTGTCCATAATCTGTGGTGTTCTGTAACCAATACTGTACTACATCTGAAAACAGTGTCTGTATTGAAAATATCCAAAAATCTAGGCCCAATATAGTGTCCATAATCTGTGGTATTCTGTAAACAATACCATACTATATCTGCATACAGTGTCTCTATTGCAAATTCCAATAATATGGGCCTAATATAGTGACCATAATCTGTGGTGTTCTGTAACCAATACTGTACCACATTTGAAAAGTGTCTTTATTGCAAATTCCAATAATCTGGGCCTAATATAGTGTTCATAATCTATGGAGTTCTGAATCCAATACTGTACAACATCTTCAAACAGTGTCTATATTGCAAATATAAAAATCTGGGCCCAAATATTGTCCATAATCTGTGGTGTTCTGTAACACAATACTGTTCTACATCAGAAATCAATGTCTGTATTGCAAATTCCAATAATCTAGACCTAATATAATGTTCATTAATCTGTGGTATTCTGTAACCAATACCATACTACATCTGCATAGAGTGTCTCTATTGCAAATTCCAATAATCTGGGCCTAATATAGTGTTCATAATCTATGGAGTTCTGAATCCAATACTGTACAACATCTTCAAACAGTGTCTATATTGCAAATATAAAAAATCTGGGCCCAAATATTGTCCATAATCTGTGGTGTTCTGTAACACATACTGTTCTACATCAGAAATCAATGTCTGTATTGCAAATTCCAATAATCTGGGCCTAATATAATGTCATTATTCTGAGGTATTCTGTAACCAATACCATACTACATCTGCATACAGTGTCTCTATTGCAAATTCCAATACTCTAGGCCTTATATAGTGTCCATATTCTGTGGTGTTCTGTAACCAATACTGTACTACATCTGAAAACAGTGTCTGCATTACAAATTCCAATAATTTGGGCCTAATATAGTGTCCATAATCTGTGGTATTCTGTAACCTATACTGTACTACATCTGCATACAGTGTCTGTATAGCAAACTCTAATAATTTGGGCCTAATATACTGTCAATAATCTGTGGTGTTCAGTAATTAATACTGTACAACATCTGCAACAATGTCTCTATTGCAAATTTCAATAAACTGGGCTAAATATAGTGTCCATAGTCTGTGGTGTTCTGTAACCAATACTGTACTACACCAGGCAACAGTGTCTGTATAACAAATTCCAATAATCTGGGCCTCATATAGTGTCCATAATATGTGGCGTTCTGTATCCAATACTGTACCACATTAGAAAAGTGTCTTTATTGCAAATTCCAATAATCTGGGCCTAATATAGTGTTCATAATCCGTGGAGTTCTGACACCAATAATGTACAACATCTTCAAACAGTGTCTATTTTGCAAATATCAAAAAATCTGGGCCCACATATTGTCCATAATCTGTGGTATTCTGTAACCAATACCAAATAATATCTGGATACAGTGTCTCTATTGCAAATTCCAATAAACTGGGCCTAATATAGTGTCCATAATCTGTGGTGTTCTGTAACCAATACTGTACTACATCTGAAAACAGTGTCTGTATTGAAAATATCAAAAAATCTAGGCCCAATATAGTGTCCATAATCTGTGGTATTCTGTAAACAATACCATACTATATCTGCATACAGTGTCTCTAGTGCAAATCCCAATAATATGGGACTAATATACTGACCATAATCTGTGGTGTTCTGTAACCAATACTGTACCACATTTGAAAAGTGTCTTTATTGCAAATTCCAATAATCTGGGCCTAATATAGTGTTCATAATCTAGGGAGTTCTGAAACCAATACTGTACAATATCTTCAAACAGTGTCTATATTGCAAATATAAAAAAATCTGGGCCGGAATATTGTCCATAATCTGTGGTGTTCTGTAACAAATACTGTTCTACATCAGAAATCAATGTCTGTATTGCAAATTCCAATAATCTAGACCTAATATAATGTTATTAATCTGTGGTATTCTGTAATCAATTCCATACTACATCTGCATAGAGTGTCTCTATTGCAAATTCCAATAATCTGGGCCTAATATAGTGTCCATAATCTGTGGTGTTCTGTAGCCAATACTGTACTACATCTGAAAACAGTGTCTGTATTGCAAATTCTAATAATCTGGGCCTAATATAGTGTCCATAATCTGTGGGATTCTGTAACCAATACTGTACTACATCTGCATACAGTGTTTGTATGGAAAATTCTAATAATCTGGGCCTAATATACTGTCCATAATCTGTGGTGTTCTGTAACCAATACTGTACAACATCTGCAACAGTGTCTCTATTGCAAATTCCAATAAACTGTGCCAAATAAGGTGTCCATAATCTGTGGTGTTCTGTAACCAATACTGTACTACATATGAAAACAGTGTCTGTATTGCAAATTCTAATAATCTGGGCCTAATATACTGTCCATAATCTGGGGTATTCTGTAACCAATACTGTACTACATCTGAAAACAGTGTCTGTATTGCAAATTCCAATAACCTGGGCCTAATATAGTGTCCTTAATCTGTGGTGTTCTGTATCCAGTACTTTAGTACATCAGGCAACAGTGTCTGTATAATCAAATTCCAATAATCTGGACCTAATATAGTGTCCATAATATGTGGTGTTTTGTAACCAATACCATACTATATCTGCATACAGTGTCTCTATTGCAAATTACTAATAAACTGGGCCTAATATAGTGTCCATAATCTGTGGTGTTCCGTAACCAATACTGTACTACATCTGAAAACAGTGTCTGTATTGAAAATATCAAAAAATCTAGGCCCAATATAGTGTCCATAATCTGTGGTATTCTGTAACCAATACCATACTATATCTGCATACAGTGTCTCTATTGCAAATTCTAATAATATGTGCCTAATATAGTGACCATAATCTGTGGTGTTCTGTAACCAACACTGTACCACATTTGAAAAGTGTCTTTATTGCAAATTCCAATAATCTGGGCCAAATATATATTGTCCATAATCTGTGGTGTTCTGTACCAAATTCCGTTCTACATCAGAAATCAATTTCTGTATTGCAAATTCCAATGATCTGGGCCTAATATAATGTCCATAATCTGTGGCATTCTGTAACCAATACCATGCTACATCTGCATACAGTTTCTCTATTGCAAATTCCAATAAACTGGGCCTAATATAGTGTCCATAATCTTTGGTGTTCTGTAACCAATACTGTACAACAGCTGCAACAGTGTCTCTATTGCAAATTTCAATAAACTGGGCCAACTATAGTGTCCATAATCTGTGGTGTTCTGTAACCAATACTGTACTACATCTGAAAACATTGTCTGTATTACAAAATCCAATAATCTGGGCCCAATATAGTGTCCATGATCTGTGGTGTTCTGTAACCAATACCATACTATATCTGCATAGAGTGTCTTTATTACAAATTTCAATAATCTGGGCCTAAAATAGTGTCCATAATCTGCGGTGCTCTGTAACCAATACTGTTCTACATCTGAAAACAGTGTCTGTATTGCAAATTCCAATAACCTGGGCTTATTATAGTGTCCATAATCTGTGGTGTTCTGCATCCAGTACTTTAGTACATCAGGCAACAGTGTCTGTATAACAAATTTCAATAATCTGAGCCTAATATAGTGTCCATAATCTGTGGTGTTCTGAAACCAATACTGTACCACATTAGAAAAGTGTCTTTATCGGCAAATTCCAATAATCTGGACCTAATACAGTGTTCATAAATTAATATATGGAGTTCTGAAACCAATACTGTACAACATCTTCAAACAGTGTCTATATTGCAAATATAAAAAATCTGGGCCCAAATATTGTCCATAATCTGTGGTGTTCTGTAAGAAATACTTTTCTACATCAGAGAAGTGTCTTTATTGCAAATTCCAATAATCTGGGCCTAATATAGTGTCCATAATCTGTGGTGTTTTGAAAGCAATAATGTACTACATCTGCAAATAGTGTCTTTATTACAAATTTAAATAAACTGGGACTAATATAGTCCCCATAATCTGTGGAGTTCTGAAACCAATAATGTACAACATCTTCAAACAGCATCTGTATTGAAAATATGGGCCCAATATAGTGTCCATAATCTGTGGTATTCTGTAACCAATACCATACTATATCTGCATACAGTGTCTCTATTGCAAATTCCAATAATATGGGCCTAATATAGTGACCTTAATCTGTGGTGTTCTGTAACCAATACTGTACCACATTTGAAAAGTGTCTTTATTGCAAATTCCAATAATCTGAGCCTAATATAGTGTTCATAATCTAGGGAGTTCTGAAACCAATACTGTACAATATCTTCAAACAGTGTCTATATTGCAAATATAAAAAAATCTGGGCCCAAATATAGTCCGTAATCTGTGGTGTTCTGTAACAAATACTGTTCTACATCAGAAATCAATGTCTGTATTGCAAATTCCAATAATCTAGACCTAATATAATGTTATTAATCTGTGGTATTCTGTAACCAATACCATACTACATCTGCATAGAGTGTCTCTATTGCAAATTCCAATAATCTGGGCCTAATATAGTGTCCATAATCTGTGGTGTTCTGTAACCAATACTGTACTACATCTGAAAACAGTGTCTGCATTACAAATTACAATAATCTGGGCCTAATATAGTGTCCATAATCTGTGGTATTCTTTAACCAATACTGTACTACATCTGCATACCGTGTCTTTATGGCAAATTCTAATAATCTGGGCCTAATATACGGTCCATAATCTGTGGTGTTCTGTAACCAATACCATACTATATCTGCATACAGTGTCTGTATTGCAAATTACAATAAACTGGGCCTAATATAGTGTCCATAATCTGTGGTGTTCTGTAACCAATACTGTACTACATCTGAAAACACTGTCTGTATTTAAAATATCAAAAAATCGAGGCCCAATATAGTGTCCATAATCTGTGGTATTCTGTAACCAATACCATACTATATCTGCATACAGTGTCTCTATTGCAAATTCCAAAAATATGGGCCTAATATAGTGACCATAATCTGTGGTGTTCTGTAACCTATACTGTACCACATTTGAAAAGTGTCTTTATTGCAAATTCCAATAATCTGGGCCAAATATATAGTGTTCATAATCTGTGGTGTTCTGAAACCAATACTGTACCACATTAGAAAAGTGTCTTTATTGCAAATTCCAATAATCTGCACCTAATAAAGTGTTCATAAATTAATCTATGGAGTTCTGAAACCAATACTGTACAACATCTTCAAACAGTGTCTAGATTACAAATATAAAAAAATCTGGGCCCAAATGTTGTCCAAAATCTGTGGTGTTCTGTAACAAATACTTTTCTACATCAGAGAAGTGTCTTTATTGCAAATTCCAATAATCTGGGCCTAATATAGTGTCTATAATCTATGGTTTTTTGAAACCAATAATGTACTAGATCTGCAAATAGTGTCTTTATTACAAATTTAAATAAACTGGGACTAATATAGTCCCCATAATCTGTGGAGTTCTGAAACCAATAATGTACAACATCTTCAAACAGTGTCTGTATTGAAAATATCAGAAAATCTGGGCCCAATATAGTGTCCATAATCTGTGGTATTCTGTAACCAATACCATACTATATCTGCATACAGTGTCTCTATTGCAAATTCCAATAATATGGGCCTAATATAGTGACCATAATCTGTGGTGTTCTGTAACCAATATTGTACAACATTTAAAAAGTGTCTTTATTGCAAATTCCAATAATATGGGCCTAATATAGTGTTCGAAATCTAGGGAGTTCTGAAACCAATACTGTACAATATCTTCAAACAGTGTCTAAATTGCAAATATAAAAAAATCTGGGCCCAAATATTGTCCATAATCTGTGGTGTTCTGTAACAAATACTGTTCTACATCAGAAATCAATGTCTGTATTGCAAATTCCAATAATCTGGGCCTAATATAATGTCATTAATCTGTGGTATTCTGTAACCAATACCATACTACATCTGCATAGAGTGTCTCTATTGCAAATTCCAATAATCTGGGCCTAATTTAGTGTCCATAATCTGTGGTGTTCTGTAACCAATACTGTACTACATCTGAAAACAGTGTCTGCATTACGAATTCCAATAATCTGGGCCTAATATAGTGTCCATAATCGGTGTTCTATAACCAGTACTGTATAACATCTGAAAAGAGTGTCTGTATTACAAATTCCAGTAATCTGGGCCTAATATAGTGACCATAATCTGTGGTGTTCTGTAACCAATACTGTACTACATCTGCAAACAGTGTCTGTATTAGAGATTCCAATAATCTGGGCCTAATATAGTGTCCATCATCTGTGATGTTCTGTAACAATTACTATACTACATCTGCAAACAGTGTCTTTATTACAAATTTCAATAATATGGGCCTACTATAGTGTCCATAATCTGTGGTGTTCTGTATCCAGCACTTTAGTACATCAGGTAACAGTGTCTGTATAACAAATTGTAATAATCTGGGCCTAATATAGTGTCCATAATCTGTGGAGTTCTGAAAACAGTACTGTACAACATCTTTAAACAGTGTCAACATTGCAAATATCAATAAATCTGGGCACAAATAATGTCCTAATCTGTGGTATTCTGTAACCAATACCATTCTATATCTGCAAACAGTGTCTCTATTGGAAATTCCAATAATCTTGGCCTAATATTGTGTTCATAATCTGTGGTGTTCTGTAAGCAATACTGTACTACATCTGAAAACAGTGTCTATATTACAAATTTCAATAATCTGGGCCTAATATAGTGTCCATAATCTGTGGTGTTCTGTATCCAATACTGTACTACATCTGAAAACAGTGTCTGTATTGCAAATTCTAATAATCTGTGCCTAATATAGCGTCCACAATATGTGGCTTTCTGTAACCAATACTGTACTACATCTGCAAACAGTGTCTGTATTACAAATTCCAGTAATATAGGCTTAATATAGTTTCCATAATCTGTGGTGTTCTATAACCAATTCTGTGCAACATCTGCAAACAGTGTCTGTATTGGAAAGTCCAATAATCTGGGCCTAATATAGTGACCATTATCTGTGGTGTTCTGTAACCAATACTGTATTACATCTGAAAACATTGTCTGTATTACAAATTCCAATAAACTGGGGTTTATATAGTTTCCATAATCTGTGGTGTTCTGTAACCAATACTATACAACATCTGCGAACAGTGTCTGTATTGGAAATTCCAATAATTTGGGCCTAATGTAGTATCCATAATCGGTGGTGTTCTGTGACCAGTAGTGTACTACATCAGAAAAAAGTGTCTGTATTGCAAATTCCAATAATCTGGGCCTAATGTAGTGTCCATAATCTGTGGTGTTCTGTAACAAATACTGTCCTACATCAGAAAACAATGTCTGTATTGCAAAATCCAATAATCTGGGCCTAATAGTATGTCCATAATCAGTGGTATTCTGTAACCAATACCATACTATATCTGAATAGAGTGTCTCTATTTGGAAATTCCAATAATCTTGGCCTAATATTCTGTTCATAATCTGTGGTGTTCTGTAACCAATACTGTACTACATCTCAAAACAGTGTCTTTATTACAAATTTCAATAATCTGGGCCTAATATAGTGTCCATAATCTGTGGTGTTCTGTAACCAATACAGTACTACATCTGAAAACAGTGTCTGTATTGCAAATTCTAATAATCTGTCCCTAATATAGCGTATATAATATGTGGTTTTCTGTAACCAATACTGTACTACATCTGCAAACGGTGTCTGTTTTAAAATTCCAGTAATATAGGCTTAATATAGTTTCCATAATCTGTGGTGTTCTGTAACTAATCCTGTACAACATCTGCAAACAGTGTCTGTATTGCAAATTCCAATAATATGGGCCTAAAATAGTGACCATAATCTGTTTTGTTCTGTATCCAGTACTTTAGTACATCAGAAAACAGTGTCTATATTACAAATTCCAATAAACTGGGCTTAATATAGTTTTCATAATCTGTGTTGTTCTGTAACCAATACCATACTATAACTGCATACAGTGTCTCTATTGCAAATTCCAATAACCTGGGCCTTATATAGTGTCCATAATCTGTGTTGTTCTGTATCCAGTACTTTAGTACATCAGAAAACAGTGTCTATATTACAAATTCCAATAATCTGGGAATAATATAATGTGCAAATAATCTGTGGTGTTCTGTATCCAATACTGCACTACATCAGAGAAGTGTCTTTATTGCAAATTCCAATAATCTGGGCCTAATATAGCATCCATAATATGTGGTTTTCTGTAACCAATACTGTACTACATCTGCAAACAGTGTCTGTAATACAAATTCCAATAACCTGGGTTTATTATAGAGTCCATAATCTGTGGTGTTCTGCATCCAGTACTTTAGTCCATCAGGCAACAGTGTCTGTATAACAAATTCCAATAATCTGAGCCTAATATAGTGTCCATAATCTGAGGTGTTCTAAAACCAATAATGTACCACATTAGAAAAATGTCTTTATTGCAAATTCAAATACTCTAGGCCTAATATAGTGTCCAAAATCTGTGGCATTTTGAAACCAATATTGTACTACATCTGCAAATAGTGTCTTTATTACAAATTTAAATAAATTGGGACTAATACAGTCCCCATAATCTGTGGAGTTCTGAAACCAATACAGTACAACATCTTCAAACAGTGTCTGTATTGAAAATATAAAAAAATCTGGGACCAACATAGTGTCCATAAACTGTGGTATTCTGTAACCAATACCATACTATATCTGCATACAGTGTCTCTATTGCAAATTCCAATAATATGGGCCTAATATAGTGACCATAATCTGTGTTGTTCTGTAACTAATACTGTACCACATTTGAAAAGTGTGTTTATTGCAAATTCCAATAATCTGGGCCTAATATTGTGTTCATAATCTGTGGAGTTCTGAAACCAATACTGTACAAAATCTTCAAACAGTGTCTATATTGCAAATATAAAAAAAATCTGGGCACAAATATTGTCCATAATCTGTGGTGTTCTGTCACAAATACTGTTCTACATCAGAAATCAATGTCTGTTGTGGGGAGTCGCTCTGGTAGATAGCGGTGCGGGTGCAGTACTGAGGCAAAACAAGGAGTCCAGAATGTGCAGTAAACAGTGTTTTATTCACACTTGCACAACATAAATGAAAAACAGTCTCTTGGTGATAGTTCACACCTAACAGAAATAACGTGGCCAAACAAAAACAGGCCAACACAGGGTTCAGTCACCTGGGAGGTTTAGGTGAGGGTTCACACCTAGCAGTCGGCCAAGCCGCAGGAGATTCCACCTTCAAGTTGCAGGGAAAAACACCACCTTGCTGAGCTCTTTCCTCCAGATCAGAGAATTCCACAACAGTGTTAGCAGCTCCAGGACAATCACACCCTCCTAGCAGCTGGTGCTGGCTGAGCTTTTAAACCCAGCCCAAAACCAGGACTGGGTCGTGGGGAGCAGCCACCCACCCTACACTTTAGCTGCTCCCGGTAAGAGCCGGCCCGGATCGACTTTGCAGCCATGCTATTTAAACTCTGTCAGTAGCACTACCTGCTACTGACATCAACAAAAACGGGCTCTTACCTCACCGAGGCTATGAACCTCGGTGACACATACCTGCCATCCACGACGGCACCCTGCACCTTACCACACACCCCCCCCCTTTGTTCAACCCTGAGGGGGTGGACACATGTGAGGCAGTGGACGCGGGAAAGGGCATCTGCATTCCCCTGCAAGCGACCTGCCCTATGTTCCACGGAGAACTTGAAGTTCTGCAGGGATAGGAACCACCTGGTGACCCGAGCATTCCTCTCCTTGGCCTGGCTCATCCACTTGACAGGGGAATGGTCGGTCACCAGACGGAACCTCCTCCCTAACAGGTAGTAACGGAGAGATTCGAGTGCCCACTTGATAGCCAGGCACTCCCTCTCCACTATGCTATACCTGGTCTCGGCGGGACTGAGCTTACGGCTCAGGAAGACAACGGGATGTTCTTCCCCGTTGACCTCCTGAGACAGCACAGCACCGAGGCCTACCTCCGAGGCGTCGGTCTGTACGACAAACTCCCGGTTGAAGTCGGGTGTCACCAAAACCGGGGACCCACAGAGGGCCGACTTCAACGCGGAGAAAGCCTCCTCCGCCTTCTCACTCCAGCTAACCTTCCCAGACTTTCGCCCCTTCAATAGGTCTGTCAACGGCGCTGCTATTGTGGCAAAGTGGGGCACAAACCGCATGTAGTAGCCTACCATTCCCAGGAAGGACTTTACCTGCCTGGCAGTGACCGGTCGGGGCCAGTTACGTATGGCTTCCACTTTAGTTACCTGCGGCTTGATGACTCCCCGCCCAATTACATATCCCAGGTATTTGGTCTCTTCCAACCCAATCGCACACTTCTTTGGATTGGCGGTTAGACCAGCTTTCCTCAGGGCATCCACTACCGCCTGCACTTTGGGCAAATGGCTTTCCCAGTCGGTGCTGTGGATGATTACATCGTCTAAGTAGGCCGAGGCGCACCGACGATGAGGTCGCAGCACAATATCCATTAACCTTTGGAAGGTGGCGGGGCGCCATGCAGGCCAAAGGGTAACACCTTATAATGATACAGGCCCTGCGGGGTAACAAAAGCAGTTTTTTCCTTGGCCGACTCGCTAAGGGTACTTGCCAGTATCCTTTAGTGAGGTCTAGCACAGAAAAATAACGGGCTTGCCCTAAATTCTCAACAAGCTCGTCTACCCGGGGCATGGGATACGCATCGAACTTGGACACTTCATTTAATTTGCGAAAATCGTTGCAGAACCGCAACGTCCCATCCGGCTTGGGTATCAGGACTATGGGACTGGCCCACTCACTTTTCGACTCCTCAATGACATCGAAGCTTCAACATTACTTGCACTTCCTCCGCGATGGCCCGTCGCCGAGCCTCGGGTACCCGGTATGGTTTTAACCGGATCTTGGCCTGAGGCTCAGTGACGATGTCATGTTGGATGAGAGACGTGCGGCCAGGGAGGTCCGAGAACACATCCGTGTTCCGACTGATGAACTCCCTGACTTCCTGAACTTGTTTAGAAGACAGGCTGTCTGCAATTTTTACCGTGGTTACTGCTTCACAGGCCTCGAACTGTGGGGCTGGACCCTTCTCACCTAGAAGCCCTGGCCGGGGGCTGTTGTCGCCGGCCATGTTCCTATCTTTCCACGGCTTTAGTAAATTCACGTGGTACACCTGCTCCGGCTTGCGCCGCCCTGGCTGGTGTACCTTGTAATTTACTTCCCTACCTTCTCGATCACCTCATAGGGGCCCTGCCACCTAGCTAGGAACTTGCTGTCAAGGGTGGGTACCAGAACCAAAACCCGATCTCCCGGATTGAAGTCCCGCACTCGAGCCTGACGATTATACACCCTACTCTGGGCTTGTTGCGCTGCCTCCATATGCTCCCGGACCAGCGGCAACACCCTTTCCATCCGTTCCTGCATCTGGGTGACATATTCAATGACACTTTTGTGGGGGACAGGTTGCTGTTCCCACGCTTCCTTGGCAATATCCAACAGGCCTCGAGGGTGTCTGCCATAAAGCAGTTCGAAGGGCGAGAACCCAGTAGAGGCCTGGGGCACCTCTCGCACTGCGAACATGAGATAGGGCAGAAGCAGGTCCCAGTCCTTCCCATCTCTAGACACCACCCTTTTTAACATATTTTTTAAAGTTTGGTTAAACCTCTCGACAAGACCGTCTGTTTGCGGATGGTAAACGGACGTCCGTAACTGCTTTATACGCAACAATTTACACAGTTCCCTCATAACTTTGGACATAAAAGGGGTCCCTTGGTCTGTCAGAACCTCTTTTGGCAGGCCCACACGGGAAAACATTTCCATTAACTCTTTGGCGATGAGCTTAGCTGAGGTATGTCGCAGAGGCACCGCCTCCGGATACCGAGTTGCATAGTCGAGAACTACCAGAATGTGTTGGTGGCCCCTGGCAGACTTTGGTACAGGCCCAACTAGATCCATAGCGATTCGCTCAAACGGGACCTCAATAATTGGAAGAGGTACCAGAGGACTACGGAAATGTGGCTGGGGGCTATTTATCTGACAGGTCGGACAGGACTTACAATAATTTTCTACCTCCTTGAACACACCGGGCCAATAAAACCGCTGCAGTATGCGGTCCTGGGTTTTCTGCCACCCCAAGTGTCCCCAAGAACATGTTGGTGGGCAAGCTCCATAACAAGCTTGCGATATGCGGTGGGCACCACCAACTGTTCAACGGGCTCACCTCGGATTTGGTTCACCCGATACAACATATCCTGAAGAACAATAAATCGTGGGAACATTAATTCAGCCCCAGGTTTCTGGGGTTTACCATCAATTATTACGACACTTTCCCAGGCCCTGGTTAGGGTTTGGTCCCGGTGTTGTGCGGTCCCAAAATTTTCCCCGGAGACATTGAGGTCTGCCAACTCAGGTCCCGGTGGCAAGTCCTCCGTGTCTCCCACCATTACACTCAGTGGGGTTGTCTCCCTCTACCGCAGCAGTGGTGGTCACCCCTACCGCAGGCCCTTCGGACTCGGGCTCCCAGGGCTCTGGCCTCCTACTGGAACCAGGCCACTCTGCTAGGGTTACCCCTGTCTCAGGGCTATTAGTCACTTTCACCTCAGGCCATAGTGACGGAAAACCAGGGAAGTCTCTCCCAATTATTAGTTCATAAGGTAGCTTGGCGGAGATCGCCACTTCACAAGTCCATGTGCCGGCCGCCGTGGACAGAGACATTACAGCCGTGGGATAGTCCTTTAAGTCTCCGTGTATGCACACCACACCAACTTTCCGGCCCGTATACTGGGAGGGCTGTACCAGGGCAGCACTTACCAGGGTTACTAGGCTCCCTGAGTCCAGCAGCGCCACTGCAAGATTATCACCGACTTGCACCTGGCACAGATGACGATTGTCTATTGTCTCGGGGTGCCGGTCGCACACAGTCTCCGGGCATACATGGAAGCCCGGTACCCATAATTAGTCTCCATGGGTTCTCCCCACTGTGGACAGTCGGCCCTCACATGGCCAGGCTCGTGACACCGCCAGCAGACTATCGGGGCCGGGTCTACAGGGGTACACCCCGAGCAGGTTTCTCGGGTACCAGTCGTCGGGACTGGATGGGAGACCTCCGGGGTTTGACCGCCCCCTCCCAACAACACCCCCTTTCAAGGTTTTTGTGGCCTCATAGCGCTCCACGAGGTCGACTCATGTCCAGGGCATTAGTGGGTGATACCTGGCCGATCCAGTGCTGAAGGGGGTACGGCAAGGCCCTCCAGAACATGTCAGCCAGCAGACGGTCCAGCATAGCAGCCGGACTTAGAATATCAGGCTGCAGCCATTTTTGCAACCTGTGCAGTAACTCATAGTACTGCGGCCGGGCGGGTTCAGCCGCTTTAAAGTCCCACTGGTGGACCCGCTGAGCCCGGACTAACACGCTCACCCCCAGTCTGGCCAGGATCTCCCCTTCACCGTGGGGTAATCAGCAGCCTGGTCATCTGCCAAATCAGAGAACACCTGCTGGGGTCCGGACGCCAGGAACGGAGCGACCACTTCAGCCCACTGGTCACGGGGTAACTTCTCCTCACGGCCACCTTTTCAAAGACCGCCAGATAGGTCTCAACGTCGTCCGAGGGGTCATCTTTGGGATCGCCGCACGGACCGCTTTCCGGGCATCATGGACGTGTTGGGACGCTCCTGCCGTTTGCAAAGCCATCACGTGCTGTAAAAGCAGCTGATTAGTCTCCTGCTGCTGCTTGTTAGCCTCCCGCTGCTGCAGGTTAGCCTCCACAAGGGCTTTTACAACCGCCTCCATTTTGTCAGGGTTCACAGGCTGCAACTTTGCCGGCCTAATATAGGACATCCAGTCGTGCCCAGCAGGAACAAAAATTTTCGGCGTTCACGCCAGCCTCACTGCGCATGCCCGCATCCGACACCAAATGTGGGGAGTCGCTCTGGTAGATAGCGGTGCGGGTGCAGTACTGAGGCAAACAACTGTTATCACCTAACAGAAATAACGTGGCCAAACAAAAACAGGCCAACACAGGGTTCAGTCACCTGGGAGGTTTAGGTGAGGGTTCACACCTAGCAGTCGGCCAAGCCGCAGGAGATTCCACCTTCAAGTTGCAGGGAAAAACACCACCTTGCTGAGCTCTTTCCTCCAGATCAGAGAATTCCACAACAGTGTTAGCAGCTCCAGGACAATCACACCCTCCTAGCAGCTGGTGCTGGCTGAGCTTTTAAACCCAGCCCAAAACCAGGACTGGGTCGTGGGGAGCAGCCACCCACCCTACACTTTAGCTGCTCCCGGTAAGAGCCGGCCCGGATCGACTTTGCAGCCATGCTATTTAAACTCTGTCAGTAGCACTACCTGCTACTGACATCAACAAAAACGGGCTCTTACCTCACCGAGGCTATGAACCTCGGTGACACATACCTGCCATCCACGACGGCACCCTGCACCTTACCACACTGTATTGCAAATTCCAATAATCTGGGCCTAATATAATGTTATTAATCTGTGGTATGCTGTAACCAATACCATACTACATCTGCATATAGTGTCTCTATTGCAAATTACAATAATCTGGGCTTAAAATAGTGTCCATAATCTGTGGTGTTCTGTAACCAATACTGTACTACATCTGAAAACAGTGTCTGCATTACAAATTCTAATAATTTGGGCCTAATACAGTGTCAATAATCCGTGGTATTCTGTAACCTATACTGTACAACATTTGCATACTGTGTCTGTATTGCAAATTCTAATAATCTGGGACTAATATACTGTCCATAATCTGTGGTGTTCAGTAAACCAATACTGTACAACATCTGCAACAGTGTCTCTATTGCAGATTTCAATAAACTGGGCCAAATATAGTGTCCATAGTCTGTGGTGTTCTGAAACCAATACTGTACCACATTAGAAAAATGTCTTTATTGCAAATTCCAATACTCTGGGCCTAATATAGTGTCCAAAATATGTGGCATTTTCAAACCAATATTGTAATACATCTGCAAATAGTGTCTTTAATACAACTTTAAATAAACTGGGACTAAGATAGTCCCCATAATCTGTGGAGTTCTGAAACCAATACTGTACAACATCTTCAAACAGTGTCTGTATTGAAAATATAAAAAAATCTGGGACCAACATAGTGTCCATAATCTGTGGTATTCTGTAACCAATACCATACTATATCTGCATACAGTGTCTCTATTGCAAATTCCAATAATATGGGCCTAATATAGTGACCATAATCTGTGGTGTTCTGTAACCAATACTGTACCACATTTGAAAAGTGTCTTTATTGCAAATTCCAATAATCTGGGCCTAATATTGTGTTCATAATCTGTGGAGTTCTGAAACCAATACTGTACAAAATCTTCAAACAGTGTCTATATTGCAAATATAAAAAAAATCTGGGCACAAATATTGTCCATAATCTGTGGTGTTCTGTAATACATACTGTTCTACATCAGAAATCAATGTCTGTATTGCAAATTCCAATAATCTGTGCCTAATATAATGTCATTATTCTGAGGTATTCTGTAACCAATACCATACTACATCTGCATACAGTGTCTCTATTGCAAATTCCAATACTCTAGGCCTTATATAGTGTCCATATTCTGTGGTGTTCTGTAACCAATACTGTACTACATCTGAAAACAGTGTCTGCATTACAAATTCCAATAATTTGGGCCTAATATAGTGTCCATAATCTGTGGTATTCTGTAACCTATACTGTACTACATCTGCATACAGTGTCTGTATAGCAAACTCTAATAATTTGGGCCTAATATACTGTCAATAATCTGTGGTGTTCAGTAATTAATACTGTACAACATCTGCAACAATGTCTCTATTGAAAATGTCAATAAACTGGGCTAAATATAGAGTCCATAGTCTGGATACAGTGTCTCTATTGCAAATTCCAATACACTGGGCCTAATATAGTGTCCATAATCTGTGGTGTTCTGTAACCAATACTGTACCACATTAGAAAAGTGTCTTTATTGCAAATTCCAATAATCTGGGCCTAATATAGTGTCCATAATCTGTGGAGTTCTGTACACCAATACTGTACAACATCTTCAAACAGTGTCTATATTGCAAATATCAAAAATCTGGGCCCAATATATTGTCCATAATCTGTGGTATTCTGTAACCAATACCATACTAATATCTGGATACAGTGTCTCTATTGCAAATTCCAATAAACTGGGCCTAATATAGTGTCCATAATCTGTGGTGTTCTGTAACCAATACTGTACTACATCTGAAAACAGTGTCTGTATTGAAAATATCCAAAAATCTGGGCCTAATATAGTGTCCATAATCTGTGGTATTCTGTAACCAATACCATACTACATCTGCATACAGTGTCTCTAGTGCAAATTCCAATAATATGGGCCTAATATAGTGACCATAATCTGTGGTGTTCTGTAACCAATACTGTACCACATTTGAAAAGTGTGTTTATTGCAAATTCCAATAATCTGGGCCTAATATAGTGTTCATAATCTGTTGAGTTCTGAAACCAATACTGTACAATATCTTCAAACAGTGTCTATATTGCAAATATCAAAAATCTGGGCCTAAATATTGTCCATAATCTGTGGTGTTCTGTAACAAATACTGTTCTACATCAGAAATCAATGTCTGTATTGCAAATTCCAATAATCTGGGCCTAATATAGTGTCCATAATCTGTGGTATTCTGTAACCAATACTGTACTACATCTGCAAAGCAGTGTCTGTATTGCAAATTCCAATAATCTGGGCCTAATATAGTGTCCATAATCTGTGGTGTTCTGTAACCAATACTGTACTACATCTGCAAACAGTGTCTGTATTGCAAATTCCAATAATCTGGGCCTAATATAGTGTCCATAATCTGTGGTGTTCTGTAACCAATACTGTACTACATCTGCAAACAGTGTCTGTATTGCAAATTCCAATAATCTGGGCCTAATATAGTGTCCATAATCTGTGGTGTTCTGTAACCAATACTGTACTACATCTGAAAACAGTGTCTGTATTGCAAATTCCAATAATCTGGGCCTAATATAGTGTCCATAATCTGTGGTGTTCTGTAACCAATACTGTACTACATCTGCAAACAGTGTCTGTATTGCAAATTCCAATAATCTGGGCCTAATATAGTGTCCATAATCTGTGGTGTTCTGATAACCAATACTGTACAACATCTGACAAACAGTGTCTGTATTAGCAAATTCCAATAATCTGGGCCTAATATAGTGTCCATAATCTGTGGTGTTCTGTAACCAATACTTTACTACATCAGAAAACAGTGTCTGTATTGCAAATTCCAATAATCTGGGCCTAATATAGTGTCCATAATCTGTGGTGTTCTGTAACCAATACTGTACTACATCTGCAAACAGTGTCTTTATTGCAAATTTCAATAAACTGGGCCTAATATAGTGTCCATAATCTGTGGTGTTCTGTAACCAATACTGTACTACATCTGCAAACAGTGTCTGTATTGCAAATATCCAATAATCTGGGCCTAATATAGTGTCCATAATCTGTGGTATTCTGTAACCAATACCATACTACATCTGCATACAGTGTCTCTATTGCAAATTCCAATAATCTGGGCCTAATATAGTGTCCATAATCTGTGGTGTTCTGTAACCAATACTGTACTACATCTGCAAACAGTGTCTGTATTACAAATTCCAATAATCTGGGCCTAATATAGTGTCCATGATCTGTGGTGTTCTGTAACCAATACTATACTACATCTGCAAACAGTGTCTCTATTGCAAATTCCAATAATCTGGGCCTAATATAGTGTCCATAATCTGTGGTGTTCTGTATCCAGTACTTTAGTACATCAGAAAACAGTGTCTATATTACAAATTCCAATAATCTGGGCCTAATATAGTGTCCATAATCTGTGGTGTTCTGTAACCAATACTGTACTACATCAGAGAAGTGTCTTTATTGCAAATTCCAATAATCTGGGCCTAATATAGTGTCCATAATCTGTGGTGTTCTGTAACCAATACTGTACTACATCTGAAAACAGTGTCTGTATTACAAATTCCAATAATCTGGGCCTAATATAGTGTCCATAATCTGTGGTGTTCTGTAACCAATACCATACTACATCTGCATACAGTGTCTGTATTGCAAATTCCAATAATCTGGGCCTAATATAGTGTCCATAATCTGTGGTATTCTGTAACCAATACTGTACTACATCTGAACAGTGTCTGTATTGCAAATTCCAATAATCTGGGCCTAATATAGTGTCCATAATCTGTGGTGTTCTGTAACCAATACTGTACTACATCTGCAAACAGTGTCTTTATTACAAATTTCAATAATCTGGGCCTAATATAGTGTCCATAATCTGTGGTGTTCTGTAACCAATACTGTACTACATCTGGCAACAGTGTCTGTATTGCAAATTCCAATAATATGGGCCTAATATAGTGACCATAATCTGTGGTGTTCTATAACAAATACTGTTCTACATCAGAAATCAATGTCTGTATTGCAAATTCCAATAATCTGGGCCTTTTATAATTTCATTAATCTGTGGTGTTCTTTAACCAATACTGTACTACATCTGAAAACAGTGTCTGCATCACAAATTCCAATAATCTGGGCCTAATATAGTGTCCGTAATCTGCGGTGTTCTGTAACTAATAATGTACTACATCTGACAACAGTGTCTGTTTTGCAAATTTCAATAAACTGGGCCAAATATAGTGTCCATAATCTGTGGTTTTCTGTAACCAATACTGAACTACATCTGAAAACAGTGTCTGTATTGCAAATTCTAATAATCTGGGCCTAATATAGTGTCCATAATCTGTGGCGTTTTGTAACGAATACTGTACACCATCTGCAAACAGTGTCTGTATTACAAATTCCAGTAATATAGGCTTAATATTGCTTCCATAATCTGTGGTGTTCTGAAACCAATACTGCACAACATCTGCAAACAGTGTCTGTATTGGAAATTCCAATAATCTGGGCCTAATGTAGTGTCCATAATCTGTGGTCTTATGTAACCAATAGTGTACTACATCAGACAAAAGTGTCTGTATTGCAAATTCCAATAATGTGTGCCTAATACAGTTTCCATAATCGGTGTTCTATAACCAATACGGTATAACATCTGGAAACAGCGTCTATATTATAAATTCTAATGTGGTGTTCTATAACCAATACTGTACTACAGTACATCTGCAAACAGTGTCTGTATTACAAATTCCAATAATCTGGTCATAATATAGTGTCCATAATCTGTGGTGTACTGTAACCATTACTATACTATATCTGCAAACAGTGTCTTTATTACAAATTTCTAAATTCTGGGCCTAATATAGTGTCCATAATCTGTGGTATTTTGTAACTAATACTGTACTACATCTGAAAACAGTGTCTGTATTACAAATTCCAAAAATCTTGGCCTAATATAGTGTCCATAATCTGTGGTGTTCTGTAACCAATACTGTACTACATCTGCAAACAGTGTCTGTATTGCAAATTCTAATAATCTGGGCCTAATATAGTGTCCATAATCTGTGGGGTTCTGTAACCAATACTGTACATCTGCAAACAGTGTCTGTATTGCTAATTCCAATAATCTGGGCCAAATATAGTGTCCATAATCGTGTGTTCTTTAACCAATACTGTACTATCACCTGAAAACAGTGTCTATATTACAAATTTCAATAATCTGGGCCTAATATAGTGCACATAATCTGTGGTGGTCTGTAACCAATACTGTATTACATCTGCAAACAGTGTCTGTATTACAAATTCCAATAATCTGGTCTTAATATAGTGTTCATAATCTCTGATGTTCTGTAACAAATACTGTATAAAATCTGCAAACAGTCTGTAAATGGAGACTTCTTTAAAAAATACTTCACAGAGTTTATATGTTGCTCTCTAGATTACACCTCATTTATCCAATGGTCTCTATGTTTCAAAGGTTGTCAAGAAATCGGTAACACTCTTCATGTTTGGTGGACTTGTTCCATAGTGAGACGGTTTTGGACCAACATCAAAAGAGGACTGTTTGAGGTTTTCAGGAGGGACCTTCCCTTGTCGGCCATTTGCGTGGCCTTAGATGGAACCTATCATCAACTTTATTCTGACCTCTCTGAGTGACAGAAATGCTGATTGTCACTCATGAGCTTAAAGTAAGTGGTTGCTGAGAACCAGCATCATAATCATTGCAGAACAGGCCTTGAAAAGAGTCAAATCTACCTGAGAAGAGTCATGGTTATTCATAATCTCCTGCACTGTTGCCCATCTGCTGATGATTGGCAGTTCTCTCCTAGAGAGTTGGGAGAAAACTTGGTAGAAGACTGTCAATCAGCAGCAGGTGGGCAGGGAGAGCAGGAATTCATGAATAACCACGACTCTTTCAGGTGGCCGTGACTAGTCTACAAAGATTGTGATGTTGGTTCACAGCAACCACTTACTTTTAACTTCTAAATGATAGACTGCTGAAATCAACTCACCTGTCTCTACTTTATGCCGTTCGTATAGACAGCATAAAGTTGATGACAGGTTCGTTTTAAACCACCAACATTCAATAACACTGCCTATAAGCTTCTACAATATATTCTGATGTCTGCAAGGATTCATGTCGCGTGCGGGTGGATGTCTCCCTCCGTTTCAGTATCAGCGGTTATCCTCAGTCAACTGCATTGCCTTATACCAAAAACTGAACGCCACTTTGAATGATACCAGGGAACGTTGCTGGCAAATATGGAACCCCTGGTTGAACTGTGCCAATTCCCTCAACTTACAGTATTTCCTATCCGATTGAATACTTACTTTGGTACCTGGAAGACTTAACTGCTTGTTCTCAACCCCCCTACTCTTTCTATATCTTCTGACCGGGAGAGTTGCGAGAGCTGAACTTTCTTCACTCAGTACTACTCTATTCATGTAACTTATGACGTAGGATGGGTTCCTACTGTTTTGCAAATGTTTTGTTTTATTATTCCATACTTCTTCAAATTATGTTTGATGCTCAATCAATACTACTGGAGATCTCTTTTCACCCATTCTGTACAAAGTCTTCAAGTCTTCCTCGTGCCAGGGTTTGGGTAGTCCGACTGTGTATTAGATGATACAATGGCTGACCGTAACTGGAGCTTATTATTTCGCAATAAAGCTGCTAGTTGGGTAAACCTTTCCCACCGCAGCCATTTTCCATTTTTGTTATTTATTTCCTGTGATCCAACAGTCATAACTTTTTTATTTTTCTATTCACATAAACGTATGATAGCTTGCATTTTGTGGAACAAGATGTTCTTTCTAATGGCACCATACATATTAATATTTAATATTCCATACAATGTACTGGGAAGCTAGAAAAAAAATTATTAATAAGGTAGCATTGGAAAAAAAATGCAATAGTACCACTGTTTTACAGCTTTCAACATGCTGCAAAAATGACACATTGCCTTTATTGTACAGGTCAGGATGATTACAGTAATACTAAATATATGTAGTTCTGGTTATGTTTAAATACTCAAAAAAAGAAGTCTTTGCATGTCCATATTCTAACAACCCATAACATTTTTACTTTTCCAATTGCAGTAACAGTTATATTTTAATACAAGCATTTAATTTACTGTATCTTTTATTGACACGCAGGCAAAACTTTTTGTGGAGTGAAATTGAAAAGAAAAATGCAAATCTGCCACTGTTTTTAGGATTTGTTTTCACAGTGTTCACTTTCACTGTGTACTATAAATGACACAACAAACTTACCCTGTGGGTCAGTACGATTAAAGTGAAACCAAATGTAAATCATTTTTATTGCCGAGAAAAATGAAGTATTATTATATGCAAATGAGTCTCTAGGAGGAACAGAGCTGTTGCCATTACACCTAGAGGCTCTGATCTCTCTAACTGCCATGCCCTCTGCACTTTAATTGACAGGCCAGGCAATGTGCACATCATCACACCTGGCCCTGTCAATCAAACTGCAGAGCGTGCAGCAGTTGCAAAGAGACAGAGCCTCTAGGAGTAACAACAATGCCCCTGTTGCTTCTAGAGGCTAATTGCATATATCACTTCATTTTTCGCAGCAAGGCGAGCACATATGCATATGGAACCAACACAGGTGACTTCAGCTGCCAAGAATACATGCAACAGCCAGTTTGTTAGGTATAAATCTGCTGATAGATGCCCTTTAAAGCACTTGTTAACGATTGTTTTTTTTTTTTTTTTTTTATTCGACCCCCTTCCCAACAGCCTGTGATTAGAAGCATACTTAACTGTTCCTGCATCCATCAATCCCTGTCTGTCTTCACTGCACTTCAGTTCATGCATGTAAATTACCAGCATGGATGGAGGGTCCTGTGAACTATTACAGCCAATGACTGGCCTCAGCAGTGATGTGCCATATCACAATAGACACCAGTCATTAGCCACAGCCACACCAGTGACCTCTGTCCATGACAGAGGTTTATAAGGGGTGGGCAGGGGCGTAACTATAGGGGAAGCAGGGGAAGCGGCTGGTTTGGGGCCCTGATCCAGAAGGGGCCCATCCAAGAGGAGGGCCCCTCAACATTTTTACATAATGAAATGATATACAATGGCAGTATAGACAGTGTAGAAAACGGATGGAACAGCTGCCGGGCCTGGTCTAAGAGAGCAATCTTTACTAGCCACAGGAAAGGGGGCGGCATGAAAGGAAGGGGTTGTGAAAAACTTATTGGGGGAGGGGGCCCCATTCAAAAATTTGCTGCGGGGCCCAGTCATTTCTAGTTATGCCACTGGGGGGGGGATGGTATAGCTCCTTATTCTCTAAATATGCAAACTGACACCAAAATAAACTATTAAAATGGGTTCTAAAACTATTAAAATGTATACAATAAATTTGCAGAAAATGTAAAAAAAAAAAAAAAAGCTGGAAAATATAATGCGATTGAATTGAGATGAACAACTTAACTTCTTTAATTTTCTGTTAGTGTATACAAGTTTTCATGAACAGGATGATTATGGTGACTATTTAAGTTGGCATGGGTATGTTTATTTTTATTATTTGCATTTATTATATTTTTTTAATATATATATTGCAGCAAAATATGTCAATATGTCCTATAAGCGGTCCCTTTGCCCTTTTCCACTTTAAATCGGACATACAAAAGAGCTCCAGTTACAAGGGAAAACAGCCCCTATTGGAGCCTTGTACATATGCAAAGCCGATCTGGGTCTGCAAAGACCCAGCATCTCTGCTCAAGAACACCTGGCAATCATGTGATCATCTGGTCCAATAGATGAAGCTGCATAGATGCTTCGTCTATTCTCATTAAGCATTATGTACCAAGGAAAGGAGAAGACAGAAACAGTAATCAATCATTCTGTCATCTCCTTGGGTCCCTGTCTGTCAGTGCACAAGGAAGTGGAGGTCCCTTTTGTGTACTTAAAAGGGTTGTGTCACAATATATTGATTAACTATGAAGATAATGTGTGCCCCCATTGTAATTATTTTAACTCTTCGCATTTTACTATGTTATTAAGATTTTTCTTTTTACTATGGGGGAAAACATTATCTATCTGAGTCCGTTGACATTTTTTTTGTTCTGCCCCATTAAAGAACAAAAATATTGGAATCACCAATCCGTTTTACGAAGAAAAACTCCTAGTGGATCACAATGACTACAATACAATTTCTGTTGAGTTTCTGTCAGGGAACCGTGCATTGTACTGGACAAAGTAATGCAGTGCTCTGTCCAGCTTTTTTAGTGGCTCAAGTGGAGTCTCCAACAGAAATCTGAACAGAGCCTAATGTACAGTTGATTCAAATGGTGTACCTTGTGGACTTGTTGCAAGTTTTTCGCCCTGCCCTTCTATGAGCAAACTTAATAGTAAATATGATTAGGTTAGTGAGAATGAGGTGGAAAAAGATCCAACTGCGCCCTGTAACCATGCTGCAATAGCTACATCACTGTGGGAAATATAGAAGTGTTTAAACCAAAATTATTATTTTGTTTAATTTTAGATACATTTGGATATAGTTGTTGCAAAAGTCCACATCGTGCCTTTTAAAAAAATAGACTCTAATAGAACATCAAAGTTGATTTCATTTTTCAGCCCATTGTCAAATTACAAAAAAGATGTATAATGAGTGCCTTGAATAAAATTCGATTATAAAACACAATATTTTACAAAGAAATAGTGCTGCAGAAGGAAAAACATGAACATTTACAGTATTTTTATTTGAAAATGAGAATGAAGCCAGGTATAGCTGATGTTTACTCTGACTGATGTTTACTCTGACTTTTTTAGCCAGCCTTCACTGCAGAAGTTTTTGATCTGAAATTTACAAATACATTTTGTATTTTAAGGAATTGAGTCTCACTGGGACACATCTTGTACATACACTTGATCACTTTAAAAGAAGAAATCCAGCCAAAATCTCATCACTGTGAGATCACATCCATAAAGAACGTGATGTTGGACAGGCACCGATTTCTAAAACAAGTACTAAGAATGTTGTGTTAAATTTTCAGTAACTGAAGACTCTGAGCATTGTCAAAATGGTTTGGAATAATGTATGAAATACAGCTAACAGAAACTATAATGTAATGCAAACTTGGTATATACTGCAATACAAAGGGTGAATCTCCTTAAAATTGCTCACAGAGCAATTCCTCTGCTATTGTAATGCATTTTCATCATGGCCTTTACTTTGATAAAGCCAAATTCTTGCACTGAAGCTTGTCCATCTCTTGGCTGATATTACCTTCTACTGTGTCACATTGAGCAAGTAGACCCTATAAAATAAAGTAATTGTTGTAGTTTATTCAGACAGAAAATCTGATTATATCATTGTAATTCTCTTCAAAGGTATTTATATTTGGATAAAGACATAAAAACTGGCCATAAACATTATACAAGTGAACCTATTATGTATAGGGGCAGCCCTAAGTTCCCTTAAAAGAACACTAAACATGGAATCCAAAGAAAAGGAAAGAACAACCAATAAAACAAACACAACTACTTTTTTGTATTTTTTCTGTTTTACAATTACAGACCATGAAAAATAAAGTAGAAAAGCACTCTTTTCTTAGGCCGCAGCCACGTCTTTTCCCCTTCCCTCTCTGTTGCTAGTAGTGCAAGTGAGCCAGAAAGTTCAGGAGATGCAGGCTAGTTTTAGGCTACTTTATTTTTGTCTACACTGTGAGTGTGACCATTTTGATAAAAAGGAATCTCCTGGTTACTAATAGTACAAAATAGATTTGGTAATGACAGACATAGTACCAGCTGTAGTACACACATAGTAAAAGCCATAGAACATACAGCTGAATAGCTAGTCTACATAATTATGCAGTGATAATTTAGCCCTTCACTGCATAATTGGGCAGATTTGGAAAACTGGGTGGAATATGTAGTTATGCTAGAAAACAAACTAAGCACATATACACACTAATGGAAGCTGAAAAAAGGACTTCTGGAAAACTTAAACGGCTTGTCCTATCTCTCTGTGACTAAGGCGGAAGGGGACTAAGCGCTGACCACCAGGTGGCTGGGAAACATGGGAGCGGGCTGGCACTCCACGGTTTCAGATGCTCCTATTGCAGAGCTTGAGGGCTAAGCAATCTGCATAGCACAACAAGCTATACTGATTTCAAGTCAGCGGAGAAAGCTGGCATGCCTGCTGTTTCCCAGCCACCTGGTGATCAGTGGCTAGTCCCATTGTGCATTAGTAACAGTGAGATGGGACAACCCCTTAAATGTTATTGAGCTGGGAATAACAAAGTATAAACTGCTAGTGATGCTTGGGCAATGATCACACAATTAAGTTGGCGCACCCTTTATTTGGGGTTTTGCATCAGGGGATATGTTGAGGCAAGGTCACGTTAATACTGAGTGGCATTTTCCCTTTTTTTGAAATTTGAAATACAGGCTGTCACTCTGGCATGATAATGGTCTTACAGTTGCTCGATATCCTCCTGTGGTATGTCACTTCAAGCTCTTTCAACTTGGAATTGTAGTTCAGTCAAGGTAGTTGTTGGCTGCTGTGCATGGGAGATACCTTGCAACTACCCAATCCTAGACATTGACATAGCCAGGGGAGCTGCTGGATACCCAGAAGAGCATGTTGTGCAGCATAGGCAATGTGTGGGTGGGTATTATTGGAACACCATGTCTCCAGAATGATCACTAATGGCTCCCCACGATTCACTCTAGTAGGCAGGATGAGCAAACGCAGTACAGAAGCACAAAAACAGTTCTTTACCAGAGTTCAGTGTTTATTCACACTTGGCAGCTTTCACAGAACAAAAAACAACTTCACCTTAGTTTTAAGTCCTGGTGTTCAGTTCACACTATAGTGCAGATACCGTGGATAGAAATCAAGCTGCAGGTAACGCGTATAGTGGTGAAGTTTTGGTGTGTGTTCACACCTTGCAATGGATCTGCTTAAAGGGTTCAAGTCCTGAACATCGTCGACCTGTCCTCCCAGACAGGTTGCAAGCATGCATCCAGGCACAAGCACCTTAACACAGACAGGCATACTGCACTCCAGCTGGCTTTTAAGTGAGATCCAGTCCGGTGCTTGACCTCACCTACCTGTCAATCAGTCTCAGCAAAACATACTGGGAGGAAAATATCTCTTATCTAGCAAGCAACCCCTTACTGTATCACCCCCCTTGTTCAAACTTGAGGGGGTGAACACTCACCAAACAGTGCACCTGGAACAGGGCATCCGCATTCCCCTGTAACCGGCCTGATCAGTGCCCAACAGTGAATTTGAAGCTCCGTAGAGACAAGAACCATCTGGTTAACTGGGCATTACTCTTTTTTGCTTGACTCATCCACTTGAGAGGGGAGTGGTCGGTCACTAGATGGAACTTTATCCCCAACAGATAATAGCTGAGAGACTCAAGTACCCATAGGATGGTCAGGTACTCTCCGTCCACTATATTGTACCTGGTCTCGGCTGGGGTGAGCTTGCTGCTCAGGAAAACAACGGGATTCTCCTCCCCGATAATTTACTGAGACAGTACAGCCCCGAGGCCTACTTCGGAGGAATCGGTCTGTACCACAAACTCCCTTTTGCAGTCGGGTGTCACCAGGACCGGCCGACTTCAAAGCAAAAAAAGTCTCTTCTGCTTGGTCATTCAAGCGAACCATCGCCGACTTTTGACCTTTTAAGAGCCCTGTCAATGGAGCAGCTAGAGAAGCAAAGTGGGGAACAAACCTCATATAATACCCCACCATCTCCAGGAACAATTTTAATTGCCTGGTGGTGACAGGATGTGGCCAACTCCGTATTGCCTCTATCTTATTCATCTGGGGTTTGATGACTCCACATCTAATGACATACCCTAACGTAGCCATGCAGGCCAAATGGCAACACCTCATACTGATATAACCCCTCGGGCATGATAAAGGCCGTTTTCTCCTTGGAAATCTCCATTAAGGGCACTTGCCAGTACCCTTTTGTGAGGTCCACCCGGGGCATGGTGGACCGAATTAACTCATCCACCCGGGGCATGGGATATGCATCTGTAACATAACGTGAATTCAAAAGATTTGAGAATGAATAAGCTTACGCAGGCTATGTGAATAAATATATTTACTAAGTGATTAAAAATACGATAAAACAAACAAGTCACATAAGGAATAATAAAAAGTAAATAAACATCAGTAGCCTAAATGGGGTGGAGACTCCATTGATCATGCTATAACCCTTGGCTGTCTACCCAGTTATAACACATGACTGACACCCCAGGGTGTACAAGAGAGATAGGGAAATCATACTCACATCCTACCTAGAATGGAGAGCCTGGTGGAGTCTTGAGGCTCATAAGGTCCTTGAACTTCGCAATGGCCCTTTCAACGCTCCATATGCCCAGAAACTTACAGTGGGTTGGGTCATCGTGGGAATGTATGTCTCGACAGAGCCCGCAGACCCTGCCAAATACACTCCTTCAGAACTGACATATTAATAGGGGGACGAACTTCTTACTTCAGGCAGTGTCCTAACCACTACTATGTGCAAGAGGTTCCTTGCCAAAATATTCTAAAAACTTGTTCATCAGAAAGTAGCTTAATTCCCAAGGAGTCAGCTGCAGAAGAATGTTCCTTGACAGAAGGGCAGCATGTAGAAAGGCCTTCAGGACCTCAATTGGAGCCCTCTTCAAGCCCTTCCCAGCTTTGCAGTTCTCACACAGTTTATCATAATGAATCCTATTTCTTCACTGACAACAAGCCTTCTGATTAGAGATGAGCGAACTATAAAAAATAGTTCGGTGTTCGGGTTGTGGTAATCGCCGCATCCCGTTATGGATTCCACTACCGCGGACTATCCCGGCATATGGAATCCATAAGGGGCGGCTTCCACGAACCCGAACTTTGAAAAAGCCAAAGGACCTGGGGTGACATCACCGTCATGTGATCAGTGCAGGGAGCGTGGCTCAGCACTGGATTTGTGAGCCTTCAAGTCAACCATTTGACAATGAGTTTAATTCTGTAAAGGAAGTATCTTCTGAACGTTCTATAAAGGAGGTTCCTTCAACATAGGAAGAGTTTATTTCAGAAACTTTGCAAGAACCTTCAGTTCCATCTGCAGTTGTTGATTGCACCCAAGAGGACAGTTTTCTGCTACAGAGGGATCTGGATAGATTGGAGGCTTGGGCAGAAAAATGGCAGATGAGGTTTAACACTGACAAATGTAAAGTTATGCACATGGGAAGGAATAATGCAAGTCACCTGTACATATTAAATGGTAAAACACTCGGTAACACTGACATGGAAAAGGATCTAGGAATTTTAATAAACAGCAAATTAAGCTGCAAAAACCAGTGTCAGGCAGCTACTGCCAAGGCCAATAAGATAATGGGTTGCATCAAAAGGGGCATAGACGCCCGTGATGAGAACATAGTCCTACCACTTTACAAATAACTAGTCAGACCACACATGGAGTACAGTGTACAGTTCTGGGCTCCTGTGAACAAGACAGACATAGCAGAGCTGGAGAGGGTTCAGAGGAGGGCAACTAAAGTAATAACTGGAATGAGGGATCTACAGTACCCTGAAAGGTTATCAAAATTAGGGTTATTCACTTTAGAAAAAAGACAACTGAGGGGAGATCTAATATATCAGGGGTCAGTACAGAGATCTGTCCCATCATCTATTTATCCCCAGGACTGTGACTGTGACAAGGGGACATCCTCTGCGTCTGGAGGAAAGAACATTTGTACACAAACATAGAAAAGGATTCTTCACTGTAAGAAGCAGTGAGACTATGGAACTCTCTGCCTGAGGAGGTGGTGATGGTGAGTACAATGAAGGAATTCAAGAGGGGACTGGATTTATTTCTGGAGTGTAATAATATTACAGGCTACAGCTACTAGAGAGGGGTCGTTGATCCAGGGAGTTATTCTGATTGCCTGATTGGAGTCGGGAAGGAATTTTTTCCCTTAAGTGGGGAAAATTGGCTTCTGCCTCACAGGGTTTTTGCCTTCCTCTGGATCAACTTGTAGGAAATAGGCCGAACTGGATGGACAAATGTCTTTTTTCGGTCTTATATACTATGTTACTATAGTTCTTCCCAGTCTTCAACAGATGAGCACCTTCATTTTGCTCAGCCTTTTCTGGAAACCACAGGGAAAAGTTCGCCGCCAATGTCCATGACAAATACTGCATGTCAACAACCCAAGTCTGTACGTACAAAGACAGATCCCATTTCAGAAGTGAAAAGCCGACATGAGCATTCGCATTCATGATCCATAGACAGAAAGCAATCTACATCTAAATCAGCCTCACAAAACAAGTGCCATCGCTCTAAATGTTTGACAAGATCAAGGAGAACCAAGTCTCGCTCAGCTTCTAATGAAAGCAACAGACAATCTCCTGTAGTAAAAAGAAGAAATCCAGATCTGCATAAAAGATCACTCAAGAATAAACCAGAAAAGATGGGAAATATTCCTGTGCCATCTGGCATTTTCAAAGAGCACAACCTTTATAAGCTTCGGTGGAAGCAGGTACAATATCTCGCCAGTCAGTTCTGGAAAAGGTGGAGAAGAAAGTACCTCTGCCTCTTGCAAGAACGCAGACGGTGGCAAGGCCTAATTTGAAGGAAGGAGATTTTGTTCTGTTAAGAGACAAACAAGTTGATAGTCTCAACTTGTCTACTGGACTTATTACTAAAGTCGTATCCAGTTCGGATGGGAAAGTTTGTAAAGTGGACGTAAGAACCGCGAGAGGTGGAGTGATCAAGACCTTCTTCCTCCCCGTTACAGAAGTAGTGTTACTCATGCCTGCAGAACTTCCAAGTTGAGATCCCTTCTACAAAAGATACCCATGATCTTCTAAGAATGTTTCCAGTACCAGCTCTATGGCCTACACTGAAGACATATCCTTTTTGGTTTGAATAAATGTTCATTGCATGTTTCCTTTTCAGGTTTATGGACATTATTCATCTGTTTATTCATCAGGTTTATGGACATTATTCATTGTTATTTTTTACAGTTCCATTGTATGCATACAGGTCCTTCTCAGAAAATTAGCATGTTGTGATAAAGTTCATTATTTTCTGTAATGTACTGATAAACATTAGACTTTCATATATTTTAGATTCAATACACACAACTCCAGTATCTCCTAGGGACCCTGCCCTCTAGAAAGGAACTTACTGTCTATAACACTAGAACCAAGACCTGATTTCCCAGGTTAAAGTTCTGGACCCAAGCCGCTCTGTGCTCGCTGGGCTGCCTCCATATGCTCCCTAACAAGTGGCAACACTGTCTATCTCTTGTATTTTGGTGACATATTCAATGAAACTCTTATGTGGAGTGGGCTGTTGTTCCCACGCCTCCTTGGCCACGTCCATCAGGCCGCGGGGATGTCTACTATATAGCAGTTTGAAGGGAGAGAACCCAGTAGAGGCCTGGGGCACCTCTCGCACTGAAAACATTATATAGGGAAGAAGGAGGTCCCAGTGTCTCCCATCTTTGGGCACCATTCTTTAAAGCATGCTATAGCATAGCTAAACAGAATTCATGATCCCAGGAAAGCTAGGTAACTTATGATACGGACATATACTAAGTCTACCTGAATACATCCTTTTTCTCACTCTCAAACTGTACCATAGCTAGGCAGATTTGTCATTTAGCGTCCCAAGAAAGCTGGGTAACCCATTATGTGGAACTGTAACACTACTCACAAACAGTGCCACAGGTTTGTCTAGGGTACAACTATGTGGAGCTGTAACAGAGACAGCAGAATACTAAATCTACCAAGATAAACAGCCCACTTTATTCCTAAATAGTGCCATAGCTAGGCAGATATGCCTTTCAGGGTCCTGGGAAACATGGGGTACAACCATGTGGAGCTGTAATACAGACTGAAGAATAATAAACCTACAAGGATTGATCACCCTCCTCAGTCCTAAATAGTGCCATATCTGGACAGATTTGCCTCCCACGAATCTAAGAAATCTGGATTACTAGTACAATGTAAGAGAACCATTAAATGGACCATGTGTACAGCTCCACAAAACTTCCAGTGTCCAGCTTTCCAACACTGATGGATGTCAGCCAGCGAGAAACCCCTCTGCCTATACATGCAAGTTGACATTTAATTACCTGGGAAAGCTGGGTAACAATTCATGTGGTGTCAGTGCCCTGGTACAGTGTAGTATACCTGCACACATACATGGGAGGTTTTATTTCAGAAGCTGCTGAATTTCTGCAGTCACTCTTTCATCATGCTCTGGGTGTCCATATACAGCAGAGGTGGGGAATCTTTTTGCTACCAAGGGCCATTTGGATATTTGTAACATTGTTCGCGGGCCATACAAAATTCTCAACTTAAAAATGTGACTGCTGTATTTGGTCCAGGGGTGTGAAATTCGTATCGTCTGATGCCCAGGACATGTAGTTCCGGGCGCCGGGCAAGTAGTTTGTGCAGGTATCTTAGCCCTCATACAGGCAAGTAGCAGGGCTAGGACGGCGGCGGGTTTTCAGCTGATGCCGGTCCTGCAGCACGGTCAGACTGCTTACCGCACTGTGGTCAGCGCTGTGCAGGCCGGAAGTCGGGAGCAGAGGAGTGAGCCGCGGGACAGAAGTCATCCAGCTCCCAGCAGAAGTGCAGAGTCAGCAAAAGTGGCTGAAGTAGTAGTGGGAGTTCCTGTCTCCTCACATGGTGGCAGCCCTTGCCCTGATAGTCCAGCAGGTAGTGTGTGTTGTACCTGCAGGGTGTGTGGTGACTCCTCTGGGTGAGCTGTGGAGGATGCTCTCCTGTCAGGCTGCAGCTCTGCTTCTTCTCCCTGGTGCTAAAGCTAGGAGTCCTGCCTTCCTCTTTGTGCTGCTAGGTTCCAGCCACTCACTCTCCATGTATGGGGTGGGAAATGCCCCATTATGGCATGTACATAACATTAAAGGGATTCACTGCCCAGAATGGCATATACATTAAAGGGATTCACTGCCCCAGTAAGAAATATAGAATATGCCATACTGGGGCAGTGAATCCCTTTAATGTACATGCCATACTGGGGCAGTGAACCCATTTAATGTACATGCCATAGAGTATAACGTCTCCTTGTGGCCCCCATACAGTATAAAGTCTCCTTGTGGCCCCCGCCCCCATACAGTATAACGTCTCCTTGTGGCTTTCCCCCATACAGTATAACGTCTCCTTGTGGCCCCCGCCCCCATACAGTATAACGTCTCCTTGTGGCTGCCCCACACAAGTAGATTGAGCCCCCGCTTTAGTCCTTCGACAAGTAGTTTTTTTTTAAATTTCCACACCCCTGTGGGCTAACATATAACTTCCTTAGGCCCCTTTCACATCTGCGATTTAGCTTTCCGTCCTAGAGTTCCGTCTTTGGGGCTCTAGGACGGAAAGATACTGATCAGGATAATCCTAATGCATTCTGAATGGAGAAAAATCCATTCAGGATGCATCAGGATGTCTTCTGTTCAGTATGTAAAAGTTTTTGGGACGTTGACAAAACCTCAGCATGCTGCGGATTTGTCTCCGTCCAAAAATCCGGAAGACATGCCGTAACGCCGGATCCGGAATTAATGCCCATTGAAGTGCAGTAATCCGGTTCCGGAATTAAGCTAAACGTCGTTTTGGCGCATCGCCGGATCCGACGTTTAGCTCTGCGCATGCGCAGCCGCAGTTCCGATCGGGGCCCCAGTGTAAACTGGGGCTCCGATCGGTTACCATGGCAGCCAGGACACTACTGAAGTCCTGGCTACCATGGTAAGTACTCCGCAGCAGTGTACTTACCTGCGCTGCTGCCTCCGGGCACTCCTTCATGACGTCACAGGTCCGGGCGGCGCATTGATCTATGCGCCGCAGGGACCTGTGACGTCATGAAGGAGCGCCCGCCGGCCGCAGTGCAGGTAAGTACACTGCTGCGGAGTACCATGGCAGCCAGGACTTCAGTAGCGTCCTGGCTGCCATGGTAACCTGAAAGCATTTTGAAGACTGATCAGGATCCTGATCAGTCTTCAAATGCTTTCAGGCGACTTGCGTTCTGACGGATCCAGCGGGACGGAAGTGCCCGCCAGATCCTCAGAACGCAAGTGTGAAAGAGGCCTTAGTAAGTTACATAAACTGGTGCCTGCTCTATTTATTACATATTGTACAGTTGCTATTTTGACCACATATAGCAGTCTAATTTTTAAGTTCAAAACGTTAAGTATTTAATTCTTTATTTGGCATTAATGGCAGCCAAGCTAAAGCCAGGGAGGTCCAAAGAGGGGTTCACCCAGCATCCACTCTCCCTGTCTTTGTCCCTTTCTCAGTCTCAGATCTGCCCCCCACCTCCATCAGCCTCCTATCAGACCCCCCAGCCTATATCAACCTCAGATCAGACTCCCATCAGACCTCCCAGCCTCAGATGAGACCCCCATCAGACCCTCCCCAGCCTCAGATCAGACCCCCATCAGACCCTACCTAGCCTCAGATCAGACCCCAATCAGACCCTCACTAGCCTCAGATCAACCGCCATCAAACCTCCCAGCTTCAGATCAGATCCCCATCACACCCTCCCTAGCCTCAGATCAGACCCCCAGCATCAGATCAGACACCCATCAGTCCCCCCAGCATCAGATCAGACCCACAGACTCAGGTCAGACCCCCCAGCCTCAGGTCAGACTCCCATTAGACCCCCCAGCCTCAGATCAGACCCTCCCTAGCCTTAGATCGGCCCCCATCAAACCTCCCAGCCTCAGATCAGACCCCCATCAGACCCTCCCTAGCCTCAGATCAAATGCCATCAAACCTCCCAGCCTCAGATCAGACCCTCCCCAGCCGCAGATGAGACCCACATCAGACCAGATCAGATCAGAGGTTTAAAAAATAAATAAACAAATAAATAAACCTCTCCAGCTCCGGACGGCACTGCCACTCGGCTGATTTACTTACCCTCCATGGTCTTCTTCTTTCCGCTGCACTGTACCGTGACCTGACAGCTCATAGTGCGCGTCTAAGTGCACTACGTCTTGACACTGTACGTGTCAGGACACAGAGCGGGAAAGACTTTGGATCCATAGTCATTAGCATTCTCATTGTGTTCTGGCAGGGGGCCGGGAGCCACATGAGAGGATCTTGCGGGCTGCATTGTGGCCCGCGGGCCGGAGGTTCCCCACCCCTGATAAACAGGGATAGGTGTTAAGTCCTGCTCCTTGTTGGGCACAAAGTCAGTCCCCAGCCAAAGATGTAATGGCTGAGATGAAGGAAACATTTATCTGAATGCAGGAAATCTTAACACTGCTTTCTGTAGCACACTGCAAAGGTCAATGCAGACAGAACTACAAATAGTTTTCCAGGGTTTAGTGGTTCTTTGAAGGCAATGCATCATTAGAATTTTTTAAATAAATTAAAAACACATAATAAAAAGTATTTCTTTTGTAGAGAAAGTTTTCTACACATGGTCTGTGACCAGTGCAGAGGCCAGTGTATTGGAAGAGGATATAGATTATTTAACAATCACCAATTATGACAGTTGGATTCTGTTTCATCTATTTACCCCTTCACGCATTATGACGTACCTGTACGTCATAATGTGTGAGGGGATGTATGGAGCGGACCCGCTAAATACGCGCCAGGTGCTGGCTGTATCATACAGCTGGCAGCCACCTGCACTGACAGGGAGTGGCGATTGCACAGCCCCTGATTGCGGCACCTGTGAGTGAAGGCAGAGGAATGCAGCTCCCTCTGTCTTCCGATCAGAGCCCCCGCAGTTAAATGTACTAGGCCTCTAAGGGGTCTTATAGTTTAAAAAAAAAGTTAAAAAAGTTAAAAAATAAAAGAAACACAAGTATATTAAAAGTTTAAATCACCCCCCCCCCCTTTTCCCAATTTAACAATAAAAAAAACATATTAGGTATTGCCGTGTCCAAAAATATCTGAACTATTAAAATATAAAAACATTTTTACGGTGAAAACGTCGTAAAGGAAAAAAAAATTAAAAACACGCACTCGGCATTTTTTGTCATCTTGTCCCCCTAAAAGTTTAACAGTGATCAAAAACAAGTACATACCACAAAATTTGGTACCAATAAAAAAATTAAATACAGTCCGTTACGCAAAAAAAATAAAAAACAAGCCCTCATACAGCTCTGTAGAGTAAAATATAAAAAAGTTATGGCTGTCAGAATATGCAAATGAAAAGTAAATGTACATTTTTTTCAAAGACTTATTTTTTTAGAAGTAGTAAAACAAAAAAAAAATCTATGCATGTTTGGTATTGCCCATTGAGCCGCAGAATAAGGACATCGGCTCATATTCGCACAGTAAAAGCTGTGATATCAAAACTCCAAAAACGGTGGAATTTATTTTTCTAAATTTTGGCACACATTTTTTTTTTCCGTTTTCCAGTACAAGATATGATAAATTAAATAGGTGGCAAACCGCTACAGGTGAAACCTGAAAAATTTTAATATCGTGCAAAAGTTTATTTATTTCAGTAATACAACTTAAAGAGGACCTTTCCCCGGTCCAAAGTTTGTTAGTGAAAGGTATGTACATGCAGAGCGGCACCTAGGGATGTCCCTGCACTTACTTGTATCCCTGGGTGCCGCTCCGTTCGCCCACTGTAGCCCCCAGTACCGGCGCACGCGCTGCTGCTAGTTTTGCCTTGGACGGACACATCCTCTTTTGCCCTGGGCGTCTCCTTCTCCCAGGCTGGACCGCTGGCCAATCGCAGCGCTCAGATCATATCCTGCAACCTCCCAGGATATGAGCTGAACGCTGCGATTGGCCAGCGCTCCAGCCTGGGAGAAGGAGATGCCCAGGGCAAAAGAGGATGTCTCCGCCCAAGGCAGAATTAGCAGCAGCACGTGCGCCGGTATCGGGGGCTACAGCGGACTAACAGAGCGGCACCCAGGGATACAAGTAAGTGCAGGGACATCCCTGGGTGCTGCTCTGCATGTACATATCTTTCACTAACAAACTTTGGACCGGTGAAAGGTCCTCTTTAAAAGGTGAAACTAATATATGAGATAGACTCATTACATGGAAAGCGAGATATTTGAAGCCTTTATTTGTTATAATTTGGATGATTATGGTTTACAGTGTTGTGGAAATTATTATGATGTGTTTTTTAATATTGTCATCGTGTCTCTCAGTGTGTAAACCACTGGAAGTGGATATCTTGCTGCGGATATAGAGACGCAGCAAGCAGTGTTTTCTTGGCGAATGGATAGATGCCGGCTGGGGCCCTCCGCCCAAAAGGCGGATTTATTGGCTTGGCGTGTATGCATTTATTAAGAGAACAATATACGGAAAGGAACGTGCATTCGTTATTTCCAGTGTGCCTGATCAACCGCTGGAGATGGTGACGCTGTTCCTATAAGTAGGCCCACATAAGAATCCTGGTGAGCCTTGTTGAGCATTGATCACTGATCGGTGCTGAACAAGACTCCCCTAGTGGTGACTGAGAGACATGTTGTGGTATTCTTTCTGTGGGTGTGTGTGTCATCACTTCCTGTATGTCTGTACTGTACCTGAAGGGAGTGGTCAGGTGTTGGGCCCGCCCACTTCCTATTTGTTATCCCTTGGTCTATGTAAATAAAGAAAGGTTCTGTGAGGGCAGTGTCTCTACAGATCTCAACCATGAAACATCTTAACTCATTACTGGGATAGTGCGGCCTTTCCTTACACAAAAGAGCTGATACACGTGCTTGAGAGCGCGGGTAAGGGAAATTACTACAACAACAGCTTATGAAAACCCAAAATTTATAATCTCAGAAAATTAGAATATTGCATAAAATCAATAAAAAAAGATGTTAAATAGAAAAATGTAGTACCCTTGAAAAGTATAATCATGGATATGTACTTAGTACTTGGTTGGGCCCCTTTGCATCAATTACTGCCTAAATGCGGCATGGCATGGATGCTAACAGCCTATGGCACTGCTGAGGTGTTATGGAAGACTAGGATGTTTCAATAGCAGCCTTAAGCTCTTCTGCATTGTTCGGTCTCATATCTCTCATCTTTCTCTTGGCAATGCAACATAGATTCTCTATGGGGTTCAGATCAGGCGAGTTTGCTGGCCAATCAAGCACAGTAATCCCATGGTCATGAACCATGTTTTTTTACTTTTGGCAATGTGGGCAGGTGCCAAGTCCTGCTGGAAAATGAAGTCACCATCTCCATAAAGCTCGTCTGCGGAAAGAAGCATGAAGTGCTCCAAAATCTCATGGTAGACGGCTGCGTCGACTCTGGGCTTAATGAAGCACAGTGGACCAACACCAGCAGATGACATGGCTCCCCAAATCAACATAAACTGTGGAAACTCACACTGGACTTCAAGCATCTTGCATTGTGTGCCTCTCCATTCTTCCTCCAGACTCTGGGTCCTTGTGAAATGAGATGCAAAAGTTGCTCTCATCAGAAAAGAGGACTTTGGACCACTGAGCAACAGACCAGTTATTTTTTTCTTCAGCCCAGGTAAGACGCTTCTGACATTGTTTGTTGTTCAGGAGAGGCATGACAAGAGGAATACGACTTTTGAAGCCCATGTCCGTCTGTGTGTGGTGGCTCTTGATGCACTAACTCCAGCCTCAGGCCACTCCTTGTGAAAATCCCCAACACTTTTGAATGGCCTTTTCCTGACAATCCTCTCCAGGCTGTAGTCATCCCTGCTGCTTGTGCACCTTTTTCTTCTACACTTGTGCCTTCCACATAACTTTCTATGAATGTGCTTTGATACAGCAATTTAGGAACATCCAACTTCTTTTGCAATTACCTTTTGAGGCTTTCCCTCCTTATGGAGGGTGTCAATGATGGTTTTCTGCACAACTGTCAGGTCAGCAGTCTTTCCCATGATTGTGATTCCTACTGGACCAGACTGAGAGACAATTTAAAGGCTCAGGAACGCTTTGCAGGTGTTATGGATTAATTGGCTGACCAGAGTGTGACACTTTGAGCCTAGAATATTGAACCTTTTCACAATAGTCTAATTTCCTAAGATTGTGAATTTAGGGTTTCATAAGCTGTAAGCCATAATCATACAAATTATAACACATTGAAATATTTCGCTTTGCATGTAATATTAGTTTAACACTTTCAGTTGCATTACTGAAATAAATGAACTTTTGCACGACATTCAAATTTTTCGAGTTTCACCTGTATGCGAAAGGAAAAATAAAAAGTTATGGTTATTGGAACGTGGGGAGGAAAAATCCAAAATGCAAAAATGAAAATAGGCATAGACTCCAAAGGGTTAAGGTGTTATCTTTCGTAGTACTCCTGTCTGTAATGATTAGGTAAATATTATGCACATAACAGGAAGTGTTAGTATATTATTAAGCTTAATTGCCAGTGTAAATACAGCTAGATTTTTTTTTAATATAGACAGCAACATGGACAATTAAAAATAACTGCCAAAAATATGTAAATATATAAAACTGGATTTAAATGGTCACTAAGCTTTCAAACAACTTTGCAGAATTCAATAGTATAATCTTATCAGATAAAAATACCTCTTCACCCCTCCCACTCCTAATTCCTTGATAAGTCAGTCAGAGATGAGACAGACTGACAGCTCGGTGAAAGATCAGATTACATGTGGCCCTAAAAAGTCTATATGGAGTGGAGTGGAGAAGTGAGCTGCTAGAGACAGGAAAATGTATTTTGTCTGATAGTATATACTACAAAGTTTCTTATATTTATTTGTACTATTGTTTATGCAAAGTTTGTTGAATGGTTACTGATCATTTAAACAAAAAGTCCTTTTGTGATGACATATTCCCTTTAATATTTGTTTCATCATGCTTGATGCTTTGTTCTCGTGGTAGATTAGTGCTAACACAGATGCCACACAGCTAGTTCTCCTCCTGTACTTATGGCATGAATGTTTAACCCCTTCATGACTTACACTGTACATGTACGAGAGTGAACAGCTCCCCTACACCCAGATCGAGGGAGCCATTCAGTTGCTATGACAGACTTGGGCATTCTGAAGGTCCTGAGGGCTGTAATAGCAAACTTCCTCTAATTGATAATATCTTGTACTGAAAATTGGGGAAAATTAAAAAACTAAATGCAAGTTCTCCATATTTTTCTGTGATTAGTTTTTATGGCATTGAATGTGCCCTAAAAATGACAAGGCAACCATATTCTGACAGAATAATTAAGGAGATAAATTTAATCACTGATTATGTCCCACTGACACAGGTGCATACACTGTGTGCACAATTATTAGGCAAGATGTATTTTTAAGGATTCATTTTATTATTGAACAAATACAGTGCTGTCGGTCAATTCTAAATGTAAATAAACCTCAAACCTGAATATTTAAGAAAGTTCAAGTGAGGTACCGACCTGAGAGGTGTCCCTGGGTCCCCAAGAGTGCCGGCGTGGAACCATGAGTACTAGCAAAGCTCAGATGGCGGCAGAGCGCCTTAAAGAATATGCCAGACAGGACTCTCAACATGGCGCTGCGGTCTCCTCACCGACACGTGCAGCCAGCACTAGAAGCCAGACGGCACAGCACCTACATCCTGACGCTGACCCTGAACCGGAGCTCACTCTGCAAACCTCACACCAACAACTAATGGCAGCCATCACTGGGTGTCAGGCCTCCTTTACCGGGAAGATTGAAGAGGTTAGAGTGGACTTGGGCCTACTACGCCATGATGTCCAACAGCTGTGAGAGAGGATCAAACTTACCGAGGCACGGGTATCGGACCTGGAAGATCAGACTGGCCCACTGTCGGCAAGACTCGCTGCTGTGGAGGCGTCGGTGGACCTGTGCCGTCAAAAATGTGACGATCTAGAAAACCGCGCACGGCGCAACAACGTGCGTATCAACGGCATGCCGGAACAGGCGGAGGGCCCTGACCCAGCAGCCTTTCTGGAGGGGTGGTTCAAGTCGGTATTTCCCAACGCGGCATTCTCATCCGCATACACGGTGGAAAGGGCCCATCGTGTTCCAGCCAGACCACTCCCGCCCGGTGCCCCTCCAAGGCCGCTCCTAGCCCGCATGCTAAACTGGCGCGACAGAGATCTCATATCGGCGCAAGCTAGGATCACACAAACCGTCACGCTGGGGTCGGCGAATGTATCCCTGTACCCGGATTTCTCCGCTGATTTACAGAAGAGGCGTGCTACCTTTGTCTCCATTAAGCGCCGGCTTAGAGAACTCAATCTCAAGTACTCAATGGTGTATCCAGCACGCCTGCGTGTCATGGATGGCGAAAAGTCACTCTTCTTCTCCAGCCCCACAGAAAGTGGAGGATTGGCTGTCCAGGAGACCCCGCAGTTCTTCTCCCAAGTAACCTTTCCTGTGATATGGTTCTTGCTACTATGCTGAGAAGAGGGTGTAAAGCATCCTGAAAGGACTAACTCCTTGTTTACCTTGATCCGCGGTTTGGTAACATATAGCACTACATATGTGTGTGGACTCGGGGACACTGAGGTTTATATCCATGCCGTTCAGCAAGTGTCACTGTTATCGGGGAGCCAGCTACTTAACCTGCACTGGCATTCCATCTTCTTACACCGTGCAGGTCCCCGCGCACATGACCATTTGCTACTTTGGTTATGCGTCTGTTTTAATGGTTAACCCAAGATTTGGGATGTTGAGAGTTATTCTCTTGTTATGTGTTACAGCTGAAGTATGTAGTAATCAAGCAAAGTATGTTCATCCTATCATGCACCTTTTCTGCCATTGTGAACCCCAGGGGCTCTATGCTTATGCCTATTATATAGTCTGTTATTTCACCATGGCGGATCTTAAAGTAATGTCATGGAATGTGGTATGGGAGGTCCCAGGAAGCAAATGGCTGTTTTCTCACATGTCAGAGGTCATGCTCCGCACATTCTAGGGTTGCAGGAAACCCACCTCACCATAGAAACAGGGGGAGAGTTAGGAAGCCCTGGGCACAATGGGTGGAGAGTGCTTATGGTAACTCATACTCTAAAGGGGTCTCCCTATTGATACACCGAAAGGTCTGCTGGGAACCGCATCACACAAGTGTTGACCCCTAAGGGAAATATGTATTTGTATATGCCCACGTCAATGGAGTACCATATGTAATACTGAATATGTACAACCCTCCTTCTGCTAACCTCTCACTGCCGGGTTTGCCGCACAATACCCATTGGCCAGAATTCTGGGCATGGGAGACCTTAACCTGCCGCTGGAAGAATCGAAGGACAGGTTCAGCAATCCATCCACTTCTCCCAAGGCCGACGGTCACCTAGCACTGCTTTGGCACGATTACTGTCGGAGCTGGGCTGGATTGACATTTTGAGAGAGAGGTATCCGGACCGAATTGAATACTCTTGTTTCACTCCCTCTAGGGGAGCTCTGTCTAGGATTGACTATCTCCTGGGAAACCCTGGCACCTATATGGCAGTAAAGGATATACATTATAGACCCCAAGGCCCATCTGATCATGCACCTATAGTTGCCTCGATCGCTAATCCTGACACAGTTGCACGAACCCCTAAGCAGCGTATCCACCCATTTTGGCTATCTTTAATGTCCTTAATCGACCGGGTACCTGACCAACTCCAAACTTTTCTGGCAATTAACTCACCTAACACTGACCCAGCCTTACTGTGGGAGACCTTGAAGGCCTTTTGCGTGGCTGCCTCAGATCCTCCATATCTTACATTAAGAAGTCTTCCCTCGTAGGGAGGAGGACCTGGGCGTCCAGTGCAAGAATGCGGAGCTTATGTATATCGCTAATCCTACGGAGGAGAACAGAGTGGATTGGATGTTGAAGGGCAGGCAATACATATCTCACCTACAAGAAAAGAGTGACCGTAGGATGCTTTTCTTGCAGCAGCAGACCTTTGAGCAGGGTAGCAGAGTGGGTAAGGTTTTGGCACAGGTTGTGCGTAGGAATACCATGGCTCCGCCAATATTACGCATAGCGGACCCTGACGGGGTAGTTATTAATGAACCTGAGGGGATTCTAGATCGTTTTGGGGAATTCTACCAAGACTTGTACAGCTCTATGTTTCAGTACTCTGCTTCTGCCCTGGAGGATTATATAGAGGAGGTCTCTCATCCGCAGTTGTCTGCCACAGATAGGGAGTTGCTGGATGAAGGGATTACATTGCAGGAAGTGACGGATGCAATCAAGGGATTAAACTTGGGAAAAGCCCCGGGACCAGATGGGATACCGCTGGAAGTCTTTCTACCTATATAGATACTCTGGGTCCGCAGCTGCTGCAAATGTATAAAGCATCTCTTGAGGCTGGTGCATAGACTTGCACATCAGGTTTGGAGGGCTGTAAAACTGCAACAGTACAGTGACCTACCAGATGATGTCCCATTGTGGAACAATCCAATGTTTCCTCATTTGCTACATTGTGAAGGGGAGAGTATTTGGAGGGAACATGGGATACACCATCTAAAAGATCTATATGAAAGTGGTATACTGTTTTCCTTCTCTCAGCTGCAGACCAAGGTTGGGCTTTTGCCTCACCTATAGATATCTGCAGCTGAGACATGCCCTTCAGGCTCAACTAAAGGCTATTGGGAGGTCAGTCTCAGCCTATCCACTCATTGGGGTCTTCATAACTCAGGGGCCGAGAGGACTAATTTCTACTCTCTACACCCACCTGCTTAACCTCAAACTGTCTTCCTCTCCCTTGGGAGCAGAGAGCAGGTGGAAAGGTAACATACCCACTTTATCAGATGAGGAATGGAGTGAGGCTCTAGATGCCCCTTTGGTTGCCACACCATCCCTTACTAACAGACTGACACAACTCTTCATCCTTCATAGATGCTACCTCACTCCGACCAGGCTTTTCAGGATGGGTAGGTTGCCTCATGCGGGATGCCATAGGTGTGCACAGATGGGTGCGGACTTCTGGCACCTCATATGGGACTGTACTTATATTCGCTCATTTTGGAGGTCAGTGGTGGACATTTTATCCACTATGATCCCGGGTACACTAGAGGTATGCCCCAAGGCTTGTCTCCTGGGAATACTTGAGGATGTTTCACGAACACACCACACACTCACCTTCATGAGAGAGACTCTTTTCCTAGCCAGAAAGGCGATTGCTCTCAGGTGGATGGCGGACAGGCCCCCCACGGTTAACCAATGGAAGGCTCTAGTTAACAATGTAATTCCCTTTGAGAAGATTATGTATACACGCAGGAAATGCCCTCAAAAATTCCAAAAGATATGGGGGCCGTGGTGTGCCTCTCCGCTGACCGTCACAACGGCCCATTTGCATTCTATTGCTTAGACATGTGCATCTCCCTGCCTCTCGATTCAATGTGAAGGAATATATCCAATATGTGGTCCACCAACCGATCTGAAAATGCTGTTTTTGATATGTTTTTAATGTCATGGGCTACTGGGGGATCACTGTCTTTGAATAGCCATAATGGCACACTGTACTATGTCTTGTGCATTATGTACTGTCATTGATGGAGTACAGTTAGCAGGAACTGATAAATAACGACAGACAGGCTTGATCCCAAACTAAGGAAATATAGGAGGGCCCTATAAATCCCTAAGAACTCTCCCAAACTACTGTGCACATGTACAAGTCCCGGTGGTAGACAAATACATGCCCTCGTACCTATAACTGAGTGATACCTGAATTCCCTATAGTAGTGATGTGTATGGGCACCGGCTCCCTGCACAGAATACGGAGGGAGTCAGGGTCACCTAGAATCAAGCCAGCAAAATAAACACAAAGTAAACGGAATGCACTTATCTTAGAGCAAAACAACTGCAGCCTCCAGCTGCACACACTTCATCCAGGAAGTAATATAAACCGCATGGAGAAGCAGTAAGGGAGGGAATATAAAGCAAACCAATTAATCAAGATAAGAGGCAGCTGAGGGAGAGAAAGGAACTGAGCAAAGTGAAACCAAAACAAAGAACGTCATACATAAGACAGGGAGGAACCTCTGACCGACCGTCTCCCAGAACCGACGGTGACATGTACTTTATGCATGATTTGCTGATTGCTATGTATCACACCTTGCTTGTAATTTTTTAATAAAGCGAGTTTAAAAAAAAGAGGTTGCCCAACCCTTACAATGCCTCCCCATACTCTCTGGCCGCTCACACAGGTTGTGCTTACCTCGCTCGCTAGCACTCGCATAGCTTCTGACGCCCGCTGCTAAATCTCCACGTTGCACAGATGAAAATTTCCAGCCTGCTATTGGCTGCCCTCCCCCAAATTGACGGGGAGATGCAGTGGCGGCCATGCTGCCATCAGAAGCTATGTGGGTGCCAGGAAGCCATTAAGTACAACCTCGGAGCATATGGGGAGACATTTTAGGGGTTGGATAACCCCTTTAACTATAATGGGGTCCGGTGATGATCCAGCTGCAATCTGGAAAATACACTACTCACAAAAAGTTAGGGATATTTGGCTTGTGGGTGAAATTTTAGGATGAACCTTGTGTGCACATGTCCAACTGTTCAATGTTTTAGTACTTTTTGCACAACTTGCTGTTCTCTAACAAGGAGCTTAACAGCAAAATTCACAACAGGTGTTTGATCCATTAATCGCCCAATAAATTTCCTGGCCAGTCCTCCTTATCATGCTGTTCAGATTTTGACATCATGAGACCAAGACGACACCTAACAACTGATCAACAGTACCTCACCATTGCGAGGCTTCAAGCAGGATGTTCTCAGACGGATGTGGCCACTGAGCTTAGAAAGTCACCGAGTGTCATCAGCAGGTTGCAACAGAGATACAGAGAGACTGGAAGAGTCACAGAAAGGCATAGAAGTGGACATCCTTAGGCCATATCCCACACTCAGGACCACTTCAGTGTGAACAATGCCCTGCTGAACCGGATGATTAATGCCACACAACTTCAGGCACATTTAAGGGAGACGAGAGGCACCCAGTGTCACCTCAGACCATTTAAAACTGTTTACATCAGCGTGGTCTGCGTGCTAAATAACCTGAAAGGGTACCTGACCACACAACCAGGCACAGGCCTCATCGGGAGAATCTATGCTGGACGAGGGCACTCCAGGGGCTGCTACGCAGAGAGGTCAGGGCTAGATAACAGTCGCTGTGTTCGAAGGCTGCTGCGCAGAGAGGCCAAGCCGGGGCCGAGATAACAGTCACTGTGCTCTGGGGCTGCTAAGCAGAGAGGCCGGGTTTGAGGTAATATGGCTGCGGTGTGTAGGGACTAAGACCCAAATGTGAAGCGCTGGTCTTTAGTAAATTACCCCCAATGTTTCATTTGACTGAAAGGTATGTTTATGATGCCAAAGTGCACCTGTGATGGGCGCACACTGAACAACCCACTTATCAGTGTTTTCCGCTAGCTTGTCTATGGGAGCGCTGAAGATGGCTGATTGCTGCTATCTCCAGCATTCCCATAGAGAATAAATGGAGCAGAAGGGCGCTTGTCCGACTGGCCGCTCCATCAGATTGGGGGGGGAACGATAACCCCCCGTTCTTGGTGGGGCAACTAAGAGATATTACTGTATGGGGGCCTCAAGGAGACATTATACTGTAGGGGGTAACAAAGAAACACCAGTACATGTTTTGAGTGTATTTTTATTCTAAATGGGTATTTATCACGATAAATTTCTTAATATCGTTATCGTGGGAATATTTTTGATATCGCCCAACCCTTGCTGGGCCCCATAGGTCTCCATAGCTGCCGGGCCCTAAGACCAGTACTATACTAATATACTACAACTACCGCGTCCCTGTCACCACAGCGCGATGGATCAGGAGAGGGAGCGTGAACCTCACACATGCCATGGTCAGCGCTGACCGCAGCATATGAGGGGTTTATCCACTGGCATCGGTGTTGTCACCGTGTCTGAAGCAGAGGAAGGACCACAGGATGAGAATGCTTATCCTGGGGTACCAGGTACCTACAATTTAGGAAAAGCATTCTCATCCTAAGTCCATAAGGTGTTAAGGCCTTTACTGGCTAGCAATGCAGTGTGTATTTTGATGCAAGTGATGGATGCTCCTGCATAAAAAATATGGTTTTCTTGAAAGATGCAGACAGTGTCTTCCAAAAACTGTCAATAGGTTTGGGAGTTGATTTTGAGTCCATCTTGAATGCGAAAAGGTCTACCCAGCTCATCTTTAATAATACAAGCCCATAGCAGTACCTCACCTCCACCTTGCTGGCATCTGAGTCAAAGTGAAGCTCCGTGCCCATTAGTGAATTAGCCACGGGTTGATCCATCTGGTCTGTCAAGAGTCACTCTCACGTAATCAGTTTACAAACCCTGAAAAATCTGTCTTCAGATATTTCTTGACCCAGTCTTGACAATTCAACTTCAGTGGTGGTTTAGTTTCAGGCTTCCTTAACTTGGCCATTTCTCTGAACATCTTGTACTTCTGACCACTCCAGAGAGGTTGCAGTTTTGGAATATGACAGCACTGGTGGATAATGGGTTCCTGGTCACTTCACATTTGATTCTTCTCAATTAATTTGTGTGTTTTTTCTCAACATGTTTCTTGCGACCCTGTTGACTATTTGCAACAAAACATTTGATGGTTCTGTGATCATGCCTCAATATCTTAGGAATTTGTAGAATGCTGCAATCCCTTTTAACAATTTTTGTCTTTTCAGTCAGTTAAATACATTTTTGGCCCATTTTGCCTATAAGGCCCCTTTCACACGAGCAAGTTTTCCGCGCGGGTGCAATGCGTGATGTGAACGCATTGCACCCGCACTGAATCCTGACCCATTCATTTCAATGGGTCTGTGTACATAAGCGTTTTTTTCACGCATCTCTTGTGCGTTGCGTGAAAATCGCAGCATGTTCTATATTCTGCGTTTTTCACGCATCCCTAGCCCCATAGAAATGAATGGGGCTGCGTGAAAAACGCATTGCATCCACAAGCAAGTGCGGGTGCGTTGGGTTTTTCACTGATGGTTGCTAGATGTTGTTTGTAAACCTTCAGTTTTTTATCACGCGCGTGAAAAACGCGTCAAAACGCATTGCACCCGCGCAGGAAAAAACTGAACAACTGAACGCAATCGCAGGCAAAACTGAATGGCTTTGCCTGTGAAATCGCACAGTTTTCACTGAACGCATCCGCAACGCATCCGGACCTAATCCGGACACGCTCTTGTGAAAGGGGCCTAAAGCTACCTAATAATTAAGCACACCTTAATATAAGGTCTTCATCTCCTTAGGCGACACCATCCCTCATTACACAAATACACATCAGATGATGTACTTCAATCCAATAAGCATTTAAGTTTATACAGCTTGGCATTGGAAAATGTGAATAAAAATGATGATATGGTCAAAATACTCACTTGCCTAATAACACACAGTGTAAAATGAAGCATCTAGCTATGCAGTCTCCCTTTCTAAACATTTGTAAAAAAAATAAGTCGAGTTAGGGTACTTTCACACTGCCTGCCGGATCCGGAAATCCGTATCCAAACGGATAGCATTTGTTTCCGGTTCCGTCTAACAAATGCATTGCAATACCGGATCTGTCTCCGGTGTCATCCGGAAAATCGGATCTGGTATTTATTTTTTTCACTGATTTAAAGGTTTGCGCATGCGCAGACTGGGAAACCAGATCAGTTTTTCCTGTAACACTTGGTAATGGATACGGCATGAATACATTTCAATGGAAATTAATGCCGGATCCGGCATTTCGGCAAGCATCCGGAATTTTGGTTGGAGAAAATACCGCAGCATGCTGCTGAATTTTCTCCGGCCAAATACTGTAAGAGGGACTGAACTGAAGACATCCTGATGCATACTGAACGGAATGCTATCGCACAGTCCGCAAAAACGTATTGAATTAAGTGTGATCTGTACCCACATCACTTTTGGACCTGCTGCAGCAAAATTATCCAGGCAACGTAACAGAGTTTGTCTGTATATCATTTCTGATTGTGGGACATTCTGTTTACGCTGCGTGATGGATACCTTTGATTTTAGAGCAAATTTTATTTGTGATGTAGAATCGTTTTTTTCTACTACTAATGTGATGGATTAGAGCAATGATCTGGAGGAGTTGTTTGTAGAGCTAGAGAAAGATCTAATCAAAGAAGTAAGAACCACCTGGGAAATTGTGTCCTTGGAGAAGTTGTTATCCGAGAACAAAATTCCAGAGGGTCTAAGATGGCAGTTACCATCAAATTCTGAAGATGATGATGATCAGAAAGAGTGGGAAAATCTCATAAATGACTGTGGTCTAAAAGTAGTAAAATTCATTATATGTATACAAAGAAATAAATTGAAAAAAATTAATGATAACGTAAACAGACTCCAACAACTCCTACAACCGTATAAAGAAAAAAAGGAATATTTAGAACTGAGTAATAAATGCCAAAATAATATATTAATAATGGAGCTGAAAGGCAAAAACAAAAGAAATACACTAAAATATGTGATGACTATGAGCATAATAGAGTATATAAGTGGAAGGGAAAGAAAGAAGATAGTCACACCAGAACTGAGTTAAACAATAGAAGTATGGGTTTACCCACGCAGGGAGAAAGTATTAGGAACCAAGAAAATACATTTGATAGAGGCAGCACTTACACCAGACCTTATGGGAGACAATACAATGGAGGCACTGGTCATGTCCAACAAACAGGAGACCACGATACAAATTATTCTGGAACATGGAGGGGCCCTTTTCGAGGCCAGGACCGGTATTGGTCAGGACCCAGAAAGTATAATGGATACAGGACGGCAGGATATAGACATTATGGGGCAAACCACCATCCACAGAATTACTATCCACAGAATCAATATAGACCCCGATCCATCATCAGCAATATTGGTATAATGGGAATAGCAACTACCAAGGTAACTACCGCAGAGACACATATAGAAGTGTGAACACTAGTCAACGAGGGGACAATAGAGGTGAGGCTTTTAGGGAAAATGGTTATAATCAAGAACCCGCCCGAAGGAATAGGAGTCTTAGCATGCAGAGAGAAATTATAAATATGGAAAATTTTCCCCACCAGGCGATAAAGGGGACACAAAGGAACAATATGGCAGCAATCAGACAAGGGGAGAAACAGAAGAATCCTAAACAAACACCACAAAAAAGAAGCCACAGAAGGGAAAAAGGGGAGGAAGAAAGCATAGCTCCAAATCCCAAAAAGAGCAAGGGGGAGTGACTGGCATCTTTAACCTTAGTAAATACGTCCTCACTGAACAAGAAATCAATCTCAAATTTGCACCCACCAATGGGTTAAACAAATTCGAGACCTTTCTTGATGTTCATAAATATGTCCGGAAGTTAAACATTGCCAAATATTTTATCAACAACCAGACTCCAATACTGATGAATGCTGTACAGGATAGTGAGAATATTCACACACAGTTGCGCAAAAAATAAAAAAATAAAAATAACGGATGCATAGAGGCATTCAAAACAGGGGTACTAAAAGAACTGGAAAAAATTAATGCTAAACCGAGAAATTACAATCTAACAAAGGAGGAGAATGAGGCACTAAGGAATTTGGAGAATAACCGGGATATAGTGATAAAACCGGCGGACAAGGGGGGAGGGTTGGTAATAATGGACGTAGAAAATATAAAGCTGAATTAAGGAGACAGTTATCGGATAAGGACACATAGATGGTCTTAAAAAAGAACCCACTGCCGGGGTTTAAAATTGAGTTAGACAGTCTATTGTTGAGGGGGAAACAAGAGGGAATCATAAGTAAAAAAGAATATGAATATCTGACAATAAAAAACTCCGGTTACATATCACTTACCAAAAATCCATAAGAGTCTTACAGAACTCCCAGGGAGACCTATTGTCTCAGGCATAAATTCATTAAGGAGTAAACCTACAGAATACATCGACTTTTTTTTACAAAAATACATTATTAAGACCCCCTCTTTTTTAAAAGACTCAGGAAGTGTCATCACCCTGGTGAAAAGCATGGGTCCCCATAAAGACAACATGTCATTAGCGACTGTTGATGTGACCTCACTTTATACCATTATTCCAAAAGGATTAGGGCTGGAAGCTATTAAAAAGCAACTGAAGAGTGATCCAGCGATGTCTGAAAAACAATGAGCATTCATTTTAGAATGTGTCACATACTGTCTAGACCATAACTATTTCTGGTTTGAAAATGATTACTATTTACAGAGGGTCGGGACGACTATGGGGGCGAAATTCGCCCCCAGTTTCGCCAACCTGTATATGGCATTCTGGTAGGAGGAGGTGAGTAAACTGTGTTTGGCCAAAACTACACCAAAAGGTCCCCTGACCACATGGCGGCGGTACATCGACGGCCTGCTCATGTGGGAAGGGGAAAGACAGGGTCTGGAAGAATTCATTAAGGATTTAAATACCAACAATTGGAATCTAAAATTTACCAGCTGCATCAGCAATGAAGCAGTTAACTTTTTGGATCTCACTATCTTTTTTGAGGAAAAATTTTTTTTTATATATATTTTATGGGCTGGTGAGAGGTACTGACTCTGACTGGGGGCTGGTGAGAGGCACTGGGGGCTAATGAGAGGCACTGGGGGCTAATGAGAGGCACTGGGGGCTAATGGAGAGGTACTGGGGGCTAATGGAGAGGTACTGGGGGCTAATGGAGAGGCACTGGGGGCTAATGGAGAGGCACTGGGGGGTAATGGAGAGGCACTGGGGGCTAATGGAGAGGCACTGGGGGCTAATGGAGAGGCACTGGGGGCTAATGGAGAGGCACTGGGGGCTAATGGAGAGGCACTGGGGGCTAATGGAGAGTCACTGGGGGCTAATGAGAGTCACTGGGGGCTGGTGAGAGGCATTGGGGGCTGGTGAGAGGCACTGGGGGCTAATAGAGAGGCACTGGGGGCTAATAGAGAGGCACTGGGGGCTAATAGAGAGGCACTGGGGGCTAATGAGAGGCACTGGGGGCTAATGAGAGGCCCTGGGGGCTAATTGAGAGCCACTGGGGGCTAATGAGAGGCACTGGGGGCTAATGAGAGGCACTGGGGCTAATGAGAAGCACTGGGAGCTAATGAGAGGCACTGGGGGCTAATGAGAGGCACTGGGGGCTAATGAGAGGCACTGGGGGCTGGTGAGAGGCACTGGGGGCTGATCAAGGGGTTTACCTGTTTCTTCAGTATAGTATTGGGGAGCACAGCAGCACAATATTGGGGGTAGTAGGATGGTTTGTCCAGAAGATGGGAGGATGATGGCAAAGTAGTAAACTAAGTAAAAATGGCTGAAAAATGGCGGTCTGGTCTGAAAGGAGAAGATGAGGAAATAAAACATCTACATCAAAGGAGACGTCACTGGATGTAAGAGGTATGAGGTGCTGTATTACCCTGTATGTTCTGTAGCGATGGGGGGTGGATATAGAATTTGGCCCACCCTGCCGCATCCTGGCCCCAGACTTCTGTTCACACTGTGCGTGTTCTGAATTCTGGAAGCTCACACCCATCTACTACATTATCTGTACTCAGAGAGTTATAACTGTTTTATCTGTGGGGTTACGTATGACTGCAGGTGATATCTACTACATTATCTGTAAAAAAAAAAAAAAAAAAAGGGGGTTGGGCGCAATACTTGGTTTGCCCCGGGTGCTGGCAACCCACGCTACGCCACTGTATATAGGGAACAGAGTCAGATTATAATAGAAATATTTGTCGAAAAAGGTTATGAAAGGGATGAACTAATTAGCTGCAGTAGAAGTATTGAAGAGGGAGGAATCCCAAAAAGAAAGGAGGGTGATAAAAAGTTGAGGAAAGATTTCCGCTTCACTTTCATTACACAATACAAAGGCCGGGTTTATCAGAAAAGCCGTCCGGAAGAATTGGGCGGTGCCTAAAAATGACCCGGTTATTGGTCAAGAAATCCCTGACTGCCCGGACATTGTTTTTAAAAAAGCTCTGAACCTTGGAAACCACTTGGTACGTAGTGCCATCCCCACTGAGAATGTGAGAAGAGGAGAGATAAATTCTGGTGTGGGTTCGGTCTCCCATGTAAAAACAGGGACAGGGACAATAGACAGTTACTACTGTCCATTCTATGAGAAGGAATAAGTATTTTAAAAACAAGGGTAACATCACATGTGAAAATGCAGGTGTGGTTTACATGCTGGAGTGCCCATGTGGCCTCCAGTATGTGGGCCGCATCATGCGAAAATTAAAAACACGGATACAAGAGCATATCAGGAATATCCAAAAAGGATTAGAGACACATGGAGTATCGCTGCACTTTAAAACAGTCCATAAAAAAAAAACAAGGGGACTTACCTTTATGGGGATTGAATTGGTTAAGGCAAATTGGAGAGGAGGAGACACTGTGGCCAAGATTGACTGTAGGGAGGTGAAGTGGATCTATGATCTGGATACGATCCAGCCCCGTGGATTAAATGTGGAATTTGATGTACATCCTTGTCTGACTGGTTAGGAAAACATGTCCCAATTTTACAACTAAAAAATAAAACCTACTATCTCCAGCGTATTTGTCCAGTGGATTCGAATGGTGATTGGTTGATATAAAGGCATGTGACCGATCTCTTTGGTTGATATAAAGACATGTGACCGAAGTCTTTTATGAATGGATCTATGGTAGTAAATAACACCAAGTAGTGGTTAGCAATATAAGTAAATGTTTAGTCTCATAGGATCGATGCGCAACTGTACCCGTACCTTTGATTATGTCATTTCCCTATCTGTGGTAGCAAACTAGTAATTAATTTTGATATATAGACATATCACTATAAGTATTGGTGGATGAGAACTGCGTGATAATTTGCGAGTGGTAGTGATTTTATGAATGGATTGATATGTAGTTTTAATTTATAAATTTATAAGGTGAGCTCTGTTCTTATTGCTTTAGCAATTTTAGGAGATAACGTATGTTGGTTTTTAATGTGAACTTGAGCAGCACTTTAAAGTAGTGTCATGAAGGAGGAGCTTGGGGTGGATACTTAATCCCAAGTGTTTTTGATTGAGACCTATGCCCCTGACGAAGCTTGAGGCGAAACCCGGGTCGGGCGTGCACAAGGCTGCTGTATTTCACTATTGACTTGCCTATATTTTATGGAAATGTGTGAGTATAATAAATACCTGTTTTATACATATTGGAGACGGTGCCTCACTATTGTAGCGAATCCTCTATAGGACTATTACTGGGAAGGAAGAACTTGGTGTGCCCGGGACTACAGTGCTGTTTGAAGTACATGCATACTACCATGCGCCTGTGAGTATAATATCAGGTGTGCGTTTGGTTAGTAGTGGCAATACTTCACTATCAGTGTGATTTCTAGTATCCTATAGGAATCACTGGAGCAGGAAGACACCGGTGGAGGCTAATACTTTACCCATACGTGCAGGAGTGGATAACTCTAACTTGGAGTGGCTATCTCTAAATCGTGCGGTCCATAAAACGCATTATATTACTGTAATTTGGAAGCTCTGCTGACTTAACTTCAGGGTTCTAAAACTCGGGCGCCTGGAGCTTTATTGCATGGTTTTCATTGCCACTGGACTCTGGAGCAGTGGAAATGTGTTTTAGTGGAGTGACGAATAGCTCTTCTTCATCTGGTAGTCGGTAGATGAGTCTGGATTTAGCAAACGCCAGAAGAACATAATCTGGCTAACTGAATTGTGCCAACTGTCAAGGTTGGTGGAGGGGGAACAATGTTATGGGGTTGTTTTTCAGGGGTTGGACTAGGTCCCTTGATTTCAGTGAAGAGAAAACTTAACTCTTTCAGGACACAGACATTTTTCACCTTCAGGACCCAGCCTAATTTTGCAAATCTGTGTCACTTTATGTACTGTAGTGATAACTTTAAAACGCTCTTACTTATCCAAGCCAGTCTGAGATTGTTTTCTCGTCACATATTGTACTCCATAACAGTGGTAAATTTGAGTCAAAATATTTCATTTTTATCTATAAAACAATACCAAATTTGCCAAAAATTTAGAAAAATTCGCAATTTTCAAAATTTACATTTCTCTGCTGTCATAACAGATAGCGATACCTCCTAAAATAGTATACATTTCCCATATGTCTACTTCATAGGCTCATTTTGGATCATTTTGTGAATTACATTTTCTTTTTTGGGACATTAGAAGGCTTAGAAGTTTAGAAGCAAATCTTACAATTTTTAAGAAAATTTCCAAAACCAATTTTAAGGACCAGTTCAGGTCTGAAGTCACTTTGTGGTGCTTACATGATAGAAACCACCCATAAATGGCCACATATTAGAAACTACACCCCTCAAGGTATTCAAAACTGATTTTACAAACTTTGTTAACACTTTAGATGTTCCACAAGAATTAAAGGAAAATGGAGAAGAAATTTCAGAATTTCACTTTTTTGGCAGATTTTCCATTTTAATAATTTTTTCCAGTAACAAAGCAAGGGTTAACAGCCAAACAAAACTCAATAGTTATTACCCTGGTCATAAACTGCTGTACAGGCACACGGCAGGGCGCAGAAGGAAAGCAAGGCCTATGGCTTTTGGAGGGCAGATTTAACTGGGATAATTTTAAGTTGCCATGTCACATTTGGAGACCCCCTGATGCACCCCTAGAGTCGAAACTCCAAAAAAGTTACCCCATTTTGGAAACTACGGGATAAGGTGGCAGTTTTGTTGGTACTATTTTATTGTACACATGATTTTTGGTTGCTCTATATTACACTTTTTGTGAGGTAAGGTAACAAAAAATAGCTGTTTTGGCACCGCTTTTATTTTTGTTTTTTACAATGTTCATCTGACATGTTCGATCATGTGCTCTTTTTATAGAGCAAGTTGTTACAGATGCGACAATACCAAATATGACAACTTTTTTGGGTTGTTTGTTTCCAGTTTTACATACGGTAAAAAGTATTTTTGATAAAAATGATTTTTTCAGTGTCTCCATATTGAGAGCTATAATTTTTTTATTTTTTGGGTGATTGTCTTAGGTAGGGTCTCATTTTTTGCAGGATGAGATGACAGTTTGAGTGGTACGAGTTTGGGGTGTGTATCACTTTTTGATCTCTTAGTATAACACTTTTTGTGATGTAAAGTGACAAAAAAATGGCTTTTTTACACCGTTTAAATTTTTTATGGTGTTCACTTGAGGGTTTAGTTTATGTTATAGTTTTATACAGCAGGTTTTTAAGGATGCGGCTAAACCTAATATGTATTTTTTTTTATTTATTTAAGTTTTACACAATAACAGCATTTTTGAAACAAAAAAAAATCATGTTTTAGTGTCTCCATATTAGGAGAGCCAGAGTTTTTTATTTTTGGGCGATTGTCCTATGCAGGGGCTAATTTTTTTCAGGATGAGATGACTGTTTGATTGGTATGATTTTCGGGTGTGTATGACTTTTTGATTGCTTGGAATTACATTTGTGATGTAAGGTGACAAAAATTGCATTTTTTGCTCAGTTTAAAAAAAAAAAATTTTCGGCGTTCACCTGAGGTGGTAGATTATGTAACATTTTAACCGCCTCTGGACTGCCGCACGCAGGATCGCGTGATCTCGGCGGCCCAGTTATTCCTCGTTGACGCGCGGGCGCGTCATCTCGCGCACAGAATATCGGGGAAGGCGCAGGACAAGTTCGTCACCAGCCTGCCAGCCAATGATCTGCGCTGGCAGGCTGGTGACTTTTAAAAAAAATGAATCAAAAGCCATATAATGCATTATATTTATAAATATAATGCATTAAATGACTTCTGTGCTCTGTGCTGGGTCCTTTTCATCGGTTGGACCCAGCACAGAGCAGATGTGACAGTGAGTACACTAAGCACCAGACACACAGGCCCAGATTACCCCCCATCACCCCAATTAACCCCTTGATCACCTCCTATCAATCACCTGTCAATCACTAGTGAAAGGAAAAAAAGTGATCAGTGTAAACTGTCACTTTTTTTTCCCACCAGTATTGACTGCTAGGTTTAGGTTAGTTTAGGCCCCTTTGGTAGGTAGTTAGCTTCAGTTAGCGCCCAGCCCACCGCACCGCAGTCACTGATTCGCTGATTAGCGTAGCGCTAATCAGCATTTGTACTTTTATAGTATCTGTAAGTGATCAGAACTGATCACAGTCAACTTAGTTCGCCCCCAACCCAAAACACAGTGTTTGCCCAATCAGGCCTTATCGGTCGCCCACACGTGCGTTCACCCACTACCGCCCCGCCGCAGTGACAAAAATTTTATTTTATTTTTTATCACTGCACAATCACTTCACAAGCGCTGCGGCGATAAGAAAATCAGTTTTGATATTTTTTATCAATCGCAGCGGCTTTCTGTACTTCGCTAGCCTCCCATTTGTAAGACAGGCTTGCTTTTTTTCTTGGGTAGTCTCAGGGAATACCCCCTAAATTTAGTTGTCCAAATGTCAGGGGTATTCTCCTGAAGAGGCCTACAGGATTCTGACCCAGTCGGATGAGGAATGGGAACCCTCATCTGACGAATCTAGCGGGTCAGAATATGAACCTGTAGAAAGCAGTGGCAGTCTGACCCAAAGTTCGGACGAGGAGGTTGAGGTCCCTGATACCACCAGGTTTACCCGGCCCCAAGAAAGGCAGTTGAAGCTGGTACGGTGGCACGTGCAGTAGTTCCCCTGTCGCAGCCACCGCGCAGACAGGCCCATAGAGCCCTTAGAGTCCCTGAGGTGCTGGCAAACCCTGATTGGCAGGCCCCATCTTCAGCCGCACCATTAGTTCCGCCTTTCACCGCCCAGTCAGGAGTTCGGTGGAGACAGCTCAGATCGGTTCGGCACTGTTTTTTTTAGCTATTCTTCACTGCGGAGCTCTTTGACCTAGTCGTGGCAGAAACAAATCGGTATGCCACTCAATTTATAACCGCCAACCCGGGAAGCTTCTATGCCCAGCCTTTCCGGTGGAAACCAGTCCAAGTTTCCGAATTTAAAATTTTCTGGGCCTTCTCCTCAACATGGGCCTGACAAAAAAACATGAATTGCGGTCATATTGACTTGAGACCATCCTGCGTTTCCTGCATTTTAGTGACAACACCAACTCTCGTCCCAGAGGCCACCCAGCTTTTGACCGGCTCCACAAAATTTGGCCCCTCATAGACCACTTCAACACCAAATTTGCAGATTTGTATACCCCTGAGCAAAACATCTGGTAGATGAGTCCCTAATACATTTTATCGGGCGCCTTGGCTTCAAACAATACATCCCAAGCAAGCGTGCCCGGTATGGGGTCAAATTGTATAAGCTCTGTGAAAGGGCCACAGGCTATACCCACAAATTTCGTGTCTATGAGGGTAAAGATCAGACCCTGGAGCCGGTCGATTGCCCTAACTACCTGGGGAGCAGTGGGAAGACAGTCTGGGACTTGGTATCACCCTTATTCGGCAAGGGGTACCATCTTTATGTGGACAATTACTACACAAGTGTGCCCCTTTTCAGTCATTTGTTACTAGAACAGATTGGCTGCTGAGGCACCGCGCGACTCGCCGGGGCTTCCCCCAATGGCTCGTTACCACCCGTCTTGCAAGGGGGGAGAAGGCTGCCTTGTATAACGAAGAACTGCTTGCGGTGAAATGGACAGACAAGCGTGACGTTTACATGCTCTCCTCCATTCACGCAGACACGACAATCCAAATTGAACGGGCAACCAGTGTCATTGAAAAGCCCCTCCGGGTCCACGACTATAATTTGCTCATGGGAGGGGTGGACTTCAATGACCAGATGTTGGCCCCATATTTGCTTTCCCGAAAGACCAGACGCTGGTATAAGAAGGTGTCTGTATAGCTTATTCAATTGGCTATGTACAATAGTTTTGTTCTCTACAGTAAGGCTGGGAGAACAGGATCCTTCATCAAATTTCAGGAAGAGATCATCGAGAACCTCCTGTATCCAGGAGGTTCCATGGCCCCAAACCCCAGTGTAGTGAGCAGTCTACACGAGCGACACTTCCCAGTGTCGTTGCTGGTACCTCAACCCAACCGCCACCCGAAAAAGATGTTGTGTCTGTAGCAGGAGTGGAATAAGGAGTGACACACGCTATTTCTGTTCTGACTGTCCTGACCACCCTGCCCTATGCCTAGGGAGTGTTTCCGGAAGTACACCCCAAAACACATTGCCCTACTTCTCTTGAGTACGGCCGATACCACATGAGTGACACTTTTTGCAGCCAAGATGCGCAAAGGGGCCCAAATTCCAATGAGTACCTTTAAGATTTTTACAGGGCACTTTTACGCATTTGGATTCCAAACTACTTCTCACGCATTAGGGGCCCCCAAAATGCCAGGGCAGTATAAATACCCCACAAGTGACCCCATTTTAGAAAGAATATGCAAAATAAATGTGGAGCCCCAGTTATGGGTCTACAACACAATGAAAGCCAGATATCCCTCAAAGGAAGGAAAACCAAGCGAAGGGGTGTCTCCATTACAGAGATCACCAAATCCACCATATTAAGTGGCCCCTATGTCAAGATCCCGCTTTTTACAAGCTTTAAGGATGTGACAGGGAAAACCTAAGCTAGGTATCCATCCACAGACAGCTGTTTCGGGGTGTTGCCCCTCATCAGTGTGGAGTAGGATTCTGGCTAACCGGGAGCAATGCCTCGGAGACCACTCAAACACAACAATAGCTGATCTCAGGAGACCAGCTGCAAAAGCACTGCGGAGCCTCACTTAAGAGTCTCAACACAGCAATCCAAAGTGCAAAGTTCCCTGGGAAACAGGAATATGCAAAATAAATGTGGAGCCCCAGTTATGGGTCTACAACACAATGAAAGCCAGATATCCCTCAAGGAAGGAAAACCAAGCGAAGGGTGTCTCCATTACAGAGATCACCAAATCCACCATATTAAGTGGCCCCTATCCCGCTTTTTACAAGCTTTAAGGATGTGACAGGGAAAACCTAAGCTAGGTATCCATCCACAGACAGCTGTTTGAGGTGTTGCCCCTCATCAGTGTGGAGTAGGATTCTGGCTAACCGGGAGCAATGCCTCGGAGACCACTCAAACACAACAATAGCTGATCTCAGGAGACCAGCTGCAAAAACACAGTGAGCCTCACTTAAGAGTCTCAACTCAGCTCCACATTTATTTTGCATATTCCTGTTTCCCAGGGAACTTTGCACTTTGGATTGCTGTGTTGAGACTCTTAAGTGAGGCTCTGCGGTGTTTTTGCAGCTGGTCTCCTGAGATCAGCTATTGTTGTGTTTGAGTGGTCTCCGAGGCATTGCTCCCGGTTAGCCAGAATCCTACACCACACTGATGAGGGGCAACACTCCGAAACAGCTGTCTGTGGATGGATACCTAGCTTAGGTTTTCCCTGTCACATCCTTAAAGCTTGTAAAAAAGCGGGATCTTGACATAGGGGCCACTTAATATGGTGGATTTGGTGATCTCTGTAATGGAGACACCCCTTCGCTTGGTTTTCCTTCCTTTGAGGGATATCTGGCTTTCATTGTGTTGTAGACCCATAACTGGGGCTTCACATTTATTTTGCATATTCCTGTTTCCCAGGGAACTTTGCACATTTGGATTGCTGTGTTGAGACTCTTAAGTGAGGCTCCGCGGTGTTTTTTGCAGCTGGTCTCCCTGAGATCAGCTATTGTTGTATTTTAGAAAGAAGACACCCCAAGGTATTCCGTGAGGGGTATGGTGAGTTCATGTAAAATTATATTTTTTGTCACAAGTTAGTGGAATATGAGACTTTGTAAGAAAAACAAAAAAATAATAAAACTATTTCTGCTAACTTGTGGCAAAAAAAAAATCTTCTATGAACATGCCATGCCCCTCACGGAATACCTTGGGGTGTCTTCTTTCTAAAATGGGGTCACTTGTGGGGTATTTATACTGCCCTGGCATTTGAGGGTCTCCGCAATCATTACATGTATGGCCAGCATTAGGAGTTTCTGCTATTCTCCTTATATTGAGCATACGGGTAATGAGATTTTTTTCCGTTCAGCCTCTGGGCTGAAAAAAATGAACGGCACAGATTTCTTCATTCGCATCGATCAATGTGGATGAAAAATCTCTGCCAAAAATGTGCAAAATAAAAAAGGGGAAAAGGACATAGGAGTGCTTGTGAGTAAAGCTGCGATCGCTAATAAAGATCCAAAAATTTCAAAAGTGATCTTTATAGCGCCAGCAGCGATTTTACAGTGATCAGAAAAATAAAATTCTGACACTGCGGTGGGGTGGAATGAAAGCAGTGTGCACACAAGATCAGGCCTGATCGGGCGAACACTGCATTTTTGTAGAGCCTAAGGTGATCGTAATGTACTGATATAGATCTGATTGCGATCAGTCTTGATCACTTACAGATACTATATAGTACTATTGCTGATTAGCGACAGCGATGACGCTAATCAGCGACTAATCAGTGACTGCTGTGCGGTGGGCGCCAACTACCTGACAAGTAGGTAACTAACTGGCGGTGATAAGGGACCCTTAGGCCCCATTCACACATCCGCAATTCTGTTCCGCATTTTGCAGAACGGAATTGCGGACCCATTCATTTCTATGGGGACAGACTTTGTCCCACTCGGATCCGGAATTGCGGATCCGCACTTCCGTTCGCAAAATATTTTCTATATAGTTCTGGATCCGCAAAATGCGGAAAGCACATTGCCAGTGTCCGTGTTTTGCAGATCAATGACAGGGGGTGATCAGGGGTTAAAAGGGGTTAATAATTGATGGGGGGTGTAGTGTAGTGTGGTGCTTGGTGCTACTTACAGAGCTGCCTGTGTCCTCTAGTGGTCGATCCAAGTAAATGGGACCACCAGAGGACCAGATAGCAGGTATATCAGACGCTGTTAACCAAACAGCGTCTGATATACCTATTTGATGCTTTTATTTAACATCTACAGCCTGCCAGCGAATGATCATCGCTGGCAGGCTGTAGTATAACTTCAGATGACGAGCCAATGCGTCAAGGAGGAATAACCCGGCCACCCGCAGGACGCATCCCTGCGTTAGGCGGTCGGGTAGTGGTTAAGCACTATTTTATGGTGAGGGGCCTTTTTTTTTTTTACTTGAAACTTAAATTTTGTTTATTATAAAAAAACTTTTTTACTTTTTATATTTGTCCCACTGTGGGACTTCAACTTTTCAGGGTTTGATCCCTGTTTCAATTCAGTACAATACATTCTGTATGTGAGCATCTTACACTGTAAGGCACTGACAGTTGCCTGGGATACCCAGCCCTTAGGCTGGATCTCCTGGGCTTCCGTAGCTGGCAGGCCTGATGCCTGTGTAAGGCATCGGGGTTGCCATGGCAACCATCGGCCCCCTGTCAGCGCAGCGTGGGGGGCTGATGGAGTCAGAGGGAGCCCCCTTCCTCTGTAAACCCTGCACATGACACGGTCAGCACTGACCGAAGCTTGTGAAAGGGTTAATCCGCTGGCATCACCGCATACAGCGATACCTGCGGATGCAGAAGGGTCCTGGCTATCAGTAACAGCCGGGCCTATGCTGCGGATCGGGCGGGTGCAGCTCTTGCACCTGCACGATCACATCACGTACATGCCCGTGAGGATGCAGTAAGGCATCACATTCCCTCACATACATGTGCGTGAAAATGCGGGAAGGGGTTAAAGAAACACTCTCACAAAAAATTGCATTACCTGTTAGATAGGTACATGATGTAAACTTGTAGTGAAAGTAATCTTATCAGTGAGTATATTTGAGAGTTATAACCTCCCTTCTGATCCTCAGCTGTGTCATGTGACTGACATTCTGACTCTCCAGATTATCTTACGTGTAGACAGGAAGCCAGTTTCACTTTGTATTCCTATGGGAACCATAGGAATTTATAGGAATGAATAGAGAAGTATCGGACTTCCTGTCCTTTGTCATCAGAGTGCTGGTCCTTCCTAACAGGTCAGAGATTAAACATTTTTGTGGGAGTGCTTCTTTAATGCTTCAACATACCAATACATTTTAGAGAATCGTATGCTTTCAACAGTCTGGAGAATTACTTTTTCTTTTCCAGCATGAAGTGATACAAAAATGATATAATTATGTTATACTGCTTTAAAAAAGTTTCCTTTGCATCTGCATATTCTGACACCCAAAACTTATATATTTATTTTTTCTTACTTTCTTCTACAGAGCTGTGTCAGGGCTTGATTTTTGTGGGAAAAGATGTAGTTTTTATTGGTACCATTTTGATTGGTTTTATTAAATTCTTTGGGGCGCAAGGGGACCAAAAAAATGCTGAATCACACATTTGTTTTCAGTTACTGCACAGGATAACTATTTTTATATTTTAATATAGTTCTGATATTTTCAGATGTGTTACATTTGTTTTTATATGTAAAATTGGAAAAAGAGGTTGAGTTGAATTTTAAGTTCTTTTAGAAATTAAAAATCTTTTACTGTAATTCCCAGTTTCCTTTATTGCTTAAACCAGGGATACCCAACCTGCGGCCCTCCAGCAGTTGCAAAGCTATAACTCCCAGTATGCCTGGAGAGCCTACAGCTATTAGGACATGCTGGGAATTGTAGTTTTACAACAGCTGGAGGGCCACAGGTTGAGCATCCCTGGCTTAAACCATGGACTGCAATAGTTATCTCTGATCCCAATAATAGCAGACGGATGTCAGCTGTATTACACAGTCTACACCAGCCATGAGTGGGCTCAGCTTGTGAGCCTTCTCCACAAATTCCCACAAACAAATCATGATTATGCATGTCATTCTGCATTAAGAGGTTAATTCATGTATGCCAGTTTGAAGGCCATCCAATGTTAGGGCCCTTTCACACTTGCGTTTGGAAGATCCGGCATAGAGTTTCGTTGTTGGGGCTCTATGCCGGAAAGAAACGCTTCAGTTACAGATAATATAAGCGCATGCATCTGTTTGAACGAATCTGCTTGTATTAACTTTAACAATTTTTTAACATTGCCAAAACGGATCCGTTTTGAACTCCATTGAAAGTCAATAGAGGACGGATCCGTTTTCTATTGTGGCAGATTGTGGGGGTCATAACGGATCCGTTTTGCTCCACATCCCAGGACGGAAAGAATACCGCAGCATGCTGCAGTATTTTGTCCGTCCAAGAAACGCTAAGTGACTGAACTGAAGACATCCCGATGCATACTGAACGGATTTCTCTCCTTTCAGAATGCATGGGGATAATCCTGATCAGTATTCTTGCGGCATAGAGCCCCGACGACAGAACTCTATGCCGGATCTTCCAAACGCAAGTGTGCAAGGGCCCTTAGATCAATACAATAATTTTTTTTTCCTTACTTCTCACCTGAACTTTTTGTACCAGTCCTTTTCTTTTCATCTTACAGTCACTGAAATTTTCTGGCATAGTCTATGAGGCAACACAAGAACGGTTATTATTTTGAAGTTATTTTCTGCACAGAAGAAGGAAACAAAAAATTTAATATTTGATTAAAGGCATAATATGAATATACAAGGAACAATAAAAGGAACAATAAAGACAAAAATAAAGGAAAGCATGTAATACTAAAAAGGCATTTTGGTAATTTTAAGCTACCTCCTATCCACAATATAGGGGATAACTATTTGATTGATGGGGGCCTACCAATGGGACTTGCACCAATCATGAGAACAGTGGCCCTGTATCCTAAAATGAATGGAGTAGCTTTTTGAGCATATGCACTACTGCTACATTCATCTCTATGGGACTGCTAGAGACAGGCCTAATGTGAGAATTAGGACTATCAGAGACATATTTTTATTTGTTTCTCATCATTCCAGCAGTATCGGTATGATAACTTTTCTGTATAATGCCTTATTTTGAAGGACAGATTGTACTTTTTGTGTTATTTGGTGGTACATGCACTATATGGCCAAAAATATTAGGAGACACCTCCATCACTAAACTCATGTGTAGCTACTCAGATCATAGGTGAAGTGGCAATGGGACTAAATGATAGTCCCATTGCCACTTCACCTATGATCTGAGTAGCTACACGGTGCGGTTCTTCCTTTGTAACCCTTAGTCATGCAGAACCTGACTGGCCCACCCAGAGCCCTAACCTCAACTCTATTGAACACCTTTGGGATGAACTAGAATGGAGATTGCGAGCCAGGACCTCTTGTCCAACATCAGTGTCTGATCTCACAAATATTTTTCTTGATTAATGGGCAAAGATTCCCACAAATTCCCATAGACACACTCCAAAATCTTGTAGAAAGCCTTCCCAAAAGAGTGGAAGCTGGGCCTATAAATTTAGAATGGAAAGTGATAAAAGCATCTATAAGTGTAATGTGTAGGTGTCCCAATACCTTTGTCCATATAGTGTATATAATAATAATTCATTTATGTTTTCTATTTTTTTTTTGTACTGATTGCCAATTACCCTTACCTCCTTCAGGACCCAGGACGAGAATGCTCATCCTAAACAGCACTTTGCACACCAGGACGAGCATTCTCATCCTGTGGGCCTTCCTCTCCCCCATGTGCTGTGCCGCGATCAGCAGCACGGATACAGCTGTTACTGACAGCCGGATCCGTGCTGCATCCACCAGCATCGGCGATAACGCCAATGTGGGTGGATTAACCCCTCATATGCCGTAGTCAGCGCTGACTGCGGCATATGGCAGGTTTGCGCTCTCTCTCCTTCGCCATCGGTTCCCCGTGCTGCGGTGGCGGGGACCCGATGAGTTGTCATTGCAGCCCGATGCCTTACACAGGCATAGGGGCTGCCAGCTCGAAGTCCAGGAGATCCAGCCTGAGGCAGAATGTATTGTACTGAATTGAAACAGGGATCAAACCCTGAAAGGTGAAGTCCCACAGTGGGACAAATATAAAAAGGTGTTTTTTATTATAAAAAAATTTAAGTTTCAAGTAAAAAGAAAAAAACGTGCTTTTCCCAAAATGAAGTTAAAAAAATTGCAAAAAATAGGGAAAAGAAAGAAAAGTAGACATATAACAATAAAATAAAAACTGTGCTAAAAAAAAAAACATTTTTTGTCACCTACATCACTAAAAGTGCAACACCAAGCGATCAAAAAGGTGCATGCCCCCCAAAATAGTACCAATCTAACAGTCACCTCATCCCGCAAAAATAAACCCCCACTTAAGACAATCGCCCAAAATTTAAAACTATGGCTGAGACTATGGAGACACTAAAACATGATTTTTTTTTGTTTCAAAAATGCTTTTATTGTGTTAAATGTAAAAATAAAATAAAAAAGTATACATATTATGTATCGCCACGTCCATAACAACCTGCTCTATAAAAAAAATCGCATAACCTAACCCCTCAGATGAACACCGTAAAAAAGATAAAAAAATAATAAAACGGGTGTCAAAACAGCCATTTTTTTGTCACCTTACATCACAAAAGTGTAACAGCAAGCGATAAAAAAGTCATAAGCACCCCAAAATGATAACAATCAAAACGTCATCTCATCCCACAAAAAATGAGACCCTACCACAGACAATCACATAAAAAAATATATATATATGGCTCTCAGGATATGGAAACACTAAAACATGATTTTATTTTGTTTAAAAAATGATATTATTGTGTAAAACTTAAATAAATAAAAGAAAGTATTATGTATTGCCACATCTGTAACAACCAGCTCTATAAAAATATTACATGATCTAACCTGTTAGATGAACAATGTAAATAAAAATAAAAAACTGTGCCAAAACAGCTTTTTGTTACCTCGCCTCACAAAAAGTGTAATATAGCAAACCAAAAATCATATGTACCCTAAAATAGTGCGAACAAAATTGCCACCTTATCCCGGAGTTTCTACTCTAGGGGTGCATCAGGGATCTTCAAATGTGACATGGCACCGTTGGCACCGTCTTCAAATGTGACATAGCAGCTTAAAATTATCCCAGTGAAATCTGCCTTTAAAAACCATATGGCATTCCGTTCCTTCTGCGGAATGCCGTGTGCCCATACAGCAGTTTACGACCACATTTGGGGTGTTTATGCAAACTACAGAATTAGGGCAATAAATATTGAGTTTTGTTTGGTTGTTAACCCTTGCTTTGTTAGTTGAAAAAAATGTATTAAAATGGAAAATCTGCCAAAAAATGAAATTCTGAAATTTTATCTCCATTTTCTATTAATTCTTGTGGAACACCTAAAGGGTTAAAGGGATTCTGTCACCATGTTACAGCATATATAGATGCGGACATGCACGGCTAGATCGCCGCTAGCATGTCCGCACTATATGTGTGCCATAGCGCTGAGCTTCTTTATTGACTGTAAAAAATGATTTTATTAATATGTAAATTAGGGAGTCAAGGTGCCCAGGGGGGCGGTACGAACCTTTCCTGTGCCCAGCCACGCCCTCTGTGAAGGAGCCCAGCACCGCCTCCATTGTATCATTCTCATCTGTGCTGACAGTTAGAGCGCTGTAAGTCTCGCGATGCGCGAGATCGCGCATGCCCAGTTCCTTCCCTGAGGCTGATGCCAGCACAGGGAAGGAACACTATGTCAGAACTGGGCATGCACAATAGACCAGAGAGGCAACTGCACAGTTGTCCTCCCTTTTGTCATCTCATGGGTGTTAGGTTTGAGATGACAAAAGGGAGGACAACTGTGCAGTTGCCTCTCTGGTCTATGGTTGAAGACTGAGTGATTCTAACTCAGTGCATTTTATTGGGATTATTGAAGCCGCCTAGGAGAGGGCCTCCTCACCCCCTTCTTCCTATCTCCATGACGAAACTGGGCAGTCCTGCCCAGTCAGGGCGAGTGTATGAGGGTATTTAGGAGGTGATATATAGGTGAAGGAATATAACATATAAGGAAAGATTTGAGGGCCATAGTCCCAGTTTTCCTCCCTTGTTCCTCCCCACCCTATCCATAGCTGCTCCTTCAGGTGAATTCATTTCCCACATTGTGATTGCACGTCACTTGAAAAACATTTTTATAGGCTTTTTTACGAAACAACATTAAAAGTTATGTTTTTGGCACCTTATTTAGTTTAAAAATTGTTATTACTATCTATTATAAAAGTAGAGAAATTGAAATCTGGAAATTTTTCCACATTTTTGGTAAATTTTGTATTTTTTTTATAAATAAAAATGATTTTTTTTTTACTCAATTTTACCACTGTCATGAAGTCCAATATGTGACGAGAAAACAATCTCAGAATGGCCTGGATAAGTAAAAGTGTTTTAAATTTATATTACACACAAAGTGACACATCAGATTTGCTAAAAATGGCCTGGTCCTTAAGGTGAAAAATGGCTAGGTCCTTAAGGAGTTAATAATGTTATAAACAAGAAGAGGTGTTTATGGCAATACTAAATGGATGGCTGCAATATGTAATGAACTTCTCTAAGCAAAAAGAAAAAAGTAGTTACTTCGCATTCATGTCATCTGTATTATGTATCGTTATTTGTATTTGCAATACAAAAATAAATTTAGCTGAAATATAATAGAATAGAACAAAGCAATAAAAATTTTGAACTAGATGCAATAAACCTCCCCAGATTTTATTTTGTATTTACATTTTAACTACTTAACCCTTACCGCATATGGACGTAACTGTACGTCCCGTTTGCATCGTAACTGCAATTGGGCATGCAGTTACCCCGACTGTTACTGTGACACTATAAAGTGTCACAGCCTCGAGTCTCCGCTCTCACAGAGAGCAGAAACACAGGAGAAGCCAGTAAGGGACCAATCCGAGTGGTCCCTTGCAGGCGATCACTCTTGTTGATTGAATAGTCTGTACAGGCTAACCAATCAGAGCGTAGGCGCCCAATAGTTCTTATTTCAGGCTCTGAGCACCACAGTTTGTGACTGCAGTGTGCCTCTGTGCGCCCCCCATCGAGTCCCTTGCAGTTTGCCTCTGTGTATAGATGGTGGTGGCTCAGGAAGTGAGCCGCCGCCATCAGCAGCGGGCGTCAGCTGTAACATACAGCTGACACTTTGCTGCAATGGCCGAGGTTGGTGCTGGCTGCGTGTCAATGGGTATGATGTAGCAGAGCTGTGTGTGAAGTGGGCACCATGTAGTAGTGCTGTGTGTGAAGTGGGCACCATGTAGCAGTGCTGTGTGTGTAGTGTTCACCATGTAGCAGAGCTGTGCGCGCACCAGTCACCATGTAGCAGAGCTGTGTATGTAATAGGCACCATGCTGTTAGAGCTGTGTGTGTAGTGGGAACCATGCGGCAGTGCTGTGTTTGTAGTGGACACCATGTGGCAGAGTTGTGTGTGTAGTGGACACCATGTGGCAGAGCTGTGTGTACAATGGGTACTGTGTGGCAGAGCTGTGTGTGCAGTGGGCACCATGTGACAGAGTTGTGTATGTAATGGGCACCATGCGGCAGAGCCGCATACCCTCAGCTCTATATATATATATATATATATATATATATATATACACACACACACACATACCCCCAGCTCTATACATATATATATATTTATATATATACACAGTTGAAACCAGAAGTTTACATACACTATATAAAAAGACACGTATGCTTGTTTTTCTCAATATCTGACATGTAATCAGAATAAACCTTTCCTGTTTTGGGTCAATTAGGATTACCATAACTATTAATATTTGCCAAATGCCAGAGTAATGAGAGAGAAAATGTTTGAGGCATTTTTATTACTTTCTGCAATGTCAAAAGTTTATCAAAGGTCAAAGGTTTTTTGGCAACATCTGAGTTAATTAGAGACATACCTGTGGATGTATTTAACGCACAAACAAGATGGGAATGTCCAGCCATCATACTGCTCAGGAAGGAGATGGGTTCTGTGTCCCAGAGATGAACGTGCTTTGGTCCGATATGTGCATATCAACTCAAGAACAAAAACAATGGGCTAAAAGGCTACTTTGCCAGGAAGAAGCCATTACTTCAAAATAAACATAAAAAAGACAGATTAATGTTTGCAAATGCACACAGGAACAAAGTCCTACATTTTTGGAGACATGTCCTTTTGGCCATAATGACCATTGTTAAGTTTGGGGAAAAAGGGAAAAGCTTGGAAGCCTAAGAACACCATCCCAACTGTGAAACACGGGGTGGCAGCATCATGTTGTGGGGTTGTTTTGCTGCAGGAGGGACTGGTGCACTTCACAAAATAGATGGCATCATGAGGAAAAAGATTGTGTGGAAATACTGAAGCAACATCTCAACACATCAGCCAGGAAGTTAAAAGCTTGTGCGGAAATGGTTCTTTCAAATGGACAATGACCTGAAGCATACTGCCAAACTGGTTACAAAGTTGCTTAAGGATAATAAAGTCAATGTTTTGGAGCGGCCATCACAAAGCCCTGATCTCAATCCTATTGAAAAGTTATGGGCGAAGCTGAAAAGGCAGGTGCAAGCAAGGCGAACTACAAACATGGCTCGGTTATACCAGTTTTGTCAGGAGGAATGGGCCCAAATTCGACCAACTATTGTGAGAAGCTTGTGGAAGGATATTTAAAACGTTTGACCCAAATCATACAGTTTAAGGACAATGGTACCAAATATTAATGAAATGTATGTAAAAATTTGACTTTGCAGAAAGTAAAAATGATGCCTTAGAACATTCTCTCTCTCTCTCATTATTCTTGCATTTGGCAAATAATAAAAATTATGGTAATCCTAATGGACCAAAAACAGGAAAGGTTTATTATAATTTCATGTCAGATATTGAAAAACATGCATATGTGTCTTTTATATATATCTCATATATATAAAAATGAATTTCTGTCTAGACGTTCTTTATGCGCGACTGGACCGATCTTCACCAAATTTGGCTCACAGGTACATCCGGTGTCCAGGAAGGTTTTAGACCAGGTCTTAGCTCTCTAGGACTTACCGTTCCTGAGATATTCGCAAAAAATGGCCTGCACTATAGCCATCACAAGCCAGCCAGCCTTTCACTTAAATCCTGTCATTTACAGCTCCCTGGCAGTTCGTCTCCACACACACAGTTTTACTCCAGGTAGCCATAACAACCCTGCCATTTTTCTTCACTGCTCTAGATGACGTTTAAAGGAAATCTGTCACCAGGATAATCACTATAGAAGTAAAGCCACGGCCTAATAGCACTTAGTACCTTATTTCTTGAGGTTTCAATAACAACTTGGCCATTTCTCTTCACTGCTGCAGGTTAGCTTTAATGGGACAGGGCGCTGTGTATGACACTGTTAAGGGAGTGGCGTGCTATGGAGGTCACAGTTCAGGGGGAAAGTAGGGTGGCCATTCAAGTCACCCTTAAAACCCCACCCCCAGGTCCAGATAAGCCACACCTCTGATTCGGTTAGGCCGTGCCCCCTCCCCTCCTGAGGTGGGAGGGATGGTGATTTTCTCCCTGCAGCTCACATTCACACAGAACAGTGCTGCTGTCTTAGAGTAAGTGGTTTAAAAGGACATGCCCCGATCTTGTTAGGCCATGCCCCCTCCCACTAAGCGAACAGGGATTGAAAAAAAGAAGTTAAAAATTCTATCCTTGGCTTTGTGAACAGGCAATTTTGGCTCCCAGGAACAATGCAGCAAATGTGATTAATACTGACATTTTAAGCGACATACCAGGACAAATTTTCACATACAATGCTGTTGACACAACTATAAATCTTGAGGATACCCTGTAGAGTTTTTGAATTCCTTAGAACCGACCGAATGCCTGCCATATTGTTTAGCTGCTGTTTGAGAGTGAGCTGTTTAAAAGGACACCCCCCCAATCCTGTTAGGCCACGCCCTCTCGCACTAAGCGAACAGGGATGGAAAAAATAAAGTTAAAAATCAACTTTTAGGAATGCCGCCATATCGTTTAGAATTAAAAGTTGGAGCTACAATAATACTGTTAAGAAATGTTGATGCACCACGACTTTGCAATGGAACCCGACTCTGTGTCAAACAATGCATGCCTCATCTGATTGAGGCTACAATACTGACTGGCTGCTCGCAGAATAAAGATGTTTTTATTCCTCGCATCCCGCTAATCCACAATGACAAGCATTCACTATTGCATTTTAAGAGACTACAGTTTCCTGTTCAACTTTCTTTTGCAATGACAATTAACAAGGCACAAGGTGAGTCCCTGAAATTTGCTGGTGTCAACTTGGAACTACCATGCTTCTCTCATGGACAACTATATGTTGCCTGCTCTAGAGTCGGCTCAGTTAGAAACCTTTACATACTTGCACCGGAGAACAAGACAGCAAATGTAGTTTATCCAAGACTGCGGTCTTAGATTTCTACTACATTACAATGTTTTCTGCCTTTTGTTTTTCTGTAAATTAAGATTTTATTCATAATTATTTTTTTTTATGATTACAGTATCCAACAATTGTAATCAACTGTTTTGAGATCAGAACACTTATATTAATCAGTGTATAAAGTAAACACAAATGGTACAATAATGATTAAGTGGTGTAATCATAGAATATGCAAAAGCACAAATAGTAACATCCTAGAAAGAATATGTAGTGGGAATGGAAGGGGGAGAATGGAGGGAGAGGGGGAAGGGTGTAACAGCTAATCACTGTAATACATTTAACTGCTTAATTGAATGCCTTTTGTTTTTCAACGTTAGACACTTATCGACATCATTGAAATGTTTCATTTGTTTCCTGTATGATTAAATAAATATATAATCTTTACAAATACAATTACTTTTATTTTGTAGGAAAAGTTTTGCTTTAAGGAAAATAATGTCCTTAAACCAGTAGCAATTTTTTAACCACACACACAAACAACATACAAAATAAACCAGTGCAAAAACGGGACAATTTTTATGGGGCCACTACACAACAAAAATAAAATATACCTGTGCGAAGCCAGATCCTTCTGCTAGTCTTATCTCTTATATATATATATAAAAATGAATTTCTCTCTGTCTAGACGTCCGGATGTTCTTTATGCGCGACCAAATGACTGGACCGATCTTCACCAAATTTGGCACACGGGTACATCAGGTGTCCGGGAAGGTTTTAGACCGGGTCTCAGCTCTCTAGGACTTACCGTTCCTGAGATATTCCCAAAAATGACCTGCTTAGAAACAATACAAGGCAGCAAAGCCTTTAACTTGAATTCAAACTGTCACTTACTGCTCCCTGACAGTTTATCTCCACACACACAGTTTTACTCCAGGTAACCATAACAACTCAGCCAAGTCTCATCACTGCTCTAGATGACGTTTAAAGGAAATCTGTCACCAGGATAATCGCTATTGAAGTAAAACCATGGCCTAATAGCACTAAGTACCTTATTTCCTGAGGTTTCCATAACAACTCAGCCATTTCTCTTCACTGCTGCAGGTTAGCTTTAAAGGGGCAGAGCGCTGTGGATGATACTGTTAAGGGGCAGAGTGCTAGGGAGGTCACAGTTCAGGGGAAAGTAGGGTGGCCATTCAAGTCACCCTTAAAACCCTGCCCCAAGGTCCAGATAAGCCACACCTCTGATTTGGTTAGGCCACACCCCTCCAGAGGTGGGACAGTGATTTTCTCCCTGCAGCTCACATTCAGACAGAACAGTGCTGCTGTCTTACACCTAACTGTTTAAAAGGACACGCCCGATCCTGTTAGGCCACCCCCTCCCACTAAGCAAACAGTGAAAAATGAAGTTAAAAATCAACTTCTGTCAGCTGCAGAGATGAGAGGGACGGTGACTTTATCTCTGCAGCCCACACTCAGAGAAGATAGTGCTGCTGTCTTAGGGTGAGCTGTTGAAAGGCCACGCCTCTGATTCGGTTAGGTCATGCCCCTCCCTCTTGAGGTGGGAAGGAGGGTGATTTTCTCCATGCAGCTCACATTCAGACAGAACATTGCTGCTGTCTTATGTGAGCAAATTACCCGCTTGAAATCGCACATCGAGTCTCTAAACAGGCGAGTTGCAACACTGAAAGCCACTGACAATTTGGAAAAGAGTTTGCTGCTCACTGAGCAAGCACTCTATCGGGTAGATGTGGGGGAGGGTGGTAGCGAGAAGGCTGAGGAGAATGAGGTAGTTAGCTGGGCAACAGTAAGCAAGCGGGGTAGAGGGATGAGTGCCAGGAGGCTAGCCCTGATCTGACACACCCCAACAAGTTTGCACAGTTGGCAGATGAGGGGATGACAGTTCAGGGACGGCACCGCTGCAGCCAGACACTTCCTCTACCAGTCAGGGAATGTCGGCTCCAGTAAGCAGGGGACCAGGAGAGCAGGGCAGGCCAGACAGGTGCTGGTAGTGGGAGACTCAATTATTAGGGGTACAGATAGGGCGATCTGTCACAAAGATCGTGATCGCCGAAAAGTGTGCTGTCTTCCTGGCGCTAGAGTTCGACACATCGCGGATCGGGTTGACAGATTACTGGGAGGGGCTGGAGAAGATCCAGCGGTCATGGTCCATATCGGAACCAATGACAAAGTTAGAGGAAGGTGGAGAGTCCTTAAAAATGATTTCAGGGATTTAGGTCAAAAGCTTAGGGCAAGGACCTCAAAAGTAGTATTTTCTGAAATACTGCCTGTACCACGAGCCACACAAGAAAGGCAGCGGGAGATTAGGGAGGTTAACAAGTGGCTCAAGAACTGGTGTAGGAAGGAGGGTTCGGGTTCCTGGAGAACTGGGCCGACTTCTCTGTTGGCTACAGGCTCTATTGTAGGGACGGGCTGTACCTCAATGGGGAAGGGCAGCTGTGTTGGGGAGAAAGATGGCTAGAAGGTTGGAGGAGTGTTTAAACTAGGGACTGGGGGAGGGTAATTACGTTATAGGAGGGAAGATAGTGCAGATAGAGACCAGGGGCGAGGTAGTGTGTCTGGGGGAGGAATGGAAGGGGGACTAGAACAGCTCAGAATGAAAGATGTAGGGTAAAAATACACATAAACCTGTCAAATGTATGTATACTAATGACAGAAGCCTGACTAACAAGACTGGTGAACTGGAATTAGTGATGTGTGAGAGGACTATGACGTAGTGGGAATAACTGAGACATGGCTGGATGACAGCTATGACTGCGCAGTTAATATAAAAGGTTTCAATCTGTTTAGAAAGGATGGTCAAAACTGGAGAGGTGGAGGGGTCTGCCTCTATGTGAAGTCGTGACTAAATCCCGTAATTCGAGAATACATCTTGGAGGGACATGAACATGTGGAGTCACTGTGGGTAGAAATACATGGAGCAAAAACAATAATAAAATACTAATAGGAGTGTATTATAAACCACCTAATATACCAGAGTCCACAGAAAATCTATTACTAAACGAGATAGACGAGGCGGCAAATCATAATGAAGTCGTTATCATGGGGGACTTCAACTACCCAGATATAGACTGGGAAACTGAAAGCTGTACATCCCAAAAAGGAAACAGGTTCTTGGCAATAGCCAAAGACAATTTCCTTTCCCAACTGGTTCAGGACCCCACTAGAGGGACGGCCATACTGGACTTAGTATTAACCAATAGACCTGATAGAACAACATATGTGCAGGTTGGGGGACACCTGGGAAATAGTGACCATAAAGTTATAACCTTGCAATTATCCTTAAAACGAGAGTTTCTAAAGGGAGGAACAAAAATACCAAACTTCAAAAAAGCTAAATTTAGCCAACTAAGCGAGGCCATAGGCCTAACTAACTGGGACAAAGTCCTCAAAAATAAAAATACAACCATAAAATGGGAGATTTTTAAAAGCACTGTAACATCTAATTGTGAGAGGTACATACCTTATAGGAATAAAAGGCTAAGGAACAATAAGAAACCAATGTGGATAAATGGAACCGTAAAGAAGGCAATAAATGACAAAAAGAAAGCATATAAATCACTAAAACAGGAGGGGAGTCAGGAAGCACTGAAACAAATAAAAAATAAAATATGTAAAAAACTAATAAAATTTGCCAAACTAGAGACCGAGAGATTAATTGCCAAAGAGAGTAAAACTAACCCTAAAATGTTCTTCAATTATATAAATAGTAAAAAATATAAATCTGAAGGAGTCGGCCCTCTACATAGCAATGAAGGGGGTGTTGCAGAGAGCGACGAGGATAAAGCAAAACTATTAAATATTTTTTTCTCCACTATATTCACTGAGGAAAATAAACTGTCAGATGAAATGCAGAATGTAAAAGTAAATCCCCCATTAAAAGTGCCCTGTCTGACCCAGAAAGAAGTACAACAGCCACTTAAAAAGATTAAAATAGACAAATCGCCAGGAGCGGATGGCATACACCCCCGTATCCTAAGCCAGACCTTTATTTCTGATATTTCTGGACTCTATAATAACAGTGAATGTTCCACAGGATTGGCGCATAGCAAACGTGGTGCCAATATTCAAAAAGGGTCCAAAAACAGAGCCTGGAAATTATAGGCCGGTAAGTTTAACATCTATTGTTGGTAAACTGTTTGAAGGGTTTCTAAGAGATGCTATTTTGGAGTATCTCAATGAAAATAAGCAAATAAGTTAACGCCATATCAGCATGGCTTCATGAGGGATTGGTCATGCCAAACAAATTTAATCAGCTTCTATGAGGAGGTAAGTTCTAGACTTGACAGCGGCGAATCAATGGATGTCGTATATCTGGACTTCTCCAAAGCATTTGAAACGGTACCTCATAAAAGGTTAGTATATAAAATGAGGATGCTCGGACTGGGAGAAAATGTCTGTATGTGGGTAAGTAACTGGCTAAGTGACAGAAAACAGAGGGTGGTTATTAACGGTAGATACTCTGATTGGGTCACTGTAACTAGTGGGGTACCTCAGGGGTCAGTATTGGGCCCTATTCTCTTCAATATATTTATTAATGATCTTGTAGAAGGCCTGCACAGTAAAATATCTATTTTTGCAGATGACACTAAACTGTGTAAAGTAATTAACACTGAAGAGGACAGTTTTCTGCTACAGAGGGATCTGGATAGATTGGAGGCTTGGGCAGAAAAATGGCAGATGAGGTTTAACACTGACAAATGTAAAGTTATGCACATGGGAAAGGAATAATGCAAGTCACCCGTACATATTAAATGGTAAAACACTCGGTAACACTGACATGGAAAAGGATCTAGGAATTTTAATAAACAGCAAATTAAGCTGCAAAAACCAGTGTCAGGCAGCTACTGCCAAGGCCAATAAGATAATGGGTTGCATCAAAAGGGGCATAGATGCCCGTGATAAGAACATAGTCCAACCACTTTACAAATCACTGGTTAGACCACACATGGAGTACTGTGTACAGTTCTGGGCTCCTGTGAACAAGGCAGACATAGCAGAGCTGGAGAGGGTTCAGAGGAGGGCAACTAAAGTAATAACTGGAATGAGGGATCTACAGTACCCTGAAATGTTATCAAAATTAGGGTTGTTCACTTTAGAAAAAAGACAACTGAGGGGAGATCTAATAACTATGTATAAATATATCAGGGGTCAGTACAGAGATCTGTCCCATCATCTATTTATCCCCAGGACTGTGACTGTGACAAGGGGACATCCTCTGCGTCTGGAGGAAAGAAGGTTTGTACACAAACATAGAAAAGGATTCTTCACTGTAAGAGCAGTGAGACTATGGAACTCTCTGCCTGAGGAGGTGGTGATGGTGAGTACAATAAAGGAAATCAAGAGGGGACTGGATTTATTTCTGGAGTGTAATATTACAGGCTACAGCTACTAGAGAGAGGTCGTTGATCCAGGGAGTTATTCTGATTGCCTGATTGGAATCGGGAAGGAATTTTTTTCCCCTTAAGTTGGGAAAATTGGCTTCTGCCTCACAGGGGTTTTTTGCCTTCCTCTGGATCAACTTGTAGGAAACAGGCCAAACTGGATGGACAAATGTCTTTTTTCGGTCTTATATACTATGTTACTATGTTAGAGAGAGCCGTTTAAAAGGACACGCCCCCAATCCTGTTAGACCACGCCCCCTCCCACTAAGCGAACAGGAATTGAAAAAATAAAGTTAAAAATCAACTTTTAGGTCCGCTAAGCCAGTGTTTCCCAACCAGTGTGCCTCCAGCTGTTGCAAAACTACAACTCCCAGCATGCCCGGACAGCCTTTGGCTGTGTGGGCATGCTGGGAGTTGTAGTTTTGCAACAGCTTGAGGCACACTGGTTGGGAAACACTGCGCTAAGCCACACCCCCGATATGTTTAGGACACACCCCTCCCCCTCTGCAGCCAATGAGTATTGACAAAATGAAGTTAAAAATCAACTTCTGTCAGCTGCAGAGGTGGGAGGGACGGTGACGTTCTCTTTGCAGCTCACACCGTACTGCTGTCTTAAAATAAGATGTTCAAAAGGACACGCCCCAATCCAGTTAGGCCACGCTCCCTCCCACTCAGCCAACAGGGATTGAAAAAATAAAGTTAAAAATCAACTACTAGGTACACAGCTCAGCAGACAGGATATGATTAGATACATTGGAAGGTTAGAAGCAAATCTTAAAATGTTTAAGAAAATTTTTGAGGGGCTGACATATTAGAAATAACCCATAAATGACCCCATTTTAGAAACTACACCCCTCAAGGTATTTAGAACTGATTTTACAAACTTAGTGAACCCTTTAAATGTTCTACAAGAATTAAAGGGATTCTGTCACGGCATTTGACCCTATAGAGCTGCAGACATGCACGGCTAGATCGCCGCTAGCATGTCCGCAATATAGCAGTAGAATAGCTCTGGGTGCTTTTATTTTCTTTAAAAAATGATTTTATTGATATGCAAATTAACCCAGGAAGGTGCCCAAGGGGCGGTACTAACCTTCCTGGTGCCCAGCCACGCCACCATGTTAAGGAGCCCAGCACTGGAGAGCGGAGAGCGGATTTAGCTAGAATGGTAATTGGGAACTATGTCGCATATCAATGATATATCGTGTTACTATATCGCATATACACACTGAGTCAGCCCTATAGTGGAAACCCCCAAAAAGTTAGCCCAATTTGAAAATCACACCCCTCAAGGAATCTTTCAACATGTGTAGTAAGCACTTTGACCTCAAAGGTGTTTCCTAGATTAGGAAACACTTGGCAGTGAAAATGAAAAACTACTATTTTTTCAAGAAAAAGTTGCTTTACACCCACATTTTTCACTTTCACAAAGGGTAACAGGACAAATTGTGCCCCACATTTAGTGAATAGGGCAACACCCCATATGTGGTCAAAACCTGATGCATGTGTTACCCATTTTCTCCCCATTATGGAAACACCCCATATGTGCTTGTAGCCTGTTGTATGGGCGCACAGCAGGCAAACAGCAAAATATGGATTTTGCTGGTCTGAATTGGCAGACATTAATTTTAGGTGCCATGTCGCATTTAAAAAATTTCTGAGGTCCCCAGAAATTAAAAACCCCATTTTGGAAAGTACACTCCTGTACGAACATTTTAAGGGGTGGAAAGGGCACTTTTGAACAAGTGTTTCACAGAAATGAATATGTAGTGGTTGGTGAAAAGTGGATATGTAAACTATTCGGACTAAATCAGAGATAAAAGGTGGTAAAACTACAGGTTACATAAAGGATGAAATTAAATTAATACTCAATGGATGTGCGGTAGACTTTGAAACAATCCTGCATACACAGGTCAGGTTTTTCAGGCCAGGTTTCACAGTGGTAAATGGTGTCCTTCCTTATCCCCCTTTTGGAACACACCTTGCAACTTTTTTGGTCCTTCCCTTCCTTGCTGTCTGGGGGACTTGACCTTGCAAATGTTGTCCTGGTATAACACGTGCACCATGACTTCCTGAAGTACTGAGTTTCAAAAATTAGGGCCTTGACAACCACCTCTTGGAACTGAAGGAAAGTTCCTGTGTGGCCTGCAGATTGAAATAGAACGTACGCATTGTACATTGCCATCTGTATGAGGTGCACGGCCAGCTTCTTGTACCACACTTTTGTTTTTCGTGTGGCACTGTAGGGCTTCAGAACTATCTGAAAGATCAACCCCTCCCATGTGCCTGTTGTAATCAAGGATGCAAACTGGTTTAGGGACAGTGGTGGTGGTACCACGTACAAAGGCAGGGGAGCTCGTGTTAGTGTGAATGGTGGTCAGTAGAAGGACATCCCTCTTGTCCTTGTACTTCACCGATAGCATATTCTCATGGAGCATAGCCCTGCTTTCACCCATTCTCAGTGGTTGCCCTACCAGGTATCTGAGGAGGCGCCACAGATTTTTGCACACTGTGCTGCAAGCCACAATACCTATGGCAGTTAGGAACATGAATAGGGGGATGCTGCTATAATAGTTATCCACATAGAGGTGGTAACCCTTATCCAGCAGTGGGTGCATTAAGTCCCACACTATCTTTCCACTAACTCCTAGGATGGAGGGGAATTCTGTAACCAGAGCTACTCTCACAAAGTTTGTAAATCTTAATGTCATACCTTGCCTGTTTGCTAGGCAGGTACTGGCGGAATCTAACCCTCCCTTTGAAAAGCAATAGGGACTCATATACACAGACATTTTTATCAGGGGTGTTCACTTCAGCGAACCTGGTGTTAAAGTGGTCGAGGACAAGCCTACATCTTGTTTTCTTATCATAGGAATCTGCCACCCATCCTCGTTTCCAGTCAGTCTGGTGGACAATACATTGATCCGTTCGCAATGCACAACAGGTAGGAATATATTGTTTGAATTAGGGTTGTCATGATACCAAAATTTTCATTCTGTTTTTATACTATAAAGTATTGTGATACTTTATAACATTCAATACCACGCGAAAATAATAAAACAAAAAAAAAAACAGTAAAAAAATGTGTAATGGCGTTTTTATCTTTTTTCTGTTACGGCGTTCACCGCATAGGAGATATATTAAAATATATTAAAAGTCTGGACTTTTTTAGGCGTGGCAATACCAAATATGTTTTTTTATTGTTTAGATTTAAACTTTTAAATATCTAATTACTATTACATGTTTTAATCCCTTGTCCTATTCAGCTATATTAGGGTTGAATATGAGTTTACATTGTCCCTGCTACCCTGTGCTTTGTGCAGCCAAGGCTTCAGTAGCGTCCTGGCTGCCATGATAACCGATCGGAGCCCCGCGATTTCACTGCTGAGGCCCTGATCAAAGGCTGCCACTGCACCACCAATGAATTAGGAAAAGGAAAAATTAGGTGGGGGAGGGTACCCTGTGGCCACTGCGCCACCATTGAATACATCATTTGGGTTGGAGGGGGGGGAGGGTGTACTGCGTCACCAATGATTACAATACTGGGGTGTCGGGGAGCACACTGAGCCACCAATGAAGATAATTTACACCTAAATAAAAATATAGGCTACGGGTTCCGTATCACATACCCCCGCATAAAAGGGGGCGGCGATCAGCCATACTGCGGCAATTAACCCCTCAGGTACGGCGTCGAAAGTGGCGCGTGCCATGTTCTCTAACAGATACTAGGCTGCTCAGTAGTGCAGCCTAGTATCGATAAATAGCAAATCCCCGTATCGTATCGATCCAGGTCTAAAAGTATTGATTGGGTATTGAAAGTTTGATACGCGGTGCAACCCTAGACGCATCCTTTTTCACTAACACTTTCAGAAACATGCACCCCTAGAGCTAATGAAGTTCGATAAGGCGTTGCTTCATTTAGGCAGCCAAGCAAGATTTTTATCACATATATACAGGATTCTCCTAAATCTTAGAAACACAGACGGGGCTCCCTTGTTTATTAAATGGGAATCAGATCTTCAGGTCAACTTTACTGAAGACGATGTTCTCAAGGTATGTACGTTTTCCCATGGCATCTTTTTAGCTGCTCAATTTCTGTCAGTTTTGACTGCGATTGCGTTGCATTGTTCAGTTTTTTCCACGCGAGTGCAATGCATTTTGCACGTGCGTCAGATAAAACTTAATGTGGTACCCAAATCCGAACTTCTTCACTGAAGTTCAGTCTTGGGTTCAGTGTTGTGTACATTTTATTATTTTCCCTTATAACAATGCTGGCTGCGCGATCAAGTGGATGAGGTGAGTTTATTTTTTTTTTTTTTTTAACCCCTCAAGTCACATTTTGGGAAGCATTCTGTATTAAGAATGCTATTATTTTCCCTTATAACCATGTTATAAGGGAAACTAATACAGTAACTAGACTGAAAATCGCACTGCATCAGCACTTGCTTGCGATTTTTAGTGCGGGTGTGTTCACGTCATGCATTGCACCCACGTGAAATTCTCACCCATGTGAAAGGGGCCTAAGGCCTCTTTCACAAGGGCGTTGTGTGTGAGGACCGGATAGGATGCAGGTGCAGGTGCGTTGCACGCGCGTGAGAAAAATCTGAATGTTTGGTACCCAGACCCGAACTTCTTCACAGAAGTTCGGGTTTGGGTTCGGTATTCTCTAGATCAGTGATGCTCAACCTGCGGCCCTCCAGCTGTTGTAAAACTACAACTCCCACCATGCCCTGCTGTAGGCTGATAGCTGTAGGCTGTTTAGGCATGCTGGGAGTTGTACTTTTGCAACAGCTGGAGGGCCGCAGGTTGAGCGTGCCTGCTCTAGATTTTATTATTTTCCCCTATAACAAGGTTTAAGGGAAAACAATAGCATTCTTAATAGAGAAGGCTTACTAAAATGTGGATTGAGGGGTTAAAAAAAAAAAAAAATTTACTCACCTCATCCACTTGATCGTGCAGCCGGGCATCGTCTTCTTTCAGGACCTTTTATGACATAATGGCGCTCACCACGTGGTGAGAGCGGTTACGTCAGCACAGGTCCTGCTAAATTAAGATAGAAGGATTACGTCATTAAAGGTCATTTTGCAGGTCCTCAAAGAAGAAGAAAGAAGAGGATGCCCAGCTGCGCGATCAAGTGGATGAGGTGAGTTAATTTTTTTTTTTAACCCCTCAATTTTTTAGTAAGCATTCTTTATTAAGAATGCTATTATTTTCCCTTATAACCATGTTATAAGGGAAAATAATACAGTGAATACACTTTAATGGGGTTGCTCATCCCTATCATCTCCTAGCAACCATGCGTGAAAATCGCACCACACCCGCTTGCGGATGCTTGCGATTTTCACGCAGCCCCATTCATTTCTATGGGGCCTGTGTTGCGTGAAAAACGCAGAATATAGAACATGCTGCGATTTTCACGCAATGCACAAGTGATGCGGGAAAATCAACGCTTATCTGAACAGCCCCATTGAAGTGAATGGGTCAAGATTCAGTGCGGGTGCAATGCGTGCACGTCACACATTGCACTGGCGCGGAATTCTCGCCCCTGTGAAAAAGGGGCCTATCTCTTTCTATGGAACAGCTTCAGGGCATGCCCTGAAGCCTTCCATAGACATCTATGCAGCTGAGTAGAGGTGGCCTGGGCAGAAAGCTCTGACGTGCACACTCCCAAGGTTCCGGCCACCCATGAATAACAGCACAGCTACAAGAAACTGCGCAAACGCGGCCACCACTGCTGTATCGGTGTGGTGGCCGTAACTATAGGCTACCAAGTGTAAACACAACAAAGCTCAAAGTCCAGATATCGGAAAAAGGATCGAAGACTGAAAATGTAATATATATTTAGCAAGTTATCATTTATGCTATTTGGAATTTATTTACCCCTGATTCACAAGATGGGAATACCCCTTTAAGAGGAGAGTGGCTCCATCTTACACATATGGTGGAGCTGCAGTATAACTTGTATTCGACTCATTTAAAATCCTGCTCATTCTGGGCTTTGGAGTCAAGGAGGCAGTCCTACTAATAATTGACAGCTATCTCTTTATACACAGTCATAGAGGGATGGCTGTCAATCACTTATAGGACAACCTCCTTGACTTCAGATTCCAGAATGAGCAGGAATTTAAATTAATTAAATACAAGTTAGGGCTCATTCAGACAGCCGTAGTGTTTTGCAATCCCCAAATTGCAGATCCAGAAAACATGGATACCGGTCGTGTGCGTTCGGCATTTTGCTGACCACACAGGGCCAGCACTATAATAGAGATGCCTGTCTTGTCTGCAAGAACAACATGCTTTATCATTTTTGGGGGCGTGGAACGGAACTACGGATGCGGACAGCACACGGTGTGCAGTCCGCATCTTTTGCGGACCATTAAAATGAATGGGTCCACACTCGGACCGGGGATGGGGACCCATTCATACGGTCGTTTGAATGAGCCCTTATACTGTATCAATCTGCTCAGCTCCTCCTGCTCTATAATATGCTGCCTGCACCCCACACACCATGTTCCATGTGATTCCTTTTAATAAAAACATTAAAAAAATCATAAGCCAACAATATTACACAGTAGGACTCTGACTCTCAGCATCCCTCCCCTCACTTTTTCTGGATCTGCTGACTAACGTAGCTCTAGCCAGGAATGCGTCCCCTTCGTAGTCTTCAAGGCACAGCACAGTACTTTTAGTAGCTGCTGTGCCTGGTATTGCCATTTGAGTCAGATTCAAAACTCAATACTAGACATAGCTGCAACTAAAAGTACAGAGCCGTGCCAAATAAACAATGAAGGGTCTCAAGCCAGCACAATGAACTTGTCAAACATTTGATCGTGGGGTTGCAGAGTTGGACCCCCACCAATCTAAGGCTACATGCACACGACACATGGATACACAGTCAGTTTTTCAAGGCCATTTTGCATCAGTCTGCGCATCCATTTTCCAGCAGTGTGTCTGTTTTGCATCAGTTTCTCATGTCTGTTAAAAACGGACATGAAAAATGGATGAATTTGATTGGCAATTATTTCTAGACCCACCCTTCTGAACACCCACAGGATGGTAAGCCCCCAGCTAAAATAATTTTGGGAGCCGCGGACTGGAAGATCGGGGCCGCACACCGGAAATGCGGATGTGGACAGCACTCTGTGTGCTGTCCGCATCTCTCCCGGACCCATTCTACGGACGTGTGAATGGACCCTAAAATAATGTCTCCCACAGTGTAAATAATTTTTTTTATAGTGCCCCCAGCTTTAATAATGTTCCCATGTAGGCCTCCAGCTAAAATAATGTCCCCTATAGTGTATGATTTTTTATTCACTGTCCCCAGCTTTAATAATGTCCCCCATGTAGGCCCCCCTGGTAAAATAATGTCCCCCATAGTGTATGATTTTATTCAGCTTTAATAATGCCCCCAATGTAGGCCCCCATCTTAAATAATGCCCCTTTACTGTAGGAATTTTTTTTTAATGTACCTAGCTTTAATAATGCCCCCAATGTAGGGCCTCATCTTAAATAATTTCCCCCATGGTTTAAATAATGCCCCCATAATGGCCCACCACTGTTTGTTTGTTTTTGTTGATTTTACAGAAAAAAAACACACAAAAAAACTCGCCTTATCTACTTGCTCGTGCTGCAGCAGTCTCTGAACAGGACCTGCCATGTGCGTGATGACTGAGCGCTCCCACGTGGTTACATCACCACACATATCGCAGGTCCTTCGGCAGGTCCTGCTCAATGAAGAGAGAAGAGACTGCCGCAGCGTGAGCAAGTGGATGAAGTGAGTTTTTTTTAACCCCTAAATGACCAGATAAAGTGTACCCGTTTTTAACGGCCGTTAGACGGGTGCACTCTTGTCAATCGGCCGTTAAAAATGGTCCCGTTGATTTCAATTAGGTCCGTCTGGCTGTGGAAACGGCCAAAAATAGGACATGTCCTATTTTTGGAGGGATGCTATTCACTGTCTGTTTAAAAGAACGGCCATGTGAATAGCCCCATATACTTTTATTGGTGCTAAAAATGGCCGTGTGACGACTGTTACTTAACCGCTTGCCGACCGCCTCACGCACGGATGCGTCCAGGCGGCGGCAAGTTTGTTCCTCCTGGACGCATCCGTTCGTCATCTTGCGAGAGGCGGCTCTGCAGTGATTCTACAGCCTGCCAGCGATGATCAATCGCTGGCAGGCTGTAAATGTAAAATAAATTAGATCAAACAGGTATATCAGACGCTGTTTTGTTAACAGCGTCTGATATACCTGCTACCTGGTCCTCTGGTGGTCCCATTTACTGGGATCGACCACCAGAGGACCAGGTAACTCTGTAAAGTTGCACCAAACACTACACTAACACCCCCCCCCACCACCCCCCTCACTTTATAACCACTATTAACCCCTTGTTAACCCCTAATCACCCCATATAGACTCCCTGATCACCCCCCTGTCACGCTCTATTCACATGTCCATATGTGTTTTGCAGATCCGCGGATCCACGGATCCACAGATCCGCGCCGCGGATCCGCAAAACACGGACACCGTCAATGTGCTTTCCGCATTTTACAGTTCCGCACATTGCCAGAACTATATAGAAAATGCTTTTTCTTGTCCGCAATTGCGGACAAGAAAAGAGCATGTTCTATATTTTTGCGGAACGGAAATGCAGACCCGTAAGTGCGGATCGGCAATTCCGGATCCGAGCGGGACAAAGTCTGCCCCCATAGAAATGAATGGGTCCGCAATTCCGTTCCGCAAACAGAATTTCGGACGTGTGAATGGGGCATAAGGGTCCCTTATCACCGCCAGTTAGTTAGCTACTTGTTAGGTAGCTAGCGCCCAGCCCACCGCACCGCAGTCACTGATTTTGGCAGAGATTTTTTCATCCACATTGATCGATGCGAATGAAAAAATCTGTGCCGTTCATTTTGTTTCTTTTTTCAGCCCAGAGGCTGAACGGAAAAAAAAAATCTCATTACCCGTATGCTCAATATAAGGTGAATAGCAGAAACTCCTAATGCTGGCCATACAGTATGTGTAATGGTTGCGGAAACCCTCAAATGCCAGAGCAGTACAAACACCTCACATGTGACCCCATTTTACAAAGAAGACACCCCAAGGTATTCCGTAAGGGGTATGGTGAGTTCATGTAAAATTTTATTTTTTGTCACAAGTTAGTGGAATATAAGACTTTGTTAAAAAAAAAAATTATATCAATTTCCGCTAACTTGTGCCAAAATTTTTTTTTTCTGTGAACTCACCATGCCCCTCACGGAATACCTTGGGGTGTCTTCTTTCCAAAATAGGGTCACAAGTGGGGTATTTATACTGCCCTGGCATTTTAGGGATCCTAAAGCGTGAGAATCCAAATGCGTAAAAATGTCCTGTGAAATCCTAAAGGTACTCATTGGTTTTAGGGCCCCTTTGCGCATCTTGGCTGCAAAAAAGTGTCACACATGTGGTATCGCCGTACTCAGGAGAAGTAGGGCAATGTGTTTTGGGGTGTATTTTTACATATACCCATACTGGGTGAGAGAAATATCTCTGTAAATCACAACTTTTTAAATTTTTTTATACAAAGTTGTCAATTTACAGCGATATTTCTCACACAAAGTAAGGGTATATGTAAAAATACACCCCAAAACACATTGCCCTACTTCTCCTGAGTACGGCGATACCACATGAGTGACACTTTTTTGCAGCCTGGGTGCGCAAAGGGGCCCATATTCCAATGAGTACCTTTAGCTTTTACATGGCTGCTCACAATTTAGCCCCACCCAAAATGCCAGAACAGTACAAAGACCCGACAAATGACCCCATTTTGGAAAGAAGACACCCCAAGGTATTTGCTGAGGGGCATAGTGAGTCCATGAAAAATTTAACTTTTTGTCAAAAGTTAGCAGAAAGGGGGACTTTATGAGAAAAAACAATAAAAAATCAATTTCCGCTAACTTGTGCCAAAAAAAAAATCTTCTATGAACTTGCCATGCCCCTCACGGAATACCTTGGGGTGTCTTCTGTCGGGCATTTTCATAGGTATATATATTGATACCTGGTCATATTATATTCAAAATGCATGCTCATTGTCTTTAAGAGACAGGCTGAAGTTGAACCAAAGTTTTCATACACGGCTGGAACAGGCCAAGATTTGAAGTCACACAGAGTTCAGTATGTGAAAAAGTTTACCGAATACTGAATACAAAGAACATTGTATTTTAAAAAGTTATTGCCACAGATGTGGGCTTATCTGTTGGGAGTACACTGGATTCTCCAGACATGTCCGTCTGAAGAGAACAAGGCCCATTCATATCATTATGGTCCATAGATCAACAGTGTGAGAAACATTCAGAGAGACGCCTAGAGGTCTGTCTTTAGTTGTTTCAAAGTTTTCTAAACTAATCCTCATCTCTAATTTACGACGACGAGGGTCAAATGTATATGATGCAAAAATACCCTAGTTAACTCTTTATAGAATGGTGCTAATAGCTTACACAACAGTGCCATCCGGGGACAGATGGACATTGCTACACCATCCTCCATAGTTGCATTATGATCTCATAGGATCTTATTACATATGTTTACACCCCCTCAATTGATTGGAGAATACTAATCCAGGGGGTGGTAATGTTAGATTACAAGGGAGATAATTACCCTAGATAGATGAGCATCAGGAGGAGAAAGGAGAGAGGCAAGAAAGAGGAGAAGCTAAGGAACAAAGTAGAAAGCATAGCATTCCAGCATTCCAGGAGCCAACACCCAAGATGAAAGCCATGGTGATGGACCATCCAGCTTTCCTAGGAGCAGAAGTGAGATTCCTGCTAGGACTTGGTAAGAAACACAAAGAATGATGTTTCATTTTATTAAGACTATTTAGATAATGTGGGTAAAATCATAGCATCTATGCTGGCGAACATATTAATTTATTTATCATCTCTTTATATGAGATGTAGTCTTAGATATAGAATAATTGTGAGGCTTCATTCTACCTGCAGAAGAATCAAGTTTCATAATTTATCAGAGTATTAAATGATTGCATACATATATGCATAGATATAGATATATTGATAGTAGTATTCTTCGCCAAGCTAGATGATAAATTCCCACTGGAAGATTTGTTCCAAGTTCTTCCAATGTCTGTTGTCTTAATAGTCTTACCAGGTTATACAGATATGAAAGTAGTATTGACAGAAGTATTAAAAGTAGTCTAGGATTTGACTACTATCTTCTAAGTTGTATACTTGAATGGATTTGCCCATTCCCGAAGTCATGTGAGTTGTACTTTGGTTAGAGAGGGGTGGGGAATGTATTCAGCATTCCAGATTGATGTCTAGGATTAGGCACACCCATTTTTGATATTAAGAGGTTTTCCTCTCAACAGGAGTAATGTATATAATTTAACTTCTTGTTTTGATATCCTAACCAAATAGCTTTGTTATAATGTGACAAGCTGCTCTTACCCACATTTGTTGATTTACTTATTGTGAAGCTTCTAGTGCCTGATATCAATGCCATATATATTAATTGGCATATATCATTGTTTATTTACTTATGATAAGCTTGTAATGCTTCATATATCATTGCCATATATATTCCTTGGCATATATAATCGTGTTTATATACCTATTTGTTTATAATCGTGTAACTAATAAACTTTGCATGTTTTTATAGTACCTGCGTATTATTTGATGTCAAAACTACATCTTTAGCATTAATGTCATCTCTCATGAAAAGAACTTATTATCTGAGGAAATAGTCGGCCTCAGATGTGAATTGTATAGATTGGGTTATCTACAATTCACCAGGTCATAATTTCGACAAGTTATGGAAAATTCTTGATTAATTATTTTTATGACCATAATTAATAATTCTTAATTGAATTAATATTATAATCCCGACACTTCTTTCCAAAATGGGGTCACATGTGGGGTATTTATACTGCCCTGGCAATTTAGGGGCCCTAAAGCGTGAGAAGAAAAATGCGTAAAAATGCCCTCCTAAAAGGTACTCATTGGTTTTAGGGCCCCTTTGCGCATCTTGGCTGGAAAAAAGTGTCACTGATGTGGTATCGCCATACTCAGGAGAAGTAGGGCAATGTGTTTTGGGGTGTATTTTTACATATACCCATGCTGGGTGAGAGAAATATCTCTGTAAATTGACAACTTTGTATAAATTTTTTTTTAAAGTTGTCATTTACAGAGATATTTCTCACACCCAGCAGGGGTATATGTAAAATTATACCCCAAAACACATTGTCCTACTTCTCATGAGTACGGCGATACCACATGAGTGACACTTTTTTGCAGCCAAGATGCGCAAAGGGGCCCTAAAACCAATGAGTACCTTTAGGATTTCACAGGGCATTTTTACACATTTTGGATTCTCACGCTTTAGGGCCCCTAAAATGCCAGGGCAGTATAAATACCCCACATGTGACCCCATTTTGGAAAGAAGACACCCCAAGGTATTCTGTGAGGGGCACCGCAAGTTCACAGAATTTTTTTTTTTTTGGCACAAGTTAGCGGAAATTGATAAATATATATATTTTTTTTTACAAAGTCTCATATTTCACTAACTTGTGACAAAAAATAAAATTTTACATGAACTCACCATACCCCTCACAGAATACCTTGGGGTGTCTTATTTCTAAAATGGGGTCACATGTGGGGTATATATACTGTCCTGGCATTTTAGGGGCCCCTAAAGCGTGAGAAGAAGTCTGGAATCCAAATGCGTAAAAATGCCATGTGAAATCCTAAAAGTACTCATTGGTTTTAGGGTCCCTTTGCGCATCTTGGCTGCAAAAAAGTGTCACACATGTGGTATCACTGTACTCAGGAGAAGTAGGGCAATAAGTTTTGGGGTGTATTTTTATATATACCCATACTTTGTGTGAGAAATATCGCTGTAAACGACAACTTTTTAAATTTTTTTATACAAAGTTGTCAGTTTACAGAGATATTTCTCTCACCCAACATGGGTATATGTAAAAATACACCCCAAAACACATTGCCCTACTTCTCCTGAGTACGGCGATATCACATGAGTGACACTTTTTTGCAGCCTGAGTGCGCAAAGGGGCCTAAATTCCAACGAGTACCTTTAGGTTTTACATGGCTGCTCACAATTAGCCTCGCCCAAAATGCCAGAACAGTAAACACACCCACAAGTGACCCCATTTCGAAAGAAGACACCCCAAGGTATTCACTGAGGGGCATAGTGAGTCCGTGGGAGATTTTTATTTTTTTGCCAGAAGTTAGCAGAAATGGAAACTTTATTATTTTTTTCCTCAGAAAGTGTCATTTTCCGCTAACTTGTCAAAAAAATGAAATGATACATGAACTCACCATGCCCCTCCGCGAATACTTTGGGGTGTCTTCTTTCTAAAATGGTGTCATTTGGGGGGTATTTATACTTTCCTGGCATTCTAGCACCTGAAGAAACATGACAGGTGCTCAGAAAGTCAGAGCTGCTTCAAAATGCCGAAATTCACTTTTTTGCACCATAGTTTGTAAACGCTATAACTTTTACCCAAACCAATAAATATACACTTATTGGATTTTTTTTTATCAAAGACATGTAGAACAATACATTTTGCGAAAAATTTATATAGAAATGTAGTTTTTAAAGAAAAAATTACAACAGAAAGTGAAAAATGTCATTTTTTTGCAAAAATTTCGGTAATTTTTGATTAATAGCAAAAAAAGTAAAAATGTCAGCAGCAATGAAATACAACCAAATGAAAGCTCTATTAGTGAGAAGAAAAGGAGGTAAAATTCATTTGGGTGGTAAGTTGCATGACGGAGCAATAAACGGTGAAAGTAGTGTAGTGCAGAATTGTAAAAAGTGGCCTGGTCATTAAGGGTGTTTAAGCTAGGGGGGCTGAAGTGGTTAAAGGGCTTCTGTCACCCCCCAAAAGTCATTTTTCATTTTTGGCCTTATAAAAATTCTTATTGTGTGATTATTCAATATATAGTGCTCTTACCTTTTTCTGTGGCTTAGTTTTATAGTTTTATATGTTAATTACTTAGCTACCAGAAAGTAAGGCGGTTACTTGCTGGTAGCCGCCGCATCCTCTTTTTAAAAAAACGCCCCCTCCTCCGGTTGATTGACAGGGCCAGCGAGTGCTCTCCTCCTCCGGCTGGCCCTGTCTGCATTTCAAATCCCGTGCCTGTGCCTTACGTGTCTTCATTCGGCGCAGGCGCTCTGAGAGAAGGACGCTCTCTTCATCAGCACTTCCACAGTGCAGACGACGTCTTCTCTTCCGGGTGCAGAGGTGCGATTTTTAAAGAAACTAAGCCACAGAAAAAGGTAAGAGCACTATATATTGAATAATTGCACAATAAGGATTTTAATAGGCCCAAAAATGAAAAATGACTTTTGGGGGGTGACAGAAGCCCTTTAAACGGCCGTCACATGGCCATTATTCACTGTCATGTGCATGAGGCCTAAATTTAAGGAAAACTAGTGAATTTTTGTCTCAGACCAGTTAAAGCCTTACCATTGAGTCTATCTGTTCCAGGACCTTCATAAACTGCTCCACATTGGTCTTTATCCTTTTGTCAAGCTTGCCAAGAGCTTCCACTTGAAGACTTTTAGTAAGAAAACCCTGCACAGAAAATTAAAATACCCGTCAAGTTGACGGTTTACATTTATACAGTCAGATGAGCAGCAGACTGGTCATGAAGAAAGCGTTCCTTCCCAACCGCCAGCTACTCGTTTAGTGGAGGTGAAGTGCTGCATTTACATGCAGTAATCACCTCCACAGTATGAGAGATCGCTATTGCTTTCCCTCATACAGCTGCATTGTTTCTGGGCAGCAGATCACTGTTTAGACAGCACGATCTACAGCCCGCAAACAATTATTTAGGTGCCTACCCTAATGACAGTTTCACCCGATGAATGAGTGTTTTGCTGATTCATCGAGTGATCTTCTGCACCTTTACACGGGCAGATTGTCATGAACGAGCTTTCGAAGGAACGTTCATTCCCGATTATCTGCCCAATTATTGCAACGTGTAAATCTACCTTTAAAAAACAAATGTATAGCACTTCACCTTAAGTAACCAAACATCTTCATCTGCACTTTTTATAAGTCTTAAAGATAGCTTTATTGTACAATTAATGGGAGTCTGTCACATAAAGGTCACTAATATAACTACCTGCATTGGAAATCGAAACACTGTAAAAGCATTATACCTTTATGTCATCTGGATGTTCATTTCATGAATAAAACACTTTTATTCCTGTGAAAGACAGCTCCCCAGTGTCCAGCTGGGTGGGCTTTCAATTTCACAGTGCCCAAGCCTGCCACCTTTCCTGTCTGCTCTACCACTAACATCCCAAGGCTTCCTCTTCTCTCCCCTGACATCACAACAATGCCAGGGAGGAAGCTTTGGGAGGTTTAGGTAAGGAGCAAACAACAGGTAGGTATAAAAGTAAAACTTACGTGACAGACTCCCTTTAAGTGAAAATCTTTCAATGGTATGGTGTTCATTTTAGGACATGGTCAGATATCAGAGTCAACTATCAAAATAATGCCAATGTGACACCTGACTCCTGACCCCTGACTGAATTGAAGTTATGTGTGACCGCTGATATCTGACTACTGACAAAGTCAGGTGTCAGGGGTCAGCCTCACTATTAACTTTAGTTTCATCCTTCTTTTCATACACTGAATGGCATAGATGAATAAAATGCCAAGTAAACCTTAACTGAACTTATAGCTCAGTGGTAGTGCATCTGTCTTGTGATTAGAACCTTAGGGTTCAAATCCCCTTCCAGCCCTTAAAAAATTACTTTTATTAAACTGTAGATATGTGGCAAATTGAAGTCATGTGCGACCGCTGATATCTGACTACTGACAAAGTCAGGTGTCAGGGGTCAGCCTCACCATTAACTTTAGTTTCATCCTTCTTTTCATACACTGAATGGAATAGATGAATAAAATGCCAAGTAAACCTTAACTGATCTTATAGCTCAGTGGTAGTTTGTATGTTTTGCGTCCAAAGACCATAGGTTCAAATCCCCTTTGATGTCTAAACCTGACTAAAATTATGAGCTTGGAATTTTCTTTTTTTTACATTAAACAGGTGACAATGAGTACTGTAAGTAGTCCTTTTTTATTTTATTAAAGATTAAATGGGCAGCACCATTGTAAAGTGGGCACTAATTTAATGTACAATACAATGAAGTATTCTTATTTCTTAGGAAGGGATTTGTACAATACAATAAAGTATTCTTATTTCTTAGGAAGGGATTTGATTTGGCATTTTATTCATCTATGCCTTTCAGTGTATGAAAAGAAGGATGAAACTAAAGTTAATAGTGAGGCTGACCCCTGACTTTGTCAGTAGTCAGATATCAGCGGTCGCACATGACTTCAATTTGCCTCATATCTACAGTTTAATAAAAGTAAATTTTTTTAAGGGCTGGAAGGGGATTTGAACCCTAAGGTTCTAATCATGAAACAGATGCATTACCACTGAGCTATAAGATCAGTTAAGGTTTACTTGGCATTTTATTCATCTATGCCATTCAGTGTATGAAAAGAAGGATGAAACTAAAGTTATTAGTGAGACTGACCCCTGACACCTGACTTTGTCAGTAGTCAGATATCAGCGGTCACACATAACTTCAATTCGGTCAGGAGTCAGGTGTCAGGAGTCAGGTGTCAGGAGGAGTCAGGAGGAGTCAGGAGTCAGGTGTCAGGAGTCAGGTGTCAGGAGTCAGGAGTCAGGTGTCAGGAGTCAGGAGTCAGGAGTCAGGTGTCAGCAGTCAGGTGTCAGGAGGAGTCAGGAGGAGTCAGGTGTCAGGTGTCAGGAGGAGTCAGGAGGAGTCAGGTGTCAGGAGTCAGGAGGAGTCAGGAGTCAGGAGTCAGGAGTCAGGTGTCAGGAGTCAGGTGTCAGGAGTCAGGAGTCAGGTGTCAGGAGTCAGGAGTCAGGAGTCAGGAGTCAGGTGTCAGGTGTCAGGTGTCAGGTGTCAGGAGTCAGGAGGAGTCAGGAGGAGTCAGGTGTCAGGAGTCAGGAGGAGTCAGGAGTCAGGAGGAGTCAGGAGTCAGGTGTCAGGAGTCAGGTGTAGTCAGGAGTCAGGTGTCAGGAGTCAGGTGTCAAGAGTCAGGTGTCAAGAGTCAGGTGTCAGGAGTCAGGTGTCAGGAGGAGTCAGGTGTCAGGAGGAGTCAGGTGTCAGGAGGAGTCAGGTGTCAGGTGTCAGGAGTCAGGTGTCAGGAGTCAGGTGTCAGGAGTCAGGTGTCAGGAGTCAGGAGTCAGGAGTCAGGTGTCAGGTGTCAGGAGGAGTCAGGAGTCAGGTGTCAGGAGTCAGGAGGAGTCAGGTGTCAGGAGGAGTCAGGTGTCAGGAGTCAGGAGTCAAGAGTCAGGAGTCAGGTGTCAGGAGGAGTCAGGAGTCAGGAGTCAGGAGGAGTTAGGTGTCAGCAGTCAGGTGTCAGGAGGAGTCAGATGTCAGGAGGAGTCAGGTGTCAGGAGGAGTCAGGAGGAGTCAGGTGTCAGGTGTCAGGAGTCAGGTGTCAGGTGAGTCAGGTGTCAGGAGGAGTCAGGTGTCAGGAGGAGTCAGGTGTCAGGAGTCAAGAGTCAGGTGTCAGGAGGAGTCAGGTGTCAGGAGTCAGGTGTCAGGTGTCAGGAGTCAGGAGGAGTCAGGTGTCAGGAGTCAGGTGTCAGGAGGAGTCAGGTGTCAGGAGTCAGGTGTCAGGTGTCAGGAGTCAGGTGTCAGGAGTCAGGAGTCAGGAGTCAGGAGTCAGGTGTCAGGTGTCAGGAGGAGTCAGGAGTCAGGTGTCAGGAGTCAGGAGGAGTCAGGTGTCAGGAGGAGTCAGGAGTCAGGTGTCAGGAGTCAGGAGGAGTCAGGTGTCAGGAGGAGTCAGGTGTCAGGAGGAGTCAGGTGTCAGGAGTCAAGAGTCAAGAGTCAGGTGTCAGGAGGAGTCAGGAGTCAGGTGTCAGGAGTCAGGAGGAGTCAGGTGTCAGCAGTCAGGTGTCAGGAGGAGTCAGATGTCAGGAGGAGTCAGGTGTCAGGAGGAGTCAGGAGGAGTCAGGTGTCAGGAGTCAGGAGTCAGGTGTCAGGTGGAGTCAGGTGTCAGGAGGAGTCAGGTGTCAGGAGGAGTCAGGTGTCAGGAGGAGTCAGGTGTCAGGAGGAGTCAGGTGTCAGGAGTCAGGTGTCAGGAGTCAGGAGTCAGGTGTCAGGAGGAGTCAGGAGTCAGGTGTCAGGAGGAGTCAGGAGGAGTCAGGAGTCAGGTGTCAGGAGTCAGGTGTCAGGAGTCAGGTGTCAGGAGGAGTCAGGAGTCAGGAGGAGTCAGGTGTCAGGAGGAGTCAGGTGTCAGGAGGAGTCAGGTGTCAGGAGGAGTCAGGTGTCAGGAGGAGTCAGGTGTCAGGAGGAGTCAGGTGTCAGGAGGAGTCAGGTGTCAGGAGGAGTCAGGTGTCAGGAGGAGTCAGGTGTCAGGTGTCAGGAGTCAGGAGTCAGGTGTCAGGAGGAGTCAGGAGTCAGGAGTCAGGAGGAGTCAGGTGTCAGGAGGAGTCAGGTGTCAGGAGTCAGGAGTCAAGAGTCAGGTGTCAGGAGTCAAGAGTCAGGAGTCAGGTGTCAGGAGGAGTCAGGAGTCAGGAGTCAGGAGGAGTTAGGTGTCAGCAGTCAGGTGTCAGGAGTCAGGTGTCAGGAGGAGTCAGGTGTCAGGAGGAGTCAGGTGTCAGGAGGAGTCAGGAGTCAGGTGTCAGGAGTCAGGAGTCAGGTGTCAGGAGTCAGGAGGAGTCAGGTGTCAGGAGGAGTCAGGTGTCAGGTGGAGTCAGGTGTCAGGTGTCAGGAGTCAGGAGTCAGGTGTCAGGAGTCAGGTGTCAGGAGTCAGGTGTCAGGAGTCAGGTGTCAGGAGTCAGGAGTCAGGTGTCAGGAGTCAGGAGGAGTCAGGAGTCAGGAGGAGTCAGGAGTCAGGAGGAGTCAGGTGTCAGGAGGAGTCAGGAGTCAGGTGTCAGGAGAAGTCAGGAGTCAGGTGTCAGGAGAAGTCAGGAGTCAGGTGTCAGGAGGAGTCAGGTGTCAGGAGGAGTCAGGTGTCAGGAGGAGTCAGGAGTCAGGTGTCAGGAGGAGTCAGGAGTCAGGTGTCAGGAGGAGTCAGGTGTCAGGAGGAGTCAGGTGTCAGGAGGAGTCAGGAGGAGTCAGGAGTCAGGTGTCAGGAGTCAGGAGGAGTCAGGAGTCGTCAGGAGTCAGGTGTCAGGAGTCAGGAGGAGTCAGGAGGAGTCAGGAGTCAGGTGTCAGGAGGAGTCAGGAGTCAGGTGTCAGGTGTCAGGAGGAGTCAGGTGTCAGGAGGAGTCAGGTGTCAGGTGTCAGGAGTCAGGAGTCAGGCGTCAGGAGTCAGGTGTCAGGTGTCAGGAGTCAGGTGTCAGGTGTCAGGTGTCACATTGGCATTATTTTGATAGTTGACTCTGATATCTGACCATGTCCTAAAATGAACACCGTACAATGGAACAGACTCATACTTATTCTGCTTCATATAAAGTTTAATTCATGCTGCTACAGCACAGTGCTTTACATACTACATGATTCTAGTAAACCAATAAATATAAATGTATAAGTTCACATATAACCTTCTGGATTGCCGATAGTTCCTTGTTAACATCTTCTACTTTGTTTGCTATATGTTCCACAGATTTTTCCAAATCCTTTAGCTTCTTTAATTCAGATTCCTCCTCTGGACAGTTCTGTTGGTCACATGTATGTATGTATGAATAGTTAAGGAGAAAACAGCACAACATAAAATTTACTGGGGAGCTTCAGCAAAACATTCAACCCCTTTACTGGGAGCTACTGCAAAATGGACAACCACTTTAACCCCTTAGGGCTCTTCCACACGAGCGGATGCCGCTGCATGAAAGAGAGCCAAGCCCCGTTCTGGACAGCAAAGACACGGAGCATTAACATGATTGATAATCCTCCGTGCCTCTGTATGACCTTTTTGCTACAAAATCACAGTGACAACTTTATCTCACTGTGATTTTGTATGTAATTTTGTAGTAAAAAGATGACAGAGAGGCACGGAGCATTATCAATCATGTTACTGCTCCATGTCTCTGCTGTCCAGAACGGGACTTGGCTTTCTTTCACGCAGCAGATTACCCAGATTACTCATCTGGAACAGTGGTGGCATATCGGTAGGATAGGCCACTGACGTCAGATAGATGCAGGTTCCAGAGGTGGTAACCACACCTATCTCTAGAAACAGGCGTATAATACACCAGGCACTCTTCCGCAATGAAGGGGAATGGCGATCACACCGAACCCTGTAATTTAAGCCCTCAGATGCTGCATTCAAAAGCAATTGCAGCATTTGTGAGGTACAAGCCACAATGAATTAAATGGTCTTATTAAAAAATACAACCCTTATATGGCTATATGGATAGAAAATGAAAGAAGTGCCCTTGGAATGAAAAATGAAAATGGGCTTAATCTTGAATGGGTTAAAAGGTTTATAAGCTCAGCAGCAATTTTAAGAAAATTTCCAAATCCTATTTTTTTAGGGACCAACTCAATTCTAAAGTGGCTTTGAGAGCCCTATATTAGAACTCTCCCAGAATTCACCCAATTTTAAAAAATTCAAATGGCATTTAGGAAATGTGTTAACCTATTGGGTGTTTTACAAGAATTCATGCAAAATAGAGGAAATATTAAAAAAAAAAATTTTTTTTTCAGATGTTCAATTTTCATCCTTTTTTGGAAAACAGTGGCTAATAAAATAGAACAAATACTCCAAATTTATTACCCTGAATCTGAGGATTTTAGAATTATCCCATGTATAATCTTAGAGTGCTACTTGACTCAAATTCCAGCCTCAGAATTGAAGAAGCACCTTGTGGATTTTGAAGTCTCCATTTTTCTAGGACGTTTTACAGGCACCATTTTAGGTTGTAGAGGCCTTGAGGTGCTAAAACAAACACCACCAAAAAGCCCCATTTTGGAAACTACACCTCCCAAGAAATTAACATAGGGGTGCAGTAAGCGTTATGACCCCACATGTGTTTCATGGAATTTGTTATAATTGGGGCAAGAAAATAAAAAAAAATACATAGCAACAATTTGCAGTTTTACAAGGGTTAAAAGGAGAAAAATAAGTATGGAAATAGTATGGAAAAAGTAGAATAAGAGAAAAGAAAATTATACAAGGGTTTCACAATTTCTAATACATAAAACTCAGAAAAGTGGGGCATGCATTTGTATTCAGCCCCCTGTACTCTGATACCCCTAAATAAAATCCAGGGTGGCCAATTTCCTTCAGAAGTCACCTAATTAGTAAATAGAGTCCACCTGTGTGTAATTTATTCTCAGTATAACTATAGTTGTTCTGTGAAGGCCTCAGAGATTTGTTAGTGAACATCAGTGATCAAACAGCATCATGAAAAACAAGGAACACACAAGACAAGTCAGGGATAAAGTTGTGAAGAAGTGTAAAGCAGGGTAAGGTTATAAAAAAGAATATACCACTCTTTGAACATCTCATGGAGCACTCTTCAATCTGTCATCTGAAAATAAAAGGAGTATGGCACAAGGCAGGGAGAGCAGTAATCACAGAAACAACCAAGAGGCCCATGGTCATTCTGGAAGAGCTGTAGAGATCCATAGTTCAGGTGGGAGAATCTGTCCAAAGGACAACAATTAGGCCTCATGCACAACTGTAGTTTTGTTGTGCATTCGTTCCACATTTTTTGTGATCGGATTCGGACCCCTTCAATTCTGAAGGGACAGCATAGTGTGCTGTCCGCATCTGCGCATCCGTTCTGCGGCCTGAAAAAAAAAAAAAAAAATAGAACACATTCCATTTTTGTCCATTTTGCGGACATGAATAAGCAGTTCTTATAAGGGGCAGGCGTACCTTTCCGCAAAATATGGAATTTACTTGGCCAGTATCCGTGTTTTGTGGATCCGCAATTTGTGGACTGCAAAAACGGCCTTTATGGAAGAGTGGCAAGAAGAAAGCCATAAGAAGTCCTGTTTGCAGTTTGCCACAAGCCATGTATAGGACACAAGTGCTCTGGTCAGATGAGATCAAAGTTAAACTTTTTGGCCCAAATGCAAAATTTTATGTGTGGCAGAACACTAACACTGTACATCACCCTAAACACACCGCCCCCCATAGGGAAACATGTTGGTGGCAGCATCACGCTGTGGGGATCTTTCTTTTCAACAGGGACAGGGAAATCTGGCTGATGGATACATATAAACACAGGGAAATTCTGGAGAAAAACCTGGTAGTGGCTGCAAAAGACTTGACATTGCGGCAGAGGTTCACCTTCCAGCAGGACAACTACCCTGAACATACAGCCAGAGCTACAATAGAATGGTTTCGATCAAAGCATGTCCATGTGTTAGAATTTTTACACAAAGGCCTTACTAGGCGAAACCTACATTATCTCCAAAAACCAAGATTTAAAAACCCTTTTTGTATTATTCGTAAACTTTATTAGATACTGAAACTAATGAGCGACACACATTAAAAACCTAGTGATGTCTCGCTTGGCTGAATTGGTCAGATATATGGGGTAACCATATGGGGGTTGTGCACTAACTCCCAAAATGGTGTACTCAAAGCGTGTAGGGAGACCCCCTGCTAGCGTTTTGACTATATATAGCACTGGTTTTGAGCCATTGCTGGTCAGCTCACTATGCTGTATAACACCCTATTTGTTTGAATTTTGGATCAAACACGTGTGTGCTTGAATTACTGCCTAGCCAAACTATTACGCATTACTCCCTCACATTGCCGTTCTCTTATCACAAGATTCTATTCAATTGCTATTATTTCATCAAGCGAGACCTTCACTAATAGCTTTAAAACACTAACTGCCCCCCGACATGTTTCGCCATTTACATAGCTTCTTTAGGGGAAACGGGCAGCATTGTTCACCACAGGTGTATGTGGCCTTCTTATACCACACTAATACTGATTGATGGCAAAAGTTACCAATCGCAACATTGTGTATTCCTGTTCACACCCCCTATCTCGGGAGTGAACCAATCCATTTGCGCTAACCTCACTGACGTGGTGCGCGGATAAGGATGCGCACACACTTATCTCCTGCTATAGTATACGGCAGTCAATCGCGCAGCTGCTGCAGCTTCCTCTGCGCCCACACTTAGTCCGTGCAGCGGAGCGCCTATTGGTATGTCCCGGCACTTAGCCAATTTTAGGTGTCTCTCTATGTACTGCGCATGTCCTGCGCGGACAATCCCTGCTCCAACACTTTAACAAAGCTCTGATTCCCTCCCGGACATTGTGGAGCCACTGCGCTCCTCTCGCTGCACTAATGCTTGAACTAGCAGACGATGCTGGTAGCAGTCATCTTGCGTTCCCACTGTATGACAGTGTTATTTCATTACACCATACAATGCTGGTTGTTTCTATTATATCATGCCGACTGACTGCCATTACCAATAACTTATCTTTTATCTACACTTCAGAATTCTACTAATGGACACTTAAGACCAAATACTATGTCCTTTATTCTATAGATACAATGCTGCATTAGTATATTTTTCTTATTTTAGACCCATCAAAATATAAACATTTTATGCCTCACCCAGAGATGAACAATTTATATGTTAGAACATGCTCAAAAAACTAGATTAATGTCCGAAATACTAATCACATGACCAAAGTGTCACAATTATTAATCACAAATATTACAGGAAAGATGCATATGTAAAGCCTTCATTCAGTCCTTTGGGACTCAGGCTGTCCAGCCTATATATCCATTTGGTTTCTTCACGTAGTAGTACGGTGTCCAGGTCACCTCTCCTGGCACCCAGAGTCTTCTTACAGATGCCCCAGAAGCGTAAGCACTTACTGTCATTCATATGAAACAGTCTTACATGTCGTGAAAGAGTGGTATCTGACTTGGTATTAATTTTACTTATATGCTGACCCATACGTCTCCTCAGCTCCTGGGACGTTTTTCCCACATAAAATTTGGGACATGGGCACTTGGCAACGTAGACAACCCCCTTCGTCTTACAATTGATGAAATCTCTAATTTCATATTCCTTTCCATCTACAGGAGTTTGGAAGGATTTACATCTTTGGATCAATGGACAGTAGATGCAGTCACCACAAGGATAAGTACCAGTGGTACTCGATTTTAACCATGTACCCGATTGTTGCACCTGAAAAAAACTATGTACTAGTAGGTCCTTCAAATTTGAAGGACCTGCTAGTACATAGTTTTTTTCAGGTGCAACAATCGGGTACATGGTTAAAATCGAGTACCACTGGTACTTACCCTTGTGGTGACTGCATCTACTGTCCATTGATCCAAAGATGTAAATCCTTCCAAAATCCTGTAGATGGAAAGGAATATGAAATTAGAGATTTCATCAATTGTAAGACGAAGGGGGTTGTCTACGTTGCCAAGTGCCCATGTCCCAAATTTTATGTGGGAAAAACGTCCCAGGAGCTGAGGAGACGTATGGGTCAGCATATAAGTAAAATTAATACCAAGTCAGATACCACTCTTTCACGACATGTAAGACTGTTTCATATGAATGACAGTAAGTGCTTACGCTTCTGGGGCATCTGTAAGAAGACTCTGGGTGCCAGGAGGGGTGACCTGGACACCGTACTACTACGTGAAGAAACCAAAAGGATATATAGGCTGGACAGCCTGAGTCCCAAAGGACTGAATGAAGGCTTTACATATGCATCTTTCCTGTAATATTTGTGATTAATAATTGTGACACTTTGGTCATGTGATTAGTATTTCGGACATTAATCTAGTTTTTTGAGCATGTTCTAACATATAAATTGTTCATCTCTGGGTGAGGCATAAAATGTTTACATTTTGATGGGTCTAAAATAAGAAAAATATACTAATGCAGCATTGTATCTATAGAATAAAGGACATAGTATTTGGTCTTAAGTGTCCATTAGTAGAATTCTGAAGTGTAGATAAAAGATAAGTTATTGGTAATGGCAGTCAGTCGGCATGATATAATAGAAACAACCAGCATTGTATGGTGTAATGAAATAACACTGTCATACAGTGGGAACGCAAGATGACTGCTACCAGCATCGTCTGCTAGTTCAAGCATTAGTGCAGCGAGAGGAGCGCAGTGGCTCCACAATGTCCGGGAGGGAATCAGAGCTTTGTTAAAGTGTTGGAGCAGGGATTGTCCGCGCAGGACATGCGCAGTACATAGAGAGACACCTAAAATCGGCTAAGTGCCGGGACATACCAATAGGCGCCTCCGCTGCACGGACTAAGTGTGGGCGCAGAGGAAGCTGCGCAGCAGCTGCGCGATTGACTGCCGTATACTACAGCAGGAGATAAGTGTGTGCGCATCCTTTATCCGCGCACCACGTCAGTGAGGTTAGCGCAAATGGATTGGTTCACTCCCCGAGATAGGGGGGGTGTGAACAGGAATACACAATGTTGCGATTGGTAACTTTTGCCATCAATCAGTATTAGTGTGGTATAAGAAGGCCACATACACCTGTGGTGAACAATGCTGCCCGTTTCCCCTGAAGAAGCCATGTAAATGGCGAAACATGTCGGGGGGCAGTTAGTGTTTTAAAGCTATTAGTGAAGGTCTCGCTTGATGAAATAATAGCAATTGAATAGAATCTTGTGATAAGAGAACGGCAATGTGAGGGAGTAATGCGTAATAGTTTGGCTAGGCAGTAATTCAAGCACACACGTGTTTGATCCAAAATTCAAACAAATAGGGTGTTATACAGCATAGTGAGCTGACCAGCAATGGCTCAAAACCAGTGCTATATATAGTCAAAACGCTAGCAGGGGGTCTCCCTACACGCCTTGAGTACACCATTTTGGGAGTTAGTGCACAACCACCATATGGTTACCCCATATATCTGACCAATTCAGCCAAGCGAGACATCACTAGGTTTTTAATGTGTGTCGCTCATTAGTTTCAGTATCTAATAAAGTTTACGAATAATACAAAAAGGGTTTTTAAATCTTGGTTTTGGGAGATAATGTAGGTTTCGCCTAGTAAGGCCTTTGTGTAAAAATAGTAAATACCTTATCCCCCAAAAATTAGTCCGTAGTTTTTGGGTCCATGTGTTAGAATGGCCCTGACAAAGTCCAGACCTAAATCCTATTGAGAATCTGTGGCAAGACTTGAAAATTGCTGTTCACAGACACTCTGCATCCAATCTGACTGAGCTTGAGCTATTTTGCAAAGAATGGGCAAAATTTCAGCCTCTAGATGTGCAAAGCTGGTAGAGACATACCCCAAAAGACTTGCATCTGTAATTGCAAACCTGACTGGGAAATATATTCTGTAAATTTGGCAGCGTTTAGATTGCTGGGTGATCTGTACCCCTTTTTTCTTTCACACTACCCCTGCACTGCATACCTGACTGGGAAATATATTCTGCACGCTGGTAGACTGATGGCATTCGCACCTGACACCGGGGCCTCAGTGGAAGCACAAGGCAAAGGCAGAGGAGGAGGAAGAAATCGCCAACACAGCTGGGGCACTGCTAGCACCTCAGAAGGCAGGGTTAGCATGGCCGAAATGTGGAAAAACCTTGTCAGCATGCCACAAGAACCAGCGCCACCAGCTGATATGGAACGTCTCAGCAGGAGGTAGCATTTTAGCAACATGGTGGAACAGTATGTGTGCACACGCCTACACGTACTGACTAATGGGTCTGCCCCATTCAACTTCTGGGTCTCCAAATTGGGCACATTGCCTGAGCTTGCCCTTTACGCCTTGGAGGTGCTGGCCTGCCCTGCAGCCAGTGTATTGTCTGAACGTATGTTTACCACGGCAGGGGGTGTTATCACTGACAAGTGCAGCCGCCTGTCTACAGTCAATGTGGACAAGCTCACGTTCATTAAAATGAACTAGGCATGGATCCCACAGGACTTGTCCGTACCTTGTGCAGAATAGACATGTATACTGGCCTCACCCAGCGCACTTTCTCTTTGTTTTCTTTTCTATATTTCCCAATGTTTTGGGGTCTACTGAAATGTAAAAAAAAAAACAAGAAAAAACAAAAACCAAAAAAAGTTGTTGGCGACTACCTCCTCCACGTCCACCGCCTCCTCAACCCCCTACTCCATATGGACCTCCTCCTCCTAGTTCAAGATTATTTTTATGTATTTTATATTATTTTAAGTCATTTCTCTATCCACATTTGTTTGCAGGGCAATTGTCTAACTCTTACCCCCATTTTGCTTACTTTTGCAGCCCTCTAGAACTTTCCATTACTTTTTTAGAGCCATTTTAGTGCCCCAAAGTTTGGGTCAAGTTCGGGTCCCAAACTCGAACTTTCCAGCCGAAGTTCGGCCGTACCCGGCTAATCCGAACTTCCAGGTGTTCGCTCAACTCTAGTTCTAATGAACCAGAATTTTTTGTGATTCATTTCTGAGAGAAAGAGGAGAGTGAGAAGGTATACTGGAGACTAGAGATGAGTAATCCGTTGAAGATTCAGTTTATTTCTGAAACTGATTACTTTGAAAACTGAACTTCTTGTGTTCTCTCCATCTACTAACCTACCAAAACCCGATATCTCCCTCTCAGTGTGCAACATCATCATCACTCCTAGGCAGCACGCCCGCTGTCTCGAAGTGACATTTGATACTGATCTCTTCTTCACCCCCTATACTCAGTTTCTCGCTCGCTCATGTCACCTTCACCTCAAAAACATCTCTAGAATCCACCCCTTTATCACTATTGAAACAACAAAAACTCTCATTGTCGCCCTGATCCATTCCCGCCTCGACTATTGTAACTCACTATTAATTGGCCACCTCCTCACCAGACTCTCCCCACTCAATGCAGCAGCCAAAGTCACCTATCTGTCTAACCACTCAGTTACTCAGATGCCTCCGCCCTGTGCCAGTCATTGCACTGGTTGCCCACACAGTATAGAATTCAATTTAAACTGCTTGTCCTCACCCACAGTGCTGCACCCCCTTACATCTCTTTCCTCATCTGTCTACCACCCTACCCATGCTCTCCTGTCAGACAATGACTTACGACTTACTTCCACCATAATCTGAACCTCTTATTTCCGGCTACAAGACTTCTCCCGAGCTGTACCAGTTCTCTGGAATGCCCTACTCTAAGGAATTAGGTTAAACCACAATATACAGTTTTAGGCGCTCGCTCAAAACACATCTTTTTAAGGTGGCCATAACATCCCCTGATCTAACTCCTCTCCATATATAGACCATCTATTATTTCCTGAACCTGATCCTCCACCACACCCATGAACCCAGAAGCACTATAGATACCAGCTGGTGACTGGCTCATGCAGATTTATATCTGCTCCCCTATTTTCCCAACATGGCTGAACCATTGTACAAAACAAGCACTTTTACCTTTTGTGTCACCCCTATCTCTTTATTCCTCTTGTAATTATTGACATGTCTATTGATATGTTATTTATGACTGTTTGTACATGAACCCAATAATAAAGATTATTGAAAAAAATGTTGAAAAAATTTGGTTCGGACACAAATCAATTCTATCTCAGGGAGAGAGAGACTAGTGTGCTACTGTGGGTTTCTTGGCAATATATATGCATTGTTTGGTGAGTACTTTTATTACAGAGCGCGCCTAGAATTTGTACTACGTGTGTGGAGTATTGTAGGCCAGGCAAAACCCTCTGAGAAAGTTTTTCAAATTAGCTTTCCGAAGCCTACCTGATGTCAGCAGATGTGAGATATATTTTTTCTCATACATAGTTGGCGGCTCTCCATAAGAAAAAAAAAAAGTACCCCAACCAAGGCCTCTCAGGCAGCCAAGCAAAGTTTGTATGGTCAGCTCCATTACAAGGTAGTTTCCCAGAAAGAGATGGCTTCCTTGTAGGAGACCGTTTTCTTTTTCTTTTGGAAAAAAGAGTAGCTTGCAGAAGCATTATGTGGAAATGCAAGAACTGCAAAAAGCATTTATTAGGGTGGGTTCACACTAGCGTTAGGGATTCTGTTATGGCTTTCCGTTATAACATGGTTATAACGGAAAATAACGGAATCCATAAGACGTATTATGTATTAGCCTTTAAAAGGCATTCAGTTTGCTTTCCGTCCTAATAGAAGTCTATGGGAATCAAAACGGATCCGTCTGGTTCCTGTTATGCAAGACGGAAAACAAAGTCCTGTGGACTTTGTTTTCCGTCTTGCATAACAGGACGCAGATGGATCCGTAATGCTTTCCCACAGACTTCTATTAGGACGGAAAGCCCTTTAAAGGCTTCCGTTTTGCATTCTGTCTGAGCATACCGTTATTTTCTGTTATAACCATGTTATAACGGTAAGCCATAACGGAATCCCTAACGCTAGTGTGAACCCACCCTTAAAGGGAGTCTGTCACCTAATCTGAGCCTTTTAGACCGCTCAGATCAGGTTATAGACTCCTTTGCCCACAATACAATGTTACCTTTATTTGTGCTGTCCTTCGCCGAGATCTTCCAAAAAAGACTAACAACTTATGTTAATGAGGTTCGGTAAGTGCCCAGGGGCGGAGTTACTGCAGCAAGTGCCCCCCCCCCCCCGTATCGGCGATCGCTGCAAACCGCACGTCAATTCAGACAGGTCTGAATATATACACCACCAATCACCCTCCGTGAATCCTGAGAGGTGGCGGTGACAGGAGCACCTGTGATTGGCTAAACAGAAGGAAAGTCCCGGAGCTCCGGTCTCCCCGCCCACAGACTTTTTGAGTGAGGAGAGAGGAGCTCCGTGTCTGTCCCTCTGCCACCCACCAGATCCGCCGCAATCTGTGGCCCCTGAGCCACCATAAAGTGCCATCTGGCACATAAACATTTAGGGAGAGCTTTAGTTAGGCAGGGAGAGTGAAAAAAAGGGTGTTTTTTTTGTGTGCAGCACCCATATTTTTTGGGGCACAAGAGCTTTTTTTTTTTTTTTTTTTCTTAGGTGGGCCAACTATGGCCAGGAATCCTAGACGTAAAAGAGCATCCGGCCACTGTTAGCGCATTGCCCACCCAACCGCTGATCAGCTTGGTACTGCTGATCAGCGAGTTTTTGGGGTGTGAGCAATTTTTCGGGGTTAGGGTAGGGTATATTAAATATTTTTTTCTCCACTATATTCACTGAGGAAAATAAACTGTCACATGAAATGCAGAATGTAAAAGTAAATTCCCCATTAAAAGTGCCCTGTCTGACCCAGGAAGAAGTACAACAGCGACTTAAAAAGATTAAAATAGACAAATCGCCAGGACCGGATGGCATACACCCCCGTATCCTAAGGGAATTAAGTGATGTCATAGCCAGACCTTTATTGCTGATATTTACGGACTCTATACTGACAGGGGATGTTCCACAGGATTGGCGCATAGCAAATGTGGTGCCAATATTCAAAAAGGGTCCAAAAACAGAGCCTGGAAATTATAGGCTGGTAAGTTTAACATCTGTTGTTGGTAAAATGTTTGAAGGGTTTCTAAGATATGCTATTTTGGAGTATCTCAATGAAAATAAGCAAATAACGCCATATCAGCATGGCTTCATAAGGGATCGTTAATGCCAAACGAATTTAATCAGCTTCTATGAGGAGGTAAGTTCTAGACTTGACAGCCGCGAATCAATGGATGTCGTATATCTGGACTTCTCCAAAGCATTTGACACTGTACCTCATAAAAGGTTAGTATATAAAATAAGGATGCTCGGACTAGAAGAAAATGTCTGTATGTCGGTAAGTAACTGGCTGAGTGACAGAAAACAGAGGGTGGTTATTAACGGTAAATACTCAGATTGGGTCACGGTCACTAGTGGGCTACCTCAGGGGTCAGTATTGGGCCCTATTCTCTTCAATATATTTATTAATGATCTTGTAGAAGGCTTGCACAGTAAAATATCTATTTTTGCAGATGACACTAAACTGTGTAAAGTAATTAACACTGAAGAGGACAGTTTTCTGCTACAGAGGGATAAATTTGAGGCTTGGGCAAAGAAATGGCAGATGAGGTTTAACACTGACAAATGTAAAGTTATGCACATGGGAAGGAATAATGCAAGTCACCCGTACATATTAAATGGTAAAACATCATGGGTTGCATCAAAAGGGGCATAGATACCTGTGATGAGAACATAGTCCTACCACTTTACAAATCACTAGTCAGACCACACATGGAGTACTGTGTACAGTTCTGGGCTCCTGTGAACAAGGCAGACATAGCATAGTAGGAGAGGGTTCAGAGGAGGGCAACTACAGTACCCTGAAAGGTTATCAAAATTAGGGTTATTTACTTTAGAAAAAAGACGACTGAGGGGGGATCTAATTGTCACGAACTCGCCCCGAGCTCCCAGACCGCAGTACCTGATCAGACCGGGATCAGATGCCAGCAATCAATCGGGACAAGTTCTTACACTACACACTATCCAATTTGATCACCCTGCTTCTTACAATCCACCAGATTGCACAGGAGATCAAATTGTGACCGGTTCCTTTTTAGAAATGAAGGAACTTTACAGGGGCCTAGGCTTGGAAGAACTCCTCTCCCACCTACCAGCCCACACACTCATTCACACAGCAAACCCCCACCAATCTGATCTAACCAACCCGATCTGCCAGATCAGACTTGGTGGGACTTGGCGGACACAAAATCCCTCCTGCCACACACACAGGGCCTTCAAGGGAAACCTATAACCCGGACACAGACCTCTCCTCTAAGAGGCTGCTGTCCTCACCTTGTCCGTGGGATCAATTACCCCACACACCTCGGTCTATTATATACCTGGTACTGAGACCGCACACAGAGTCTCGGCACATACACAGAGGATACCCCACTATCCACACTTCACACAGAAGCTATGGTCACAGTCTTACAATCAGACATCCACAGTCACCTTCAGAGAAAGATTTGCATTTAAAGCAAACAGGTAGCTGAAAATTAGGAACTCTAATTGCCTCAAAAATATTGCCCGTGCTGGGTTAAGAAAAGAGGTTTTAATAAACATAAAGATATTACTGAAAAACAGAAGCATACAGATATATACAGAGAACAGTTTTAAAATAAGAGGGATAAATGAAGACTGACGCTTACGTTACTCACACAGAGACTGCAGCCATCAGGTCCTGAGGCAAGACAGAAACACGGATCCTCATTCAATCAGATTGGCCTCAAAATGGGGAACACAGTACAATCTGCTCTGTCCAATTTATGAGGACTGGTCCAGGCAGTCTGTAAGCCGACCTGTAAGGCGGGACACATGGGTGGGCTGTGAGGTTTATGACCTGTCAGTCCCACTGAAATCTGGTGTGAAATTGATTTCTGCCCATAACTCGGCGCAGGAGAACGTCCGCCCGATGATTGTGGGCTCATTTTTCAGCTCTCAGGGTTGGGGTCACAGAGGTACCAAACACGGGGTGTCCACGTGGCCCCAATCAGGAGAACCGATTTCCTGAGCCAGGGTTATCACAAGTGGGTGGTTCTTGATATGAGCCTAACCGACATTCCTTGACTGTTACAATGGCATATGTCAATAACCTCTATTGAGCGGTGTATTCGAGTTATGACCAGAATATGATTTTTGGATTCTTCTGGTGACAGGGAGAGCTGCTCGCCCCCCTCCCTCCGGGATGCACTCAGCTTGCTCCTATCATAAAGTAATAAACCTCTTTCAAGTGGTTCACTACCTGAGTCTGTTTATATAAAGTGTCCTGGAGGCCACAGACCGTTGTCACCTCTAGGTCAGAGGCCAGGAACTAAGGAGTTTATGGCTGTGGTCTGGTTTTGAATGTAGGGAGAGACCTTATAGGCCTGGGGTTGACATGAGGTAAATTCAGGAAACATGGCTGCCATGGAAAACCATAATCCATATCCCTCATACCTCACACTAATAACTATGTATAAATATATCAGGGGTCAGTACAGAGATCTCTCCTATCATCTATTTATCCCCAGGACTGTGACGAGGGGACATCCTCTGCGTCTGGAGGAAAGAAGGTTTGTACACAAACATAGAAAAGGATTCTTCATGGTAAGAGCAGTGAGACTATGGAATTCTCTGCCTGAGGAGGTGGTGATGGCGAGTACAATAAAGGAATTCAATCGCTGGAAAACTTGATCAGAGAGATCAACTCCTCCCATATACCGATTTGTAGTCCACGATACAGTTGGGCTTGAGGACCGGATCCGCGGTACCTTGCACAGGGACAGGGGAGATGCCGTTACCGTGAATTGTGGACAGTACAAGGACATCCCTCTTGTCCTTATATCTGACCAGCAACAGGTTTCCACTGGTAAGTGCAAGGGTTTTACCCCTGGGGATAGGTACCTGGAGGGGGTGGGTAGTGAGGCCTTGATGACTTTTCCGCACGCTCCCACAAGCGGACGTGGATCTGTTGGCGAGGGACTGGAACAAGGGCATACTAGTATAAAAGTTATCCACGTACAGGTGGTAACCCTTATCTAACAGTGGGTGCATAAGGTCCCACACAAGTTTCCCACTAACACCCAGAGTGGGGGGACATTCTGGGGGTTCAATATGGGAATCTCGCCCCTCGGACACCCAAAACTTGTAAGTGTACCCTGAGGTACTCTCACATAGTTTGTACAGCTTCACGACATACCTCGCCCGCTTAGTGGGAATGTACTAGCGGAAACAGAGCCTCCCCTTGAAAGCAATGAGAGACTTGTCAACAGCGACCTCCCTTCCAGGTACATAGGCCTCCAAATATTGGGCCCCGAAGTGATCGATGACCGACCTGATTTTTTACAGGCGGTCATAGGCAGGATCACCTTGTGGTGCTTTTTTCTCCTTTTAACACTTGTAAAAATGAAATGTAAAAAAAGGGGCTACAAGAACATGTTTGTGTAAAAAAAGGAGATTTTGAATTTTCTCCTCCACTTTGCAGCTATTCCTGTGAAACAGTTAAAGGGTTAAACTTTCTGAATGTCATTTTGAATACTTTGAGGGGTGAAGTTTTCATAATGGGGTAATTTATGGGGGATTTCTAACATAAAGACCCTCAAATTCACTTAAAAACTGAACTGGTCCCTGAAAAAAATTTGATTTTGAAATTATCATGAAAAATTGGAAAATTGCTGCTCAACTTTGAAGCCCTCTAACCTCTTCAAAAAGTAAAAGCATGTCAACTTTATGATGCCAACATATTGAATATGCAAAACAATATATAATTTATTTGGCATGTCCATTTTTCTTACAAGACGAGAGTTTCAAAGTTAGAAAAATGCAAAATTTTCCAATTTTTCATGAAATTTTGGAATTTTTCACAAAGAAATGAGGTATGTATCGGCGAACATTTACCACTAACATTAAGTAGAATATGTCAAGAAAAAAACTTCTCGGAATCAGTATGATAGGTGAAAGCATCCCAGAGTTATTAATGCATAAAGTGACATTGGTCACCCCACTGGTTCAGGGGGGGGCTCTGAGTGGATACTATTTCTATCATGGAGAACAGTTAATATAAATGATGACTACTGTAGGCTAAGCAACATTCCCCTGGGTTCTGAGAAAAATTTATGAAAATTAGCACATCTGGAGGAGCAATACTCTACATGCATACAACGCTTTTGAGATTTTTGAAACATAGATGTCTCCAGTAATTGTCTCTTAGCTAAATAGCTGGTAACAGGTTTTTTGCTCAAGCATCAACATTTGTGGCACCCACCAAGAACTGACCTTTGATATCAAAACATCATGACTGATAGTGGAAACTGTGCAAACTGAAATGCCTAATTCATTAGCTATAGCACTGACTTTGACCCGACGATCCTCCGAAATCATGGCCTCCACTTTACGGCACATTTCCTCTGAAGATGCTTCAACAGGTCGCCCCGCATGGGGATCATCTTCAGTTGATTCCCTACCCCTTTTAAACTGCTTGGCCCAAAACTATACCTGGCAGTAGGAAGGTGCATCATCACCATATACAGCAATCATCCTTTCATGGATTTCTTTAGGCTTCTTTACTTCCTCCAAAGCTTCAAATCCCACACTTCGTTTGAGACTTGCACTGTACTGCACTTGCCAGCCTGTCTCTTCCAGTGATTTCATCATACTCAACTGCTACTGTGTGTTGCATGCCCAGACATGTCTCCAACTGCACAGACATGCTCAGCTCTGTAACACTGACAGAACATGCTGGAGTAGATAGCTTAGTGAACATACCTACACAAATACCTATAGATCTCTATATCATTCACATCACCGTTTCTCCATTCCGTTCTCCTGCTCCGTTGAGAAGCAGGAGAACAGAAAGGACGGATTCTGCAGATAACCGAGACCTAACTGAGCGTAACAGAGACTAAAGACCCCATAGACTATAATGGGGTCCGTTAGGCGTCCGCTCAGAACATAATTTTTGAGCGGAGACGAAAAGTCCTTTCGTCTCCGCTCAAAAATCATGTTCTGAGCGGACACCAAAGGGACCCCATTATAGTCTATGGGGTCTTTAGGCTCCGTTCGGGCTCAGTAAGGTCACAGTTATGTGCAGAATCAGTCCTTAACCACTTCAGCTTAAACACCCTTAATGACCAGGCCACTTTTTACAATTCTGCACTACGCTACTTTCACCATTTATTGCTCCGTCATGCAACTTACCACCCAAATAAATTTTACCTCCTTTTCTTCTCACTAATAGAGCTTTCATTTGGTGGTATTTCATTGCTGCTAACATTTTTACTTTTTTTGCTATTAATCAAAAATGACTGAAATTTTTGCAAAAAAATGACATTTTTCACTTTCTGTTGTAATTTTTTTTTTTTAAAACTACATTTCTATATAAATTTTTCTCTAAATGTATTGTTCTACAGGTCTTTGATAAAAAAAATCCAATAAGTGTATATTTATTGGTTTGGGTAAAAGTTATAGCGTTTACAAACTATGGTGCAAAAAAGTGAATTTCCGCATTTTGAAGCAGCTCTGACTTTCTGAGCACCTGTCATGTTTCTTCAGGTGCTAGGAGGTCAGAATAGTATAAATACCCCCCAAATTACACCATTTTAGAAAGAAGACATCCCAAAGTATTCGCGGAGGGGCATGGTGAGTTCATGTATCATTTCATTTTTTTTCATAAGTTAGCGGAAAATGACACTTTCTGAGGAAAAAAAGAAATAATAAAGTTTCCATTTCTGCTAACTTCTGGCAAAAAAAATAAAAAATCTCCCATGGACTCACTATGCCCCTCAGTGAATACCTTGGGGTGTCTACTTTCCGAAATGGGGTCATTTGTGGGGTGTGTTTACTGTTCTGGCATTTTGGGCGGGGCTAAATTGTGAGCAACCTTGAAAAACCTAAAGGTACTCGTTGGAATTTGGGCCCCTTTGCGCACCCAGGTTGCAAAAAAGTGTCACTCATGTGGTATCGCCGTACTCAGGAGAAGTAGGGCAATGTGTTTTGGGTTGTATTTTTACATATACCCATGTTGGGTGAGAGAAATATCTCCGTAAACTGACAACTTTGTATAAAAATTTTTAAAAAGTTGTCATTTACAGAGATATTTCTTACACCCAGCATGGGTATATGTAAAAATACACCCCAAAACACATTGCCCTACTTCTCCTGAGTACTGCAATACCACGTGTCACACTTTTTTACAGCCTGGGTGCGCAAATGGGCCCAAATTCCAATGAGTATATTTCATGGGTATATTTCATCTATTTCATTTCATGTTTCCATGTGTCGTAAAAAGATATCAACAGTATCCCCCAGGACAGTGACTTCTACAGCACCCCGCCCCACTCTCTGCTGAGCTGTGTATCTAATCCTATCCTGTGTGATACTGTCTGCTGAGCTGTGTATCTATACCTATCTTGTGTGATACTGTCTGCTGAACTGTGTATCTAATCCCAGCCTGTGTGATACTATCTGCTGAGCTGTGTATCTAATCTTATGTTGTATGATACCGTCTGCTAAACTGTGTATCTAATACTATCCTGTATGATACTGTCTGCTGAGCTATGTATCTAATCCTATCCTGTGTGATACTGTCTGCTGAACTGTGTATCTAATCCCAGCCTCTGTGATACTATCTGCTGAGCTGTGTATCTAATCTTATGTTGTATGATACCGTCTGCTAAACTGTGTATATAATCCTATCCTGTATGATACGGTCTGCTGAGCGTGTACCTAATATTCTATCCTGTGTGATACTGTCTGCTGAGCATGTATCTAATATTCTATCCTGTGTGATACTGTCTGCTGAGCGTGTATCTAGTATTCTATCCTGTGTGATACTGTCTGCTGAGCGTGTATCTAGTATTCTATCCTGTGTGATACTGTCTGCTGAGCTGTGTATCTAATCATATCCTGTCTGCTGAGCTGTGTACCTAGTAGTTGATTTTTAACTTTATTTTTTTCAATCCCTGTTGGCTGCGTGGGAGGGGGCATTGCCTAACTGGATTAGGCATGTCCTTTTGAACATCTCACTCTAAGACAGCAGCACCATCCTCTCTGAGTGTGAGCTGCAAAGAGAAAGTCACGGTCCGTCCCACCTCTGCAGCTGACAGAAGTTGATTTTTAACTTCATTTTGTCAATACTCATTGGCTGCAGAGGGGGAGGGGGTGTGTTGTAAATGTATCGGGGTGTGCCTTAGCGGACCTAAAAGTTGATTTTTAACTTTATTTTTTCAATCCCAATTTGCTTAGTGAGAGGGGGCGTGGCCTAACAGGATAGGGGGCATGTCCTTTTAAACAACTCACTCTAAGACAGCAGCACTGTTCTGTCTGAATGTGAGCTGCAGGGATAAAATCACTGTTCCTCCCACCTCAGGAGGGGGCATGACCTAACCGAATCAGAGGTGTGGCTTATCTGGACCTGGGGCGGGGTTTTAAGGGTGACTTGAATGGCCACCCTACTTGCCGGGCAGTAAATGACAGTTTGGATTTAAGTGAAAGGCTTGCAGGCTTGTATTGGCTAATACAGGTCATTTTTTGGGAATATCTCAGGAAGGGTACGTCCTAGAGAGCTGAGAACCTTCCCAGACACCTGATGTACCCGTGTGCCAAATTTGGTGAAGATCGGTCCAGTCGTTTGGTCGTGCATAAAGAACGTTTAGACAGAAATTCATTTTTATATATATCTACTAGCAGAAGGACCCGGCTTCGCACGGGTATATTTCATCTATTTCCTTTCATGTTTCCGTGTGTCGTAAAAAGATATCAACAGTATCCCCCATACCAGTGACCTCTACAGCACCCCGCCCCACTGTCTGCTGAGCTGTGTATCTAATCCTGTCCTGGGTGATACCATCTGATGAGATGTGTATCTAATCTTATGTTGTGTGATACTGTCTTCTGAGCTGTGTATCTAATCTTATGTTGTATGATACTGTCTGCTAAACGGTGTATCTAATCCTATCATGTGTGATACTGTTTGCTGAGCTGTGTATCAAAAACTATCCTGTGTGATACTGTCTGCTGAGCTGTGTATCTAGTCTTATGTTGTGTGATACTGTCTGCTGAGCTGTGTATCTAATCCTATCCTGTGCGATACTGTCTGCTGAGCTGTGTATCTAATCCTATCCTGTGTGATACTGTCTGCTGAGCTGTGTATCTAATCCTAGCCTGTGTGATACTATCTGCTGAGCTGTGTATCTAATCTTATGTTGTATGATACTGTCTGCAAAACTGTGTATCTAATCCTATCCTGTGTGATACTGTCTGCTGAGCATGTATCTAAAATTCTATCCTGTGTGATACTATCTGCTGAGCTGGGTATCTAATCTTATGTTGTATGATACTGTCTGCTAAACTGTGTATCTAATCCTATCCTGTGTGATACTATCTGCTGAGCTGTGTATTTAATATTCTATCCTGTGTGATAGTGTCTGCTGAGCGTGTATCTAATATTCTATCCTGTGTGATACTATCTGCTGAGCATCTAATATTCTATCCTGTGTGATACGGTCTGCTGAGCTGTGTATCTAATCATATCCTGTCTGCTGAGCTGTGTACCTAGTAGTTGATTTTAAACTTTATTTTTGTAATCCCTGTTGGCTGAGTGGGAGGGGACATGGACTACTGGATTGGGGCATTTGAACGTCTCACTCTAAGACAGCAGCACCATCCTCTCTGTGTGAGCTGCAAAGAGAAAATCACCGTCCCTCCCACCTCTGCAGCTGACAGAAGTTGATTTTTAACTTCATTTTGTCAATACTCATTGGCTGCAGAGGGGGAGGGGTGTGTCCTAAACGTATAGGGGTGTGGCTTAGTGGAACTAAAAGCTGAAAACTATTTTTTCAATCCCTGTTCGCTTAGTGGGAGGGGGCGTGGTCTAACAGGATTGGGGGCGTGTCCTTTTAAACAGCTCTCTTTAAGACAGCAGCACTATTCTGTCCGGATGTGAGCTGCAGGGAGAAAATCACCCTCCCTCCCACCTCAGGAGGGGAGGGGGCATGGCCTAACCGAATCAGGGGTGTGGCTTATCTAGACCTGGGGGCGTGGTTTTAAGGCTGACTTTAATGGCCACCCTACTTTCCCCCTGAACTGTGACCTCCATAGCACTCCGCTCCCTTAACAGTGTCATCTACAGCGCCCTGCCCCTTTAAAGCTAACCTGCAGCAGTGAAGAGAAACGGCTGAGTTGTTATGGAAACCTCAGGAAAAAAGGTACTAAGTGCTATTAGGCCCTGGCTTTACTTCTATAGTGATTATCCTGGTGACAGATTTCCTTTAAATGTCATCTAGAGCAATGAAGTAACATGGCAGGGTTGTTATGGTTACCTGGAGAAAAACTGTGTGTGTGGAGACAAACTGCCAGGGAGCAGTAAATGACAGTTTGGATTTAAGTGAAAGGCTGGCTTGTATTGACTATAATGCAGGCCATTTTTTGGGAATATCTCAGGAACGGTAAGTCCTAGAGAGCTGAGACCTGGTCTAAAACCTTCCCGGACACCTGATGTTCTAGGGAAGAATTCAAGGCTAGAAACCAGATAGCTGCAGGTTTCTAATCGATATTTCCCATTATTGCCATTACCAAAAATGTAGACTGGATTAACTATTTGTATTATAATCAACAGGAATTCGTCAACTATACCCGAGATGCGGTCAAAGGAATAGCGGAACAACTGAGCTCTTCATCGGCGATGGCGTTGCAGAACCGACTGGCCCTCGACATGATCTTGGCGGAAAAAGGAGGAGTCTGCAAGATGATTGGAAGTTCCTGCTGCACCTTCATCCCGAACAACACAGCCCCTGACGGAAGCATCACAAATGGCTTTGAAAAGACTGACGGCTTTATCGAACGAACTGGCGGAAAATTCTGGAATCAATAACCCGTTTACTTCTTGGCTAGAACAGTGGGTTGGGAACTGGTCTAGTGTGTTGACTAATTTGTTAGTTACTCTAGCTGTAGTATTTTTGGTATTGGCATTAATAGGGTGTTGTGTGGTTCATTGTTTTAAGAAAATTGTTTTTAAAATGTTTAATTCGACCATGCCCGCAAACACCATGTACATGCATTGTGATTCTGTCAAATCCGAAGATTATTATGAAAACCTCTTTGAGGAACACGATGAGGGGACCTGGTGAAGCAATAAGGAAAGTCCAGCTCTTTGCTGTTTAGGGCGTTGGGATAGTACCTCACTTTGCTTATTCATCTTGTATCTATTTACTGCAAAAAGGAGGGAATTGTGAGAGATAGGATATTGTTTCTATATGTAATGTATTACCCTTTTCTGTCCACTAGATGGCTGCTAATCAGATGTGGTGAGCCTCGTGTTATTCTTTTGTTTCAATTAGTAGGGTGGGGGAAAAGGGGGGAGTTAAGTTGCAGTTTTTGAATGTGCCAATAAAATTAGGGATAAGGTTAGTAAACTACTCCCATTTTGGCAAAGAGCCAATAAACTTTAATTTAAGACCACCCTTTTTGTCTACCTCACATTGCCTATATAAGTGTATGTTGTTTGAATAAAGTATGCATATTTTCCATGATACCAACCTGTATTGGTCTCATTGAGAAAGCTGTATGAGCTCATACTTACAATCCTACCTAATTTGGCACCACACAAAGAAGAAGAGAATTGTATGAATTGCGACGACAAATTTTGGCGCCCAACGTGGGGCAGACAGCTTGCGTAATTTCCGATTCAAACGCCAGGAGAGGACTTGGCCAAAATTATCAGACGAGGTCACAAGCTGCAGCAATAAAAAGGTAAGAAGCTTTAATTCTTACACCTCCCCTGAATCTTTTGCCCAAGTTAATTCTCAAGAGTTGAATTGGTGTTATCGCGATAGAAGGGTTCAGATTATAGTTGATATGTCCTTTAGAACGAAATAACCCATTTGAATATTCCTTCTTTGTGTGGTAGAATGTGCTGAGACTGAGCAGAACGGAAGTTGTTAGACAGCTGATGCATATCCTGTGACGTAGAATTGGATCCCAGCCAGACTCTGACAAGAGTTTTTGGTAGTGTGAGATTGTATTCCTTAATCGGAAGGATCTAAATTATGTAGTTTTTGAGTTCCCCTAATCGGATGAATCTAGATAATATCTGTTTGCGTTTCCCCTAATTGGATGAGGTTTTTTTGTTATTTTAGTTTTGTTTTGTGGTTTTCCCGGTCAGGAAGAATCTAGGTTAAACAGTTTTGGTGGGTCCCCGATTAGGAAGAATCTAGGAAAAATGGGAAATTCTAATGTTGCAGGACAAAATGAGGAAATGTTAACAGCAGCTCAGCTGATGAGAGAGAGAGAGAAGGGAAAGTTTCAGTCAATAAGTTAAAATTGTTCATGCATGAAATTGGTATTCCAGAAACAGGTAAATTAAATGAAAAATTATGGAAGAAGTTATTGCAGGAAAAGGGAGGTTGGTTGAGAGATAATAATAGGTTGGAGCAAGCAGAGTTATGGTGGAAGTTGTCCACTCATGTGACTGATGGAAAGTTGAAAGAAGTTGGGAGAAAGGGACAATATTTCTATTGTAAAATTCTTCTTCATCGTCTTCTTCTACTTCTAAGTCAACCCCCCCTATTTCTTCTTCCTTACCACCCCCCTCTGGAATGTGTTCCACTGCAGGAACACCTCCCACTGCGCTTCCTGCTCCTTCCATCTCTTCTCCATCCCCCGAAGCTCCCTCTACAGGAAACCAACCCCCATCATATGCAGGATGGGAGTGTGTTTGTAGGCACAGGAATGCAGAAACTAGTAACATATGTGAGATCTGTAGATCTCAAAGGCAGGGCACGTTTCCTATCATAGCTGGCAGCACTGGATTATATCCAGTGATGTCTGCAAACAATCCTTCCCAATTGTATGTCCCACCAGTTACAAATGTGCCTGCAGTGCTTGGCGCTATGATACCTACTGGAAATACCATTGACCAATCTACACAATCTAGGGCTACACCCACTTTAAGTTTCAATCCAGACATGAGTGGATATCAATCGCAAGAAAATGTGGGGTTTCCAGCATCATTCTTTGATGCACGAAGTCTGTTGTCCCCAGTTTCCCCAGTTGTATTATCCATGCCAAATCCACCCCAGCCTCATATACCCTATCGTACGCCCAGGTACGTAACCCCTGGAGCGCCTCCTCTCAGGGGTCTAAATGATGACCCTGATGAGACTGTGTATCGCCCTTGGTCCCCTAGTGAGATGCTGGCTATGATGAGTAGGATTCCCAATCCAGAGGACTTAACCATGCCATTTTGTAGGGAGTTAGCGAAGATACGGAAAGCTTTCTCATGTTGTTGGCGGGATTTGGAAGATTTAGTTCAGTGTAAAGCTGGTGATTCTTTTTCTCAGATCATAGCTTCTGCAGTGGGATCTTTTGAGGGAGTTGATACTTCTTTTTTGTCCAGTGAGCAATACATAGATAAGCTCACAGAATGGGGAGAAAACGGTTAGGAGATCAGTCTGTTACCTTGTCTGATATGCATTAGGATAGAACAGAGAGTGTGGAGAAATTTTTCACTAGACTGCAGCAAAGATGGTTGGATTTGGGCTTTGAGCACACCTCAGACATGCATGGGAGAATTTTGAGTGCTGCTTTTGTGGATGGTCTCAGGGTAAGTATTCGCAAGGGTCTGGTATCAGCTAGGCCTGAATGGAAAACTATACAGCCCTCCATTTTGTTGCAAGTAGCAAAAGGTGTAGAAGCGGAGTTGAACAAAAGACCAAAAATGGGTGTGGCTGCTTACCAGTCCTCTCTCCAAAAAGGGGGAGGGAAATCACAATATTACACAAGATGTTATAGATGTGGCATGTTTGCACGAAGTTGCCAATTTCCTTGCCCATGGGAGGAGGAAGAGGAGGTGAATGATAAGCCCCCTCAAGGACAATGCCCATAGGGAGTTGGTAATCCAGAGTCAAATGCTGTGCCCCTATTACATATGCAATCCTTAGGGCCTGCCCCCGTTGTCTCCTTGGCAATTAGTGGGGGGGAGCCTATCCCCTTTTTGATTGACACTGGAGCAGCCAAAACCGTTATCCACAGCAAACATGTAAAACGATCTCTCATATCTAAGGATAGTATTCCATGTGTAGGAGTAGATGGTAATGAGGTTCCTACTCCTCTAACAAAGCCAATACAAATTGCATTTGCCCCAAACCAACAAATGCTCAGTCGAGTCTTAGTCAGTGACACCGCCCCTGGTAATTTGTTAGGAGCAGATCTGTTGCAGAAAATATATGCGCAGATAACATATCTTCCTGATGGTACTGTGAAGTTACAAGGCAAACAAGGTGAGGAGAATATATGTCTCTTAGCAGCCTATGACTATAATCCATTCCACATATACGTGTCTACACTCTCTGAAGAGGGCGTGTCCCTTCTGCTGCAACAAGTGCCTGCACATCTGTGGGCCTCCGGACCCACAGATGTTGGCCGTTTATCTGTCCCTCCAATGATGATAGAACATAAACCTGGTGCTCCTTTACCTCGAAAGGCGCAGTATCCCTTGAGTATACAACAGAAAAATAGTACGTGATTTTGTTGCTAATGGGGTACTAATTGAAACCACCTCTTCATGTAACACTCCCTTGTACCCCGTTAAGAAAAGGGGGGAAAAGTGTCAGCCAGTGCAGTATAGAATGGTACATGATCTTAGGGCTGTTAATGAGGCTACAGTTTTTAATACCCCTGTGGTACCTAACCCACATACATTGTTGGCACAGATTCCCCACAATGCTACCCATTTCACTGTGGTGGATCTTGCAAATGCATTTTTCTCAGTTCCATTACATCCAGATTGCAGATATCTTTTTGCTTTTAGCCATGACATGAAGCAATACACCTGGACGGTCTTACCACAAGGTGCACATAATTCCCCCAGTATGTACAGTACTGCCTTAGCCCAAGTTTTAGCGGATTGGCCCATTCCATCTGAAGGAGTTGCCTTACTTCAGAATATAGACGACTTACTTCTTTGCTCCAGAGGAGGTTTGTAAACAAGCCTAGGTGTCAATTATCACTTTCCTGGCTGCAAATGGTTGTAAAGCTTCTCGTAAGAAGCTTCAATTTTGTTGCACCACTGTCACCTTTCTGGGGCACTGTATATCTGCTGGAATTAAACATCTCACCCCAGACCGTATAACTGCAATCCAACAAATTTCTCTGCCTACTACTGTGGGGGCTCTGAGAATTTATTTGGGCCTAGTCTCATATTGTAGGCCTTGGATCAGGAATGCCTCTGCTCTTATGCAACCTTTGTATGATTGTATCACCTCTTTTCCTTTTTCATTGACAGATGAGGCCGTGGAGAGCTACCATACATTAAAACTAGTCATCAGTTCCACACCAGCATTGGGTCTACCAGACTACGATAAAGATTTCAGACTCTATTGCACTGAATGTCTTGGCCACGCTTCAGCTGTTCTCACCCAAGCTAGGGCTGGCCAACAGCGTCCAGTGGCGTATTACTCTGCCAGACTTGAACCAGTGGCTAGAGGATCGCCATCTTGTGTTCGTGAAGTAGTGACCATACAACTCATGCTTGACAAAAGCTCTGAGATTGTGCTGAATTATCCGAACACTGTTTTTGTCCCTCATGACATCTCGGCCATTCTCACACAAGTACAGCCAAAATACCTGTCTACCGCCAGACACCTTAGACTAGAAGATGAACACGACTGTCTCCAAATAATGTCTCAAAAGACAGCAGGGTTTGATCACGTAGTAGATACTCCCTTAAGAAACCCAGATTTAGAGCTCTTTGTGGATGGATCGCGGTATGGTGTCCAGGGGAAGTTTTATACTGGGTATGCAGTTGTCACTTAGCATGATACAATTAAAGCAGAATCACTGCCCTCTCACATGTCTGCACAGGAAGCTGAACTTAAGGCTTTGGAAGAGGCCTGAAGGTATGCAGAGGGAAAAACTGCCAACATCTATACAGATTCCAGGTATGCTTTTGGGATCACCCATGATTATGGTCCAATTTGGAAGGCTAGAGATTTCCTTACAGCAAATGGCAAGCCAATTAAACATGGCAAAGGGGTGAAAGCCTTAATGGATGCTCTGCTGTTGCCAACAAGGGTGGCCATTATGAAAATTAAAGGCCATTCGTCAGGAAAAACCCTTGAAGCTCGAGGAAATCATCCAGCTGATCTGGCAGCAAAAGCTGCTGCACAGAAACCCAGAGATGACTCTGTACAGATTGCAGCAGTGCAACAGCAAATCTCCCTGCCAGTTAGCTTTGAAACATTTAAAACCTTACAGTCTCAAGCAACCAAAGAGCAACCAAAGAGAAAGGAGCTGTGATTACCCCAAAAGAAACATGGGAATTAAGAGGAAAGTTGTGTTGGCCCCATGCCTTGTTCCCAGTTACAGCTCAGGCCACTTATGAGAATACTGACCTGTCCAAAACTGTGATGACTGCTCTTGTTCATAACTACTGGTATGCCCCAGGATTCACTGTAGCTGCAGCCAAATTCACTCAGGCTTGTATGATTTGTGCTCATCACAACATAGGAAGGACAGTAAAAACACCTTTGAGGCACACTCCCAGGCCCGATTTCCCCTTCCAAAGACTGCAAATAGATTACATCCAACTTCCCAAAGTTGGGACCCTAGAATATGTATGTGTAGATCTGTTTTCAGGGTGGCCAGAAGCCTATCCTGTGGCCAAAGCCACTGCACAAAACACAGCCAAGAAACTTCTGAATGAGATAGTTTGCCGGTATGGGGTCCCAGAGACAATTGAGAGTGATCGAGGTTCTCACTTTACAGGGGAGGTAATTGCGGGAAATTATGAGGGCCCTGGGTATTGAACAAGCTTTCCATACTGCATATCACCCACAAAGCAGCGGTAGAGTAGAGCGACTCAACGGCACAATTAAATCAAAAATACAGAAGACCATGGCTGAACTGAATAAGCCATGGACAGAATGTCTACCCCTGGCACTCTTTTCCATCCGGTATACCCCTAACCGGAAGACAGGCCTGAGTCCATATGAAGTACTCTTTGGCAATGCCCCTAGATTAGGACTCTATTTTCCACAACAACGCCAGATGCAGCATAGTAGTCTTTCAAACTAGGTTATCAGTCTTACAAACATATTGTCTAATGTGTATTCCCAAGTTTTTGCTTCTCTTCCAGATCCAGACAGCATAGAGGCAACTCATTCTCTACAACCAGGAGATTGGGTAGTGGTAAAACGACACGTGCGGAAAGTCCTAGAACCACTGTTTAAGGGTCCACATCAAGTACTGTTAACCGCCACTGCTGTCAAGTTGGAAGGAAAGCCTAATTGGGTCCACGCATCACACTGCAAAAAAGTACCAGAAGCTCAAGTACCGGAATGACTGCAAGGGCCGTAATGATTTTGCATGCCTTACTGTTCATTTTATATTGTACAGGGGGAAAGGCACAGTCAGATGAAATCCCAGATGCCCTATTTAGAGCAATACTAATACAACAGAATCATAGTGTAGTTGCATTTGTATCTCCTACATCTTCACTCACGATAGACAAAATGGCTGGATAGAGTTGATCCACTATACAGTTCTTTCCCAGAAGCAATCCAACTGCATAGCCTGTGCTGCAGCTCGACCTTATTTGGGTACAGTACCTTTCCCGTTGAATGAGATTACCGAACCTGAGGGTTTCAAGTGCATCCTTAAGATGTACACTGAAACGATTTCTAGTAATGACACCTCTCGCTGCAGGACATTAGAATTACTCTATCCTATAGTTCATAATAAAGACCATATGGGTTTTGGTACAACGCCATACCCTGGAAATTATACCTGTTTTAATCGTAATGGTACAGGCAGTGACCTTGGTGTTTTCCCTCCAGGATATTGTTTCCATAACATCTATCTGAATGAGACAAGTAGTGACTCTGACGCTTACCCTGACAAATGGTTTATCCACCAAAATTATCAACACTCTGATATCTGGTGGTTCTGTGGAGATGTGAAGCTCCGACCCAGGATACGAATGGAATGGATTGGCCAATGTACCCTGATTAAGGTGCTAATGCAATTTGTTCTATTTTCGCCTCTTGAGTGGGATCAAGTCAATAAGCAAACCAATGTCCGGTCAAGGCTAAGGAGGTCACTCCCTAAATCTTTTGATTCTCATATTTATATAGATGCTATAGGAGTCCCTAGAGGAGTTCTAGGGAAGAATTCAAGGCTAGAAACCAGATAGCTGCAGGTTTCTAATCGATATTTCCCATTATTGGCATTACCAAAAATGTAGACTGGATTAACTATTTGTATTATAATCAACAGGAATTCGTGAACTATACCCGAGATGCGGTCAAAGGAATAGCGGAACAACTGAGCTCTTCATCGGTGATTGCGTTGCAGAACCGACTGGCCCTCGACATGATCTTGGCAGAAAAAGGAGGAGTCTGCAAGATGATTGGAAGTTCCTGCTGCACCTTCATCCCGAACAACACAGCCCCTGATGGAAGCATCACAAATGGCTTTGAAAAGACTGACGGCTTTATCGAACGAACTGGCGGAAAATTCTGGAATCAATAACCCGTTTACTTCTTGGCTAGAACAGTGGGTTGGGAACTGGTCTAGTGTGTTGACTAATCTGTTAGTTACTCTAGCTGTAGTATTTTTGATATTGGCATTAATAGGGTGTTGTGTGGTTCATTGTTTTAAGAAAATTGTTTTTAAAATGATTAATTCGACCATGCCCGCAAACACCATGTACATGCATTGTGATTCTGTCAAATCCGAAGATTATTATGAAAACCTCTTTGAGAAACGCGATTCTGTTCTAAAACAAATAAAACCTTGTTGATAGTTGCGGAATAAATAGAATAAGATGAAAGCAAACCCAAAAGGGAGTTGAGGGGACCTGGTGAAGCAATAAGGAAAGTCAGACCGCAGGGATCAGAAACTACAGAAAGCGCAGCAAACCGCAGGTCTGAATTGACCTGCGGTTTGCTGCGATCGCCGACATGGGGGGGTCACAGAACCCCCCTGGGCATTGTGCCAAGGTGCCTGCTAAATAATTTTAGCAGGCACCATGTTCCGATCACCGCCATGTGCGCAGCGGTGATGGGATATTCGCACGGTGTACATGTACGCCCTGCATCCTTAAGTACCAGGACACAAGGGTGTACATGTACACCCTGCGTCCTAAAGAGGTTAATATGAGCTCTGATTGGTTGCTATAGGCAATGAAGGACCTTCTTAGTATAATACAGCCTATGTGTGAGTTAATATGATTTCGATTGCGACGCTTAGCCAATGTTGTTGTAGAGGCTGATGTAACTCACATGACCTTAAGTGTATACTAATTCTGTGGAGTTTTATATACTGTCAATTAAAGACAATAATTCCCGATAAGAAAAGGAATTCGATTGAACGATTGTCGTCAGATGCTAAGAGAAAAATTGTATAAGGGGGAGGGTTATTACGGAAATCACTGTTAACAATACGGGGTACTATGGAGGTCACAAATACAGGGCGGGCAGCTGTGTAGATCACTGTTAAAGGGACGGGCGCTGTGGAGGTTACTGTTAAGGGGGCGGGGGACTGTGGGGGTCACAGTTAAGGGGGCGGGTTATTGTGGAAATCAATTTTAAGGAGACGGGGTACTGTGGAGGTCACTAATAAAGGGGAAGCCACTGTGGAAGCCACTGTTAAAGGGGCTTTCGCTGTGGATGTTACTGTTAAGGGGGCAGGGGCCTGTGTAGGCCACTGTTGAGGCAGCAGGGTACTGTGAGGTCACTGTTAAGGGAGCGGGGTACTGTTGAGATCACTGTTAAGGGAGCGGGGAACTGTGACAGTTACTGTTAAAGGGGCGGGCGCTGTGGAGGTCTCTGTTAAGGGGGCAGGGAATGGTGGAGGTCACAGTTAAGGGGACGGTCTGCTATGGAGATCAGTGTTAAGGGGCGGGGTGCTGGAGAGGTCACTTAAAAAGGCGGAGCCCTGTGCAGGTCACTGTCAAGAGGGTGGGTGCTGTGAAGGTCAAAGTTAAGGGGGTGGGCTGCTGTGAAGGTCAAAGTTAAGGGGGTGGGCAGCTGTGAAGGTCCCATTTTAACTACCTATGGACCGCCGCACGCAGATACGCGTGATCGCGGCGGCCCAGTTATCCCTCGTCAGGAGCACAGAATATCGGGGAAGGCGCAGGACAAGTTCGTCACCAGCCTGCCAGCCAATGATCTGCGCTGGCAGGCTGGTGACTTTTAAAAAAACGAATGAAAAGCCATATAATGCAATATATTTATAAATATAATGCATTAAATGGCTTCTGTGCTCTGTGCTAGGTCCTTTTCATCGGTTGGACCCAGCACAGAGCACATGTGACAGTGAGTACACCAAGCACCAGACACACAGGCACAGATCAACCCCCCATCACCCCAATTAGCCCCTTGATCACCCCCATCAATCACCTGTCAATCACTAGTGAAAGGAAAAAAAGTGATCAGTGTAAACTGTCCCTTTTTTATTTTCACCAGTATTGACTGCTAGGTTTAGGTTAGTTTAGGCCCCTTTGGTAGGTAGTTAGCTTCCCAGCCCACCGCACCGCAGTCACTGATTCGCTGATTAGCGTAGCGATAATCAGCATTTCTACTTTTATAGTATCTGTAAGTGATCAGATCTATAATCGTATTAGTGTCACCTTAGTTCGCCCCCCACCCAAAACACAGTGTTTGCCCGATCAGGCCTTTTTTTTTTTTGTCACTGCACAATAACTTCACAAGCGCTGCGGCAATAAAAAAAAATCAGTTTTGATATTTTTTATCAATCGCAGCGGCTTTCTGTACTTCACTAGCCTCCCATTTGTAAGACAGGCTTGCTTTTTTTCTTGGGTAGTCTCAGGGAATACCCCCTAAATTTAGTAGTCCAAATGGCAAGTAAGGGGTATTCGTCTGAAGAGGCCTACAGGATTCTGACCCAGTCGGATGAGGAATGGGAACCCTCATCTGACGAATCCAGCGGGTCAGAATACGAACCTGTAGAAAGCAGTGGCAGTCTGACCCAAAGTTTGGACGAGGAGGTTGAAGTCCCTGATAGCACCAGGCGTACCAGGCGTACCCGGCCCTGTGTTGCTAGACCACAGGTTGCACAGGATCCGTTTTAAAGGCAGCAGAGTGGGGCTGGCGCTGTCGGATTACGTGGTGAGGCATACACCAGCAGCGCAGCCCATCCTGGATCTAGTACCAACACTGCCGTAGAACATGGTGAAGTGGCAAGCACCTAAAGGGCAGTGAAAGCTAGTACGGTGGCACCTGCAGTAATTCCCCCGTCGCAGCCACCGCACAGACAGGCCCGTAGAGCCCCTAGAATCCCTGAGGTGCTGGCAAAACCTGATTGGCAGCTCGCATCTTCAGCCGCACTATTAGTTCCCCCTTTCACCGCCCAGTCAGGAGTTCGGGTGGAGACAGCTCAGACCAGATCGGCACTGGGGTTTTTTGAACTGTTCTTCACTGCGGAGCTCTTTGACCTAGTCGTGGCAGAAACAAACCGGTATGCCACTCAATTTATTACCGCCAACCCGAGAAGCTTCTATGCCCAGCCCTTCCGGTGGAAACCAGTCCAAGTTTCCGAATTTAAAACTTTTCTGGGCCTTCTCCTCAACATGGGCCTGACAAAAAAACATAAATTGCGGTCATATTGGTCTACAAACCCAATTCATCACATGCCCATGTACTCTGCTGCCATGTCCAGGACACGATTTTAGACCATCCTGCGTTTCCTGCACTTTAGTGACAACACCACCTCTCGTCCCAGAGGCCACCCAGCTTTTGATCGGCTCCACAAAATTCGCCCCCTCATAGACCACTTTAACACCAAATTTGCAGATTTGCATACCCCTGCACAAAACATCTGCATAGACGAGTCCCTTTTACATTTTACTGGCCGCCTTGGCTTCAAACAATACATCCCAAGCAAGCGCGCCCGGTATGGGGTCAAATTGTATAAGCTCTGTGAAAGGGCCACAGGCTATATACACACAAATTTCGTGTCTATGAGGGTAAAGATCAGACCCTGGAGCCGGTCGGTTGCCCTGAATACCTGGGGAGCAGTGGGAAGACAGTCTGGGACTTGATGTCACCCTTATTCGGCAAGGGGTACCATCTTTATGTGGAAAATTAGTACACAAGTGTGCCCCTCTTAAGGCATTTGTTCTTAGAACAGATTGGCTGCTGTGGCACCGTGCGATCTAGTCGCCGAGGCTTCCCCAAACGTCTTATTACCATACGACTTGCAAGGGGGGGAGAGGGCTGCCTTGTGTAACGAAGAATTGCTCACGGTGAAATGGAGAGACAAGCGTGACGTTTACATGCTCTCCTCAATTCATGCAGACACGACAATCCAAATTGAACGGGCAACCAGTGTCATTGAAAAGCCCCTCTCGGTCCACGACTATAATTTGCTCATGGGAGGGGTGGACTTTCAATGACCAGATGTTGGCCCCATATTTGCTTTCCCGAAAAACCAGACGCTGGTGTAAGAAGGTGTCTGTATATCTAATTCAATTGGCTATGTATAATAGTTTTGTTCTCTACAGTAAGGCTGGGAGAACAGGATCCTTCATCAAATTTCAGGAAGAGATCATCAGAACCTCCTGTATCCAGGAGGTTCCGTGGCCCCAAACCCCAGTGTAGTGAGCCGTCTACACGAGCGACACTTCCCCAGTGTCGTTGCTGGTACCTCAACCCAACCGCCACCCCGAAAAAGATGTCGTGTCTGTAGCAGGAGTGGAATAAGGTGTGACACCCGCTATTTCTGTTCTAACTGTTCTGACCACCCTGCCCTATGCCTATGGGAGTGTTTCCGGAAGTACCACACTCAGGTACACTTAGGGACGCAGGATGAAAACCAAGGACCGCAGGACACAGGTAGTTTTTACACTCAGGATCTAGGGCCTCTCAGGATACTAGGTTTTGAGAGACCCTAACACACAGGGGTGATAGTGTGCTACTGCAGATATGTGAAACCTCTCCTTTCACTTGGGATAAAGTGCATAATGTACTTTGCACCATCTCTGTGCGATTTACACTTTACATATTGTCTTATGGGAGAGGAGAGGTTTCTGCTAGGTAAGTAAAGAGTGAAAAGTAAAAAATCTACAAAAAAAACTAAACAGGTAGCAAGAAAAAGAAATCTTGAGTTAGGTTAGGTTTTAAAAGTTTTATGACGTTCAAGTTTTATAAAGTTTGTAACGTTCAAATTTAAGAGCCTGCTGCTTGTTTTTTCTTCTTCTTTTTACTAACCACCCTTTACTTTCCAGCTGGACCAACCGACGAAAACGCTGCAGCACTGATTTGCATTCTGAGAGAAGTATTGCGCTGCTGTCAGAAGACACGTGAAGTCGGTGTATGCTGCGCTGCAAGACGAGATTTTTCCTCTGCAGTACAGGTACGTTTGCCCAGGCATATGAGATGAGGAGAGGAGTTCATATGCTTTGGCAAACACTTTGTATAAAAAATCTGGCAAAGATGTCTTCCTCCACAACGATCGATTGATTGATGTGAATGGAGAAATCACGTTTGCCAGGACATAGAAGCTGAAGTGGGTATGGATGTTTGGGCGGAGCCCCTATGTCCTGGCAATCGCCAGGCCCCTCTTTTTTTTTTCTTGCATTTTTTTAGCAGAGATTTTTTTATCCACATTGATCGATGCGAATGAAGAAATCTGTGCCGTTCAGCGCAGAGGCTGAACGGAAAAAAAAATCTCATTACCCATATGCTCAATATAAGGAGAATAGCAGAAACTCCTAATGCTGGCCATACATGTAATGATTGCGGAGACCCTCAAATGCCAGGGCAGTACAAAAACCTCACATGTGACCCCATTTTGGAAAGAAGACACCCCAAGGTATTCGCTGAGGGGCATATTGAGTCTATGAAAGATTGAACTTTTTGTCACAAGTTGCCGGAAAGGGAGACTTTGTGAGAAAAAACAAATAAAATCAATTTATTTTTCGCTAACTTGCGCTAAAAAAAAAAAATCTTCTATGAACTCGCCATGCCCCTTATGGAATACCTCGGGGTGTCTTCTTTCTAAAATGGGGTCACATGTGGAGTATTTATACTGCCCTGGCATTTTAGGGGCCCTAAAGTGTGAGAAGGAAAATGCGTAAAAATGCCCTCCTAAAAGGTACTCATTGTAATTGGGACCTCTTTACGCATCTTGGCTGCAAAAAATTGGCACACATGTGGTATCGACGTACTCAGGAGAAGTAGGGCAATGTGTTTTGGGGTGTATTTTTACATATACCCATGCTGGGTGAGAGAAATATCTCTGCAAATTGACAACTCTGTATAAAAAAATAGAAAAAGTTGTCATTTACAGAGATATTTCTCTCACCCAGCATGGGTATATGTAACAATACACCCCAAAACACATTGCCCTACTTCTCCTGAGTACGGCGATACCACATGTGTGACACTTTTTTGCAGCCCAGATGCACAAAGGGGCCCTAATTCTAATGAGTACCTTTAGGATTTCACAGGGCATTTTTATGCATTTGGATTCCAAACGACTTCTCACGCTTTAGAGGCCCCTAAAATTCCAGGGCAGTAAAAATACCACACAAGTGACCCCATTTTAGAAAGTGGACACCCCAAGGTATTCCGTGAGGGGTATGGTGAGTTCATGTAAAATTTTATTTTTTGTCACAAGTTAGTGGAATATGAGACTTTGTAAGAAAAAAAATAAAAATTTCATTTCCGCTAACTTTTGACAAAAAATAAAAACTTTCATGAACTCACTATGCACATCAGCGAATACTTTAGGGTGTCTACTTTCCAAAATGGGGTCATTTGTGGGGTGTTTCTACTGTCTGGGCATTGTAGTGCCTCAGGAAACATGACAGATGCTCAGAAAGTCAAAGTGTGGAAATTCACTTTTTTGCACCATAATTTGTAAACGCTTTAACTTTTGCCCAAACCAATAAATATACACTTATTGGATTTTTTTTTATCAAAGACATGTAGAACAATAAATTTAGAGAAAAATTTATATAGAAATGTAGTTTTTTGTAAAAAAAATTTACAGCAGAAAGTGAAAAATGTGATTTTTTTTTTGCAAAAATTTCGGTCATTTTGGATTAATATCAAAAAAACTAAAAATGTCAGCAGCAATGAAATACCACCAAATGAAAGCTCTATTAGTGAGAAGAAAAGGAGGTAAAATTCATTTGGGTGGTAAGTTGTATGACCGAGCAATAAACCGTGAAATTAGTGTAGTGCAGAATTGTAAAAAGTGGCCTGGTCATTAAGGGTGTTTAAGCTAGGGGGGCTGATGTGGTTAAGGAGGCAGGGAACTTTGGGGGGGGGGGGGAGTTAGTGATAGGGTTAGGGGGATGTGGAGTTCACTGTTTAGGGTCTGGGGTGCTGTAGAGGTCACTCTTATGGGAGATACAGTTGAAATCATTTAACGACACACAGAAACATTAAGTGACATGGATGAAATATACCCGTGCTAAGCAAGGGTCCTTCTGCTAGTGTGTGTGAATGAGACGATTCAGAAAAAATGCTAAATAAATAAGAACATCTATCACAATCAGATCCTCTGATAATATGTATCTGGAGAGTATACCAGTTGGCACACTGTGAATACAAGTTAAGGATAACAGCTCTATAAAATCTGTTGACATATACAAATTCAAAAATCACAAGGAATATGTAATATAATAGTGGTAATAATAAACCGGGTCCCCTGGATGAAGAAAAGAAAAATAAAATAAACTCATCTAGTTGCCATAAGAAGGAAAGAGGAAATAAATGGTTTGAGGAAGGTGACTTATCACCCTGTGGTCTCCTAGGGTATGTTAGCACTGGATGGGATTTAACTACTGTGTAGGCAGGAAGTGTGAAATAAAGATGGGTCAAATTGGAAAAAAATAAATGGAGAAGTATTAGAAAGGAGAGGAAAGGGGGGGGGGTTATCATATGTATATATTCTGAAATTAAATGTGCTAAAATGTAGTAATAGGGTGATATAAGTATGTAAATATTGTTGGAGTGCTTGCAAAGATGACGGTGCGTTGCACTGTGGAGCGCACGTCAATAAAATGAGGATGGATGAAAACCAAGATTAGAACGCATCGCTAAAAGAAGGAGTAGGACCTTCCAATGGTTATGGTGGCCAGTGTAGGGTTAAATATAGGGGTGGAAGGGTTGGTGGTGTAGTGTGAGAGGCAGTACGCTCTATCCAGGAGCGTCTGTGGCCTCGTATCTGATGCGTTCCACGGAACGCACCGGAACCTCCAAATATGGCTGTGCATTCCAGGTGGTAGAGTAGGTGGAACTCATGGTGAAGTAGAGAGTGTAACTACGGCCCAATACAGGAGGGGGCGATTCGCTCCACAGTGGAGCGTATCGGAGCTATATGGTTAGGCGCTCCATAGGCTGACTGGTGATAGGGTGCTGGATAAGAAGGGAGGAAGGAGATAATGGAGGAACAAATTAGCATCATCTTGAGATAAGCACAGCTATACATGTAGGACATGAAGGAGAGGGAGAAGGAGGGGTAAAGAAGGTTAAAAAAGAAGAAAAGGAAAAATAATAAAAATGAAAAAGAAATAATAAATAAGATCAGTGGCTGGAGCTAGCCACGAGCTGTGATGGACGCCTGATAACAGAGCTCCTCACAGAAGCAGCTGCCTAACACAAAAATAGCAGGAAGAACGGCTTGAGACCATCGTGAGCAAAGAAGAAGCACCCCAAGCCTTCCACAGAATCTGCCAGCTACGGATAAATTCCTAAAAAGAAATGGCACACCGCAGGCCTGCAGAAGCAAGATGGTGGCCGGAGACGCTGGTGCTGCTGACTCGCGTTATGACTCAGATGGGGACAGCTCATGCGCCATGTCAGAAGGCGCTGGAGATACTGAGGAGATGCCTCTTTCTAAAATTCAAATTCAAATTTTGTCACATGCGAAATCATACAGTATGACATGCAGTGAAATGCTTTTTATGACTGTCTTACCATTTCAGTAAAAGTAGAATAAAATGAAAAATAATAAAATATAAAATATATGCATATCTATTTTTATATATATCTATATTATATACACTGTATATATGACTGATATGCATAGTGCAAACAATTGTGCAAACAATGTGATTGTGCAAATGACGGATGAGGTAGTGACGTTGAATGATAAATGTATTAGGGTAGTTGTGTGGAGGGGTAAGTCCAGAAGACCAGTACTAATTGTGTTGGTTAAGGGCCCGAATGGCCTGCGGGAAGAAGCTCCTCCTCATTCTCTCTGTGTTCGCCTTCAGGGAACGGAAACGTTTCCCTGACCTTAACATAGAGAACAGTCCATTGTTGGGATGGTTGAGATCTTTCATTATCTTCCTGGCTTTGGTCCAGCACCTCTTGCTGTATATAGAGTACAGGTCAGGAAGCTCAGTGCGGATGGTTCGTTCGGCAGGGCCTATTTTAAAAAGATCCTCTTTAAGGCGCTATCCCTGCTGCAGAAGGATATAACAGACATCAAGCTGGATGCAAAATAAATTGGAAGCAGAATGATGGCGTTAGAAGAGACTCAGTCTGCAATCATCCGACACAGTGAGTCAATAACTCCCATACTGCAATCGTACCGCATGCACCTCAATACTGCCCTTCTTCAAATAGAAGATCATGAGAATAGGAGCAGATGAAAGAATACACGCATATGAGGTGTGGGGGAGAATGTGTCGACGGATACAATACCTCAAGCAGTAACCGCCATTTTTGCATCACTGGTTGGCGCAGACAAAGCGGCTTCCATAGTGGTTGAATTTGCTCATAGAGCCTTAAGGCCTCGATCTTCATCCGGGGGCCCACCACACAATATTATCTCTGGATTATTGAATTATCTGGAATCTGCAGCTCTTTTACAAGCAGCAAGGAATAAGAAGGACTTAACATATGAGGGGGCTCCAATCCAGATATTCCAAGATCTGGCCCCTAGCACGATGGCTAAACGCCGAGCTTTAAAGCCATTGACAGACGCACTTAGAGCCCACAAGCTCCCAGTAAGGTGGCTATTCCCATTCGGCTTAGCCACGGTGAAAGGAGGTCATCAAATAGTCATCAGAACACAAGACCTACAAGAAGCCTGGGACAAACTAGGAATTGCTCCAGTGGAAGTTTCGTCATGGCTGCCTCTCTCAGCGGATCTGCGGCTCCCGGTCTCCCTTCGGCGCCATCATGGACGGACGTCCGCAAAATGGAGCCACTCAAGCCCAGAAAGACTCATCAAGATGGACCGGGCACTTGGTCTCTTCAGATGTGAGATTGAAGCACTTTCTATTCTGCTCTAGAGTCTGGTTTTCTGATGGCGGACCTGGTTAAGTTGTGGGTTAGATTCCCAGTAGTGGGGTTACCACAAAATTCCAGGTTGTATAATATCCAGACTCTATTGAAATGTTATTACTGCGTAGCAGAGTTTCTGTTATAGTTGCCCAGTGGTTATCCATAATAAATTTTTGCAAGAAGGTTTGAGGTTTCATTTGCATTGATTCTGAGCTTTATTCAGATTCAATATGTTTTTTTGCCATGCTATACATGTATCGCACTTATTATATGCTTTATAGTTAGGAAGCCAGCTTTAAAATGATAATGGCTTTTCTCCCCTCCCGACAGAGGTTGTGTGTTGCCCGGGGTTGGAGTCCGTTATTACACCATGAAGCTGGAAGTTAGTCGGGGCTCCGGCTTGGAGCAATGCACACACCACTTACTATATCGATATTGGTAGAGAATTATTGGTATATAAAGTTGTTTGTGTTCACTGGAGTCTGTGATGATGGCACGTTCTGGCATACCAAATTACTGAGTAATGGCTGATCTCCATGTATGGTCGCAAAATGTTAATGGCCTGAACGTTCCTCAAAAACGTTGGCAGATTTTTTGTCTTCTTTACAAAAATCGAGCGGATATTTTTATGTGGCAGGAGACGCATTTCCGCCACAATCATATTCCAAAGCTACCTAGGTCAAAATATTTAGTGGTTCCTTTCCACCCATTCTTCTGCGTCTAGGGGCGTGTCAATCGCCATAAGTGATTCCCTACAAAACCTTACATAGACCCAGAGAGTAGATTGCTTATTATCCAGGGACTGATTTTCAATTTCAAGATCACCTTGGCTAATATGTATGCACCAAATAAAAATCAAACCTTGTGGTTGGAAAGACGATCGCAAATAAGGGACTTTGCTGAAGGTATGATAATAGTGGGGGGAGATATTAATGTGTCACTTGATCTCCCGGACCATAAGCCTAACAGACTATCCAAGAGGCAAATGTTGAAATTAACCATAGCGCATTTGATTGATGTTTGGAGACTCATGCATCCTTCTGAAAAGGATTTCACCTTCTTTTTTGGTGTCCACAATTCGTACCACCGCATAAATTACTTGTTTCTGTTGGAGACATATGTCCAGGCGGTCAAGAAAGTGGACATTGGAAACATTGTGATATCAGATCACGCCCCAGTTATGATGTCTATGTCCCTTAGTTGTCTCCAGCATAAAGTATGGTCCTGGAGAATCAATGATACATTGCTGGAGCATCCGACCCACATGCAGAAAATAAGTGTTAAGTTAAAAGAATGTTTTGCCCTGAATAGTGGACATTAAATCTCTGTGATAATGACGTGGGAAGCCCATAAGGCGTATATTAGGGGTGAGTTCATTGCCCTTGGTACTCACCTTAAAATACAGTTCACAAAAGAACTTAATTCGCTTTTAGCTCAGATACAGGAAAAATTACATAAAATATCTCACCTTGACAGTCATTTAACAGCCTTAACTTCACACAGACAGAAGGTGAAAGACCTCCTAAACATCAAAGCTGCCAAATCCTTGCAGCAGTTGAAATATAAATTATACTCCCATGGAGATTAAGGGAACAAACTTATGCCCCACCTCATTAAAAAAAGGCGGTCGAAAACCTTTGTCTCGTTGATTAAGCAAAACGACTCAAAGTCAACTCGACCCCAGCTATAGCTAAAGCATTTCAGACGTATTATGCCAAATTGTATAATCTCCCTACACAAACTAGCGACGCGCGGGACCACATGGATACGACGGAGCCAACAACGACATCTTTCCTTCACTCCATTCGTTCGCCTATTCTCACGACAGAAGAGTGAGAATTACTTCTCTCTCCTTTTACCGCGTCAGAGGTAGAAAAAGTTTTAAACTCTATCCGACAAGCGAAAAGTCCTGGCCCGGAAGGCCTACCAATTATATATTATAAAAAATTCAGAAAACAGTTATTGCCACACTTTGTGGAATTGTGTAACTCCTTACTTTTGGGAGCATAGTTCCCACACCAGGCATTGAAGGCGCACATCACAATTCTACATAAAGAGGAAAAAGACCCTGAGGATTGCGGTAATTATAGGCCCATATCATTACTTAATTGTGACTTAAAATGGTGGGCTAAGTTGATAGCTCAAAGAATAACTCCCCTACTGCATAAAATGATTGACCCAGAACAAGTGGGATTCGTACCTGGACGGGAAGGTAAACATAATATCTGGAGAATCCTACATATTATACATGTGGCCAGATTAAATAAATAACCCCTTTTACTCCTCGGAACCGATGATGAAAAAGCATTTGACCGAGTCAGCTGGATCTTCATGGTAGCAACCTTGAAAAAGTTTGAATTCCCACAAGTTATTGAGGCAATTCATTCCCTTTACAAAGACCCATCGGCACAAGTAATTGTCAATCGCTCCTTGTCCAAAGTCTTTGTAATAAAGAACGGCACGAGGCAGGGATGCCCACTTTCACCTACTTTATTTATCCTGTGTATGGAAATGCTTCTCTTGAAAATTAGACAATCGAACAAGACCTTTTACTGATAATTTCAAATCCGGAGGTGGGTCTACCGGAGGTCATGCAGATTTTAGATCATTTTGGGAAAGCCACCAATTTTAAAATTAACTTTTCCAAATGTGAGGCTCTAGCGGTCAATATTGCCCCGCAACCCTTAATGGCCCTCAAACAGATAGCACCCTTCAAGTGGCCATCCACGGCAATAAAATATTTAGGAGTTCAGATTCCAGCAGATCCGAACTTGCTCTTCAAATTGAATTTTGTACCACTTATCCCTAAAATAAAAAGTACCTAACCAATATTACAGCACCATTCATGTCCTCGGTTGGGAGCAAGAATCTGCTTTCCACTTATGTCCTGCCACAAATATTATATGTTATGCAAGCCCTGACAATCCATCTTACTTGTACTTGTTTCACTCACCTTAGAAGTATTTTTACCTTGTTCTTGTGGAAAAATAGGAGACCGAGATTAGCCTATTCCTTACAAACACAAAAGAAAAATAAGGGTGGTATATCCCTTTTTGATTTGTCACTCTACTACAAATCCATACAATTGTCCAGGTGGGTGCAACTAGCCAATACCATTTTAGTATCCCCATATCTAGATGCTGAAAGAGCATTGATGGGTAAATCCCAACACACGTTATTATGGTTACAGAACTGGCTGAACCCGCAGTGGAAAACACTGTGCGACCTGACAAAAAGTATGCTTCAGACATACCACAACACCGCACTTTTACCCCATTGTTCGGGTGGATTATCTAAACTAGCCCCACTCAGCGTTATACCCAGCTTCCTTGATACGAATGTAAATTTAGAGGCGCGCTGGTGGCATAAATTACACAACGGGAAAATAGGTGACTTTCTTAAGACCACCCATGTGTTGCCCCTTGCTGATGTCTTCAGCAAATTAAACTTAGGTGGCCCTTCCCCCATTCAAGTTCTGGACTTTACGAGCACATGCAATAGGCTCAAAAAACACTCTCTAAGGGACTTCCGGTTCTGGCGCTGACATGAGCAGGAAAAAGTCGGCTCTGTACCCGAAGCTCCACAAAACAGCCCCCCGCACTTCTCCAGCAGCTAATTTGTGCACGCAGCTAGACACAACCCACTAGACACGAGACGTTCAGTGCATGGACCGTTTCGTGACCCATATGGGGGGCAAAACAAAGATCAACCTGGTGAAAGCTGAGACAGCTCCGACAGAAGCCAAGATGGCGGGGCAGCCAGGAGAACACGTGGACACCTCAATTCTAATGTTAGAAACCCTGGGACTGCCACGAGATGAGATACAGCCGACAGTGGACTACAAACACCTATCACTGGAAGTGGCTGCACGTATTCTCCCGGACCTACAGGAGGCCTTTTCCTCCACTATAGCCCACTCTCTTGCTTCACTACAAGCAAAAGTCACACAGCACTCCACTAGATTGGAAGAGATAGAATCAAGACTGATGTCAGTGGAGACGGATACCGAGGTAATTAAAAATCACCTCTCCCAGGCTGTAGAGGAAAATGCAAAATTATTGGCAAAAATAGATGACCTGGAAAACCGCTCCAGAAGGAGTAATCTCCGCATTGTGGGACTATCGGAGCAGATCCCAGCCAAAGATCTAATAAACATTTACGAGGTGGAACTTCTCTGGGCCCTGGGTCTGACATCCAGATGTAAAGTGGAGAGGACGCACAGAGTGTGGCCGGGGGCGCCTCAGGGACCCGCAAGGAGGTGCGCTAAAGCGCAACCTCAACAGGAGCGAGAGACCAAGACAAGCCATAGTCAGGTATCTCGACTACACCAACAAAGTCACACTGCTGCGGGCGTATAAACAACAACAAAATGGGGTGTCGCTGAGAGGACATCATAATTTGGTCTTTGGGGACTTCTCTGCGGAAGTGATGAGGAGACGGAGAGCGTTTGCCCCCAAATGTTCTGCCCTATATAAAAACTAGATCCGTTTCGCCTTGACATATCCGGCGACTCTCAGCGCTACTCTCCCCGATGGGCCATCGGCGTCCTTCATTAACCCAGTGGGGAGGGGTTACACAAATCCTGGTCACGTATAGACTATATATTGGTTAATACAGGGGTGTGGAAATTGTATCGCCCGACACCCGGGACATGCAGTTCCAGGCGCCGGGCAGGTAGTTTGTTCGGTAGCTTAGCCCTGCTTCGGCAAGTACCAGGGCTGACCGCAGCTGCCTTTTGGCGCAGAGACGCCGAGCCAAGGGAGGGGAAGGAAAAATTTAAATAACTCACTTGCGCGCCTCTGGCTGGCCGCGGCTGTTCTACTCTGTATGATCATAATATCTTGGGCTCCCGACAAGTTGTTTGAGGACCTGGGAACACTCAGCCAATCAGTGGCTGCAGCTGTATCACGTCAGGCCAGGGATTTCCTGCTTAGCCAATCACTGGCCTGACACATGACACAGCTGCGGCCACTGATTGGCCGAGTTTTCCCAGGTCCTCAAACAACTTTTCAGGAGCCCAAGATACCATGATTATACAGAGGAGAAGGGGAGTTTCATGGAGATGTGACATGGAGGGAGAGATGTGACATGAAGGGGGAGTGATGTGACATGAAGGGGGAGTGATGTGACATGAAGGGGGAGTGATGTGACATGAAGGGGGAGTGATGTGACATGAAGGGGGAGTGATGTGACATGGAGGGGAGTGATGTGACATGGAGGGGGAGTGATGTGACATGGAGGGGGAGTGATGTGACATGGAGGGGGAGTAAGGTGACATGGAGGGGGAGTAAGGTGACATGGGGGGAGAGAAATGTGAAATGGGGGAGAGATGTGACATGGAGTCCTCCATGTCACATCTCTCCCCCTCCATGTCACATCTCCCCACCTCCATGTCACATCTCCCCACCTCCATGTCACATTCAATTCTAGGAAAAGATACCCAAGGGGACAGATTTTTTATGGGGATTCCCCTCCGGTCTTCTGAAAGATGAAAACTTCTGTGACATGCTCCATGGTTGGTGGCTTGAGTATAAAAAAGAAAATGAAAAATCGGCTAACCCACAGTTACTTTGGGATGCGGGCAAGGCCGTTCTGAGGGGAAAAATCATGGCCTATATGTACAACAAACGACGTATAGCCAAACGGTCTCTTGCTCAGATGAGCAACCAGTTGCGGGCAACTTATACGGCCTTCTTAAATAATCCGTAGCCTCTTTTACAGGATCAGTGGCAACAAGCCAAACTAAAATATGATGAATGGCTTCTCCACTGGGAACGGTTGGCGCAATCCAAACAGGAAGCTCACTTATTTCGGTTTGGGAACAAGGCGGGCAGACTCTTGGCTAGATTGGTCAATGGCCACAGGGCACAGACCATTATTTCCACCCTCACAGAGAGTAAGGGAGGGAAACATTCCCATTCCAAAGAAATAACCGAAATATTGAGAGAGTTCTACTCTAATCTGTATAAACCGGCAGGATGTCAATCTACAAATGTACAAGACTGGTTGGGAGACGTTAGGCTGACAGAATCATACCCAACTCTCCCATCACTGAAGAGGAAGTTCTTCATACCATAAAACATCTGACATTAGGCAAGGCACCTGGTCCGGACGGATATAAAGGAGAATTTTTCCACATTCTAGCACAGAATAGAGCCCCCACACTCTCCCAAATATATACCAGCTATATGCAGGGCACAGCCATACCTCAATGTATGAATGCAGCTCATATTAAGGTGCTGCCGAAGACTGGGAAGGACCCGAGTCTGGCCACCTCTTACCGTCCGACATCTGTAATTAATGTCGATCTAAAGATTGCCTCTAAGATTCTGGCGGATAGACTGGCGACCATTCTTCCAAAATTGATATCCCAAGATCAGGTGGGATTCGTCCAGGGCAAAGGGGCTGTTGTTAATATACGCAAGGTCTTGACAGTCTTGGACGAAGTGAAGATGCGCCCTGCGGCCCATCCATCCCCAGCTATTGTGGCCATTGACGCAAAGGAAGCGTTTGATTATGTTGACTGGGGATGGATGGGATCCGTTCTGGACCACATAGGGATCACGGGCCCTTTCAGACAATACATCTATACTGCCTCACAAGCCAGAATTGTATATTTCTGTATATTTCTCTGCCCCTTTCTCCCTTTACAAAGGTACTAGGCAGGGGTGGCCCTCTCGCCCCTACTCTTAAACCTGGCCATAGAATCTTTATCACGTAAAATAGCTGCAGCCAGACACATAGAAGGGAATAGAGTCAGTAAGGTGACAGAAAAGCATGCGCTCTTTGATGATGACCAGGGCCGGCGCTTCCATAGAGGCAAGGGGGGCAATTGCCCCCGGGCCCCCAAGTCCTTAGGGGCCCCCAAGCAGCGCCGGCCGCAATTAACTTACTACAATTGGATATGGGGCGGGCCGTGCCGCTGCTGCTCTGAGCGTCTCTCTGCCTCTTTAAGAGAGCAGTGGCTGCTGGGGCTCAGAGCGTGCCACCGCACAGGCATGTCTTCGCGGTCTTGACGTCGCCAGAGCCCCGACCCTAGAACCAGAAGGAGGAGCGAGCACAGTGCGCACTGCCCTCGCTCACCGTGCCGTCTGCTGACTTCTGCTCCTCTGTGGCTCTCAGAGTCTCTGCTCTGCCCACCAGTGACCATACACAGGGAAGGGAAGGAACAAGGGGATGCATATCTGTTCTAGGTAAATTGTGGGGTGTGGAGATGTGCATTGTAGACTGACTAGTCTGTGCTGGAGTCCTGGAGAAATTAACCATTTGGGGGAGCATGGGGGGGGGATGTGCATCTGTACTGGAGGAGAAATGAGCCATGGGGGGGGGGGGGGGAGATGTGCAGATGTGCTGGAGAAATGAGCCATGGGGCGGGGGAGGGGGGAGAAGAAATGTGCTGCTGCCACTGGCCCATACATGGGGAGAAATGTGCCATTCGGGGGATTGGGGGGGGGGGTATGGGGCGCTGTATTTCTGTATGCTGCCATGGGGGGAATAATGTGACGCGAAGGGGGTGATTGATGACGTGACATGGAGGGGGGCCCCTTACTGTTTTTCGCCCCCGGGCCCCATTTAACCTAGAACCAGCCCTGCTGATGACCTACTACTATTCCTGGAAAACCCGATTAGGGGCCTAGGCCAGGTTTTCCATTTATTGGAGGACTTTGGCAGAGTCTCAGGATATAAGGTTAATCTGAGTAAATCTGCACTCCTCCTCTTAAATGGTAGACAAAGATCTTCCCGGCTGGACATCCCCATACAAGTAGCCCCCGTATCGATAAAATATCTAGTCATTCATGTGGGTAGAAAACCTGAATCGCTGTTTTTTTTTTTTTTTAAATACCCTCCGTTGTTTAAAAAAATCCTGTCTGAGCTTGAGAGATGAAAAAAATTCCACTGTCATTAGGGGGAAGGAACCAACTGCTTAAAATGATAAGTCTCCCAAAATTGCTGTACCCCATACAAAATAAACCCCTTCTCCTCAAACATTCAGATCTCAACAGTTTAAACTCAGCATTTCGATCCTGTTTTTTTGTGTGTGTGTGGGGAAGGGGGGGGGGTTAGTCCAGAATCGCCTTATCTAAACTACAACTACCCAAGAGCAAAGGCGGCCTGGCACGCCCCCATCTATGTTTGTTTAATCTAGCCAGCCTGTTTAGGCATTGCATAGACTGGGTTAACAATACCAGCTTTTACACCAACAGGCAACTGGAATCCCAACTGGTTCACCCCTGGTCTCTGGGAACACGAGATTGACAGCAGTCCCACCCACGATAAAAGCTAGCCTAGTGGTACGAGATACAATAGTGACGTGGAAAGAGGTTTGCAAAATCTTTAAACATCCTTTTCTATTCTCTAAACATATATCTCTCTGGGGACATCCAGAATTCACAGCTGGTATGGAATCCCAGTACTTCACGAAATGGAAAGAGAAAGCATAAATACAATCAAGGACATTTGGAATATGTCAGAGGGACGTCCATACCCCTACACAGAAATTAAAGAGAAGTACCAACTCACACATGCCCAGCATTTATTTGTATATATGCAACTCAAAGGCTTCATTAGCAAAAGGATACATTCGCAAGCGGGGTATTGGTGTCTAATATGCTATCGGTTAGTGGGCCAGAATGGGAACAAAAAAGCTCTCTCAGACCTATACCAAGAAATTAGAGAAACAAAACAACAAATTATAATGGATAGGGTCTTCTCCCACAGGAATAGGGATTTCCCTCACCTAAACGCGGAACAAACAATCCTAGTGGGCTGGGATAGGATTAAGAAAGTAGTCGTAAACGAGGGTTGGAGGGAGACACATTTTAGGATAATCCACAAGGCCATATATGGATTCCAACACTCTGGGCAAAACTGGGGCACGTCAAGAATCCTGGCATTCCCAAAATGCCACCTCACGGGTTCAGATATGCTTCATGGGTTATGGTCCTGTCCAGAATCAGTCAGATTTGGGAAAATGGTTCGGTACCAACTCAAAACTCATTTGAAAATATCAATACCACTGAACCCAGAACTTATCCTGTTTCATGCCCCCTGAGAGCGCAAACGCTTCCCGCAGGTGACTCATGTGGCGATATTTGCGGCTAAACGTTACTTAATAAGTGGCTCCAATCACACACCCCATCGGTGTCAGAGGTGTTCTTACATATCAAAAAATGCTTCGACTTGGAAAGAATTAAGGTAGAACAAATCAAAGGAAAACAAATCAAACCATTTTTCATTTAAGAGGAGACCTTTATAACAGCTGTTTACTCTGATGGGGAGCTGAAAACACTTATGACACCCTTTCTAAATTCATAGTGTTACCTAAAAAAGAAATTAGAGGGTACACTGGGAAGACTACTAGTAGATTAGTCTATTGAAAACAGGCTGGTGAGTACGAGGGGAGCACCAAGGGGGGCGGGGGGGCAGACAGGGGGGAGTGAAACAATAAATGTGAAAATGTTATGTTCTGCACCATCGAATATCTCTGTATGGTTATAACTCTGTACCTTACTTGTGATATTATTATACGTCGCTATTGTATTTTGTATATTGATTGGTGCAAGCAAAATAAAAATTATATTGTACAAAAAAAAATACTCTCTAACCTGCTCGCAGACCCAAACTAGATAGAAAACTTAACGTTACCCCCATACTTACAAATATGGCAGCTGTGGAGGGACTCACAAGGAAATGAAGAGGGGTAGGTAAGAGGCGTGAGTTTGAATCATAGATGTAAAGTTCTTCACTCTGGTCATACTCTAAGGGTGCTTGTGTTCTGAGGATACGGCAGGCACTTCCGGCCCGCCAGATCCGTCAGAACGCAAGTTGCCTGAAAGCATTTTAAGACGGATCAGGATCCTGATCAGTCTTCGAAATGCTTTCAGGTTACCATGGCAGCCAGGACGCTACTGAAGTCCTGGCTGCCATGGTAAGTACTTCGCAGCAGTGTACTTACCCGCGCTGCGGCCGCCAGGCGCTCCTTCATGACGCCACAGGTCCCCGCGACGCATAGATCAATGCGCCGCCCAGACCTGTGACGTCATGAAGGAGCGCACGGGGGCCGCAGCGCAGGTAAGTACACTGCTGCGGAGTACTTACCATGGCAGCCAGGACTTTAGTAGCATCCTGGCTGCTATGGTAACCGATCGGAGCCCCAGCTTACACTGGGGCCACGATCGGAACTGCTGCTGCGCATAGCGAAACGGCGGATCCGGCGATGCGCCAAAACGACGTTTAGCTTAATTCCGGTCCGGATTAATGCACTTCAATGGGCATTAATTCCAGATCCGGCGTTACGGCAAGTCTTCCGGATTTTTGGACGGAGACAAATCCGCAGCATGCTGCGGTTTTGTCAACGTCCAAAAAACGTTACAATACTGAAGGGAAGACATCCTAAAGGATCCTGAACGGATTTCTCTCCATTCAGAATGCATGGGGATAATCCTGATCAGTTTCTTTCCGGCGTAGAGACCCGATGACGGATCTCTACACCGGAAAGTAAAAACGCAAGTGTGAAAGCACCCTAAGGGTTTTCAAGGATCTGGCCAAAACAAGTGCGCCTACCATAAATTTTTGGATGTGCTATGTACTATTTGTACTCATCTCAGAAGCCAAGAAAAGACTCACAGACTCCGTTACTGGGTTTTAGTTACTGTATTGTTTTATTTACTGGTTTTGTTACTAGTTCTTTTACTCCAATTCACCTTGAGGTACTCAGCAAAGGTGCTCATAGGACTTAATGCTACATCTGCTGATTTGGTCATTATACTTAAGTATGTACACCTTTGTATGCTTCTCGCAAACTGTATAAGGTTATGTATTGCTGTACCTTGACATTCTTTTTCTGCAAATAAAAAGAGAGTATACAAAAAAAAATAAAGATCAAAGACTATAGGGGAGTATATACTAACAGAGGAAATAAATAGGGAAAAAAGCGTATTAAAGGATGGCAATAGTGATCCCGTTATCAATTATCGTGCCTGAAAAACAGAGATGAAAAGTTATACTGATACACTAGTGTCAAAAACATAGACCTTATGTTAAATAAATGATAATAATTCGTAATCCCTATTGAGGCTCTTCGGTTCAATTGTTTGGAGCGTGTGTATCCAAAAAGCATCCCTTTGTTTCAATTTTTTCTGTCTGTCTCCCCCTCGTCTTGGAGTCGCAATATGTTAAATGATCTGGAAACATAGTTGTAACATAGTAACATAGTAACATAGTATATAAGGCCGAAAAAAGACATTTGTCCATCCAGTTCGACCTGTTTCCTGCAAGTTGATCCAGAGGAAGGCAAAAAACCCCTGTGAGGTAGAGCCAATTTTCCCCACTTAAGGGGAAAAAATTCCTTCCCGACTCCAATCAGGCAGTCAGAATAACTCCCTGGATCAACGACCCCTCTCTAGTAGCTATAGCCTGAAATATTATTACGCTCCAGAAATACATCCAGGCCCCTCTTAAATTCCTTTATTGTACTCACCATCACCACCTCCTCAGGCAGAGAGTTCCATAGTCTTACTGCTCTTACCGTGAAGAACCCTTTTCTATGTTTGTGTACAAACCTTCTTTCCTCCAGACGCAGAGGATGTCCCCTCGTCACAGTCACAGTCCTGGGGATAAATAGATGATGGGAGAGATCTTTGCACTGACCCCTGATATATTTATACATAGTTATTAGATCTCCCCTCAGTCGTCTTTTTCTAGAGTGAATAACCCTAATTTTGATACCCTTTCGGGTACTGTAGTTGCCCCATTCCAGTTATTACTTTAGTTGCCCTCCTCTGAACCCTCTCTAGCTCTGCTATGTCTGCCTTGTTCACGGGAGCCCAGAACTGTACACAGTACTCCATGTGTGGTCTGACTAGTGATTTATAAAGTGGTAAGACTATATTTTCATCACGGGCATCTATGCCCCTTTGATGCAACCCATTATCTTATTGGCCTTAGCAGCAGCTGCCTGACACTGGTTTTTACAGCTTAGTTTGTTATTTATTAAAATTCCTAGATCCTTTTCCATGTCAGTGTTACTGAGTGTTTTACCATTTAGCATGTACGGGTGACTTGCATTATTCCTTCCCATGTGCATAACTTTACATTTGTCAGTGTTAAAGCCTCATCTGCCATTTCTCTGCCCAAGCCCCCAATCTATCCAGATCCCTCTGTAGCAGAAAACGGTCCTCTTTAGTGTTAATTACTTTACACAGTTTAGTGTCATCTGCAAAAATTGATATATTACTGTGCAAGCCTTCTACAAGATCATTAATAAATATATTGAAGAGAATAGGGCCCAATACTGAACCCTGAGGTACCCCACTAGTGACCGTGACCCAATCTGAGTGTGTACCGTTAATAACCACTCTCTGTTTTCTATTACTGAGCCAGTTACTTACCCACATACAGATATTTTCTCCTAGTCCGAGTGTTCTCATTTTATATACTAACCTTTTGTTGTGATATGTTGTGTTTGATTTTTTAGTATTGGAGCCTATATCACCCCTAACCAGGAACGTTCGTGATCAACTGGTTAGGGCCGAATACTAAAAAATCAAGACAACAATTCCTAGGGACCATAAAGAAAGGTACCTTTCCCTCTCTACATTGTGCACAATGTTCCAACATACAGAAGGGAGATAAGAAAATACATCCACACACAGGTAAAGAATACCCCATCAAAGGTTACTTTACCTGTGATACAAACTACGTAGTCTACATTCTCAAATACCTGTGCGGTCTACTGTATGTGGGTGAAACAACACAAACCATTTGCGACAGAGTCTGTCAACACACATCTACCATACGCTGTCAAAATCTACTACTTTCAGTTCCGGCTCACTTTCATAAATACAAACACAACATATCACAACTACGTTTCCAGAGGATTGAACATATTGCGTCTCCAAGACGAGGGGAGACAGACAGAAAAAATTGAAACAAAGGGAGGCTTTTTGGATACACAAGCTCCAAACACTTGAATCAAAGTGCCTCAATAGGCATTACGAATTATCATCCTTTATAATAAGGTCTATGCTTTTGACACTACAGTATCAGTATAACTTTACATCTCGGTTTTTCAGGCACGATAATTGATAACCGGATCCCCATCACCAGTGCCATCCTTTAACCTGTTACGGACCGCCTAACGCAGAATTGCGTCCTGCGGGCGGTCGGTTTATTCCTCCTTGACGCGCGGGCGCGTCATCTCGCGAGACGCGAGATTTCCTGTGAATGCGCGCACGCGCATGCGCGCGTTCACAGGATCGAATCGGGGAGAACTATAACTACAGCCTGCCAGCGCTGATCGTGCGCTGGCAGGCTGTAGAAGTTAAAAAAAATGTCATATCAGACGCTGTTTTGTTAACAAAGTCTGATATGCTTGCTGTTCGTTCCCTTGGTGGTCCCTTTTGCTTGGGACCACCAAAGGAAACTTTTGTAAGTGCACCAATCACCACACAGACCCCCCCATCCATCCCCCCCCATCACTGATTAACCCCTGATCACCCCATGTCACCCCCCTGTCACTAATCACCCCCCTGTAAGGCTCATTCAAACGTCCGTATGTGTTTTGCGGATCCATGGATCCGCAAAACACGGACACCGGCAATGTGCTATCCGCATTTTGCGGATCCGCACATCGCCGGAACTATATAGAAAATGCCTTTTCTTGTCCGCAATTGCGGACAAGAATAGGACATGCTCTATCTTTTGCGGAGCTGCGGCCGGCTGTTTGGGGGCCGAAACCCGGAAGTTTGCGGCCGCAGCTCTGCAAATGCTGATGTGGCGAACACATAGTGTGCTCTCCGGATCACCGCCGGCCCCATTCACATTGAATGGGTCCGCATCTATTCCGCAGAATTGCGGAATAGATGCGGACATTTTTGCATGACGTGTGAATACTACTTTTTTTTTTGCACATTTTTTGGCAGAGATTTTTTCATCCACATTGATCGATGCAAATGAGGAAATCTGTGCCGTTCATTATTTTTTTTTTTTCAGCCCAGAGGCTGAACGGAGAAAAAAAAATCTCATTACCCGTATGCTCAATATAAGGAGAATCACAGAAACTCCTAATGCTGGCCATACGTGTAATGATTGCGGAGACCCTCAAATGCCAGGGCAGTACAAACACCTCACATGTGACCCCATTTTAGAAAGAAGACACCCCAAGATATTCCGTGAGGGGTATAGTGAGTTCATGTAAAATTTTATTTTTTGTCACAAGTTAGTGGAATATGAGACTTTGTAAAAAAAAAAAAAAAAAAATCAATTTCCGCTAACTTGTGCCAAAAAAAAAAATTATTTGAACTTGCCATGCCCCTCACGGAATACCTTGGGGTGTCTTCTTTCCACAATGGGGTCACATCTGGGGTATTTATACTGCCTAGGCATTTTAGGGGCCCCTAAAGCGTGAGAATCCATATGCGTAAAAATGCCCTGTGAAATCCTAAAGGTACTCATTGAAATTTGGGCCCTTTTGTGCATTTTGGCTGCAAATAAGTGGCACACATGTGGTATCGCCGTACTCAGGAGAAGTAGGGCAATGTGTTTTGGGGTGTATTTTTATATATACCCATACTTTGTGTGAAATATCGCTGTAAGCGACAACTTTTTAATTTTTTATACAAAGTTGTCAGTTTACAGAGATATTTCTCTACCCAGTAAGTATATGTAAAAATACACCCCAAGCACATTGCCCTACTTCTCCTGAGTACGGCGATACCACATGAGTGACACTTTTTGCAACCTGGGTGCACAAAGGGGCCCAAATTCAACGAGTACCTTTAGGTTTACTGGATTGCTCACAATTTAGCCCCCCCCCCCAAAATGCCAGAACAGTACAAACACCCCACAAATGACCCCATTTTGGAAAGTAGACACCCCAAGGTATTCACTGAGAGGCATAGTGAGTCCGTGGGAGATTTTTTTTTTTTTTCCAGACGTTAGCAGAAATGGAAACTTTATTATTTTTATTTTTTTCCTCAGAAAGTGTCATTTTCCGCTAACTTGTGAAAAAAAATGAAATCATACATGAACTCACCATGCCCCTCCGCGAATACTTTGGGGTGTCTTCTTTCTAAAATGGTGTCATTTGGGGGGTATTTATACTTTCCTGGCATTCTAGCACCTGAAGAAACATGACAGGTGCTCAGAAAGTCAGAGCTGCTTCAAAATGCCGAAATTCACTTTTTTGCACCATAGTTTGTAAACGCTATAACTTTTACCCAAACCAATAAATATACACTTATTGGAATTTTTTTTCATCAAAGACATGTAGAACAATAAATTTAGAGAAAAATTTATATAGAAATGTAGTTTCTAGTGAAAAATGTCATTTTTTTGCAAAAATGTCGTTACATTTTTATAAATGGCAAAAAAAGTAAAAATGTCAGCAACAATGAAATACCACCAAATGAAAGCTCTATTAGTGAGAAGAAAAGGAGGTAAAATTCATTTGGGTGGTAAGTTGCATGACGGAGCAATAAACGGTGAAAGTAGTGTAGTGCAGAATTGTAAAAAGTGGCCTGGTCATTAAGGGTGTTTAAGCTAGGGGGGGTTGAAGTGGTTAATATCCTTTTTTTCCTCATTTATTTCCTCTGTAAGTTTATACTCCCCTATACTCTTTAACCGTATTTATTATTTATTTTTCCTTTTTCTTCTTTTCTAACCTTCTTTACCCCTCCTCCCTCTACTCCATGTCCAACATATACATGCTGTGCTTATCTCAAGATGATGCTAATTTGTTCCTCCGTTATCTCCTCCCTCCCTTTTTATCCAGCGCCCTATCACCAGTCAGCCTATGGAGAGCCTAACCATATAGCTCCGATGAGCTCCACTTTGGAGTGAATCGGTCCCTGCTGTATCGGGCTACAGACACATCCTCTACTTCACCATGCGTTCCACCTACTCTACCACTGTGGAACGCACAGCCATCTTTGGAGGTTCTGGTGCATTCCACCGTGGAACGCATCGGATACGAGGCCACAGATGCTCCTGGATAAAGCGTACTGCCTCAGAGCGTACTGCCTCTCACACTACACCACCAACCCTTACACCCCTATATTAAACCCTACACAGGCCACCATATTCATAGGACGGTCCTACTCCTTTTAGCAATGCGTTCTTGGTTTTTATCCATCCCCATTTTATTGACGTGCGTTCCTTTCTAATACTTCATTCATTTTTTTTCCATTTTGACCCTTCCTGGTCAGGGGTAACACTTCCTGCCCACAAAGTATTTAAATCCCATCCAGTGCACACCGTAGGAGACCACATGGTGATAAGTGACCTTCCTCAAACCATTTATTCCCTCTTTCCTTCATATGGCAACTAGATGAGTCCATTTTATTTTTCCTCTCTTCAACCAGGGCCCGGTTCATTATTTTTACCACAACAGATTTTATAGAGCTGTCATCCTTAGGCTACTTTCACACTTGCGTTTGGTGCGGATCCGTCTTGGATTTGCACAAACGCATCAGTTCAGATAATACAACGGCATGCATCTGTTCAAAACGGATCGGTTTGTATTATCTTTACCCTAGCCAAAACTGATCCGTCTTGAACACCATTGAAAGTCAATGGGTGACAGATCCGTTTTCTATTGTGACATATTGAGTCAGTGAAAACGGATCCATACCCATTGACTTACATTGTTTGGCTCAGTTTCGTCAAACGGACACCTAAATGTCCGCCTCCAAAGCGGAATGGAGCCAAACTGATGCATTCTGAGCGGATCCTTATCCATTCAGAATGCATTAAGGGCAAAACTGATCCGTTTAGGACCACTTGTGAGATCCCTAAACAGATCTCACAAACGGAAACCAAAACGCCAGTGTGAAAGTAGCCTAACTTATATTCACAGTGTACTAGGGTTGGGCGATATCAAAAATATTGCCACGATAACGATATTAAGAAATTTATCGCGATAACGATATATATCACGATAAATGCCTATTTAGAAGAAAAAAACACTTGGAGACATTATACTGTATGGGGCAGCTACAAGGTGACGTTATACTGTATGGGGCAGCTACAAGGAGACGTTATACTGTATGGGGCAGCTACAAGGAGACGTTATACTGTATGGGGCAGCTACAAGGAGACGTTATACTGTATGGGGCAGCTACAAGGTGACGTTATACTGTATGGGGCAGCTACAAGGAGACGTTATACTGTATGGGGCAGCTACAAGGTGACGTTATACTGTATGGGGCAGCTACAAGGAGACGTTATACTGTATGGGGGCAGCTACAAGGAGGCGTTATACTGTATGGGGCAGCTACAAGGTGACGTTATACTGTATGGGGCAGCTACAAGGTGACGTTATACTGTATGGGGCAGCTACAAGGTGACGTTATACTGTATGGGGCAGCTACAAGGTGACGTTATACTGTATGGGGCAGCTACAAGGTGACGTTATACTGTATGGGGCAGCTACAAGGAGACGTTATACTGTATGGGGCAGCTACAAGGAGACGTTATACTGTATGGGGCAGCTACAAGGTGACGTTATACTGTATGGGGCAGCTACAAGGAGACGTTATACTGTATGGGGCAGCTACAAGGAGACGTTATACTGTATGGGGGCAGCTACAAGGTGACGTTATACTGTATGGGGCAGCTACAAGGAGACGTTATACTGTATGGGGGCAGCCACAAGGAGACGTTATACTGTATGGGGCAGCTACAAGGTGACGTTATACTGTATGGGGCAGCTACAAGGAGACGTTATACTGTATGGGGCAGCTACAAGGTGACGTTATACTGTATGGGGCAGCTACAAGGTGACGTTATACTGTATGGGGCAGCTACAAGGAGACGTTATACTGTATGGGGCAGCTACAAGGTGACGTTATACTGTATGGGGCAGCTACAAGGAGGCGTTATACTGTATGGGGCAGCTACAAGGAGACGTTATACTGTATGGGGCAGCTACAAGGAGACGTTATACTGTATGGGGCAGCTACAAGGTGACGTTATACTGTATGGGGCAGCTACAAGGAGACGTTATACTGTATGGGGCAGCTACAAGGAGACGTTATACTGTATGGGGCAGCTACAAGGAGACGTTATACTGTATGGGGCAGCTACAAGGAGACGTTATACTGTATGGGGCAGCTACAAGGTGACGTTATACTGTATGGGGCAGCTACAAGGTGACGTTATACTGTATGGGGCAGCTACAAGGTGACGTTATACTGTATGGGGCAGCTACAAGGTGACGTTATACTGTATGGGGCAGCTACAAGTTGACGTTATATTGTATGGGGCAGCCACAAGGTACCGTTATACTGTATGGGGGCAGCTACAAGGAGACGTTATACTGTATGGGGGCAGCGCAAGGAGACGTTATACTGTATGGGGGCAGCAGCCGCCACACAAGGAGATATTATGGGGCCACAAGGAGATATTATACTGTGCCTCTAAGTTCCTTCCTCCTCAGTATAATGTGGCTGTGGCCACCATACAGTAATGTCTTCTTGCTTATGTTTGGGGAGGGGACTCTTGATTGTTTATTCCCTAATGCCTACTACTGGTGATGCTACAGGCAGGAAGGGAAGGCCAGGCAGCCCCAGGAGACACTTCACTATCCACCTTTATTTATTACAGTTTGTTAGTTTAGGGGTCTCAGTCTCATCTCACACACCTGTGGCAGCTCCTTGGAGTTGTTGAACACTCCAGCCCTCGTAGGCCAGGACAGGGCTCAGTGAGTCACAGAGGGTGGTGGCGTCTGGACTTTTCCCTCGGCTGCCTTCATCGCGTGGTGATTCTGTCTAGGGGCGGAGACTTTAAACATGGGAGTGAGGCAGCCGCAGGAAACATTTAACCCTCCCGGGCTCCCCCGGAGATTGTCAGTAAGTAAGCCGGTAGTAGGAGGAGGCGGAGCCACGGAGCCGGGAGGAGGCGGAGCCAGGGAGCCGGGACTCGGGAGGAGGCGGAGCCAGGGAGCCGGGAGGAGGCGGAGCCATGGAGCAAGTGTAATGTTCCTAATCCTGAGCCACGCTGCTAGTTAAATGTACGGGCGGCTCTCTTTGTGCGGGTGGACGGCGCCGCAGACTGGGGAATATACAGGGCGCATGACGTCACAGAATACCGCGGTTATTAGGAAACAGCCATATCGCAATATCGCTGTTTTCTAATACCGCGGTATATCATCATAACCGGTATATTGCCCAACCCTACAGTGTACCAACTGGTATACTCTCCAGATACATATCATCATGGGATCTGCTTATAATAGATGTTCTTATTTTTTTGCATTATTTTGCATATTTTCTGAATCGTCTCATTCATCGTCTGTAACTTGGCAAGATTATTGCTTACCCCTCTATTTTTGCTATCTTAGCCACTTTTGCTATTTGCTGCTACTGTTGTATACTACCTCCACTTATATTTACCCATTATGCGATATACAATTGACTATGTATCCTATACAATGTTTGATTACTGATACTTTGGCCATCTCATTATTGTATCCAACATAGATGTTGTCATATCATATTGCAATTTTGTAATCTTTTGATCCTCATATATATTCTTTTGTAATTTGTTATCCAGTGTTTGAAAAACTTCCATGTAGGACCGAAACGTCACATGTACACGAATAAGTTGCCTTATGAAAACCAAATAAAGATCAATACGATACTACACGCAATTCCTACAAAGTGCCAAAGTTTATTTTATCTTTGCTGCCAACGGGGGTGGGACCCCACACATAGAGCACCCAACCAACAGGACACGAGTGCCACATCACACTAAAAAAACTAAACAAAACAAATATATATATATATATATATATATATATATGTATAGCAGTCTATTTGGGCTGCATTTGTGGGAGGGGCGGAGGCTCTACTTAAACCAGGCACAGCCCCACCTAGGGGCGGGCGTTTCTCAGTTGCACAGGGGATGCTGGTGTGTCAGCAGGGTGCTCTCTCCTCTGCTAGGAGGTTTCTTTCATTACAGTATGGAGCTGAAATGGAGCTTTTTTCTGCCCGTGGCTACCGTAGGGACGCATGCGCCATTTACGTAAGTTAATCGAGCCGTGCCTGTCTTTCCGGCCGGCTGGAATCTGACTTTCTTGCGAGCGGAAGGCACCGCCTCAAAATCGTCCGCCTCAGGTTTGTTTTATCGGAGTTAATCGATTCCTTTCACTTTGTTTATTAGGTAACCTGATTCAGTTCCCCTTCTATCTCATGTGTTTTACGTTTACGTCGTTTCGCTTTGACAAGTTGCTTCAGCCTGTACGCAGTAGGGAAGGTTTACCTGGGCTGCATGTGATGTTATGTTGGAGATTGGATGCAGCTGTTGCTTGTTACGGCTCTTGCTATGGCAATCACTTCCCATGTGACCCGCCCCTCCCCGCAATCAGGGCTGCGTTTACACTTCAACTCTTTACGCCAGGTTCGCCCTGTCAGTTGAGACGCCGCCTTCTCGTGTCTGCTCTTTCAACATGCTCATTTTCGGAGCGGTGCTCTAGTCCGCTCTCGCATCACGTTTACGCTCCACGCATGGTCACAACAGCGGGTAAATCTGTCTTATTCTCTGTGCATTTATTTATTTTCTGTCATCCTGTGTTTTGCACTCATACCCCTTTTGCCTTTATATGTTTGCTTGCACCACTCAGACCGGTGTCACATTGCAAGAACAGCGTTCATGTCACCGTCACAGTTTTGTTTATGCCTCGTTCACTGCAGGCTGCGGTCATACCAAATTTTACGCTTGGCCTATTGCCAGAGTTGGGGTTCACACTACCGCTGTGACTCCGGGTTTTTACTTTCACGTTTCGTCCAATGTTCCCGCCCATCCATGGACGCATCTCACGTCGGCTGTTACAGCAAGTTAATACTCCTTTCACGCTCCAGCTGAGTTCACACATTTGCTGTTACATCTAGTACTACACTCCATTCCCCGCCAGAACCGCGTCCATACGTTCGCTGTCGCTGCGCTATCCTATTCCGCTCACATTCAGGTCGGCAACTCATTCCAGCTCCACAGTCACCCATCTGCTGGCACACCATGCTCCCATTCAAGCCACATTCTCCTGTTGGTTTCTACGTCACGGTTGTTTTACTCGATAGTCACACTGAGGCAGTTGGTGGCTCGGTGCCACTCTCCTGTCGAACATAACAGGCATCAATGGTCATTTCCTTTACATCTGGTTTCTGCGCGTATACATCAAGTGGGTCGTTTCTCTAGTTGCAAAAAAAAAAAAAAAAATCTTGTCTGCTCTGCTTTACTTCTGGTTTGTATTCACTAAGATTGCTCCCACGGCCCCAGTTCAATAAACAGCCTCTCAGCTGAGGCCAGTGGGTCATTAGGGTCGAGCTTCCTACTCACTACGGTTTCTTTCAAGTTTCAGTTGTTTGTCGCGACAAGGGACTTGACTTTGCAAATCGCATGCCTCAGGTTTTGGTTGTTCTCTCTTCTCCGGTTCCTATTCCACGTTTGCATTTTAAGTTTTATGGTTGGGTTCGGTTTCTATGCTTATGTCCGTGGTGCGGATTACTAATGTCCATACCTGTCAGCAATCACGTTCCTTTCCAGGCCACGTTTAGACGTCCCAATCATCCTAGTTGCTGCTTTTTCCATCATGTTGGGCCCATTCTTATTTACCTTCACCCATCACGTACATCTAGGACGGCCTCATGGCCCGGGGCCCCTTACTTGCTGGGCCGCAAGGCACTCGCGGCCCTTGGTTTCTCTGGCCTCATGGCCGCGGAGGCCCCATGACTGCTTTGGCCTCAGGGAGCAGGGATTCCATGACCGCTCCGACCCTATGGTGTCGGGGGCATGACGACCGCTTCGGCCCCTCGGCGTCAGGGTCTAGCGGACTACCTTGACCTCACGGCTTGGGGACCTCATGACTGCTTTAGTCTTATGACTGCTTTAGTCTTATGACTGCTTTAGTCTCATGACTGCTTTAGTCTCATGACTGCTTTAGTCTCATGACTGCTTTAGTCTCATGACTGCTTTAGTCTCATGACTGCTTGGTCTCATGGCGCTGGGGGTCCCATGACCGCCTTGGGCCCATGGCGCTAAGGGCCCCATGTCTGCTTGGCTGCATGCCTTGTGGGCCCCATGGCTGCTTGGCCACCTGACTCAAGGTCCTCGCGATTTCTGTGGCCTCAATGCTTTGGCCCATGTTTGCTTTCACTTCATGGCTATGGGGGCCCCCTATGGTGGCTCGGGTCTCATGGCTTGGGGGCCCATATGATTACTTGGCCTCAGGATTGGGGGGCCCCATGTTCGCTTTGCTTCATGGCTTGGGGACCCCATGACTGCTTGGCCTCATGGCGTTGAGGGCTCGCTGATTGCTTCGGCTCCATGGCTTCGGGGCTCGAAGGCTGCCGCCCCATGGCTTGAGGGCTCAGCGACTGCTTCGGCTCCATGGTTTCAGGGGCAAGATGACCGCTTCGGCCTCATGGCCGGGGGCACGATGACCACTCGGCTCCATGGCTCGGGGCACGATGACCGCTCGGCTCCATGGCTCGGGGCACGATGACCGCTCGGCTCCATGGCCGGGGCACGATGACCGCTCGGCTCCATGGCCGGGGGCACGATGACCGCCGGCCTCATGGCCCGGGGCACGATGACCGCCCGGCCCCGTGGCCGAGGCACGATGACCGCCGGCCTCGTGGCCGGGGCACGATGACCGCCGGCCCGTGGCCGGGGCACGATGACCGCCCGGCCCGTGGCCGGGGCACGATGACCGCTCGGCCCGTGGCCGGGGCACGATGACCGCCCGGCCCGTGGCCGGGGCACGATGACCGCCGGCCCCGTGGCCGGGGCACGATGACCACTCGGCCCGTGGCCCGGGGCACGATGACCGCCGGCTCCATGGCCGGGGCACGATGACCGCTCGGCTCCATGGCCGGGGCATGATGACCGCTCGGCCCGTGGCCGGGGCAAGATGATCGGTCCGGGGCACGATGACCGCTCGGCTCCATGGCCGGGGCACGATGACCGCTCCGGCTGCATGGCCGGGGGCACAATGACCGCTCGGCCCATGGCCGGGGCATGATGACCGCTCGGCTCCATGGCCCGGGGCACCATGACCGCTTCGGCTCCATGGCCGGGGCACCATGACCACTTTAGCCCCACGGCTCGGGGGCACCATGACTGCTTCGACCCCATGGTTTCGGGGACCGACGACTGTTTTTGTCCTGCCTGGAGATTTACCCGGTGGGTTGAACTTCCGTGCATCCAGGTTGATTTGACCCATATGTTGCACACCCATATCTGCTTCTTTGTTCATCCGGGCGCAGGCCACTTTTCCAAAGTCTGTCGGTGGCGCATCCATTGTCTGCCACGCTTCCCCAGGCGTACTCTTCCTTAATGGAGCTCAGCCTGGTTAGGGTCACCTGCCATGCGCGTCAGGCGATTTTTTCCAGTTACATTAGCCGGTCCGGTATTCAGGCCAGACCCTCGGTTTTTAATTATCATAGTTATAACTTCCTGCGGTCTGCCAGCTAGGTATCGCACGTACATACGCATTCGTTCTGCATACCACAGGCGGTATCGCCGTGCGGCTCCACCCACCAGGCAGTCCTTGCCATTGCGCTCCCCTGTTCTTCTAGTCCCCTCGGCAAACATAATTTTTATTCACCATTTTGTTCTGCTTCACAGTCGTAATTCCCTTGGCTGGTCTCTCTATCACCACATAGCTTTCCACCAGACTCCCCTCTTATGGCACCACTCTGCCTGCTGGTTCCACCGTCGCTTTGCTCCCTCTGCCGGGCACTTGCTTTACTGCCTGCTCCTCGGCCGGAGAATCTTTTACCGCACAGCTACCTTCACCGGATAGTCGGATATGCTTACTCTCCGGGTTTAGTCTTTCCTACTGTCCCTCTTCTGGACAGACTTCTTCTGGCAGACTTTGGGTGCCGCATGGATTCTTGCCGTTTGCTCCTCATTTCTGCATTGCTTCCTTCGCTGGTCACTCCTTGTTACCATTCCGTTCTCTCTGCGTAGACTTAATCGTGGTACATTCAGGATGGGCGGCGGCGCCGCTGCCGCCACATACAACGTATCATTATTGTCATTGGAGCGTGGGCCACCCCGGGTGTCATAGCTCTTGTTCATTCTGTTAGGCCTTTGTTCTCTAACTCAACGCCCTCAGCCCATTACATCCTAATCATCCACATTCAATTATTTATGTCACACTTAGGCTTCTGTTTTAAACCTATTGCCTGTACTTGTTGCATTCTTAACCCCACGTTTTCAATCACCATAGTTGGTTGCCCGCTTATGTTTTTCTCACGTGCAACAATCAATGTGGCCAGCTCACAGACTTCTGCCTGGTCGACAGATCGCCTGTCTGGCTATGCTCCCCCAGGACCAGACGTAAATTCCAGAGTTCAAGTCATTGGTGTCATCGGCCACCTACTTTCAGGTTCTCGTACCGAATGACTCTCTTCATTAGGTGTCACCGGCCACGTTGGTCTGGTCTCGTGTTCACGATATGCGCCTGTCAGGTTTTTCAGGAAACATAGTCATTTTAAGTATCGCATATCACATCGGTTAGGCCCATGGTGTAATCCCGCCTGTTCTTTCTTTAGGCCACTTTTTAGGCATTTCCTTGTTTACCCCTCATATTGTCATTTGCATTACCATGCCGGTTACCTTTTCAATCAGCCAGGTCTGCGAACTTAATCGCTAGCAGCTTACCGCAATTGCACTCCTTCACTCGCGTGAGGGCATCGACAGGATTCCATATACTACGTGCTTAGCTTACTGCTTTACATCCTCTCCTGGCCTACATGGTATTTTTCGGGCCCTTCTTTACATAGCGTAGACAGTTAGGCTCAGTTCTCCGGTCCCATAAGTCCAGGGGAATTTGTCAGTGCTCGCACCATAACTAAGTCTTCAGGTTTAGTTAGTATCGTCCACGCTTCCTCCTGAACGTTTCCCAGTTCCTCTCTCGTGCATTGGGGCAGTATCTGCGACTTTCAGAGTTCTGTCCTGGCTCTATCCGCAGGCTGGATGCGGGCATCATTATGGTTGACTTAGGTACCCGAACTCGTGGGAGACATTGCTTCACAGTCTGGATCAGGGGTTTCTTGGTACAGGCCATTCAAGTCTCTTTTCACCCTACATGTCTGGTTTTTGCCACCCTTTTATAGGCCTACCCACGGACATGGCTACGGGCACACCACTAGCCATTTAGTTAGGTAAGATGGTTCTTGCAGTTACGGTGGGTCTCGGTGTTCATCCCACTAGGGCTCTTCGGCTTTCGTGTCCGTAGCCCTGACCACAAGTATAGCAGTCTATTTGGGCTGCATTTGTGGGAGGGGCGGAGGCTCTACTTAAACCAGGCACAGCCCCACCTAGGGGCGGGCGTTTCTCAGTTGCCCCACCCTCCCTCCCCTTCTTTTTCACTTCTACAGGGTAGGCCACCCTTTTATAGGCCTACCCACGGACATGGCTACGGGCACACCACTAGCCATTTAGTTAGGTAAGATGGTTCTTGCAGTTACGGTGGGTCTCGGTGTTCATCCCACTAGGGCTCTTCGGCTTTCGTGTCCGTAGCCCTGACCACAAATATATATATATATATAAAAACAACTTGATCTGCCTGACCCGGGTTTCGCTCCACAACAGCTTTGTCAGGGGCTGGGCAGATCGAGTTGTTTTATACATTGCGCAATTTTACGGGTCATTGGGTCATTGTCATGCTGAATGTTTTGGGTCATTGTCATGCTGAAATGTCCACTGGCGCCCAAGGCCAAGTTTCTCTGCAGACTGCCTGATGTTGTCGCTGAGAATCCTCATGTATTGCTCTTTTTTCATGGTGCTGTTTACTGTGATTAGGTTCCCTGGTCCATTGGCTGAAAAACACCCCAAAGCATTAGGTCTCCACCACCATGTTTGACAGTGGGGTTGGTGTTCTTTGGGTTGAAGGCTTCTCCTTTTATACACCAAATGAAGGAAACATCATTGTGACCAAACAATTCAATTTATGTTTCATCTGACCATAACACAGAAGGCCAGAAGTCTTCTTCTTTGTCCAGATGAGCTTCTGCAAAGGCCAAGCAAGCTTTTGTGTGCCTTATCTAGAGCAGTGGCATCCTCCTTGGTCTGCATCCGTGGAACCCAGTAGTGTCCGTTGGATTGTCTGCCTTGAGACATTGCCACCAGCAGAGCCAAGATTCACCAGGATGGCCTTGGTGGTGATCCTTGGATTCTTTTTCACCTCTCTAACTATCCTCCTGGCCAGCACAGGTGTCACTTTTGGCTTCCAATCACGTCCTCTGAGATTTTCCACAGTGCGGAACATCTTGTATTTTTTAATAATTCTTTGCACTGTAGCCACTGGAAATTGAAAACATTTAGAAATGGCCTTTCCCGACATATGAGCAGCTACAATGCGCAGCCGCAGGTCCTCACTGAGCTCCATTGTCTTAGCCATGAGAGCTGCTGTTTTTCACCTGTTGAGTTCATTAAAACAGCTGTTCCCAATAAATCCAATTAGGATGCTTTAGAACAGCTTGGACTATTTGGAATGGTATAGAACTTTGGATTTTCCCACAGACTGTGACAGTTTGTGAAGGGTATGAATAATTTTGGACTGGACACTTTTTGCTCAAATGTAAATAAAAGCTGAGAAATGTTTTTTTCCCCACAATAATGCCTTTTGTCTTATTATCTTTTGGGAGACACCTATGTTATTTCCCGTCAAAAAAATTACTTGCTGGTTGAATAAAAATAACTTAAAGTCAAAATTTGCCAGGGGTATGAATAATTATGGGCAGCACTGTATGTGTATATAAATTATATATATATATATATATATATATATATATATACACACACACACTACTCACAAAAAGGTAGAGATTTGGCTTTCGGCTGAAATTCATGGAAAACTTAAAAAGTTCAAGCTACAGTGATATTATATAATAAAAGTAGGGCATTTAAGTAGAAGCATGCAATAGTGATTTTCTCATCTCAAACAATTTATTGAAACAAAAGCCAACAACAGTGGAGGGTATACCGCCACAAAAAATGTCAATGTCTCAAGAACTTGTCAGTTGGCCTTGAGCATCAATTACAGCTTGACAATGACATCTCATGCTGTTAACAAGTTGACTTATTGTCTGCTGAGGCATGGCATCCCACTATTCTTAAAGGGCGGCCTTCAGCTCATTGATGTTCTGAGGATTCTGTTACAGAATTATGAGTCTCTACACACCAACTCAGCTGATCCCATAGGTTTTGATGCAACCTTGATGAGCTGGCACATCGCAGCCCATGATGATGAAATTAGGCTGTGTTGTTCATACAGAGGCACAATGACTAGATTAATGATGTTTTTCAAGTAGTTTTGGCTTATCACTGTATCATTCACAAAGTGTAGGGCAGTTCTGTATTGAATAGACACACCTGCCCACACTAACAACCCCACCACCAAAGGCTCGTCTGGCGACAACAGTGGCTGATGCATAGAGCTTTACTTGATGTCTCTAACATCTTTGGCGGCCATCATTTCTCCTCAGCGTAAATCGACTGTCAGTTAACAGAACTGAGGTCCACTGGTCTCTCGTCCAGCATAGATGCTCCCTGCCCCATGCAAGATGATGAAGCCTGTTCCTGGTGGTGTGGTCAGGTACCCTTGTAGGTCGTCTAGCATGCAGACCAAGCTGATGTAAATGGTTTTGAATGGTCTGACGTGACACTTGGGTGCCTCTCGCTTCCCTTAAATGTGCCTCAAGTTTTGTGGCATTCATCATCCAGTTCTGCAGGGTATTGTTCACGATGAAGCAGTCATCAGTGTGGGATGTGGCCAAAGGACGTCCACTACTATGCCTTTCTGTGACCTTTACATTCTCTTTGTATCTCTGTTGCAACCTGCTGACGACACTCAGTGATACTCTAAGATCAGTGGCCACTTGCGTCTGAGAACATCCTGCTTGAGGCCTCGCAATGGTGAGGTACTGTTGATCAATTGATAGGTTTCATCTTGGTCTCGTGATGTCAAAATGTAAACAGCATGACGAGGAGGACTGTTTAAATACCAATTCTAATTGAACCAGGAAATGTATTGGGCGATTCATAGATTAAACACTTGTTGTGAATTTTGATGTTAAGCTCCTTGTTAGAGAACAGCAAGTTGTGCAAAAATACTAAAACATTGAACAGTTGGACATATGCATTCAAAAGTTTAGAGAAAGTCACATTAAGTTCACCTGTAAAGGTTAGAGTGCATTTTAGGTTCAGAGTCCAGACTTTTTGTATCAGACCCCCAAATGAGGCCACCAATCTTCATCAGACCCCATTCATTATTAGACCTCAGATCAGACCCCCATTCATTCAAATGAGACCCTCATTCCTCATTAGACCTCAGATCAGACCCCTATCAGAAATAAAAATAAATGAACCTACCTCTCCTGTTTAGGGCAGCACCATCATTTAAAAAATCCAGATGCTCTTCCTGCACTCACCACTCCCTGGTCTTCTCCAGACGCCTCACTGAACTGTGCCTTGATGTTGCCCAGTGTCAGGTCATAGTGCATGCTCTAAGTACAAAGTCAAGACCATGCATCGCCATACCTGGACAAACCAGGGAGTGGTGAGTACATCCATCATCAGGAACAGTGCATTAACTGCTCCCCGATCCTACTGTGTACTAGTGAGCGCTTCCATAAGGGAATCGCTCACTAGTATTCACTCCATAAGATGCACTGCCATTTTTTTCCAGGTTGTGTGTTATGGAGCAAAAAATACAGTATTTTTTTCGTTACAAAAATTTGTCTTATTTTTTATTTTCTTATTTCTCCTAAATTCTCTTTTAAATTTGTTACAAGCATCTTCATGTGTCAAAGTACAACATACACATCTCTGACCAAAAAAAAAAAAAAAAGATTTACACACTTCACACGTTTTAAACCACACACTTGACACACACCAATAAAAATGGCCCATCCATCCCAACGAATGTATTTAGTTGAGGAGGCTTACTCCATGCTTTCCTCTGACACTAATACAGCCAGTAATGGAAAAGAAGATGCTACATTCCTCTGCTCCTCTTCCCCCTCCTTACAGCTGTTGCGGCCCCCCAGAAGGATCACATATTGACCCCATCGCCTGAGAATTATGGAGTTTGTGAGCAGCTCCACAATTCAGATTGACGATGTGGGCTTCACAGGAATAGATATTTTTCACAGTTTCTAAAATGGGATCACAGGGTGTTGCCATATTCAGGAGAAAATGGCTAACGAATTGTGGAGTGATTTCTCCTGTTACCCCTGGTGAAAATGAGAAATTTGGGCCTAAATTAGTATTTTCTAGTAAAATGTGTATGTTTACCATTTTCACAGCCAAGTATTTCTAAATTCAATGAAACGCCTGTTGGGATCAAGTGCACACTATACCTCTTGAAAAATTCCTTGGGGGTGTGTAGTTTTCAACAAAGGGTCACGTATTGGGAGTTTCTACTGTAGTGGTACATCAGTGTCTCTTCAAATACAACATGGCGCCTAAAAACCAGCCCGACATATTCTGCCCTCCAAAAACCATATGGCACTCTGCGGCGTGACCATATAGCAGTGTAAAAACACATATAGGGTGTTTCTCTGAACTGCAGAATCAGGGTAATAAAGATTGACTTAAGTTTTGCTGTTAAACTTTGCTGCATTATAGGAAAAATGGATTCAAATGGAAAAATCTGTAAAAAAAAAAAAATTATAAAATGTGAAATATCACCTCCATTTTTCTTTATTCCTTGAGGAACACCTAAAGAGATGATAAAGTTTGTAAAATAATTTTTAAATAATTTGAGGGGTAGTTTCCAAAATGAGTTCATTTATGGGTGGTTTCTGTAATATATAAATATATATATATATATATATATATATTTATAATATAATGATTCCGGCAGCACTCGCTTTTATGGTTTATCAGGTGCACGCGTCTCACCCTTGACATCAGGCATGTAAATCCATGAAAAATCAACGCGGCACTCTTCTTGTGAAAAAAACCGCAGTGTCTTTATTCACACATGTGACACAAAATAAGCAACATTTCAATACCCTTCCAGGATCCTTCTCAAGCCAAGTGCACTTGGCTTGAGAAGGATCCCGGAAGGGGATTGAAACGTTGCTTATTTTGTGTCACATGTGTGAATAAAGACACTGCGTTTTTTTTCACGAGAAGAGTGCTGCGTTGATTTTTCATGGATATAGATATATATATATATATATACACACACACACACATACCATATTATTCGCTTTATAAGACGACGCCATTTTTAAAGGAGGAAAATAAGAAAACAATATATTTTATATCAAATGGGGAGAAAAAAGACTGGATCGCACATCCACAATGCTTAACCCTTGATATACGCTCTTCAGCTAAATACTATGATACTAAGCCCCCATATCGCATGCAGATAGTGGAGACATTAGTTTACATTTTGATCAAAAGGTAGTAAGCCCACTCACCAACGTCACGGTTAGTCTCCTAGAGCGGGTATCTACTCTGTCCATAATCTGACGGAGGCGCCATGCTGCATGGCGACACGTGGCACCATCCCAGCAGGCCACAGCTACGCAGGCCAGCCAGAAAAGCACCACGACAACAGAGGCCACCATGCAGCATAGCACCGTCTGAACAGGAGCCTAATGCAACCTGCTCAGTACTAACAGAAACCAGGACTAACACTAGTAGGTCACTCACACTCTTATGCAGTCTCCTGCTAATTAATTAAAACCGCCTGTGGCATGTGGGAGGAGTGCTGATGCCAGGAATAAACAAGAAGGAAGATTAACATGTATCAAATGGGAGAAAAAAGACTGGATCGCACATCCACAATGCTTAACCCTTGATATACGCTCTTCAGCTAAATACTATGATACTAAGCCCCCATATCGCATGCAGATAGTGGAGACATTAGTTTACATTTTGATCAAAGGTAGTAAGCCCACTCACCAACGTCACGGTTGTCTCCTAGAGCGGGTATCTACTCTGTCCATAATCTGACTGAGGCGCCATGCTGCATGGCGACACGTGGCACCATCCCAGCAGGCCACAGCTACGCAGGCCAGCCAGAAAAGCACCACGACAACAGAGGCCACCATGCAGCATAGCACCGTCTGAACAGGAGCCTAATGCAACCTGCTCAGTACTAACAGAAACAGGACTAACACTAGTAGGTCACTCACACTCTTATGCAGTATGCTGCATGGTGGCCTCTGTTGTCGTGGTGCTTTTCTGGCTGGCCTGCGTAGCTGCGGCCTGCTAGGATGGTGCCACGTGTCGCCATGCAGCATGGCGCCTTCGTCAGATTATGGACAGAGTAGATACCCGCTCTAGGAGACAACCGTGACGTTGGTGAGTGGGCTTACTACCTTTTGATCAAAATGTAAACTAATGTCTCCATTATCTGCATGCGATATGGGGGGTTAGTATCATAGTATTTAGCTGAAGAGCGTATATCAAGGGTTAAGCATTGTGGATGTGCGATCCAGTCTGTTTTTTCTTGCCATTTGATACATATTTACCTTCCTTCTTGTTTATTCCTGGCATCAGCACTCCTCCCACATACCACAGGCGGTTTTAATTAATTGGCAGGAGACTGCATAAGAGTGTGAGTGACCTACTAGTGTTAGTCCTGTTTCTGCTAGTACTGAGCAGGTTGCATTAGGCTCCTGTTCAGACGGTGCTATGCTGCATGGTGGCCTCTGTTGTCGTGGTGCTTTTCTGGCTGGCCTGCGTAGCTGCGGCCTGCTAGGATGGTGCCACGTGTCGCCATGCAGCATGGCGCCTTCGTCAGATTATGGACAGAGTAGATACCCGCTCTAGGAGACAACCGTGACGTTGGTGAGTGGGCTTACTACCTTTTGATCAAAATGTAAACTAATGTCTCCATTATCTGCATGCGATATGGGGGGTTAGTATCATAGTATTTAGCTGAAGAGCGTATATCAAGGGTTAAGCATTGTGGATGTGCGATCCAGTCTATTTTTTCTTGCCATTTGAATATATTTTATATCAGACCCCATAAATATCAGGACACCACATCAGACCCCCATCAGACCTCAGATCAGCCCTTTATTATTAACAAGAAATATATAGTATGACGCACTGGGCTGTAGATTCACCAACCAAGGTGCTCTCGGTTCAGTAGCTTCACCCTGCTACCCTTATTAAGAATATGTAAATAAATAAAAAAAAAACGGGCACACTTGAGGATAACTGGGTACACAATTTGTTGCTCTAAAAATGGATCAATAACCACAAACTAAAATAAAAATAAAATTAGACCATCTGTTGCCAGAACTACGTATGTCTGCACAATCACGTATGCAACATTAAAGAGGACCTTTCACTGGTCCACAGTTTATGAGGCAAATGTATATACGAAATATATATAAACAAATTTTTGTAAAATAGTCAGCCATAATAAATGGAACAATCATATTCTGATGGGCCTTCACCATAGTTATTCTCCCATTTATTATGGCTGACTACTTTACAAAAAAAAATTTAAAACATTTTTTATATATATTTTTTATTAATTTTTTAAATATATATTTCTGCAATAAAGGACATTTTTATTTGATATTTTTTTTCAGTACAGCAGTTTTTATTACTATAGCAGCTATTACTGGCAAACGCATTAGAATCGCATTGATATTGCAATGGACCTTTTTGCGTTTTTTATGTCAATTGAAAGATCGTCCATAAACCTGCAAATGTATGTAAGGATTTTTAGATATCTGATTGCAAACTAAAATAAAGTGATGAGAAAAATGGTTGTGTACATCTTTAAGAGAATATACCAACTTGGGAAGTGATTATTAGAGTACTTCCGGGTCTGAATCCATGCCGGTTTTTTGGACTAATTTTCACCTCTATATATGAGAGTGGTTTTTGGTGGGTCCGATTACCACTGAAGAAGGGGGATGTATGCAACCCCAAAACGCGTCTGGTCAGACAACCCCCCATATGAATCTGTAAGAGATTATACACCAGAGTATTGAATGACCGTGGCTCAATCGGTACCAGGAGAAACCCAGAAGACCGCGCGACAGGTGGATGTATCACAGAGATCGCTTCGGCACAAGGAGGCGCACGTGTAATATCCCACCTAGGGTTGTTTCGGGTATCGAAGTTTCGATACCCAATCGATACTTTTCTCTGGTATCGAGCTCAATACCAGGATTAGTATTTTATCGATACTGGGCTGCGCTACTGCACAGCCCAGTATCAGAGAACGTGGCTGCGCCGCTCTCAGCGCGGCCATGTTCTCCTTGGCAGCACAGGGAAAAGGAGGCAGTCTCTCCCTCCCCCTGTGCTGCTTCCACCAATAGAGCGAGAGGGGCAGATTAGGCGGGGTCACTGGCAACCAATGAGGAGTAACGTTTACTATACAAATGCAGGCAGAAGAAACTCATTGCGGCACCTGAGGGGTTAATTGCCGCGGATCGCAGCGCCCGGTAACAGGCAGGTGCCGGCAATGAGTTTCTTCTGCCTGCATTTGTATAGCAAACGTCACTCCTCATTGGTGGCCAGTGCGCCCCCCCCCCCTCCCCAGTATTAAAGACATTGACCAGTGCCCCCCTCCCCCTTTCCCCAGTATTAAATACATTGGTGGGCAGTGCACCCCCCCCCATCCCTCCCTCCCCCCAGTATTAAAAGCATTGGTGGCAGTGGCCACAGGGTCCCCTCACCTTCTCCTCATTGGTGGAAGGCAGTGATCGGAGCCCCAGCAGTGTAATGCTGGGGCTCTGATCGGTTACCATGGCAACCAGGACGCTACTGAAGTCCTGGGTGCCATGGTCAGCTCCCTGCTGCTGTGTGCACAAAGCACAGGGCAGCAGGGAGAGGGTGAAGTGCTATTCACCCTAATAGAGCTCTATTAGGGTGAATAGGATGAAAAGATGCCAGGTTCTAGCCCCTAAGGGGGAAATAGTTAATAAATAAACTGTAAGAAAATAAAAAAAGTAAAAAAAGTACACCAAAATATTAAGTATAAATCACCTCCTTTCCCAATTTTACATATAAAATATATAAACAATAAATAAAATATTACATATCGCTACGTCTCAAGTCCAAACTATTTAAAAAATCCTCTTTTAAGCGGTGAACGCCCATAAAAGAAAAAAAAAAGAAAAGAAAAACTGCACAATTCGCCATTTTATTTTAGTCGTCTTGTCGCCCTAAATAATAGGATCGGACTGTTGTATTATTGGCCGGACGTTCCATAAAATGAGGAATGCACGCGGCGTTTTTTGGCATTTTTTTTTGCGTGGTATCGAATGGTATCGAGTATCGCAATACTTTTTTATGGTATCGATACCGAATATAAATTTTGGTACCGAAACAACTCTAATCCCACCAGCGCGGTCAAGAATAAACAGCTTGGAGGACATCGACCACTAATATAACGAAGTCCAGAGCTGTCAGGAGCTATCGGTCGGGACTCTGGTAAGACCGAATACTTATGCCGGCTTTACAGTTATATACCAAGTACTAAGTTTCAGCAAGACGCCGCTAATCGAGGGTAGCAGCGGGACGCCGCTGCACATGGTCTGAGCTACATCGCCTTACTTGCTTGACTCGTAAGGGCATCATATAGAGGTATCAGTCTTTATGGATTTATACTACTGTTGGATTAAGGTTATTATGAATCATTGGACTATTCAGAACTGATACTTAGGATCCTCACTGTTGACTTTTAGGAGCCTCGCTGCTGGTATTGAGAATTATCCTTTTTTTTGCTGCTGTTCATCAGGATCGCTGCTACTATAGACTATCACTGCTGCTATAATCTCAATTCCTACTATATACATGACCTGCCGTTACAGTATGAATTGGGACTGAATATGAATTGTGGTTCCTACATTAATTAAATACCGTATCATCAATCCAATACCCCAAATAGAGGTTAATGTTGCATACGTGGTTGTGCAGACATGCGTAGGTCTGGCAACACATGGTCTCATTTTATTTTTATTTTAGTTTGTGGTGATTGATCCATTTTTAGAGCAATAAGTTGTGTACCCAGTTATCCTCAAGTGTGCCCAGTTTTTTTATTTATTTTCCTTTATTATTAACCCCCATCAGAGCTCAGATCAGCCCTTTATAATTAACCTCCATCAGACCTCAGATCAGCCCTTTATAAACCCCTATCAGACCTCAGATCAGCCCTTTATTAACCCCTATCAGACCTCAGATCAGCCCTTTATTAACCCCTATCAGACCTCAGATCAGCCCTCTATTAACCCCTATCAGACCTCAGATCAGCCCTCTATTAACCCCTATCAGACCTCAGATCAGCCCTTTATAAACATCTATCAGACCTCAGATGAATAAGAATAAAATAAAAAAAAACTCCTCACCTCTCCTGCGTCTTGCGGCTCCTCTTCATCTCTGGGTCCGGCGTCTCGCTCCCGTATTCTCCGGCTGGCAACGTGCAGCGGCGGGTCATAGTGCACGCACTACGTCCTGATGCTGTACGGGGTCAGGACAGTGCAGCGCCAGCCCCATCAAAGAAGACCAGGGAGGGTGAGTACTGGAAGCGCTTGAAGTGCTTCTTCTCCGCTCCCGACACCCGATGCATACTAGTGAGCGCTTCCATAATGAAGGCGATCACTAGTATTCGCTATATAAAAAAGTGCGTCTAATAAAAAGCGAAAAATACGGAGTGTATATATATATATATGTTAGGGATGTCCCGATACCATTTTTTTAATACCGAGTACCGATACTTATATTTAAGTACTCACCGATACCAATTACCGATACCAATTATAACATAGGGCAGATTTATCAAACCTTGTATAAAGAAACAGCGACACCTTTGCTGAAAGCAATGAAAAAAATTTGAGCTGGAATTTGGTTGCTATGGACAACGGCTTTACTTTTCCTTTGTACAAGGGTTAATAAATTAATAAATGGGCTTTTAAAAGTGTTTCCCAACTAATGTGCCTCCAGGGGGATCTGTGGGTGACGCTGCTATGGGGTGATCTGTGGGTGACGCTGCTATGTGATGATCTGTGGGTGACGCTGCTATGGGGTGATCTGTGGGCGACGCTGCTATGGGGTGATCTGTGGGCGACGCTGCTATGGGGTGATCTGTGGGCGACGCTGCTATGGGGTGATCTGTGGGCGACGCTGCTAGGGGATGATATGTGGGCGACGCTGCTATGGGGTGATCTGTGGGCGATGCTGCTATGGGGTGATCTGTGGGCGATGCTGCTATGGGGTGATCTGTGGGCGACGCTGCTATGGGGTGATCTGTGGATGAAACATATATAGCATCTTATGCTATATATGTGTCACCCACAGATCTCCTCATGACAGAGTCACCCACAGATCCCCCCATGACAGAGTCACCCACATATCCCCCATGACAGGGTCACCCACATATCCCCCATGACAGGGTCACCCACAGATCCCCCATGACAGGGTCACCCACAGATCCCCCATGACAGGGTCATCCACAGATCCCCCATGACAGGGTCACCCACAGATCCCCCATGACAGGGTCACTCACAGATCCCCCCATGACAGGGTCACCCACAGATCCCCCATAATAGGGTCATCATCAAGTGTCCAAGGGCATGGGCCGCGGCGGCCGGTGCAGTGTGACTCTAATACACCAGCGCCGCAGCTCCTATACAGTATTTATGTAAACCTAATCTATGTAAAAGTAGCCCGAACTTACTAACTATTGCGGCGCAGTCTCTATCAGCTTGAGCGCTCAGTCCCTCCATGCGCCTCCTGTCCCACCTCCTGCTCCGCGCACTTTATGAATAAAGGATGCAGGTGGAGAAGGAGGCGCATGGAGGAACTGAGAGAGACTGCGCCGCAATAGTTAGTAAATTCGGGCTACTTTTACATAGATTAGGTTTACATAAATACTGTATAGGAGCTGCAGGGCCGGAACTTCCGGTATCGGCAGCATTTGCACGAGTACAAGTACTCGTGTAAATGCCGGTATCGGTCCCGATACATATACTGGTATCGGGACATCCCTAATATTACGTCTCACCTTCCTGACTAGACCATTTTTTGCAAATCTGATGTGTCGCTTTTACTTATCCAAACCACTGAGACTTGTTTCTTGTGACACATTGTACTTCATGACCATGGTGAATTTGAGTCAATATATTTCACCGTCATTTTTATAAAAGACCCAAATTGTCCAAAAAGTTAGAAAAATTCATAATTTCACAAATTTTAATTTCTCCTCTTTTAAGACAGCTAGCGATACCTCATAAAATAGTTATTACTTTACATTTTCCATTTTACTTTATGTTGACATCATTTTGTAAATGTAATTACCAGTATATATATATATATTTTAGATAGATTAGAATTTTAGATGCAATTTTTAAAGTTTTTCTGAAAATTTCCAAAACCCACTTTTTTTAAGGATCAATCCAGTTATGAAGTCACTTTGTGGCGCTTACATACTGTAGTAGAAACCATCCAAAAATAGCCCCATTGTAGAAACTACATCCCTCAAGTTTATCAAAATGACTTTGCAAGCTCTGTTAACTCTTTAAGTGTTCCACAACAATTAAAGAAAAATAGAGGAGAAATTTAAAATGTCACTTTTTGCAGATTTTCAATTTTAATCAATTTTTTTCCTGTAAGGCAGCAAAACCCCCCAAAAATCTATATTTATTAGGTTAAATGCACTCGACTGTATGTGTTTTGCGATCCGCAAATCGCGGATCCGCAAAACACAAAAGCTGCTCCGCGTTCCGGTTTGCAATTTACGGAACATGGCCCATTGTAGAAATGTCTATTCTTGTCCGCAAAACGGACAAGAATAGGACATGCTGTGTTTTTTTTGCGGGGCCACGGAACAGAGCAACGGATGCGGACAGCACACGGAGTGCGGTCCGCATCTTTTGCAGCCCCATTGAAGTGAATAGGTCCGCGCCTGAGCCGCAAAATATGTGGCCCGGAGGCGGACCAAAATAACGGCCGTGTGCATGAGGCCTTACCCTAATTCTGCAGTTTACAGAAACACCCCATATGTGGTTGTAAACTGCTACATAGGCACTAGGGCTGCATGATATGGGAATTTTGTGCGACTGCAATTAGGGCCCTAAAAATTGCGATAACGATATGCGATGCGATATTTTAAGGGAATTGTGCTAGAGGTCTATCTGCTTGGATTTTCAAGGTAAAAGCACACACAGAATACTGATAATGTGAAATGTAGTTATGCTGAACTCAAGAACTGAAATGCACAGTGTTTTTCAAAATAAAATACATATTTGCATTACTGCAAAAGTACAAAATACAAAACTTGCCATTTTCTTAATACCACTGCACAGAACAGATAAATAAAATAGATATAAGAACATGTGTTTATTAAAATAACGACTTTCCACCAGCCCCTCCTCCCTCCCCGCACTGTAACTGATGTATCGCTGGCCGCGCTGTGCAGCATAGCGGCCGGAGATACAGTGTCACGTAGAAAGTCAACCATCGCTTTTTAAGACGCACTGCCGCCCCCCCCCCCCCCCCCTTTACATAATAAAGCATTTTTGGAAAAAAAAAATCATGTTTTTTGTGTCTCATTTTTCTGAAGGCTACATTTCTTTTATTTTTCTGCTGATCGTCTTGTGTAGGGGCTCATTTTTTGCAGGATGAGCATTTTTATTGGTACAATTTTTGGGATTTTTTTTGAATGTTCAATATTAGTTTTTTGGGGCAAGGTAACAAAAAGCCGGTAATTACTCACCGGTAATTCTATTTCCTCATGTTCACGACAGCACCACCAGAGAGATGGACTCCTCCCCTTGGGACAGGAAACCTAGAGTATAAAAAGAAGCACTTCCTCCCATACTTCAGTGATTACCGAGATCTAGGAAGCCTTCTTAATTAGTCAACATAATCAACAATTTAAATATAATAACTTTTTTTTTTTTTTTTTTTTTGGTGAACACCCGAGTGCATAACCAACCACACACACAACAAAGGGTGGGAAGCCCCATGGTGCTGTCGTGAACATGAGGAAATAGAATTACCGGTGAGTAATTACCGGCTTTCCCCCATGTCACGACAGCACCACCAGAGAGAATACCAGAGAAAGACTAGGGTGGGACCACCGCCTGAAGCACCTTTTGGCCAAAAGCTAAGGAAGAAGAAGAACCCACGTTCAGCCTATAGTGACGGAAAAAAGTGTGTGGAGACGACCAAGTGGCCGCTTTACAAATCTGCTCGATGGAGGCACCCCTCCTCTCTGCCCAGGAAGATGCCACCGCTCGAGTAGAATGGGCTCTCAGATTGTTCGGAGGAGATAAACCTGCAGAAACATAAGCCGTAGAGATGCCCTGCCTAATCCATCTAGAGATGGTATCTCCTCCCACCTTGTCTCCCTTATTTGGCCCTGATACCTGAACGAAGAGCCTGTCTGACTTCCTGAAGTCTTTGGTTCTATCTAAATATTCCAAGACACACCTACGAACATCCAACATATGAAAAAGTCTTTCTTCCTCCGAAGGGGGACTAGTATAGAAAGAGGGCAGCACCACCTCTTGATATGGAATACGGAGACCACCTTGGGCAAAAAAGCTGGATCTGGCTTGAAGATTATTCTGTCTTCTAGAATCTGCGTATAGGGTTGCCTGATTGACAAGGCTGCTAACTCCCCTACCCTACGCACTGAGGTTATCGCCACCAATAGAGCAGTCTTTTGAGCTAGCGTCCTTAGAGAAATCTCAGAAAGAGGTTCAAAGGGGACTTCACACAAAGATTTAAGGACCAACAAAAGATCCCAAGACGGAGTCCGAATTGGCCTGGATAATTGTAGTCTCTTGACGGACTTAAGGAATCTGATGATCAGATGGTCTGCAATCCTCTGACCGAACAAAGCCCCCAGGTCCGACACGTGAACCTTGAGAGTAGCCACTCTCAATCCCTTTTCCAGACCTGTCTGTAAAAAGTTCAAAATGTCTGCCATGTTGGGCCTTCCTAGGTCTAGTGAATCCAGGTTAACTGTGGATAAGAATTTTTTCCAAAGCCTGACATAAATTCTGGACGTGACTGCTTTCCTACTGGCCTGTGGGGTGGAGATGACCACATCCGACAGCCCCCTAGCCTTCAAGAACCGCCTCTCAAAAGCCAAGCCGTCAAATGCAGACTGCGCACCTCCGGATGACGTACTGGACCCTGGGAGAGCAGATCTGGACCCAAGGATCCTTCAGCGACATGGCTCTTAGGCAGGAGAACCAGGCCCTCCGAGGCCAAAAGGGAGCTACCAGGATGACCGTTGCCCTCTCTTCCTTTATCTTTTTGATGACCCTTGGAATGAGTACTAACGGAGGGAAAGCATACGCCAGGTCCCAATCCCAGCTTTGAGACAGGGCATCTACTGCTAAAGGTCTGTCTTCTGGCGATAGGGAGTAAAAATTTTCGACCTGCCTGTTTACCCTTGCGGTGAAGAGATCCACCTGAGGCTTGCCCCATAAAGCCGAGATCTTTTGGAACACTTCTGGGCTTAACTGCCACTCCCCTTGACGAATGTGGTGTCTGCTGAGATAATCTGCTCTGATGTTCAGGCTTCCCTTTAAGTGAACTGCTGTAATCGAGCTTAGCTGCGACTCTGCCAGAGAGAGAATCTGAAAAGACAATGCCATTAAGCTCGCACATCTAGCTGTCCCCTGCCTGTTGATCAAGGACACTGTGGTGGTGTTATCAGATAATATTCTTACATCTTTACCCTCAATAAAGGGAGATAAGGATTGAAGGGCTTTAAGAACCGCTAGAGTCTCTTTGAAATTTGAGGATGTACTCCGAAATTCCGGATCCCAAGGTCCCTGGCAGTCTATTTCTTTCAAGTGTGCCCCCCAGCCAAAGGGGCTAGCATCTGTATTTATGATGGCGGACTCTTGGTTCTTACTCCAACCTAGGCCCTTGGACAGATTTTCCTCCCGAAGCCACCAAGATAGGGAGGAGATTACATCAACTGATAAAGTGAACTTTCTATCCAGACCAGGCCGTGAACCATCCCACGTATTCAATAACTGCCACTGTAATTTCCTAGAATGCAGCTGCCCCCATGGGACTGCCGGAAAGGCCGCTGTAAATAAGCCTAAAAGGGACATACGCTTTCTAATAGAAATAACTGGGGCAGAGGAAACCTCCTGAATTACTGAGCTTATTTTCTGTATCTTCTCACTAGGTAGAAAGGACCTTTGAACCTGGGAATCTAACCAGATCCCTAAAAAAACTTTCTGTCTTGTAGGAACAGGGGAAGATTTCTCCCAGTTGATTAACCAACCTAGCTTCTCTATAATCTTCTATGAAGCAGGAAATTCTGTACCTTTTCCTTGGACTCTGCAACCAGCAAGAAGTCGTCCAGATACGGGATAAAGATGCCGTCGCCTTCTCTGACATGAGCCGCCATCTCGGCCACAATTTTGGTGAAGACTCGTGGGGCCACTGCTATTCCGAAAGGTAGAGCGCAGAACTGCAGGTGCAACAGACGAGAGTTTACATAGACTGCCAGTCTTAAATACTTCTGAAAGTCCTTGTGGATGGGCACATGGAGATACGCGTCTCTTAAATCCAGGGACGCCATGTAGCAGTCTTTCCTCAGCAGATTTATGGCGGACTTTAGAGTCTCCATCTTGAACCGATGGTAGGTCAGGAATTGATTCAGAGGTTTCAAGTTTATAATGACCCTGAATGTTCCATTCGGTTTTTTATTAGAAAAAGGGTGGAATAAAACCCTTGGCCTACTTCTCCAGCCGGAACTGGCACCAGAACTCCTTTTTCCATCAGGGACAACACCTCTACTTGCAGAAGAGACAGGCCCGACTGATCTGAAGGACCATTTGTAACTATGTAGCGGGTAGGTGGCAGTTTGGAGAACTCAAGGCGAAGACCCTCGTCTAAAGTCTCTTAAGATCCATGCGCTTCTTGAGATCGCTTGCCACTCTGGCAGAAAATTCTTCAGTCAGTCTGCCACCTACCCGCAAGGCCCCGTCATTGCGGACTGGGTTTTTTAGAGGAGGAAGAGGGCTGGTTGAACATAAGGCCCAAACCTTTACTGGCACCCCTCCATCTAAAGCCTGTCTGTCCTCTACCTCTAATCTGCCCCCCCCCCCCCTACCTTTCGCACGAAAGGGCCGATACTGCCTAGATGACTGTGGCAAAGGAAACCCTTTCTTCTTATCCCCTGCCTTCTCTAAGAGGTCCGTTAGGACTGAACCAAAGAGTAACTCCCCTTCACAGGGAATGGAGCATAATTTGTTTTTAGAACTTAAGTCCCCTGACCAACTCTTAACCCACAAGGCTCGTCTTGCAGAGTTGGACAACGCCGCAGCCCTAGCCGACAATCTTAGAGTATCCGAAGAGGCATCTGCAAGGAAGGCAGCCGCTTTTTTAATTGCGGGAAGAGAGGCCAGCAGCTGATCTTTAGGAACATCATTTTGGATGTCAGAATTGAGCTGATCATTCCACAGCATCATGGATCTTGCCACTGAGGTGCCCGCTATACAAGGCTTTAAAGCTGCCCCAGCGGTTTCCCAAGTTCTCTTAAGGAAAACTTCTGCTTTCTTGTCCATGGGCTCCTTAAGAGTTCCTAAGTCTTCAAAGGGCAAGGATCCTCTTTTTGAAATTTTCGCTATGGCCACATCTATCTTGGGGGGATGATCCCATGATTTAGTCTCAGAATCATCAAAGGGGTACTTCCTTTTAATGGCCCTTGGTATAAATGATTTTTTATCCGGATTTTCCCATTCCCTCTTTATAAGCTGGGACACAGTGCGGTGAACCGGGAACACTTTCCTTTTCTTTAGCTCTAGCCCTTCAAACATAACATCCTGAATGGACCTTTGCTCCTTAGCCTCTTCCAGGCCCATAGCTGAGCGTACTGCTTTAACCAATTGATCGGTATCTTCGCAGAGAAATAACGGTCTCCCAGATAGATCATCCTCAGACCCCTCAGACTGTTCACCTGCATAATGGGAAACAATGACTAGGGCGTGCTTTTGTGATAACACACATACAGTGGCAGGGTATACCAAATACATCATACCCGAGTCCGACTCAGCTAAGATTAGCCCCTCTTCCTCAACGTCAGATGGGCCTGGGACAGGGAGGGCCACTGCCGGTTGGGATGACGGTGGGGTGAGAGTTGGCAGAAATCCCCTTAAAGAGGCCTCAATTTGGTTTTTCACCATGTCCTGCATCTGCAGCAACAGAGCCGGCGTCTCCTGCTCAATCACTCTATTAGTGCAGCTGACGCAATTAGGCTTACTATAATCAGCAGCCAAACTGACTCTACACATGGCACACTCTTTCCTAGCTCTTTTAGGCTTTTTGAAAACCTCTTCCTAAAACAAAAAATAGCATGAGGCTGCCAGTCAGACCATATATACAAGGAAAAAACACCATACACCCCCTCCCCCAGTAGCACAAATCTGACCTTGGTGGAAGATTCAGAGCGAGACCTCCTGGACACATCCTCACTGGAAACACTCATCCTGATACACACTCCCTCCTGGAAGCTGAACCACCTGGCTGGCTTGTCCAATTCACTATGGAGGAGGAACGGCAGTACAGGAACTTCCTTTTAAACAATGCCGCCCCGGGAACGCTGGCGTCTGACGTCATCAACCAGCGCCGGCCACCTACCTCCTCCCCGCTGCCATCACATGACATAGCCCCGCCTCCAAAATGGCCGCTGCCACCGGAGCATGCCGCGCAACTACGCACAGCTCCGGCCCTTCTCCCACCACTAAGACACCTACCTCTTTGCTTCCTGGTGAGTCCTTTAATGCCGCAGCCTGACTCGAACCACGAGCTGGCTGCGGCAGTGGCGCAGAAGGACGGAGGGAGCGAGAGGCGGGTGGCAACCTGCCGCAGGGGTGAAAGAACAGACTCCACACCAGGAGTCATGTAGGGACCCAGTACCCTGAACCACAGGGATTTAATGCTTCCAGGGCCCCCAGCCAACCTAACCACAGCCCACCAGGCTATGAACTACTCCAGGCTTCCTAGGGACAGGAAACCACTGAAGTATGGGAGGAAGTGCTTCTTTTTATACTCTAGGTTTCCTGTCCCAAGGGGAGGAGTCCATCTCTCTGGTGGTGCTGTCGTGACATGGGGGAAAAATGGTTGTTTTGGCACAATTAATATTTATTTTTTTCACCTGAGGGGGTAGGTCATGTAATATTTTTACAGAGCCGCTTTTTAATGACGCGGCAATACCTAATTTGTCTATTTTTACAATATTTTTTTGGATGAAGGGAAAGGGGCACTTTTTTTTACAGTAAACTTTTATTTTTATATAACACTTTTTTTTTTTACTTTTTTTTTTTTGTCCCAGTACAGGAACTACAACATTTCAGGGTCTGATCCCTGCTTCAATGTAGTACAATACATGCTGGATTGTACCATGTTGACTGTCAGTATAATACACTGACAGTGTGCCTGTGAGACCTAGCCTGGGGGCTGGGTCTCCCATACTGAATCGCTCGTACCCATACTGAATCATTATTTGCCGTCAGCAGATCGTGATTACACACCACGATCTTCTGCCAGCAAACGAAGATTTTTAAACATGGTTAAAAAAAAATAGCCCGATATATGAGCGTTTGCTCAAGCACCAGGTAATAGGCGGCAGTATTAGACTGCCTGATTATTGCTAACGAGCGTTATTACAAATGCTTGTTAGCGATGATCTGGCAGACTGCCAGTGTAATACAGCCTTTACACAGTGTCTGGCCATGTAATGTTCCCGCTGCAATTCAAATGTACATCTGCTACCATTAAAACAATACCACACAATCAACCATGTATGTTTAGTTTTAAAAAGACCAACTGACATGCATGTTTAGTTTTTGTACTATGCAATTAGATATCCTCCTCATGTTAGTCAATGGTTAAAAATGGTATAAGAAAGGAGAGAGAGAAAGGCAAGGAAGAGGAAAGGCTGGAGAGGTTGTTAGTTGGATAAATAAAGGGGCATTGTTTTAGTCATCCATGCCTCATAACCAAGAGCTATAATACTTGCTGTCTCTGGGTCTGATAATCTAAATAAAGCATCATCTCTGGAAAAGAAACGAAGGGTTGCCTGTCCTGGATTTTTACCTGGCTGTAGTAAAAATTGTACTCTTCTCTCAACAAACATTAGTATATTTTTACAACAGTTTCTATTATGCAATTCTATTATGTTTTCTCCAGAAAGTGACTTCATAACTGAATTGGTCCTTAAGAAAGATGTGCAAAACTCACTTTTTTGACAATTTTAAAAACTGCTTACGAAATTAGAATTCTTCTAATGTCCTAAAAAAATTATATTAACCCCTTAAGGACGGCTTGCTGGGACTTGTGGTACGCCACCACTGCATTTTGAGCTTTTCCTGCTAAACGAAGAAAGAAGAAAAGAAGAGCAACATCTAGAACTGCTGCACTGATTTTTTTTTTCATTTGCGGCTGTTCCAGATTCCTAAACCACCCTCTATCCCTGGTCCTTTATCGCACCCCCGCTGCCCCCATTTATCCATATACATATAGAATAAAATTTTAGTTAGGTAGTGTTGGTATAGATTTTTGCACGCACGCACGCACGCACGCACACACAAAGATGTTGCGTGCGTGCAAAAATCTATACCAACACTACCTAACTAAAATTTTATTCTATATGTATATGGAGATTTATAGACATAACTAACTACACTAAAAAAAAAAATCTGCGTGCGTGCATCCTACAATTTTTTTTAAACTTTTTTTCTCTACTCCTTTTCTCTATATTTCAAATTTATTACAAGCCCCTTCACGTGTGAAAACACAACATACACACCCCTCACACTAAATAAAGGTTTACACATTTTACGCGTCACGCCACAATAAAATAAAAATGGCCCGTCTGTCCCAACGAGTATACTCAGCTGAAGAGGCATACGGGGTCTGTCAGTGAGGGAGAAGAGGATGCCACTTACCTCTACTCCTCTACCCCCTCAACATCATCCGCTGATGAGGGACCCGTTAGAAGGCATACCAGAACAACAGCTTAGGCAGTCCTCCCAGAGTGAGCCCATATGGAACCCACCCCCTGACGATTATCAGCCCCAAATTACGGATTTTGAGAGCAGCTCCGGAATACAGATAGACTGTGCGAGCTTCACTAAACTAGATTTTTTCAAAATCTTCTCTAAAGATTTTGTAAATTTAATGGTGGCCCATACCAATTTATACACCCAACAATTCATTGATCAGAACCCTACATCGGCATACGCTAGACCCCTAGGTTTGACCCCAGTAAGTGCAGCAGAGATGATGAAGTTTTGGAGACTTGTGCTGCATATGGGCGTTGCATAGAAGCCAAAATTCGGATATTTTCTACCAGACTCCAATTTAGAGTAAGACAATGACCCGTAAGCGATTTGAGTTAATTTGAAAATTCCTACACTACAACAACAATGCACAATGCCCACTCCAAAACGACCCAACATTTGACCGTTTGTTCAAGGTTAGGCCTGTCATTGACCACTTTAACCCCAAGTTTGCTAAAGGTGTACAACCCAGATAAAAATGTCAGCGTAGATGAGTCCCTATTACCTTTCAAAGGGAGGATTAGATTCCGCCAGTACCTGCCTAGCAAATGGGCAAGCTATGGCATAAAGATATACAAACTCTGTGAGAGTAGCTCCGGGCACACCCACAAGTTCCTAGGAGTTGGTGGGAAGATTGTGTGGGGACTTACTGCACCCACTGCTGGATAAGGGTTACCACCTATATGTGGATAACTATTATACCAGCATACCCCCTATTCATGTCCCTAACTGCCAGAAGTACTGTGGCTTGCGGCACAGTGCGCAAAAATCAGAGAGGCCTCCCTAGATCCCTGGTAGGGCAACCACTGAGAATGGGTGAAAGTAGGGCTCTCTTCCATTAGAACATGCTGGTGGTTAAGTACAAGGACAAAAGGGATGTCCTTGTACTGACCACCATTCACACTAACGCCAGCTCCCCTGCTCCTGTACAAGGTACCACAACCACTACCCTCAAACCAGTTTGTATCCTGGACTACAACAGGCATATGGGAGGGGTGTATCTTTCAGATCAACTTCTGAAGACCTACAGTGCCACACGAAAAACGAAAGTATGCTACAAAAAGCTGGTCATACACATTGCACAGATGGCAATGTGCAATGCATACGTGCTATTTCAATCTGCAGGCCACACAGGAACTTTCCTTCAGTTCCAAGAGGTGGTTATCAAGGCACTAATTTTTCAAAGTCAGGCCGGGAGGGTCCCTGTACTTCAGGAAGTCATGGTGCCCGTGTTATACCAGCATTTTCCAGGTCAAGTCCCCAAGGCAGCAAGGAAGGGAAGGACCCAAAAAAGATGCAGGGTGTGTTCCAAAAAGGGGATAATGAAAGATACCATTTACCACTGCGAAACCTGCCCTGAAAAACCTGGCCTGTGCATGCAGGAGTGTTTTAAAATCAACCACTCATCCATGGAGTATTAATTTAACCCCTAAGGACACCGCCCTATTTCACCTTAAGGACCAGGCCATTTTTTGCAAATTTGACCAGTGTCACTTTATGTAGTGATAACTTTAAAACGCTTTCACTTATCCAGGCCATTCTAAGAATGTTTTTTCGTCACATATTGTACTTCATGACACTGGTAACATTTTGTCAAAAAAGTTCATTTTTTTGTATAAAAAAAATAAAATTTACCAAAAATTTAGAAAAATTTGCAAATTTTCAAATTTCAATTTCTCCACTTCTATAATACATAGTAATACCTCCAAAAATAGTTATTACTTTACATTTCCCAAATGTCTACTTCATGTTTGGATCATTTTGGGAACGCCATTTTATTTTTTGGGGACGTTACAAGGCTTAGAAGTTTAGAAGCAAATGTTGAAAATTTTGAGAAAATTTCAAAAACCCACTTTTTAAGGACCAGTTGAGGTCTGAAGTCACTTTGTGAGGCTTGCATAAAAGAAACCACCCAAAAATTACCCAATTCTAGAAACTACACCCCTCAAGGTATTCAAAGCTGAGTTTACAAACCTTGTTAACCCTCTAGGTGTTCCACAAGAGTTCATGGCAAATGGACATAACATTTCAGAATTTCAATTTTTTGGCAAATTTTCCATTTTCCATTTTTACCAGGAACAAAGCAAGGGTTAACAGCCAAACATAACCCAATATTTATTGCCCTGATTCTGTAGTTTGCAGAAACACCCCATATGTGGTCGTAAACTGCTGTATGGCTAAACGGCAGGGCGTAGAAGGAAGGGAACGCCATATGGTTTTTGGAAGGCAGATTTTGCTGGACTGGTTTTTAGACGCCATGTCCCATTTGAAGCTTCCCTGATGCACCCCTAGAGTAGAACCTCCAAAAAAGTCACCCCATTTTGGAAACTACTGGATAAGGTGGCAGTTTTAGTGGTATTTTTAGGGTACATATGATTTTTGGTTGCTCTATAATACATTTTTGTGAGACAAGGTAATAAAAACCAACATTTAGACTTACCGGTAAAGGGTTTTCCAGGAGTCCAGACATGACAGCACCCACTGGAGGATGTCCCATTTGGCCTCTGTAGGGACAGGAAGCTTTGAGAGGTTAAATAGATCCCTCCCACCCCACCTCACCAGTGTTTTTCCAACTTACTACTAAAGACAGGATCCGAGTGTTACTTCATGTTTAGTTCACATAAAGTATCTGGATACAGATCCATACAAATAAATGAAAAGAAAAAGAGGGAGGGAAATTAAGGGGTGCTGTCATGTCTGGACTCCTGGAAAACCCTTTACCGGTAAGTCTAAATGTTGGTTTCCAGGACGTCCTCCATGACAGCACCCACTGGAGAACTTCCAGCTTAAAAATTTAGGGAGGGACCACTGTTAGGTCCTGTCTAGCAATAGAATCTATTCTATAATGTCTTATAAATGTTGAGAAACTGGACCAGGTTGCTGCTCTGCATATCTGGTCTATGGAAACCTCAGCCTTTTCTGCCCATGAGGAAGCCATGGCTCTTGTGGAATGGGCTTTCAATTCCAAAGGACAAGGAATATTTTGCTGAGAATAGGTAAGTCTGATGGAGTCCTTTATCCACCTTGCTAAAGTCTGTTTAGAGGCTTTCTTTCCTCTGTTCTTTCTCCCGAAAGATACAAAGAGGTTTGAAGATTGTCTCCAAGACGATGTTTTCTGTAGGTAGGGCAGAACAGCTCTTCTTACATCCAGGCAGTGGAATTTTTCTTCCTGTGGATGTTTTGGCGAGGAGCAGAATAAGGGAAGGATTACCTCCTGGTTTCTGTGAAAAGGTGACACTACCTTGGGTAGGAAAGCTGGATCCATTTTTAGGATAATCCGGTCATCCAGGACTTTAAGGTAGGGTTCCCTGATAGAAAGGGCCTGGATTTCTCCTATCCAGCGGGCTGTAGTTATTGCTACGAGAAAAATCGTTTTTAAGGAGAGCATCTTTTCAGAAATTTGATCAATCGGCTCAAAGGGGGGACCACATAACACATTTAGGACAGTGTTTAGGTCCCACGGAGGAACTGTTTTCCTGATAGTAGGCCTCGCTCTGGAAACAGATTTTATGAATCTCTTGACCCATCTGTGTTCAGCGAAGGGAAAGTCCAGACAGCAGCTTTAGTGCCGAGATCTGGACTTTAAGGGTGCTAAGTTTTAGCCCCATTTCAAACCCTCTCTGTAGGAAATCTAGGATGTTACCTATCGAAGGAAAGGATACCTCCGGATGAGAAAGGGATAACCAGGATGAAAATTTTTTCCAGATTTTTAAATATATGGAAGTGGTTACTGGTTTACGGCTGTCCTGTAAGGTAGTGATTACGCTGTCTGATAGGCCCTTACCCCTTAGGATCTGCCTCTCAGGATCCAGGCTGCCAATCTTAGTTTGTTCAGGTTCGGATGTTTTATCGGACCCTGAAACAGAAGATCTTCTTCCCCTGGGAGCAAAATTGGATCTTTGACCGATCTCTTCTCCAGAAGAGGGAACCAAGTCCTCTTTGGCCAGGCCGGAGCAACCAGGATTAGCGTTGTTCTGCTTGAACTCAGCTTCCTTAGTATCGCAGGAATTAAAGGGAGAGGAGGAAATGCATAGCTCAATTCCCTGTCCCATTCCTGAGTCATCGCATCCACTTTGTGGGGGTTGTCTCTTGGGTTTAACGAGAAGAAACAGTCCACCTTGGCATTCCCCCGGGTCGCGAAAAGATCTACTTGAGGAGACCCCCACTGATGGCAAATCATCTGAAATACATTTATATTTAGTTTCCACTCTCCTGGGTCGAGGACATGCCGACTCAGGAAGTCTGCTGTGTGATTTTCTGACCCTTTTAGGTGGACCGCAGAAATGGATAGGACTTTCCTTTCTGCCCATAAGAAGATCTGATCTGCCAGGTCCTGAATATGTTTGTTCCTGGTTCCCCCTTGGCGTTTCAGGTAGCAAACAGTTGTTATGTTGTCTGATAGAATTTTTATGTGGTGATCTATCAGGAGGTGTTCTGCCCTTTTTAGAGCCTCCCATACCGCTTTTAGTTCTCGGAAATTGGAAGATCTGCGGCTGTCTAATTGTGACCATTCCCCCTGAAGGTATAGGTCGGTTAGATGGGCTCCCCATCCCTTCTGGCTTGCGTCTGTGGTTATTACCACTGAAGGTAGATGGTTCCAGGCTACCCGTTTTTTCAGGTTTTGTTGGTTTATCCACCAGTCCAGAGAATCCTGAACTTGTCGGGATAGAAGGAATTTTGAATTCAAGGACTGTGGATTTCTGTCCCATGATAGAAGAACTGCCTCTTGAAGGGTTCTTGAGTGAAATTGGGCCCAAGGTACGACCGAGATGCAGGATGTCATGAGGCCTAGGATCCGCATGGCCTGTCTTAAGGTGTGTGCCTTTTTCTTTTGGAAGGCCCCAACTTCCTGAATTATTTTCCCTCGTTTTTTGGGGAGGTAGAAAGGAGTGTTGTTTCTCCGAGTCTAGAAGGACTCCCAGGAATTGTTTCCTGGTCTCCGGATGAAGATCCGATTTCTTGTAGTTTATTAACCATCCCAAGTCTTTGAGTAACGCTAAGGACTGATAGATGTTCCCTTCTAATTCCTGTTTTGTTCTTGCAATAAGCAGGAAGTCGTCCAGATATGGAATGATTTTTATTTGCTGTTTCCTTAGATGCGCCATCATTTCTGTTACGATCTTTGTAAAGATGCGTGGTGCTGATGAAATCCCGAATGGTAAGCACTGGAACTGATAGTGGAATACTTTGTCCTTCAGCTTGATCGCGAATCTGAGGTATTGTTGATAATCTGGATGAATTGGGATGTGGTAGTATGCATCCTTCAGATCGATGGTGCATAGGTAAGCACCTGGATCTATCAGTGGTACTGAGGATTTTATCGACTCCATCTTGAATTTGTGATATACCACCCATTTGTTCAGGAACTTTAGGTTGATTATTGTTCTGAAACTTCCGTCTGGTTTCTTCACCAGAAATAACTTTGAATAGTGACCCATATTCTGTTGGTTGACGGGAACTGGAAGTATTGCTTCTAATTTTAGAAGTTTTTGAATATCCGAAAATATTTGTTCTTGTTGTAGAACTGAACTTGCTGTTGTCAGCTGAAACTTCTGAGGAGGGAGAGAACAGAATTCTATTTTTACCCCATCGCGGATAGAGTTGAGAATCCATGGATTTTGGGTGACTTGACTCCATGATTCCCAATACTGTTTCAATCTCCCTCCTACTGGTCTGACTTCATTGCTTGTTAGTGTTTGAATTGGGGTTAAGCAGGAAGCCTCTTCCCTTCCCCCCTTTCTGGTAGCTCCACCTACCCGTCTTTCCTTTCCCTTTCTGCGAGCCTGAGAATTGTTTGGTAGGCTTCCGAAAGGGCTGCGGTTTCTTTGGCTTTTCTTCAGGAAAACCTTTCTTCTTATCCGCTGCACTCTCTAGGATAGAGTCCAGCACAGGACCGAACAAGTGTTCACCAGTGAAGGGGATCGCACATAACTTATTTTTTGAAGCTATGTCTCCCGACCAGGATTTAGTCCACAGGGCTCTTCTGGCCGTATTTGTCAGGGAATCATTCCTGGCCGCAAACCGGATGGATTCAGCTGATGCGTCCGCCATAAAGGATGCTGCCATCTTCAATAGGGGGAGGGATTCCAGAATTTCCTCCCTGGACGTCTTCTTTTTAAGGTGGTTTTCTAGCTGATCTATCCAAAGATACATTGCTCTGGATACCGATGTAGCCGCTATGTTTGTATTTATTGTCATGGCAGATGATTCCCACGCCTTTTTGAGAAGACCGTCTATTTTCCTGTCCATTGGGTCCTTTAGTTGAGAAGAATCCTCAAAGGGAATTGAGGTTTTCTTCACAACTTTTGCGACCTGGACGTCTACTTTGGGAACTTTTTCCCAAAGTTTTGTTTCCTCAGGATCAAAGAGAAATCTGTTCTTAAATTCCCGTTGAACATAGAGCCTCTTTTCAGCTTCTTCCCATTCGTCTTTAATCATATCCGTTAGATTTGAGTTTACTGGGAAAAGCTTCTTCTTTTTTGTTCTCAGACCCCCAAACATTTCATCTTGTATGGTTCGGGTCTGTTCTTGTTCTGGAATTGCCATGGTTTCTCTGACGGCTGTTACCAGTGGATCCAGATCCTCAGAACTGAAAAAGTATTTTCTTGGTTCTTCCATGGAGGAAAGAGGGTATTCCTCTTCCATTTCTTCAGACTCACGTGATGCGTCTTCTTCAGAATTTGAATCTATCTGGATCCTAGGGCGTTTAGTCGGTGGAGACGCAGGTGCAGGAGGGGGAGGAGGTTGATTCTGGCTCAACGCCTGGACTTCCTCTCTTATTATACATCTCAGTTCATTTAGGAAGGAAGGTTGCTCTTCTTACAAAATTTTTGCTAGGCAATCTATACATAAGGATTTTTTGTATGACTCTGGAAGTTTCTTAGTGCAGGTGGCGCACTTTTTTGTCTTCCTTTTACGTCTCCGTGTTTATGTCCTGCTTCTTTTTCAACCTGTAGAAGAGGACATATACACAAGCTGTACACCTATACTTTAATATAGGAAGGAGGAGAGGGGGCATGAAAGGGCTTGCAGGCAACTTACATGACCCGGGACAGGGGAGTCTGTACTGGCCTCAGGCTTCACAGACGTGGGGCCCTCCATGATTTCAGAACTCATCTGCCTGGCATCATGAGCGGGGATTTTGTACTCACCGGACAGGCCCCTGCCCCTGTTGCCGCGCCGCTCCGCCTCCTCATTTCCGGGGGACTCAATTCCCAAAGGAAGAGTCACCCCACACACGCGAGGCCCCAGGCTGAGGCCTCCAGCGTGGATCGATGCGCGTCGCCATCTTCTTCCGGTTTCCTCCTTCCCGACATCCGGTCACGTGGGGAGTCGCGGGAAGAGCGCGTCATCCTGAGAGCCGGAGCCGCAGCTGAGCCCAGAGCTCCCCGGAGGGAGAAGCGGCGTCAGCAGCCCACAATACAGCGGCAGATTTTAAGGTACTGGGGCAAGCTAGGGGACCTCTACCCCGAGAGGTGCTGGCTTTTGGGCCCAAAGGAGGCTGAAGAGGAGAGGTAGGGACCCCCCGACCAGCCTCGGCCCGTTGTTTTCCCCTTAGGCAGGAGAAATTCCTCTCATGTCATGTCTCCGTAGGGACAGGAAGAACACTGGTGAGGTGGGGTGGGAGGGATCTATTTAACCTCTCAAAGCTTCCTGTCCCTACAGAGGCCAAATGGGACATCCTCCAGTGGGTGCTGTCATGGAGGACGTCCTGGAAAATAGAAATTCTGAAATTTCATCTCCATTTGCCATAAACTCTTGAGAAACACCTAAAGGGTTAACAAAGTTTGTAAAATCAGTTTTAAATACCTTGAGGGGTGTTGTTTCATATATCGGGTCACTTTTATGGAGTTTCTACTCTAGGGGAGCATCAGGGGGGCTTCAAATGGGACATGGTGTCAAAAAACCAGTCCGGCAAAATCTGCCTTCCAAACACCAAATGTAGTTCCCTTCATTCTATGCCCTGTCATTTGGCGATACAGCAGTTTAAAACCACATATGGGGTGTTTCTGTAAACTACAGAATCAAGGCAATAAATATAGAGTTTTGTTTGACTGTTAACCCTTGCTTTGTTACCGGAAAAAAATGATTAAAATGGAATATTTGGAAAAAATATCTGTTTTGGGACCGTTTTTATTTTATTTTTGGGACTGTGTTCATCTGAAGGGTTAGGTCATGTGTTATTTTTATAAAGCAGATTCTTACGGACGCGGCAATACATAATATGTCTACTCTTAAATTTATTTAGGTTTTACACTATACACTTTTACACTATCTTTTGCTAAACAAACAAAAAAAATTTTAGTATCTCCATAGTCAGAGTCAGTTTTTTTTTAGTTTTTGTCCAATTGTCTTAGGTAGGGGCTCATTTTTTGCGGGATGAAATGACGGTTTTAATGGCACTATTTTGGGGTGCATATGACTTTTTGATCGCTTGCTGTTACACTTCTTGTGATGTTAGGTGACGAAAAACAGCTTTTTATAGTATTTTTTTTTTTTTGCGGTGTCCATCTGAGGGGTTAGTTCATGTGTTATTTTTATAGTTCAGGTTCTTACGGACATAGCGATACCTAATATGTCTACTTTTTATTTATTTATTTAGGTTTTACACAATCATATAATTTTTTAAACAAAAAAAATAATGTTTTAGTGTCTGCATAGCCTAAGAGCCATCATTTTTTTATTTTTTGGGCGATTTTCTTAGGTAGGGTATCATTTATTGCAGAATGAGATGACGGTTTTAATGGCACTATTTTGGAGTGCATATGACTTTTTGATCGCTTGCTATTAGACAATTTGTGATGTAAGGTGACAAAAAATGGCTTTTGACACCATTTTTTTTTGCGGTGTTCATCTGAGGGGTTAGGTAATGTGTTATTTTTATAATTCAGGTTCTTACGGACGTGGCGATACATAATATGTCTACTTTTTATTTATTTATTTAGGTTTTACACAATCATATTTTTGAAACAAAAATAAATAAAAAATCATGTTTTAGTGTCTGCATAGCCTGAGAGCCATAATTTTTTTTTTTTTGGGCGATTTTCTTAGGTAAGGTATCATTTTTTGCGGGACGAGGCGACGGTTTGATTAGTACCATTTGGGTGTAGATACAACTTTTTTGATCACCTTTATCAACTTGTTTGGGAAGTGTGGTGGGCAAAATTTAAATTTTATGATAGTTTTATTTTTTTTTTATGACGTTCACCATGCGGGGAAAGTAACAAACCCATTTTATAGATCAGGTTGTTACGGACGCGGTGATATATAACATGTGTAGTGTATTTTTATTTTTTTTTATTAGTGATAAATGTGTTTTTTTAATTTCACCTTTTTTCACATTTTTTTTTTTTTACCCAGACTTACTTGGTTTTTGAAGATCCAGTAGATCTCGTGTCTGTATAATACAGTACATTATATAATGTACTGTACTGTATTTTTTACTTGACATTTAGTCTGATCAGACTTTTGCCTTTAGCCTTTAATTTACATGTATTGATTGAATGCAAAGGGGATCTAGATATATTGCTATCTGATTTTGCACATTTTTCTATATTAATGTTTTTATTTTTTCTACTTTTATATTTCTATCTACATTTTTTATATATTTCTATGTACTGAATACTCTACAGGACTTCAATACCAAGCAATACCTACTTGCATACAACTTTTCACACTCACTAACAGATCTGCTGTACTTTATATTATTTATTCTACATATATATTTTTTTATATATATTTTTTATTCATATAAAGAATTTGTACCTTCATTTTTTTGCTCACAAATAAATCTTTTTGCTCACAAAAAATATTTTTCCCTCACACTTTTTCACATTTATTGTAGACATTTTTCACTACTTTTACACTACTTTTTGTTTTTGGCACGTTTTGCACTTTTATATCCACAGTACTTATAAAGGGCTATACAACAGAGATATTACTTGCCCATTGAGACATACACAATAATCAAAAGCCACTGTCAGGACAGACTAATTTAGTCCATATACCGTATATACAATTTTACTCCGTGATCATATATTTTATATTATTTTTTATTGAAATAAAAGTAAAAAAGGATATTTTTAACTCAATCTATCTGAGTACTCCTATTGATTGTGTGCCTCCCAAAAATTTTTTTCCTGATCAGAGTTCTGTTACCATGGCAAGAAGGACGCCTTTAAAGGCGTCCTGTTGCCATGGTTACCCTCCTCCACTGCTATAAACGAGCAGCAGAGGATAAGGAGGGAGGGAAGCTTGGGACTGGAGCTAGGGGGGCTGCACCAGGCACAGCAGCTCCCTGCCTCTTAACCCCTTCCATACAGCGGTCCCTACGGACCTCGGCATGGAAGGGGTTAAAAGGCTGACATCCGTGCCTGCAATGTGCTGACACTCTACTAGCTAAGTTCGGCCATCCTGAAAATGAGCGGGGGGGCGGGCAGAGGATCACGCGCGCGCCCGCAAGCCTCCCCCCTCCCCGCACCGCCCATCACAATGAGGGCACAGGGGGAGGTTACAGAAATAAAAAAAAACATATTTGCCAGCATTTTAAGTCTGCGGGGATCAGATACATCACAAAGCGAATTGACCTGCGGTTTGCAGCGATCGCCGATACGGGGGGGGGGGGTCACAGGACCCCCCTCGGCATGTGAACATGGTTCCTGCTGCACGATTGCAGCAGGAATCATGTTTCTATCGCGATTTTTTTTTTTTATGCAATTTTATTCAGGACGTATGGGTACATCCTGTATCCATAAGGACTCGGACATTAGGGTGTACCCATACGCCCTGTGTCCTTAAGAGGTTAATTTCATCCATGATGTACCCTGTAGTTTTACCACCTTATATCTATGATTTAGTCCGCATAGCTTACAGATCCACTTTTCACCAACCACTAGATATTCATTTCTGTGAAATACCTTTTAGGTCAAAAGTGCCCTTTCCACCTTTTAAAATGTTCGTACAGGGGTGCTCTTTCCAAAATGGGGTCACTTTTTGGGGTTTTTAATTTCTGTGGATCTCAGTAATCTTTTAAATGCGACATGGCACTTAAAATCAATGTCTGCCAGTTTAGGTCAGCAAAATCCATATTTTGCTGTTTGACTCTAGAGCCCTGCTGTGCACCCATACATCATTATTTGAGCACATATGGGGTGTTGCCGTATTCCGGGGAAAATGGGAAACAAAATGTGGGGTGCATTTTGTCCTGTTACCCTTTGGAAAAGTAAAAAATGTGGATGTAAAACAACTTTTTTGTGAAAAAAATCCAATTTTTCATTTTCACTGCCAAGTGTTTCCAAATTCTAGGAAACATCTTTGAGGTCTACGTGCTCACTACACACCCTAAAAGATTCCTTGAGGGGTGTAGTTTCCAAAATAGGGTCACTTTTTGCGGGTTTCCACTGTAGGGCCACCTCAGGGTGTCTTCGTATGCGACATATCTCCCAATTACCATTCCAGCTATATCAGCTCTCCTAAAGCCAAATGGTGCTCCTTCCACTCTGAAGCCCATACATAATTTTTTGAGCACATATGGGATGTTGACTTATTTGGGGGGAAATGGGGGACAAAATGTGGGGTGCATTTTGTCTTGTTACCCTTAAGTTAAAAATGTGGGAGTAAAGCAACTTTTTTGTGAAAGTAACATGTCAGATTTGCTAAAAGTGGCCTGGTCCTTAAGGTGAAAAATAGCAGGGTCCTGAACGGGTTAACATAGCATATTTATTGTCTATTGTTATGTACTTCTACAACAATACTCACTATTTAACACAGATAACCAGGTAACATACTATAGAGAGATGCAAGTAACAGGAAAAATTAAATATCAAACCTTACCTTTTTTCCAATTAGCATTACTTTACAGCCATTCTTGATACCCAGCACTGAAAGTTTCTGTTGCATTTCTTTAAGTGATTTTCCTTAAATGCACAAAATACAATTAAAAATTACAAACTAGCTTAACAAAAGGAAACTGGTTTATTTTCAAGACAGATATAGATTTTTCTTAGAAAAAACTACAAAACAAAAAAAAAACAATACAAAAAGATCTACACCATTAGTGCCATTTTACTGTTCTGTGAGATGAAAAACAAAAATTATGGCAGTAACTGATAATCAAAGACACCGGACAGATCCCACTGTAACAAAAATACCTGCCCCTCCTCCTGCTCTACAAAGGGAGTGAATGTAAGTGCTGCCCTGAGTGACATGTCTGCCTGCTGGAAGACTCAGCAGCATGTTGTATGTGTAGGACTACAAGTCCCAGCTGTATAATGACACTGCTGATACACACAGGATCTTCCCCCTACCTGTTCTTGTGCAATGCTCTGCAGAACTCCTCTGTCAGCTCCTGTGCCCTGCATTTGTCTCCTCACTGTCTTCAGCTACTTAGTAAAGCCTTCAGTCCTGAGTTTGTGCAGCTGAAGGGTTTAAGAATCCAGGGACAGAGCAGACAGCAGCAGACGGCAGAGAAGGGGGGCGTGGCCAGCACAGTGACGTCTTTTAAACAGACACACATCTGCTCTTTCCGGCTTGTGCACCAATCATCATCATTGCAGGGAGAGAATCTGACATCACAAGTCATGTGAACCTCAGTGAAATCTGAGAATGGAGCAACTACAGATGCAGTGAGTGCATGGCAAAGCGGTTACATTTGATTAGTTAGAAACATACAAAGGACAAAAAAATAACTGACAACTAGTGTTGAGCGAACAGTTCGAGTATCGTTCGAGTTTGTACCGAATTTTGGGGTGTCCGGGACACGGACCCGAACCCGGACATTTTCAAAAAAGTTCGGGTTCGGGTCCGTTGTTCGGCGATTTCTTCCCGCTTTCAGAAGGGCTGCACAGCAGCCAATCAGCTAGCGTTTTACTTCTTGCCCAAAGAGCCCATCACAGCCATGCCTACTAATGGCATGGCTGTGATTGGCCAAGTGCAGCATGTGACCCAGCCTCTATTTAAGCTGGAGTCACGTAGCACTGCACGTCACACTGCTCTGATTAGTGTGGGGAGAGGACGCAGCTTCTGTGAGGGCGAGATTAGGCAGGGAAAAGTCAGCAACAGCACCTAATGAACGGATCGATCTACAGCTGTGAATGATTGAACTTCTGCTAGTTACTTGCTCACTGTTTTTTAGGCTGCACAGAGCGTTTTTCTGTCACTTATTTTCTGGGTTGATCGGCGGCCATTTTGTGACTTGTGGTGCACCAGAAGAATCTGCAACCAAGTCCATCAATCCATCAATACTAGTTTTTTTTTGCTATATCCTACATCAGGGGCTTGGCTGTGCTAATTGTCACCCCTAGAAACTCAGGATAGCAATTTCTATATTTTATTAAGGGGTTAAATACAATTGCCCAAATACCAATCCCCTAAATCTGGTGTCCCAGCTTTGGCTAGACAAGTATAATACTGTCTGCTGTCTGGCAAAGGATAGATTATTTTCTGTGGTGAAATTCAATTGCCAAAATAGCAATACCATAAATCAGTGGTTTCAGCTGTGGCTGGCAAAATAGAATAGTGTCCGCCAAAACATATATTTTGTTCTGGGGTGAAATTAATCTGGCAAAATAGCAATACACTGAATCTGGTGTCCCAGCTGTTGCAGGCCAGGATTCATAGTGTCTTGCAAAACATATATTTTGTTCTGGGGTGACATTCAATTGCCAAAATAGCAATACCATAAATCAGTGGTTTCAGCTGTGGCTGGCAAAATAGAATAGTGTCCGCCAAAACATATATTTTGTTCTGGGGTGAAATTCAATTGCCAAAATAGCAATACCATAAATCAGTGGTTTCAACTGTGGCTGGCAAAATAGAATAGTGTCCGTCAAAACATATATTTTGTTCTGGGGTGAAATTCAATTGCCAAAATAGCAATACCATAAATCAGTGGTTTCAGCTGTGGCTGGCAAAATAGAATAGTGTCCGCCAAAACATATATTTTGTTCTGGGGTGAAATTAATCTGGCAAAATAGCAATACCCTGAATCTGGTGTCCCAGCTGTTGCAGGCCAGATTTCATAGTGTCCGCCAAAACATATATTTTGTTTTGGGGTGAAATTCAATTGCCAAAATAGCAATACCATAAATCAGTGGTTTCAGCTGTGGCTGGCAAAATAAAATAGTGTCCGCCAAAACATATATTTTGTTCTGGGGTGAAATTCAATTGCCAAAATAGCAATACCATAAATCAGTGGTTTCAACTGTGGCTGGCAAAATAGAATAGTGTCCGTCAAAACATATATTTTGTTCTGGGGTGAAATTCAATTGCCAAAATAGCAATACCATAAATCAGTGGTTTCAGCTGTGGCTGGCAAAATAGAATAGTGTCCGCCAAAACATATATTTTGTTCTGGGGTGAAATTAATCTGCCAAAATAGCAATACCCTGAATCTGGTGTCCCAGCTGTTGCAGGCCAGGATTCATAGTGTCTTGCAAAACATATATTTTGTTCTGGGGTGACGTTCAATTGCCAAAATAGCAATACCCTGAATCTGGTGTCCCAGCTGTTGCAGGCCACGTTTCATAGTGTCCGTCAAAACATATATTTTGTTCTGGGGTGACATTCAATTGCCAAAATAGCAATAACCTGAATCTGGTGTCCCAGCTGTTGCAGGCCAGGATTCATAGTGTCTTGCAAAACATATATTTTGTTCTGGGGTGACATTTAATTGCCAAAATAGCAATACCCTGAATCTGGTGTCTCAGCTGTTGCAGGCCACGTTTCATAGTGTCCGTCAAAACATATATTTTTGTTATGGGGTGATATTCAATTGCCAAAATAGCAATACCATAAATCAGTGGTTTCAGCTGTGGCTGGCAAAATAGAATAGTGTCCGCCAAAACATATATTTTGTTCTGGGGTGAAATTAATCTGCCAAAATAGCAATACCCTGAATCTGGTGTCCCAGCTGTTGCAGGCCAGATTTCATAGTGTCTGCCAAAACATATATTTTGTTCTGGGGTGAAATTAATCTGCCAAAATAGCAATACCCTGAATCTGGTGTCCCAGCTGTTGCAGGCCACGTTTCATAGTGTCCATCAAAACATATATTTTGTTCTGGGGTGACATTCAATTGCCAAAATAGCAATACCCTGAATCTGGTGTCCCAGCTGTTGCAGGCCAGATTTCATAGTGTCCGCCAAAACATATATTTTGTTCTGGGGTGAAAGTAATCTGCCAAAATAGCAATACCCTGAATCTGGTGTCCCAGCTGTTGCAGGCCAGATTTCATAGTGTCCGCCAAAACATATATTTTGTTCTGGGGTGAAATTCAATTGCCAAAATAGCAATACCATAAATCAGTGGTTTCAGCTGTGGCTGGAAAAATATAATAGTGTCCGCCAAAACATATATTTTGTTCTGGGGTGAAATTAATCTGGCAAAATAGCAATACCCTGAATCTGGTGTCCCAGCTGTTGCAGGCCAGGATTCATAGTGTCTTGCCAAAACATATATTTTGTTCTGGGGTGACATTCAATTGCCAAAATAGCAATACCCTGAATCTGGTGTCCCAGCTGTTGCAGGCCAGATTTCATAGTGTCCGCCAAAACATATATTTTGTTTTGGGGTGAAATTCAATTGCCAAAATAGCAATACCATAAATCAGTGGTTTCAGCTGTGGCTGGCAAAATAGAATAGTGTCCGCCAAAACATATATTTTGTTCTGGGGTGACATTCAATTGCAAAAATAGCAATACCCTGAATCTGTTGTCCCAGCTGTTGCAGGCCAAGTGTAAATCTGTCAATAAAAGGATACCTTTCATCCAGGGCCTAAATACTAGCCCTAAAAGAGATATTCCCCCAAATCAGTGGTTACTGCTGTGCCTGGATTAGTGTAATACGCTACATAAACAAATAGGCAGATAGTGTTAGGTGCCTGTAAAAAAAGGCCTGAATTTGAAATCAATACATTGGGCCAAATATTTTTTTCCTTATTGTGGTGCTTGGTGAACGGTAACAATGAGGAAAACATCTAGTAAGGGACGCGGTCGTGGTGGTGTTAGTGTACCCTCTGGTGCTGGGAGAGGATGTGGCCATTCTGCCACAGCCACACGTCCTAGTGAACCAACTACCTCAGGTTCCAGTACCCGCCGGAATTTATAGCGATATTTGGTGGGGCCCAATACCGTTCTAAGGATGGTAAGGCCTGAGCAGGTACAGGCGCTAGTCAATTGGGTGGCCGACAGTGGATCCAGCATGTTCACAACATTATTTCCCACCCAGTCTTCTGCAGAAAGCGCACAGGGTGCACCTGAAAACCAAGCCCATCAGTCTGTCACATCACCCCCATGCATATCAGGGAAACTGTCAGAGCCTCAAGTTATGCAGCAGTCTCTTATGCTGTTTGAAGACTCTGCTGGCAGGGTTTCCCAAGGAAATCCACCTAGCCCTTCCCCAGTGGTGGAAGACATAGAATGCACTGATGCACAACCACTGATGTTTCCTGATGATGAGGACATGGGAATACCACCTCATCGGAGTCCGCACGTCTCTGATGATGACGAAACACAGGTGCTAACTGCTGCGTCTTTCTGCAGTGTGCAGTCCGAACAGGAGGTCAGGGAGGAAGACTGTGTGGAAGACGATGCAGGGGACGATGAGGTCCTAGACCCCACATGGAATGAAGGTCGTGCCACTAACTTTCATAGTTCAGAGGAAGAGGGAGTGGTGAGACCGAGCCAACAGCGTAGCAAAAGAGGGAGCAGGGGGCAAAAGCAGACCAGCCGCCGCCAAGAGAGTTCGCCTGCTACTGGCCACCGCCACCAGGGACCGAGCACCCCAAAGGCAGCTTCAAGGAGTTCCCTGGCATGGCACTTCTTTAAACAATGTGCTGACGACAAGACCCGAGTGGTTTGCACGCTGTGCCATCAGATCCTGAAGCGAGGCATTAACGTTCTGAACCTTAGCACAAGCTGCATGACCAGGCATCTACATGCAAAGCATGAACTGCAGTGGAGTCAACACCTTAAAAGCAAGAAACTCACTCTGGCTCCCCCTGCTCCCTCTTCTGCTGCTGCCTCAGCCTCTTCCTCCGCCTTGGGAGGAATATTGGCATCTGCCGCCCACCAAACAGAGGATGTGCCACCGACAACACCACCTGCGTCACCAAGCATCTCCACCATGTCACACGGCAGCGTTCAGCTCTCCATCTCACAAATCATGGAGAGAAAGCGTAAATTCCCACCTAGCCACCCTCGAGCCCTGGGCCTGAATGCCAGCATTTCTAAACTACTGGCCTTTGAAATGCTGTCATTCAGGCTGGTGGACACAGACAGCTTCAAACAGCTGATGTCCATGGCTGTCCCACAGTATGTTGTTCCCAGCCGCCACTACTTCTCCAAGACAGCCGTGCCTTCCCTGCACAACCACCAGCTCATCCAGTCAGCCACACACCTTCACCACCAACTTCAGCACAGCCAGGGGTAAATGTCAGCAGGCCATTCTGAAACTCATATGTTTGGGGGACTGGCCCCACACTGCGCAGGCGTTGTGGCGGGGTATTGAACAACAGACCGACGAGTGGTTTCTGCCGGTGGGCCTCAAGCCCGGCCTGGTGGTGTGCGATAATGGGCGAAATCTCGTCGCAGCTCTGGGACTAGCCGGTTTGACGCACATCCCTTGCCTGGCGCATGTGCTGAATTTGGTGGTGCAGAAGTTCATTCACAACTACCCCGACATGTCAGAGCTGCTGCATAAAGTGAGGGCCGTCTGTGTGCGCTTCCGGCGTTCACATCCTGCCGCTGCTCGCCTACAGTGGAACTTCGGCCTTCCCGCTCACCGCCTCATATGCGACGTGCCCACCAGGTGGAACTCCACCTTGCACATGCTGGAGAGACTGTGCGAGAAGCAGCAGGCCATAGTGGAGTTTCAGCTGCAGCACGCACGCGTCAGTCGCACTGCGGAACAGCACCACTTCACCACCAATGATTGGGCCTCCATGCGAGACCTGTGTGCCCTGTTGCGCTGTTTCAAGTACTCCACCAACATGGCCAGTGGCGATGACACCGTTATCAGCGTTACAATACCACATCTATGTCTCCTTGAGAAAACGCTTAGGGCGATGATGGAAGAGGAGGTGGCCCAGGAGGAGGAGGAGGAGGATGAGGGGTCGTTTTTAGCACTTTCAGGCCAGTCTGTTAGAAGTGGCTCAGAGGGAGGTTTTTTGCAACAGCAGAGGCCAGGAACAAATGTGGCCAGCCAGGGCCCACTACTGGAGGACGAGGAGGATGAGGAGGAGGTGGAGGAGGATGAGGATGAAGCAGGTTCACAGCGGGGTGGCACCCGACATAGCTCAGGCCCATCACTGGTGCGTGGCTGTGGGGATACGGAGGATGATGACGATACGCCTCCCACAGAGAACAGCTTGTCCTTACCTTTGGGGAGCCTGGCTGAGGGCAGGGTTAGCATGGCAGAAATGTGGAAAAGTTTTGTCTCCACGCCACAGCTAACTGCACCACCACCTGATACGGAACGTGTTAGCAGGAGACAGCATTTCACTAACATGGTTGAACAGTACGTCTGCACACCCCTCCACGTACTTACTGATGGTTCGGCCCCATTCAACTTCTGGGTCTCCAAATTGTGCACGTGGCCAGAGTTAGCATTTTATGCCTTGGAGGTGCTGGCCTGCCCGGCGGCCAGCGTTTTGTCTGAACGTGTATTCAGCACGGCAGGGGGCGTCATTACTGACAAACGCAGCCGCCTGTTCACAGCCAACGTGGACAAGCTGACGTTCATAAAAATGAACCAGGCATGGATCCCACAGGACCTGTCCCTCCCTTGTGCAGAATAGACATTTATAACTGCCTCCCCCCTCAACCATGTAGTCTTGTACTCCGGGGCACTTCTTTATTAAATCCTCATTTTTTTAACTTTACCGATCTTGCGGTGCAACCCAAAGTTGAATGAACCTCTCCTCTGTCTGGGTGGTGGGGCCGAAATAACTGAGAGTGGCCTTCTCCGGTGGTGGTTGATATGACGCATGATTCCTTGCTATGGGACCTCTCTCCTCTGTCTCGGTGCTGGGCCGAAATAACTGAGAGTGGCCTTCTCCGGTGGTGGTTGATATGACGTATGATTCCTTGCTGTGGGACCTGTATCCTCGGTCTGGGTGCTGTGCCGAAATAACTGAAAGTGGCCTTCTCCAGTGGTGGGTGATATGACGCATGATTCCTTGCTGTGGGACCTCTCTCCTCGGTCTGGGTGCTGGCCGAAATAACTGAAAGTGGCCTTCTCCAGTGGTGGGTGATATGACGCATGATTCCTTGCTGTGGGACCTGTATCCTCGGTCTGGGTGCTGTGCCGAAATAACTGAAAGTGGCCTTCTCCAGTGGTGGGTGATATGACGCATGATTCCTTGCTGTGGGACCTCTCTCCTCGGTCTGGGTGCTGGCCGAAATAACTGAAAGTGGCCTTCTCCAGTGGTGGGTGATATGACGCATGATTCCTTGCTGTGGGACCTCTCTCCTCGGTCTGGGTGCTGGGCCGAAATAACTGAGAGTGGCCTTCTCCGGTGGTGGGTGATATGACGCATGATTCCTTGCTGTGGGACCTCTCTCCTCGGTCTGGGTGCTGGGGCCGAAATAACTGAAAGTGGCCTTCTCCAGTGGTGGGTGATATGACGCATGATTCCTTGCTGTGGGACCTCTCTCCTCTGTCTGGGTGCTGGGCCGAAATAACTGAGAGTGGCCTTCTCCGATGGTGGATGATATGACGCATGATTCCTTGCTGTGGGACCTCTCTCCTCTGTCTGGGTGCTGGGCCGAAATAACTGAGAGTGGCCTTCTCTGGTGGTGGTTGATATGACGCATGATTCCTTGCTGTGGGACCTGTATCCTCGGTCTGGGTGCTGTGCCGAAATAACGGAAAGTGGCCTTCTCCAGTGGTGGGTGATATGACGCATGATTCCTTGCTGTGGGACCTCTCTCCTCGGTCTGGGTGCTGGCCGAAATAACTGAAAGTGGCCTTCTCCAGTGGTGGGTGATATGACGCATGATTCCTTGCTGTGGGACCTGTATCCTCGGTCTGGGTGCTGGGCCGAAATAACTGAAAGTGGCCTTCTCCAGTGGTGGGTGATATGACGCATGATTCCTTGCTGTGGGACCTCTCTCCTCGGTCTGGGTGCTGGCCGAAATAACTGAAGTGGCCTTCTCCGCTGGTGGGTGATATGACGCATGATTCCTTGCTGTGGGACCTGTATCCTCGGTCTGGGTGCTGGGCCGAAATAACTGAAAGTGGCCTTCTCCAGTGGTGGGTGATATGACGCATGATTCCTTGCTGTGGGACCTCTCTCCTCGGTCTGGGTGCTGGCCGAAATAACTGAGAGTGGCCTTCTCCGGTGGTGGTTGATATGACGCATGATTCCTTGCTGTGGGACCTCTCTCCTCTGTCTGGGTGCTGGGCCGAAATAACTGAGAGTGGCCTTCTCCGGTGGTGGTTGAAATGACGCATGATTCCTTGCTGTGGGACCTCTCTCCTCTGTCTGGGTGCTGGGCTGAAATAACTGAGAGTGGCCTTCTCCGGTGGTGGGTGATATGACGCATGATTCCTTGCTGTGGGACCTCTCTCCTCTGTCTGGGTGCTGGGCCGAAATAACTGAGTGGCCTTCTCCGGTGGTGGTTGATATGACGCATGATTCCTTGCAGTGGGACCTGTCTCCAATTGATATTGGTTAAATTTTTTTTTTTTTTTTTATTCATTTCCCTATCCACATTTGTTTGCAGGGGATTTAGCTACATTTTGCTGCCTTTGGCAGCCCTCTAGCCCGTTCCTGGACTATTTTACAGCCTTTTTAGTGCCTAAAAGTTCGAGTCCCCATTGACTTCAATGGGGTTCGGGTTCGGGATAAAGTTCGGGTTGAGTTCGGATCCCGAACCTGAACATTTTCGGGAAGTTCGGCCGAACTTCTCGAACCCGAACATCCAGGTGTTCGCTCATCTCTACTGACAACCCCTTTAAGTGTCTTATTTTAATAGAATAGACTTCTTTTGTCCAATGTTTTTGACAGAATCAGTGACAGAAGCTCCTGGAAGAGCTTCTAATGCAGATGTGAACACATCCTAAGGCCTCTTTCACAGAAGGTATATGGAACTCAACAGACTTCTGGCAGTGAAAAGCTGACATTTTTTCCTTAGTTGGATTCAGTGATTTCTGCAAATCTGTTAAAGGGGTTATCCCATGATTAATGTAAAACATCACAATCAATCATCAGATAGTATATAGCAATCTCTTTTTAACAAATCTAGAACCAGCTCTATACCTAACATGGATCCAGAGATCTCCCCATTCATTTCTCCAACTGATCTGCAAGATTTAATTTAGGCCGATAGCTTGGGGGATGTGTCCTTTCTGTTGCAGCTGGTGGCAGTTTAAGGATGGAACTGAACATTTTGCATCCACCTTAGGATTCGGACAGAGGAATTAGAAAATCTGCAAACAGCAGGTGGTGCTATAGAGATTTCACTGCGGGGGCTAATACGAAATCTCAGCCACTATCCCATTTAGCTTAGGATATAGAGAAGGCATTTAATAGCATCCCTTGGTCCTATCTACAGTTAGGTCTATATATATTTGGACACTGACACAAATTTTGTTTTCATTACCAGTTTACTAAAACATATTCAAGTTATAGTTATATAATAGACATGGATGACGGGTTTAGGAGTTTCAGTTCCCTTACATGTGCACCCTGTTTTTAAAGAGACCAAAAGTAATTGGACAATTGCCTCAAAGGCTGTTTCATGGGCAGGTGTGGGCAATTCCTTCATTATTTCATTCTCAATTAAGCACATAAAAGGCCTGGAGATGATTTGAAGTGTGGTGCTTGCATTTTGAAGATTTTGCTGAGAAGTAAACATGCTGTCAAAGGAGCTCTCCATGTAGGTGAAACAAGCCATCCTTCATTTGCGAAAACAGAAAAAACCCATCCGAGAATTTGCTACATTATTAGGAGTGGCAAAATCTACAGTTGGGTACATTCTAAGAAAGAAAGCAAGGACTGGTGACCTCAACAATGCAAAAAGACCTTGACGCCCACGGAAGACAACAGTGGTGGATGATCGCAGAATAATTACCATGGTAAAGAGAAACCCGTTCACAACAGCCTACCAAGTAACCAACACTCTCTAGGATATAGGCGTATCAATATCTAAATCTATCATAAATAGAAGACTGCATGAAAGTAAATACAGAGGGTTCACTGCACGGTGCAAGCCACTCATAAGCCTCAAGAATAAGAAGGATAGACTGGACTTTGCTAAAAAAAACATCATAAAAAACCAGCAGACTTCTGGAAGAACATCATTTGGACAGATGAAACCAAGATCAACTGGAAAGAAAAAAGTATGGGTAAGAATTTGGGCATGCATGGCTGCCAGTGGCACTGGGTCGCTAGTGTTTATTGATGATGTCTCACAGGACAGAAGCAGCTGGATGAATTCTGGGGTTTTCAGAAACATACTGTGTGCTCAAATCCAGCCAAACTGATTGGTCGGCATTTCATAATACAGATGGACAATGACCCAAAACATAAAGCCAAAGCAACCCAGGAGTTTACTAAAGCAAAGAAGTGGAATATTCTTGAATGGTCACCTGATCTGAACCCAAAAGAGCATTTCACTTAACCCCTTAAGGACACGGCCATACTTCACCTTAAGGACCAGGCCATTTTTTGCAAATCTGACCAGTGTCACTTTATGTGGTTATAACTATAGATGAGCGAACTTCAAAAATTAGTTTGGCGTTCTGGTTGGGGTAATCGCCGCATCCCGTTATGGATTCCACTACCGCGGACTATCCCAGTGTAACGTGGTATCTCCCTACTTCGTGCGATTTCCCTACCTGTCGTGCTGGAAGTGACGTTGTAGGCGTTCCTGGCGTTTGGACGATCTGCGCATGCGCAAAAGGGCAAAGGATGGAAAATCTCACGTCGCAATTCTGGCTGCACACGGGACATTGCGCATCCGCAGGAGAGCCACGGTAGGGACATATTACGGCCCAGTGCGCAAGCGCGGCTAAGTCCGGAAAATCCATCAGATCTCATACATATATTGAGGTTTGCGCAGTATATTGAGGTCGGTGCTACTGCACCCCCATATATGGGGGGCTATCTACGCAGTACATTGGGGGGGTCTGCACAGTTGCACAGTATATGGGGGGCTGTCTGCGCAGACCTCAATATACTCCGCAGACAGCCCCACATATACTGCGCAGACCTCAATAGGTGTTCCACAAGGGTTAATGGCAAATGGAGATAACATTTCAGAATTGTTGGTACTATTTTAGGGTAAATATGATTTTTGGTTGCTCTATATTACACTTTTTTGGAGGAAAGGTAACAAAAAATAGTAATTCTGAAATTTCATCTCCATTTGCCAATAACTCATTTGGAACACCTAAAGGGTTAACTTTAGGGTGTGTACTTTCTTAGATGGAGTCACTTTTTTGGAGTTTGTACTCTAGGGGTGCTATCTGACCATCAAAATCTGCCTTCCAAAAACCATATGGCGTTCCCTTCCTTCTGCGCCCTGCCGTTTGGCCATACAGCAGTTTACGACCACATATGGGGTGTTTCTGCAAACTACAGAATAAGGGCAATAAATATTGAGTTTTATGATCCAAGAAGAAATATTTTGGTGGCTCACCTAAATATATATTAGGGCCTAACGGTGCTCACCCCTTTGGTTCTCCCAAATGAACCATTAAACAAGAAGCAATAGTGGAATATCAAGTCGGTAGGGGGCACTCTGACAGTACACAGATCAAACAAATCAAATATTGTAGTTAAACAACATATATTCTGTACAATATAGTTGAAATCAGCCTATGTTATGGACTATAGTAGAAATCAGTCCAGACGTCCCCATTGTGGATTGTGGTTTCCCCTAGTAACAGGCAAACATCATATTAAAAAAACTGTATTTGTGAGCTGGTAACAAGTATAATATATCAGTTAATGTGGAGGATTCAGTATATAAATGGTTAAAATCAGCCTTGAATATGAAGAAGTCACATATATCAAATACAGCAACGTGCGACCGTAGGTCAAGTCCACACGTTCCTATTATGTCTTACGGCTTCTCCCTGTGTCAGGCCAACTCTATCTCACTATATAGCGTTATATACAAAAAACAATTCAACAGCCTATATTATTCAAAAAATCCAGAGAAATGAAATAGAAAATTGTGCGATGTCAATTCATATGGCTTAGTTCATGCCGCAATATCAATTTATATAACTTGGTTCATGCCGCAAAAAACTACTCAAATTAGATAATGTTCCACATGTATCAGAGTAATGCCAAGTCCCAGTTTATAATATCCAGTTAGTTAATCCATAGATCGGGCATGTGTACCCATTCACAATATTAAGTGATCATAAGTATCGGAGGTCTCTGCTCGTCTCTGTAATCTGTATCCCGGACGGCAGGCAGCTCACACTCGCTGAGACACGCGCGGCGTCCCACGTGGTCTCTCAGCGGTGTATGTAGCTTGGCGTCCCAGCTACTGAAGTGTTTTATTCTCAGTTCTTTTAATTTTTCTGTTCTTTGGTGTTGTTAGTGATGCCACCGTATTGAGCCCAGATTCTTTGTGCTGCTGCAGTCTTAACGCATTTCGGGGATCAATACTTCCCCTTCCTCAGTAGTACAGCAGGGCTGGTTTTGGTTTTTTATATAGGTTTCATCCAATTTGGGTAATTTTTTTATTTAACATTCTCGGGTTGTATAGAAAATTTGGATATTTAATCCAGTATGCGGTATTCATTGAATTGACTTCTGAAAGTTGGACTCATCCATTTAAAAAAACATCATATAGTTATATAAAAATACTTTTTATTATAGAAAAATATAAAAAAATATATATACATATATTTTTTTTAAATAGTGTTGCATTGCTCCTGGTTGTTCTAGATGTCATTCATACCATGATATAATGGTGCTTAATGGTGATTAACAGTATGTTAATAGGGATATTGGCGCACCCGGGAGGGAGATCTGAATGATAACCAAGTCACAGTCGATACTCCGTCCTAACAGATGTGTCAACATCCCACCCAGTGGCGTTGCTAGGGCTGGTGTCACCCGGTGCGGTAGAAAATTGTGTCACCCCCCCCCCCACGGCGGCAATCTGTCTTCTTAGCCCCCCCCCCCACGTCAGCTGTCTGTTTACTATCTAAACCCCCATCCATGTTATCGCTTGCGTTCAAATTCTAGCACCCCAACAGGCCCCCAACCCCCCGCGATCTGTCTTCTGTCTGCTTAGCACCCCCACCCCCCCACACACATATTTGCATAGATATTATATTCTGTGATATCCAGAATACAACACCACATACCTTACATCCAGTAACTTCTCTGATGCAGACCTTCTTTTCTCATCTTCTCCTTTCAGACCAGACCGCCATGATGATTTTTCACCCATCTCTCGTTTCTGTAGTTTGACAAAAGACATCTTAGGTTCCTACTTTTCCATCATCCTCCTACCTTCTTAACAACTCACCTGCCACCTTCAATAATATAAATAATAATGTGCACTAATTCAAAAGTGCTTCAGTTCTGTGTGCCAGTGCAAAATAACTCCCTCAGTGCCGCCAGTTGAGCGAATGTCCCCATAATGTGTGCAAGTATAAAATACCCCTATATAATGACCCTAGTAAATGCCCACATAGTGCTCCTCTCCTCTTCCCCATAGTGTCCCCCAGAATGTGTCAGTATTAAAAGCCCCTTCTTAGTGCCCTCATAATGTGCCTATATAATATACCCCCATAGTATTCTTCTCCCCTCCAACACCATAGTGTCCCCATAATGTGCCAGTAATGCCCCCAGTAGATGCCTCCATGTGCCAGCAATGCCCCCATAGTGTCCCCCATGTGTTAGCAATGGCCCAATAGTGTCTCCCATGTGCCAGCTCGCCCCCATAGTGTCCCCCATGTGCCAGTCATGCCCCCATAGTGTCTTCCATGTGCCAGCAATGCCGCCATAGTGTCCCCCATGTGCCAGCAATGCCGCCATAGTGTCCCCCATGTGTCAGCAATGCCGCCATAGTGTCCCCCATGTGCCAGCAATGCCGCCATAGTGTCCCCCATGTGCCAGCAATGCCCCTATATTGTCCCCCATGTGCCAGCAATGCCCCCATAGTGTTCCCCATGTGCCAGCAATGCCCCCATAGTGTTCCCCATGTGCCAGCAATGCCTCCATAGTGTCCCCCATGTGCCAGAAATGCCCCCATAGTGTCCCCCATGTGCCAGCAATGCCCCCATAGTGTAACCCACGTGCCAGCAATTCCCCCATAGTGTCTCCAATGTGCCAGCAATTCCCCCATAGTGTCTCCCATGTGCCGGCAATGCCCCTATATTGTCCCCCATATTCCAGCAATGCCCCCATAGTGTTCCCCATGTGACAGCCCTTGCCCCAAAGTGTCCCCTTTATGCCAGCAATGACCCCACAGCGCAGCCCAGCGCCTCACAGAAAAACAAAACAAAAAACAAAACACATACTTACCTCCATGGCAGCGATGCGATGCAGGCCTCTTCTGGCCTGTGTCCCGAGCAGTATAGCTCAGGCGGAGCGATGACGTAATTGCGCCGCCTGCACTGGCCTCTGATAGGCTGCTGGCCTTGTGCCGGCAACCTATCAGAGGAACAGGGAAGGGAGACGCCTCTCCCTCCCCTGCTGCAGTGTTCATCTGTATCGAGATACAGATGAATGTAGGGAGATGAGTGCTTCCAAAATGCAAGTGCTCATCTCCTGGTGGTGTCACCCAGGGGCGCAGCTAGAAATGACTGCGCCCTACAGCAAAAAATGTTATGACCCCCCCCCCCCCCCACAGCTAAATACATTTTTGCCCCCCCCCCCTCCCATATTTCCCACCCCCACCCCCCCATACCTATCGGACCTCCCACCCCTTCCAGAGCTTCCACCCAAACACCCCTCCAGGACCTCCCATCCCAACATCCCCACACCCCTCCCTAGATCCCCCCTAAGTGTCATCCACATCCCCCCATCAGTGTCATCCACACATCCCCCCATCAGTGTCATCCACACATCCCCCTAAGTGTCCTCCACACATCCCCCTAAGTGTCCTCCACACATCCCCCCATCAGTGTCCTCCACACATCCCCCATCAGTGTCCTCCACACATCCCCATCAGTGTCCTCCACACATCCCCCATCAGTGTCCTCACACATCCCCCATCAGTGTCCTCCACACATCCCCCATCAGTGTCCTCCACACATCCCCATCAGTGTCCTCCACACATCCCCCATCAATGTCCTTTACACATACCCCCCCATCAGTGTCCCCCACAGATCCCCCCATCAGTGTCCCCCACAGATCCCCCCATCAGTGTCCTCCACACATACCCCCATCAGTGTCCGCCATACATCCCCCCATCAGTGTCCTCCACACATACCCCATCAGTATCCTCCACACATCCCCCCATCAGTGTCCTCCACACACACACCCCCATCAGGGTCCTCCACACACACCCCCATCAGGATCCTCCACACACACCCCCATCAGGATCCTCCACATCATCCCCATCAGTGTCCTCCACACACCCTCATCAGTGTCCTCCACACATCCCCCATCAGTGTCCCCACACATCCCCCCATCAGTGTCCTCCACACATACCCCCATCAGTGCCCTGCACACATCCCCCATCAGTGTCCTGCACACATCCCCCCCCCATCAGGGTCCTCCACACATCCCCCCATCAGTGTCCTCCACACACACCCTCATCAGTGTCCTCCACACATCCCCCCATCAGTGTCCTGCACACATACCCCCATCAGTGTCCCCCACACATCCCCCATCAGTATCCTCCACATATCCCCCATCAGTGTCCTCCACACACACCCTCATCAGTGTCCTCCACACATCCCCCATCAGTGTCCCCACACATCCCCCCATCAGTGTCCTCCACACATACCCCCATCAGTGCCCTGCACACATCCCCCATCAGTGTCCTCCACACATCCCCATCAGTGTCCTCCACACATCCCCCATCAGTGTCCTCCACATCCCCATCAGTGTCTCCACATCCCCATCAGTGTCCTCCACACATCCCCCATCAGTGTCCTCCACATATCCCTCATCAGTGTCCTCCACACACACCCTCATCAGTGTCCTCCACACACACCCTCATCAGTGTCCTCCACACACCCTCATCAGTGTCCTCCACACACACCTCATCAGTGTCCTCCACACACCCCTCATCAGTGTCCTCCACACACACCCTCATCAGTGTCCTCCACACACACCCTCATCAGTGTCCTCCACACACACCCTCATCAGTGTCCTCCACACACACCCTCATCAGTGTCCTCCACACACACCCTCATCAGTGTCCTCCACACACACCCTCATCAGTGTCCTCCACACATCCCCCATCAGTGTCCTCCACACATCCCCCATCAGTGTCCTCCACATCACCCCCATCAGGGTCCTCACACATCCCTCATCAGTGTCCTGCACATCCCCCATCAGGGTCCTCCACACATCCCCCATCAGTGTCCTCCACACACCCTCATCAGTGTCCTCCACACATCCCCCATCAGTGTCCTGCACACATACCCCCATCAGTGTCCCCACACATCCCCCATCAGTATCCTCCACATATCCCCCATCAGTGTCCTCCACACACACCCTCATCAGTGTCCTCCACACACACCCTCATCAGTGTCCTCCACACACCCCCCATCAGGGTCCTCCACACATCCCCCATCAGTGTCCTCCACACACACCCTCATCAGTGTCCTCCACACATCCCCCATCAGTGTCCCCACTCATACCCTCATCAGTGTCCTCCACATCCCCCAATCAGTGTCCTCCACACATCCCCCCATCAGTGTCCTGCACACATACCCCCATCAGTGTCCCGCACACATACCCTCATCAGTGTCCTCCAAACATACCCCCATCAGTGTCCTCCACACATCCCCCCCCATCAGTGGCATCCACACATTCCCCCATCAGAGCTTCATATTAACCTGCTATACTAATATTATGGCTAAAAACCTCAGTAATAGTTTTATATATATATATATATATATATATATATATATATATATATATATGTACAGAATAAAAATTGAGGCAGCACCACCTAGTAAAGTGAATGGCGGGTGCAACGCTCACCTGTGGAGTAAACCCACTCCAACAATTGTAGACAGATAAAGTCGAGCAGCACTCCAAAGAGTGCTGCTCGACTTTTATCTGTCTATATATATATATATATATATATATATATATATATATATATAAATGTATCAGAAGTATAAATATATATTATCATACTTCTGATATACATGAATGCATAATTTAGCCTCTATTTCTAAAAGGTTTCCACCAGGACTAGAACTTACAACCTTTCTCATCAGAGGCAAGAACCCTAAGCACTGAGTTATGAAGCTCAATGCTAAATTGTGTTGGAAAAACCTCATAGTAGTGTATCATGTATTAGGTATTCCTATATAGCAGAAGTATAATTAAATAAAAAATTAATGTGTAATTACTATGTATATATATCTATGTATATATATATATATATATATATATATATATATAGTAATTACACATTTATTTTGTGTCATACATTTTTTTTACAATTACTGGAAAAAAAATATGTAAATTATACTTCTGCTGTATAGGAACACCTAATACTTGATACACTACTATGAGGTTTTTCCAACACAATTTAGCATTGAGCTTCATAGCTCAGTGGTTAGTGTTCTTGCCTCTGATATGAAAGGTTGAGAGTTCGAATCCTGGTGGCAACCTTTCAGAAATAGAAGCTCATATAGATTAAAATACATTGGGTGTCCCCAAGCATACTGACAATGCTTGGGGATACCCCCTTCATGTTGATAGCACTGACTCCATATATGGACACAACCATATATAGAGTCAGAGCTCAGACCGGGATGGGTGGCAACATCAATGGTGTCACCCAGTGCGGCCCGCACCGCCCTCCCAACGCCACTGATCTCACCAAATCAGTTCATAGGAAACCAAAAAGTTCTATTTCTGCATTCATCCCCTTCGGAATTAGTGTGTTGAATTGGAATATTCTCTGTGATTCTATTCTTGACATATGTGAAATATGGGGGAGGGGGGGAAACAGAAAGAGACACAACAAGAGGGAAGAGCACGCACTGAAACACACGGTGAAACACAAAGAGAAACAGAGAACAAAAGATACAACAGAATATAATGTACCAACTAACAACAGATATGAGTCACTTGCATCACCACTTTTTTTAGATTTCACCCCACCTCACCACAGAACCAGGTACCGCCAACAGAGGTCACCAACTCCTCCCCACAGATCAAAGAGAGAACATACACAAGTACACAATTACAATCTGAGACAATGAGACACATATCAGAAAGAGAAACACAGGAGGGACCCCTTCTACAGACAAGATCAGGAATACAACCAGAAATACAACCAGAACTACAACAGGGACAACAGATAAAATATGAGGAAACCGGACAGGTCACAACAACACGAAGAAGAAAGATCAGAAGGGGTAGACACTCAAACAAAAAGAAGAAGGAATCCTCAATATTAAATCCCAAAAATTCCAATATAATGAATTTGAGTAAAATAGAATTATCAGAAGCACAAACAACACTTCTAAACAAAGGCCTTAAATATGCACCTTCAACCAATATAGACAGGTTTTCAACCTACATAGGTATTGAAAAATTTGTCAGAAAATGATGTTTAATTTTTTTTTTTTTTTTTTAATCCAATAACTAGAGAGACTATAGAACCAAATAGGTAAAATCGAAAAGATACCTGAGACAAGAGATGGGCCCTCACATTACAACTTTCTTAAAAAATGTAGAACATGATCTAAGGAAAATTAAGATAGGCCAGAATAAAAGCAATCTAACGAATAAAGAAAAGAGAGCAATCAAGGAAGTACAAAACAAAGATGATATTATTATCTGCCCCGCGGATAAGGGAGGGGCCATAGTGATATTAAACTCACAAGACTATCTAGAGGAGTGCCAGAGACAATTACAAGAAGAAACCACATATAAGAAATTAACCAAAGATCCCACACAAGAGTATTATAAAAAACTAGAAGAATATTGTAAAAAAGGTCGAAATGAAAATCTATTATTAGAATATGAATCAAAATTTATTTTAGGGACACAAAAAAGGATTCCAGTATTTTCTATTGTAATCCAAAAATCCACAAAAACCTAGAGAAGCCTCCAGGGAGACCTATAGTGTCAGGCATAGGTTTGATTTCAGCTAACCTATCAAAATATATAGATGAACTTTTGCAACCAGCAGTTAAGAAATCACCGTCTTACATCAAAGACACTACAGCAATAGTAAAAATCTTGGAGACATTGGATTACAAAGAAAACTGGATCCTGGGTACTCTTGATGTGAGTTCCCTATGGACAATCATAGACCATTCTAGGGGATTACAGTCATTAAAACAACAATTAATACATTTCGGCAAACTGAGAATAGAACAAATAGACTTTATCACAGAAGGTGTAAAATATATATATAGTCGCATCATTATTTTGTATTTCACAATGAATTTTATTTACAATATCGGGGAACTGCCATGGGCACCAAATTCGCCCCCAGCTATGCCAATTTAGTTATGACTCAAAGGGAGTTGGAATACATCTCTCCCAAGCTGGGGACGAGTCTGGTGCTATGGCATAGATATAACGACGATATTATTTTTATATGGCAAGACTCCCAAAATAACTTAGAAGATTTTTTAAAGGAAATCAATCTTAATGATTGGAATTTGCAGTTCACCGCAAACATTAGCAAAAATAACGTCCAATTTTTAGATCTAGACATCAAAATTGAGGATGCCAAAATCATTTGTAATACGTATCAAAAACCAATAATGAAAAATGGATATATTTTATATTCAAGCTTCCACCTTCCTAGGTGGCTGTCTAATATCCCCACAAGTCAGTTCAGGAGACTAAAACGTAACTGCACATTAAATAAAAGATTCGAAACAGAAGCATCAGACCTCCGAAAACAACTCAGAGAAAAAATATCCCAAAAAACAATAGATAAGGCATTGAATAAAGTAAGAACGATAAAAAGAGAAACATTCTTTGAAGATACTACAAAAGACACTGATGATTCACAAACGATAAAGATAATTCTTCCATTCCATGCACAATATAAGAAAGTAGAAAGAATAATTAACAATCACTGGCATCATTTACTTAAAGGGAGTCTTTCACCCCGAAAACCCATTTTTCAACACTCACATCTTTCTCTGCAAAATTGCCCCCAGATTAAAAAGCTTCTTACCCTATTGCTGTACCTCTTACCGATCTTCAGAAAATCACTTTAATTGCAGATGTGAATGACAGTTGAAGGTGCCCAGTGGCGGCGTCATAACGACCGGTGCCCAGGCCGCACGCTCATCTTCATAACTTCAACTGTGATTGACATCTGCAATTAAAGTGATTTTCTGAGGTCGGTAGGAGGTACAACAATAGAGTAAGAAGCTTTTTAATGTGGGGGCAATTTTGCAGAGAAAGATGTGAGTGTTGAAAAATGGGTTTTCGGGGTGAAAGACTCCCTTTAATGATAAGATGATAGGAGAACAACTTACTGTGAATCCAACAATCACCTATACAAAAGCTACATGTCTTAGATTAAAAGTAGCTCCAACAACGAGACATATTAGAAAAAATAAACATGAGAGTTGGCTATCCTTAAAAGGATTTTTTAGATGTGGTCACTGTCAGAATTGTAAGGTAACATCGTTTCCGAAAAAAATTACAAGGATTTCATCAAGGGAAAACAGTTGCTGCATAGACATTAAGGAACATCTAAGCTGTAATTCTACACGTGATATATTTAATACAATGTCCATGCAGAAAACAATATATAGGCAGAACGAAAAGAACATTGAAAAAAAGGATAACAGAACACAAACAATATCAGAAAAGGGTATGAATTACAATCTCTTTCGAAACATTATAAAGAACACCATCATTACGACCCCAGTAATATGATCTATACAGCTATAGAAAAAATAAACAGACCCTGGAGAGGTGGTGACCATATTTCACATATGTCAAGAATAGAATCACAGAGAATATTCCAATTCAACACACTAATTCTGAAGGGGCTGAATGCAGAAATAGAACTTTTTGGTTTCCTATGAACTGATTTGGTGGGATGTTGACACATCTGTTAGGATGGAGTATCGAATGTGACTTGGTTATCATTCAGATCTCCCTCCCAGGTGCGCCAATATCCCTATTAACATACTGTTATAAATGAAGCACCATTATATCATGGTATGAATGACATATATAACAACCAGGAGCAATGCAACACTATATTTAAAAAAAAAAAATTATATTTTTTTATATATATTTTTCTACAATAAAAAGTATTTTTAACAAAAAAATGTTTTATATATCTATATGATGTTTTTTGAAATAGAGGAGTCAAACTTTCAGAAGTCAATTCAATGAATACCGCATACTTGATTAAATATCCAGATTTTCTATACAACTCGAGAATGTTAAATAAAAAAATGACCCAAATCGGATGAAACCTATAAAAAAAAAAACAAAAAAAAAAAACAGCGCTGCTGTACTACTGAGGAAGGGGGAAGTATTGATCCCCGAAGCGTGTTTAGACTACAGCAGCACAAAGGATCTGGGACTTGGCATTACTCTGATACATGTGGAACAATATCTAATTTGAGTAGTTTTTTGCGGCATGAACCAAGTTATATAAATTGATATTGCAGCATGAACTAAGCCATATAAATTGACATCGCACAATTTTCTATTTTATTTCTCTGGATTTTTTGAATAATATAGGCTGTTGAATTGTTTTTTGTATATAACGCTATATAGGGAAATAGAGTTGGCCTGAAACAGGGAGAAGCCGCAAGACTTAATAGGAACGTGTGGACTTTACCTACGGTCGCACGTTGCTGTATTTGATATATGTGACTTCTTTATATTCAAGGCTGATTTTAACCATTTATATACTGAATCCTCCACATTAACTGATATATTATACTTGTTACCAGCTCACAAATACAGTTTTTTTAATATGATGTTTGCCTGTTACTAGGGGAAACCACAATCCACAATGGGGACGTCTGGACTTGCTATACGGTTGCACGTTGCTTTATTGGTGTAAATGGCTTCTCCTTTCCATAACGTAGGCTGATTTCTACTATAGTCCATAACAGAGGCTGATTTCAACTATATTGTACAGAATATATGTTATTTAACGACAATATTGGATTTGTTTGATCTGTGTACTGTCAGAGCACTGAGTGCCCCCCACCGACTTGATATTCAAATATTGAGTTTTGTTTGGCTGTTAACCCTTGCTTTGTTACTGGAAAAATAGATAAAAATGGAAAATTTGCAAAAAATTAGCTGTTTTGGGACAGTTTTTTTTGTTATTTACATCGTTGATCTGACATGTTAGATTGTGTGCTATTTCTATAGAGCAGGTTGTTACGGATGCGACAATACCAAATATGACTACTTTTTGGGGGGTTGTGTTTAAGTTTTACATTATAAAGCATTTTTGAAAAAAAATGATATTTTTAGTGTCTCCTAATTCTGAAAGCCATATTTTTTTATTTTTTGGGCGACTGTCTTATGTAGGAGCTAATTTTTTGCGGGATAAGATGTTGGTTTGGTGGGCACTATTTTAGGGTGCATGTGTCATTTTGGTCACTTGCTATTGCACTTTTTGTGATGTAAGGTGACAAAAATGGCTTTTGACACAGTATTTATATATTTTGTTTTGCTGTGTTACCCTGAGGGGTTAGGTCATGTGTCATTTTTATAGAGAAGGTTTTTACAGACGCGGGGATACATAAAATGTATACTTTTTATTTGTTTAAGTTTTACACAATAATATTTTTTGAAACAAAAATGTCTCCATAGTCTGATTGTCATATATATATATATATATTTTGGGGCGATTGTCCTATGTAGAGTATCATTTTTTGCGGGAGGAGATGACGGTTTGATTGGCACTATTTTTGGAGGCATATAACTTTTTGATCGCTTGCTATTACACTTTTTGTGATGTGAGGTGACAAAAATGTTTTGTTTTTTTACACAGTTTTAATTTTATTTTTTTAACGGCATTTACCTGAGGGGTTAGGTCATGCGATATTTTTATAGAGCAGGTTTTTACGGACGTGGCGATGCCTAATATGTATACTTTTTATTTTTATTTTACTTTAACACAATGACAGCATTTAAAAAAAAAAAACATGTTTTAGTGTCTCCATAGTCTGAGAGCCATTTTTTTTAATTTTTGGGGCGAATGTGCTATGTAGGAGATCATTTTTTGCGGGATGAGATCGCCATTTGATTGGTACTATTTTCGGAGGCATACACCTTTTTGATCGCTTGGTATTACACTGTTTGTGATGCAAGGTGACAAAAAAGGGCTTTTTTTTATGGTGTTCACCTGAGGGGTTAGGTCATGTGATATTTTTATAGAGCAGATTTTTACGGACGCGGCGATATCTAATATGTGTAGTGTATTTTTTTTTTTATTCAGTGATGTGTTTTTTTATTTTTACCTTTTTACATTTTTTTTACCCAGACCCACTTGGTTTTTGAAGATCCAGTGGGTCTGATGTCTGTATAATACAGTAGAGTACACTATATAGTGTACTGTCCTGTATTTTCACTTTTACAGTTAGTGCGATCAGATTTCTGCCTTTAGCAGAAGTCTGATCAGACTTTCCATTACCTGTGAAGGCGCCCTGTTGCCATGGTAACCATCACCCGCTGCCAGAACAGAGCAGCGGGTGATGGGGAGGGAAGGGACCGCGGCATGGAAGGGGTTAAACGGCTGACATGTCAGCACAGATGTCAGCCGTTCATACTAGAGTGTCAGCAATGAGCTGACACTCTAGAATACCCACTGGTCACCAATGAATATTAGAGCGGAGGCTGGGGACTGCTGGACCGCCCGCCTCCTGCACTGCTCGCACCGCCTATAGCGCCGCCCACACCCTTCCCCTGCACAGCCCGCCGTCCATCTCAAAGAGGGCTGCGGGGAGATGGGGCTAGGGGGGCTGTGGGTAGGGGAAGAAAAACTAAAAAAAACGCAATTTTTAAGTTTCTGATCATAAACTGCAGAAAGCGCTGCAAACCGCAGGTCTGAATTGACCTGCAGTTTGCAGCGATCGCCGATACGGGGGGATCACAGGACCCCCCTCGGCATTGTCCCAAGGTACCTGCTGAATGACTTTAGCAGGTACCTCTTCCGATCACCGCACAGCGTTGATCGGAAATACACAGGACGTACCTGCCCTGTGTCCTTAAGTACCAGGACATCAGGGCGTACCTGTACGCCCTTGCGTCTTTAAGAGGTTAAAGACTAAAATTCAAACAAAGACCCACAAACAAACAGCAACTGAAAACCGCTGCAGTAAAGGCCTGGCAGAGCATTAAAAAGGAGGAAACACAGCGTCTGGTAATGTCCATGAGCTCAAGACTTCAGTCAGTCATTGCCAACAAAGGGTTTTCAACCAAGTATTAGAAATGAACATTTTATTTACAATTACCATATTTTTTGCCCTATAAGACGCACCGGCCCATAAGATGCACCTAGGGTTTAGAGGAGAACAAGAATTTTTTTTTTTTTTTTTTATTAGACATCTGGTCAGATCACCAATCAGAACCCCAATGTTAATCAGAGCTCAGCTGACAGTCCCAATAAGAGCCCCAATGTTAATAAGACCCCAATAAGACCTCAGATAAGAGCCCCATAACTCTTGTCAGCCCCCATATGCCTCTCGTCAGCCCCCAGTAGCCTCATATCAGCCCCCAGTAGCCTCATATCAGCCCCCATTGCCTCTCACCAGCCCCCAACAGCCTTAAATCAGCCCCATTGCCTCTCACCAGCCCCGAGCAGCCTTAAATCATCCCCCATTGCCTCTCACCAGCCCCCAGCAGGGTTATTTCAGCCCCCATTGCCTCTCACCAGCCCCAAGCCATGTTATATAAGCCCCCATCAACCACATATTGAATAAAATAAAAACAACAACTTACCTTTCCTGCTACGGACGCCCCCTCTTCTCTCCTGCAGTGCGATCCTCTTTCTATCCTCAGGATAGGTCATTAATATCAGGTCAGCGGGGGTCCGACACCCGGCAGACGCACTGATCAGCTGTATGGGGAGACTGCAAGTGCAGTGCGAATATGCCGTCTCCTGTCTCTCTTTCTGTCAGCTGCTGTAGTTCCAGCAAAGCAGGAAGAGAGAAGGGAGAAGGCACTGCACGTGCCATCTCATCATACAGCTGATTGGCGGGGGTGTCGGACTCCCACCAATCTGTTACTGATGAACTATCCTGAGAATAGGTCATCAACATGGACATCCCAATACCTATTAACACTTACTGTGGAACGAGACAGAGTGGTCTTTATCCTGCCTTGTTTCCTTTAGCTATCAAACCACTGGCTATTAGAATATGTACTAACCCAAATACTGCCAGGGTCGCTATAGGGTCCTACGAATACAAAGTCAATTTTTTTGCTGATGACATGCTGTTTACCATTACTGACAGTTTTTAGACATATGGGGTTTAAATATAAATACTTCAAAAGCTGAAGTTCTGCACTGTAATACTCTATATCCCCGACATGAGGGTTAATTGCCCCTAATTTTGGATTTAAAACTCGAAATGATTACCTTCCAAATCTGGGAGTAAATATACTCAAATCTCCATTTTGAAGTGGAATTATGCACACCTTATTCCTCAACTACATCAGGAATGGCTTTCATGGAACTTTCCTTACCTTATCCTGGCTTGGCAGAATCCATACTGTGAAGATGGTTACACTACTCCATATTTATATTACTTTAGAACCCTTCCTGTTTCAGGATCTGCACTTAAGCCCTACAAAATGAGAATTTACAGTTTATATTGGCATATAAATGCCCCTGAATATCACAATCAATAATGCATCTCCACAAAAGAGTGGTAGGCTTTTCCATACCTTATCTCTATAATTATTATTTAGCCCTTAGGGGGTATTGACCCTTCTGTGAAAGTTCCTTACTTAATGCTTCAGCTATGGCAGATGGTTCGTTTGATGGTACAAACTACCAAGTACAATATCACCAATGCTCGCTATACTCCGGCACCACATTTCCCCACTTAGGTTATCGTCAACTGCATTTCTTTGGTGGAAGCATGCAAAGCATGGTAAGCTACTAGAGGTTGGAGATTTCCTGCTCAACTCTAAACTGAAGTCCAGAGACTTTTGTTTCTTTCTCCCCCCTACTGAAGTGTTCTGAGTCAATCTGGTCCTCCATTTCCTAAACTCCATTGTTCAGAGAGATACGATTGTAGAATATACATCTTTTGAGCGGTTTTGTTAATATAGAGCAGGGGTGCACAACCTTTTCTGGTTGGGGGCCACATTGTCAGCCTGAACCAATTCTAAGGGCCGAAAATAAAACTTAAAGGGGTATTACCAACTAAAATACTGTATTTTGGGAATATTGAACATACAGTATATACTATAAATATCTAATTAACGTTCTAGGACTCCCATCTAATAGGAGAATACATGAAAGATACATGTAAGAAGCCATAAGACATAGACCTACATGTCTTTTACAAGATGTTTGGGGGCCGCACAGAATGGTATCGAGGGCCGCATGTGGCCCCCGGGCCGCAGGTTGTGCACCCGATATAGAGCCTTAGATAAAGGATATCTTTCCTTCATCTATTCCATGGTCAGTTCTGATCTCTCTTACTAAACTAGCTTTTATGTGTAGCTGGAAATTAGATTTAGGGGAAACTCATGACATGACTGCATTATGAGGAGCACCAAGGGAAGTTGGTAGGTGATGACTGAGATATTGATGAAAGTACTTCACAGGGTATATATGGTACCTTCTATATTACATATTATCTATCCACCGCTCTCTTCTTTATGTTTTAGGGGTTGTCAAGAGACTAGTAATACCCTTCACACATGGTGCACCTGCCCTACACTTTTACAATTTTGGGACAACAATCGGAAGGGACTCTGAGATCTTTCATAAAGATATTTCTGTCAGCATGTGCACCTATTAGGTCTTAAAGGGGTTTTGCAGTTTGTTTAAAATGATGATCTATCCTCTGGATAGATCATCAGCATCTGATCGGCAGGAGTCCGACACCCAGGACCCCCAGCGATCAGTTGTTTTGGGCGCAGCTAAGCTCCATTCAAGTGAACAGATTTTAGCCCTGCCCAGGCCAGTTGATACCAGTCGTGACGTCACCGGGCCAGCGGTAAACAGAGAGAAGGCCGCGGTTCTCCAGGAGCACCGCTGCCTTCTCAAACAGATAATCGTCGGGGGTCCCGGGTGTCAGACTCCCGCCGATCAGATGCTGATGATCTATCCAGAGGATAGAATAGATCATCAGTTTAAAGGAACACTGACAGGCCGGAACAGCATATAAAGCGTTTTACATCATACTATCAGTCTTAATGTGCTTAACCCAATCATACTAATATCCCTTACATGTTAGCTGTGCGCATGCGCCGGATATGGTCCCCGGCACCCTCCAGTACCTGAGTGCGCCTATGCCACATAGAGTAGTCGGCCGCACTCAGGTACTGGAACCGGAGGGTGCCGGGTACCGTATCCGGCGCTGGCACACAGCTAACATGTGAGGCCGATGCCAGTAAGACAGTACTGGGCATGCGCAGTATTTCGGCCGCGTCGGGAGCATGAAAAGCCGCCCAGTGCAGTAAATATTAATGAGCTGGGCGGCACTAGGAGACGGCAGCTTGGGCAAGAGACCTTGCCGTGGTGTCCGAGCATAAGACATGTCCTTCTAGTAGGATGTGTCGAACTAACCTCTCAATTTTATCAGTGTGAGGGTTTAGTATTGCCGCAGAGTGCACCTGCCTTTGCTATGGTTATGTTTTTGATTGTTCTCCACATCCACATTATCGTTATCGTATGTAGGATGATTATTGTGGTACTTGTAGTCCGTTGCTGGCATCTTCCATTGTATGCATTTTTTGCTGTTGATTGCCCCTAGCAACGGACTACAAGTGCAGGATGTGCTGCCCTATATACATGCACAACTGCATATGGGTTGAGCATATCCTGCTTGTTATACACCACACCACGTTTTCTAATGGTTTGTATAATATGTTTGGAGGTGTATAAACTCCAATTTAAATGTGCCTGCTTTTCATCTACAGGCTACATTCAGGTGCAGCTGGTAGGCTCTGGGCCATATCAGCTGGTCTCGGGTGGGGCTCACAGACACCTCCCACCTCCCATTGCAAGCATGGTTACATGCTGGAGGTCACTGGTGAGCTGTCTGTGAGTCAGGTCTTACGCTCCCGTAATGCCCAACGGCCCCTGGTATCGCCCATTTGGCACAGGTAGGTTGAGTGGTAGGGCCTCGGGCTACTTGAGAGACCTTGCCGTGGTGTCCGAGCTTAAGACATGTCCTCCTAGTAGGATGTGTCGAACTAACCTCTCAATCTTATCAGTGTGAGGGTTTAGTATTGCCGCAGAGTGCACCTGCCTTTGCTATGGTTATGTTTTTGATTGTTCTCCACATTCACATTATCGTTATCGTATGTAGGATGGTTATTGTGGTACTTGTAGTCCGTTGCTGGCATCTTCCATTGTATGCATTTTTTGCTGTTGATTGCCCCTAGCAACGGACTACAAGTGCAGGATATCACCAATAAATACTTTTGAAACACAATACTGACCAGCAGAAAAAGGTTGTCCTGTCAATATGAGCACACAGTAACCTCCATAAAAACAAATAAAAAAAATGCAAAAAACAATGGTGGAACTGATTATTTCAATTTCACATGTTAAATTAAACCCTTGACTACCAGAGGATTTTTCATTTTTGCGTTTTTATTTTCCCTCCCTGCTTTCCCAGAGCCATAACTTTATTTTTCCATTCAGATAGCCGTATGAGGGCTTGTTTTTTGCGGGTCAAGTTGTACTTTCTAACAGCATCATTTAATATTGCATACGATGTAGTGAAAAGTGGTAAAAAAATTTCAAATAGTGTGGAATTGGAAAAATGCTATAATGTCTAAGTTTTGGGTTCTGACTCTATGCCATTCCCTATGCAGTAAAACTGACCTGTGCCCTTTATTCTCTTGGTCAGTACGATTACAACATCACATTTATATGCTTATTCTTGTATTTTAATACTGAAAAAATATATAAAAACATGAACAAATTATTTTTCTTCTTCTTCTTATCGCCATATTCTGACCCCCAGAACATTTTATAGTTATGTCTATGGACCTGTGTGGGGATCATTTTTTGTAGGAAGATCTGCAGTTTTTATTGATACCGTTTGTGGTGTGTGTGACATTTTGATCACATATATTTTTTTGGGGTAAGTGAAGCGATAAAAATAAAAAAGGCAAATCTGCCATTTAGATTTTTTTCCAGTTGCGCCATTCGTCATATGAGATAAATATTTTTATATTTTAATAGTTCAGGCATTTTGACCATTGTATCTAAAGGGTTAAATGTCTGATGTCTGTTATGACTTTTGAAATGTGGGGAGATAAAATTAAAACATGAAAATAAAAATTGGACCGATCCTAGTGATATGCCTCCATTGTATGTGATGGGAAAACCCCCTTAAAGATGGCCATGCACATTCAATAGCTATCAGCTGAATGATTGTTCAGTTGACATCTGTCTCTCCCAACTCCTCCATGCATACACTACTGGGTGAAATTTTAGGATAAACCTAAAATGGACTCTAACCTTCACAAGTTACTTAATGTGACCTTCTCTAAACTTTTCAATGCACATGTCCAACTGTTCAATGTTTCAGTAATTTTTGCACAACTTTTTGTTTTCTAACAAGGAGCTTAACGGCAAAATTCACAACAGATTTTTGATCCATGAATCGCCCAATAAATTTCAAGGTTCAATTAGAATTGGTATTTAAACAGTCCTCCTCATCATGCTGTTCACATTTTGAAATCATGAGACCAAGAAGACACCTAACAACTGATTAACAGTACTGATTGCGAGGACTCAAGCAGGATGTTCTCAGCCAGAATGGGCCACTGAGCTTAAAGTGTCACCAGCAGGTTGCAACAGGGATACAGAGAGACTGGAAGAGTCACCTAAAGGCATAGAAGTAGACGTCCTTTTGCCACATCCCACACTGATGACTGCTTCATTGTGAACAATGCCCTAAGGAACAGGATGATGATTGCCACACAACTCGAGGAACATTTAAGGGAGGCGAGAGGCACCCAAGTGTTACATCAGAGCATTCAAAACCATTTACATCAGCACGGTCTGCGTGCTAAACGACCTGCAAGGGACAAGGGACCAGTGGGCCTCAGTGATGCTCACTGATGAAAGTCGATTCACGCTAAGTAGAAATGATGTCTGCCAACGATTTTGGAGATGTGAACGAGAATGCTATGCATCAGCCACTGTTGTCACCAGATGAGCCTTTGGTGGTAGTGTTAGTGTGGGCAAGTGTGTCTAGTCAATACAGAACTATCCTACACTTTGGGACAAGCCCATGCTACTTGAACATCATCATTAATCCAGTCATTGTGCCTCTGCATGTACAACACAGGCCTAATTTCATCTTCATGGATGACACTGCGCCAGCTAATCAAGGTTGCATCATTAGAGAACAGCTGCTGGAGATTGGGGTACCTCAAATGGAGTGGCCTGCACTTTCTCCAGACCCGAATCCCACTGAACACTATGGGATCAGCTGAGTTGTCGTGTAGGGGCACCCAGAACCTCAATGACCTGAGGGCTGCCCTTCAAGAAGAGTGGGATGCTATGCCTCAGCAGACAATAAGTCGACTTGTGAACACCATGAGATGTCATTGTCAAGCTGTAATTGATTCTCAAACCCACAAGACAAGTTATTGAGATATTGATCTTTTTTTGTGGCGGTACACCCCCCAGTGTTGTTGGTTTTTGCTTCAAAAATTGTTTGAAGTTATGAAACCACCATTGCATGCTTCTACTTAAATGCCCTACTTCCATGATTTATCACTGTAGCATGATCCTTTTACATTTTCCATTTATAGTACCTGAAGGGTTAAATCAAGCAAGCCATATGCTATGTAGTGAGGAGTTTCATAACGAAATGCTATCTGATCTGTACCAAGGATATCAGTCAAGTATGTTTGCAATAGCCTATATAGGGAATCGTTTGTACACAGCAACCTTATTTCTGTAACACACACCTGTTAATGATTGGTAGAATTAATGTATATAAGACCGAGGCTATACAAATAAAAATTAGAGATATTTTACTGAGACTAGAATTGTGTGTACGTGTCTCATTGAAATATACTCTCCGGACGTCCGAAGGAAAAGCAGGGTGCAGAAGAATGATCCTTTCAGCTGGGGGCATCGTCCGGGATAGAACATACAGGAATTCGGTAAGTTTGGAAAATCCCTGCCTCTAGGATTGGGAGATTCCGATGCTTTCCGAAAATTCACTGTTGTTTCTATTTTGAATCCACTTCAGATACACTGAAAGGAATAGTATCTATCTTTAGGAAAGATAGAATAGTGGAATTTAATAGCACAATCCTTTTGGTAAGGATTAATCTATCTTTGGCAAGATAGAGGTCGGCTTTAGGCAAGCTGGACTGTAAATAGAGTTTCTATCATTTGGCATGGTAGACGGCCTGCTTTTGGCAAGCAGGACTGTATATAGAGGCTCCATTTTTAGGTAAGATGGACGGTTGATCTTCAGGCAAGATAAACTGTAAACAGTTTCTAGCTCTATGAGATAAATTCTTTAGGTAAGAATTTAAAATAGGAATTCTTTTGGCAAGAATTCAAAATATTATCTGCACCCTGGTCTCTCGTCACCCCATGTCTCCTGCTTCTTATCTGTTGCTTTCTTGTGCTCTGTGTTATATTATGATGTTATGAAACATTAAGTATTTTTGCTGACGGTAAGCAGCTTGTAAAATTTTCCCTCGTTGAAGGTAAGTGGCGCATAATATTGTGAAATCTGTACTAACTTTATTGTGTGTCCTGAAAAACCGTAAGACGCCCCACCACTCTGGCGAGGGGAAACCCGCTAACCCAGAACCAGGTGAACGCAAGTGACGGTTTTAGGGGATAATACTAATAGGCAGTTGAGAAGGAAGTTGAGCACAGACATAAGTCTTCCACCCAGTAGTCAGTCCTGACAAAGGTCTGCACTGCTTCCGTCTCAATTAATTTATAAAAAATGGGTGCAAAGCAAGGAAAAGTCTCTCCACCCCCTCCAAATGTGGCAGAAACATGCAAGGATTATGTAGCCCGGGTCTGTGGGACTAATCATTATTTAGTTACTCCTGGGTGGATAATATGGCAGGATGGACAGAGGGGATGAAGAGTATAGATCCGTTCCCTTGGGAAGGGGCCAATGACACCTTCCATATGGACATGGTAAAAGGGTTATGTTTGAGTGACATTGAAGCTTACCCATATTATAGTCCTGACCCTCAGTGGGACATGCAGTATATGAAGTTAGGAGGGGAAAATTGGCTTACTTATGCACCATATTGGTATGACAGATCAAATAAAAAGGTGAAGAAACAGAAGGCAGAGAACCAGGAGGGATATAAAAAGAAACATGAGTTAGAAAAAGACTTGAAAAGGGGTTCACTTCAGAAGCCCCCTCCTCCCTATTTAGTAAATATCCCAAAGATATATCCATCCCTCTCAAAAGATGATTTAGATCTCCTGGCAGCATATACTGCTAATAACATTCAACCACCTACAGCTCCCCACCTCCTGCAGCCGCCTCCGCAGTTGCCCCAACCTATGCCTGATCAAAGTGGTCAGGATCCAGCGGCTGGTGCTGTCGGTGATGGGGATGTCATATCTCCCATGCGCCTTAGATCACAAAAGTCTTTTCCCAAACCTGAACATATACCTCTTCCTGACAGTGACCCCGAGGAACAGTTCCCTTTATGACTGTAGGGGATATCTTGTTAAAGAAACCTCTTGATGTAGATGATATTAATAAGATTGTCAAGCACTGCCCTAAACCCTCTTCATCTTCATCTGGACATTTCATTATTTGAAAAGAGCTTGTAAGGGGAGATGTCTGACACAGGAGGATATGCGCCTTATAATAGATGGGATAGTTGGGCACAATTCCCCTGGGATTGGAGTAAGGTCCCTCTATAAGCACTATAGAGCCCCCAAATACGCCAGCTGGTAATTATAAATTAAATACTGAGGCGGGCATAGACACCATGTGGGAAGAAATTAAATGTGAAATGGAGAGGTGTTTTCAGACTAGGTCCTCGCTGCCGACTGCTGTAGCCTGTAAACAAAAATCAGGAGAGTCTGTTATAGACTTTTGGAAAAGGTTTAATGAAGTTTGGACTCTGGAGGCCGGAATGAGTATTCAGGATAATATGCATTCTATGCTCATTCAGACTTTCCTTACCAATCTACAGCCACATCTCCAGCTTCCTGTTAAAAGAATGATCTCCGAATGGCCTAGTCTTAATAAAGATCAATTCCAAAATAAGTTAATGGAAAAGATGCGGCTGGTTGTTTTGAAATGGTGAGACCTAAAGAGGCCCATTTCCAAACTCAGGACAGGAATTGTCCCACGAACCAGCCCAATAAGGGAAGAGGCAGTAGAAGGAGTAGAGGGCAATACTCTGGGAAAGGTGGGTATAATAGAAATCATCCTACAGGCTGCTTTAATTGTGGTAAGACTGACCACTGGATCAGTCGATGCCCTTACCCACTCAGACAACATGCCCCAAATGATACCCAAGCTCAAGGCTCCCAACCCAGGGCCGGTGCAAGGATTTTTGCCGCCCTAGGCAAAAGAAAAGTTTGCCGCCCCCCCCCCCCCATGTGACATCACAATGCCCCACCCATATGATCTGCCATATTAAAGAGGTTCTGCAGTTTATTTAAACTGATCGCAGGGGTCCGACACCCGGGACCCCCGCCAATCAGCTGTTTGAGAAGACAGCTGCACTGGCAGTAGCACCTCCGCCTTCTCGCAGTGACATCACGACTAGTATCATTGGCCTGGGTGGGGCTAAGCTTCATTCAAGTGAACAGAGCTTAACCCCGCCCAGGCCAGTGATACTAGTCGTGACGTCACTGCGCCTGCAGTAAACAGCGAGAAGGCCGAGGCGCTCCTGCCAGCTTCTCAAACAGCTGATCGGCGGGGGTTCCGGGTGTCGGACCCCGGCCGATCAGATGCTGATGATCTATCCAGAGGATAGATCATCAGTTTAAACTTGCCAAAGAGAGTCAATGTCATCCCTGCAATAATATATCACAGCATCTGTTTTGCTAATAACCTAGGAGGAGGAAGGAGCTTGATCTATCCTCTCCAGATGTGAAGGGGTTAAACGTTAAGACGTTCAACTTACTCTTCTGGGATTTATTTCCTATTGAGAGCTTGTAGGGGATGTAGAGAGGCTGCAATATGTGCTGTTTTTTTTTTTTTTTATGGTACAGATTTCCAAGAAAGGATGTCGCTCTAGGAAGCAGCCGCTAGATAGTTTCTAATTCCCCCCTTGTCATTCTCCCCCTCTCCCCTTGTCATTCTCTCCCCCCTTACCTCTAGTGTAGCGCGGCCGAGCTCTTTATGCACGGGTACAGGAGCTTTAGTTTTCTGTACCCGAGGGGACTGACATGAAGTGCACACTCTGTGTGCACTTCACGTCAGTCCGGCCGGGTACAGGAGACAGATGCTCCTGTACCCGCGGACCTTAAACAGCTCGGCCACGCTACAATGAGGAACTGACAGGAGGGAGCGCTGAGCGCTTCCCTCCTGTCAGCTCCTCTCTTCATGCTGCGCCTGGGCGGTGCGCCCTCATGGACGCACCAGCCCGGGCAGTGCTGCAGCCGTCTGAGGCTCAATTCAGAGCGCTCGGGCGGCTGCAGCATGAGGCAGGGTCGGCGCTCCTAGCAGCGCCCCTTCCCAAGGGGCGCTCTACGCGGCGGCCTATTCCGCGTATAGGACGCGCCGGCCCTGTCCCAACCATATTCACAAGCTCAGATCCGAGATCTTCCCCCACCACCGCCACAGCCCCAGAATAATACCCCTCGCTTTCCTGTAGCCTGGGGACAGCAGACGTCACAATGAGGATGCCCGGGGGACAGTATCCCAGCATTCACTCTCATCACAAACCACTATAAGGAATCACCACTGATTGTGTTAACCATAGAGGGACGTCCACTCCCTTTTCTTGTAGACTCTGGTGCTACTAGCAGTACCATTTGTGAAGATTATTATAGTGGTCCAAGAGATAATGCTGAGCCCTCTGTGGGAATTAATGGGATACTAACCAGATCTTACAAAACTCCTCCCCTCTCGATCCAACATCCATACAATCACCAGTCAATGTTCACACACAGTTTTAGAATTATTCCAAATTGTCCTGTGAATTTATTAGGGAGAGATTTGTTTGTTCAGTTAAGGTTGCAGTTGGGTATTAGCAAGACGGGACACCTACATGTCACTTCCTCAGTTATGCCCATTCATGTACCAAAGGGTAATAGTTTTTTATATCTGGAGTGCCAACCTCAGGATCCGCTACTTGATTCAGTTCCTCCTGAGGTCTGGGCAACAAATGACCAAGATGTTGGCCTTATCTCTTGTACACCATATAAGGCAATGCTTAAGCCCGGCGCTGCACCTGTTTATATCAAACAATACCCCCTTTCCCCAGAAAAAGGAAAGGGGATAGAGCCTATGTTGATGGAATTCCTAGAGGCAGGGGTAATTGAGGAAATTATTTCTCCCTATAATACACCTATCAACCTAGTGAGAAAGGCTGACAATACCTTTAGGTTTGTCCAGGATCTTAGAGCAGTAAATGCACAGATCATACCCATAGCCCCTGTGGTTCCAGGCGTACCATCTCTGCTATCAGCCATTCCTGCCCATGCAGAGTTCTTCTCTGTTATTGATTTAAAGAATGCATTTTTTCTGTCCCAGTGGACAAGGAGACGCGACCACTCTTCGCTTTTACATGTAAATTTCGCCAGTATACTTGGTGTAGAATGCCTCAGGGTTATGTAGACTCCCCAGTAGTCTACTCCATTGTCCTCCAAGCTACACTACGCCCTTGGACTGCCCCTCATGGTTCTGTCCTTCTACAATATGTGGACGATCTCCTCATATGTAGTTCTACTCGGGAGGCCTGCCAGGCAGACTGTGTTAGTCTATTACTGTGGTTATGTGAATGTGGTCACAAAGTTTCTAGGAAAAAATTACAATGGTGTATGGACAGTGTTGAATACTTGGGCTTTGTTCTCAGTAAAGGTGAGAGGAAAATCAGCCATGCCAGAATTACTGCCGTACTGGGTCTGCCCTGCCCACAAACCAAGAAAGACATGTTGACCTTTCTTGGCATGATTGGTTACTGCCGCCAATGGATTGCTGATTGTTCCTACTATGATAATATTCTGAGACAAGCCACTCATACTGATATGTCTGACTTCATTACATGGTCTGATGAAATGTTACAAGCTTTTAGTCATTTGAAATGTGCAATGGTTTCAAGTCCTGGTTTGGGCCTACCCGACTATGGCGTGATGTTTCACTTATTTGCCAGGGACAATTGTAAAACCATGGCGGGAGTCCTGGCGCAAGACCATGGAGGCAAATTCCGCCCTGTTGCTTTTTTCTCAAAGGTGGTTCCCGTACAGGTTCAGGGCATGCCTGCGTGTCTCAGGAGTTTGGCAGCTTGCGCTATGGTCGCTGAGATGGCTACGCCTGTCACCCTAGGTCATCCCACCACTCTGCATACCTCACACAATGTTCAGGCCTTGTTGAAAAACATACATACTCAACACATGTCAGCACAAAGACTGAGTGGATATGAAGTCTTGTTGCTCTCTAATCCTCAACTTCATATCAAATACTCAGCCCCCACATTCGGTCCAATGACTATACTGAATGCCTTACTTGGATACAAGGGAGAGCAGGATGATTTGCCTCCTCCCCATGTCTGTACTGAGCTTATACATGAACATACCTCACCTAGGCCTGACTTACAGTCCACACCCATTGAAGGAGCACCTGATATTTTTGTGGATGGATCCTGTTCCCGCCCTAATGACAACACTTATCATGCAGGATACGCTGTGGTTCAACTCCCTGATGTCATTCTGGAATCAAATCCTATACCTTTTCAGTCAGCCCAAGCAGCTGAACTGATTGCCCTCACTAGAGCTTGTTGTCTTTTTAAGGGAAGAGATGTAAACATATACACCGATTCAAAATATGCCTTTGGGGTTGTCCATGATCATGGGGTAATCTGGCAGAGAAGAGGCTTCATAGCTGCAGATGGGAAGGAAATCTCACATTCCACCCTAGTACATGATCTCCTGGCCGCCATCCAATTACCACGCAAAGTTGCTATTATCCATTGCAGGGCACATACTGGTCTCCAAACGCACATAGCTAAAGGGAATGCCCTAGCTGATCAGGCAGCAAAAGAGGCTGCAATTAGAAAGCCAGCGACTGTTCAAATGCCCTCCCTAGTTCCAGAAATTACCCTTACTGACAATCTATTGCTCAGCCTCCAGGATTTGGCTACCAGTAGTGACAAGATGGAATGGCAGTCGGTAGGTGCAGTACAAGACCCTGATACGGGTCTTATCTGCAAAGAGGGAAACCATGTATTCCAGTTGCAAGCGCCCCAATCTTAATTGCACAATATCACGGTCTTGGCCATAGGGGAGCACAGGCAACCACTGACCTCATTCAGAGAGATTTTTTATACCACATCTTAGGTCAAAGGTACAATCTTATGTTTCGCGGTGTATTATATGTCTCAGAAACAACCCAAATAATTCAAAGAAGGCCCAACACCAGCATCTGAATTACCCGACTTCACCATTCACTCACTTACAAATTGACTTTACCCATATCCCAAAGACAGGAAGCAAGCAGGAGTATGCCCTTGTAATTGTGGATATGTTCTCTAGATGGCCAGAGGTTTTCCCACTACCAATGAAACCACACAAGTTGTGGTAAAAATCTTGTTACAAGAGATCATCCCCAGATGGGGGTGTCCTGTTCAAATTAACTCAGATAATGGCCCAGCTTTTGCATCCAGGGTATGTAAGGAGCTTTCCAAAGCCCTTAGGATTGACTGGAAATTCCACCTCGTGTATCACCCAGAGAGTTCCGGAGTAGTCGAGAGGATGAATCGAACAATTAAAGAAAAAATAAGGAAAATTACTGGAGGCACATTCACTAATTGGAAAAAGTTCTTGCCAATAGCCCTAGCAGAAATTAGGATGCAGCCTAATAAGAATACTGGCTATTCACCATTTGAGGTCCTAATGGGAAGACCCTTCCCCACCCCTTGGGGTCCAAAAGCCCCGTAATAGAAAAAGGGGATCTAGAAGTAGTACAGGCAGAATATGTGAGGAAACTTGTAGAAACTTTAGATCAAATTGAACGAGATGTTGCTCGTGCCTCTCCTTTCTCTCCACAGGAACCTACGCATTCTTTCCAACCAGGAGATGTGGTGATAGTCCAGCGCCTGGCAAAAGGACGAAAACAGATCGAGTTCCCGTTTGGACCACCCACCCGAGTGGTAGCAGTCACCAGAACAGCAATTCTCACAGAAGAGGCTCCAATCTGGATTCACGCTAGCAGGATAAAAAGGGTCCCAGAGGCTTCTTCTCCAGTGACGGACAAAGACAAAGAGGGTGAAGCAGGTGTAAAATCCCTGAAGAGTGCCTTGCCACAGGCTGAAGATGATGACCCCACAATATTCTGGGAGATTTGTTTGTCTGCTGATAATTATTAGTCTTTGTGTCTTCTTGCCAGTCGGGCTTATTACTACATGTATTTATCACCCAGAGGAGAGGAGTTTCTTCTGTGGTGCACTAAATAATCGGACAGTACATAAAAGAGCTCAGGAGCAAGATCCCTTTGCTTCCGGCCCCTTTTATTCTGAGCAGAACAGTATAATTAGGATGGCAAATGCCTAAATGTTAGTTCATTGTGCCTTAAAGACTTACAGAGCCCACAGGATCTTATACAAACTTGTGTTATTGCTGTGCCTACACCCGATGAATCCCTCCTTGAAGTTTGGTCAATGGCTAACAATACACAATCTTTTATTCCCTTGTATGACCTCTGTGGGGAGGGCCAGAAATTAGGAGATAACCAGGATAATATTAGGATAATTACTATCAATGTGACTGCAGCAGAGACTTGTTTCACCTTTTCCCAGGATATGACTTTATATTGTGATGGTAGAAACATAAAAAGTGGATTACCTAAGAATAGTGTATATACTTACATCGACGACACCTGTAAAAGGATAGTAGGCTTGCTAGTTCCTGAATAATTCCATGAGTTGTAATAAGACCATTGTGACTCCTAGTTTTATCTATAATATAATGCTCCCTAAGGGATGGTTTTTGTCTTGTGGTAACAGCACCTACAATTACATTCCTGCTAATGTTATTGGAGGTCCCTGTGCGTTATCCAGGCTGACTCTGGCCCTTCCCAGTCAACCCCTATCAGGAGATCTCACAGATCGGTTACCGAGACATTATCAGAAGACTGTGACTCTACTTTACCCCTCCTCAGCCGTACAGAATATATCAGTTTGGGTGCCTCTATATTAGGAGTGCCCGGACTGGCTATATATAATGCTCGTACTATAAATTCTATTGCATGTGCCTTGGCTAAAACTCTGAATCACACCTCTATCGCTTTATCAGACATACTTTTAGATCTACAAGGAGTAAGAGGAGCAGTGCTAGAAACTAGGCTTGCTGTAGATTATCTATTACTTAAACATAATATAGGATGTCAAGATTTTAAAGGAATGTGTTGCTTTAATCTATCTGACCATTCCAGATCAATCCAGTCCCATATTCAAGGGTTACATGAAATCGCTAATAATATTAAGAAGGATGTTGATTCATCCTCCTCGTGGGACTGGTTATTGAGCTGGCTGCCAGACTTGAGTTGGTTAAGAACATTATTTATCAGTATTATAATTATAATTGCTTCCTTGATTATCATATGTTGTTGTATTCAATGTATTCCATCTCTCATTCAGATGTTTTGCGCAATTTGTCCAAAACCCACAGATCCTGGACAACCATATGCTACTTACCTCTCATTGAGAGAAAGAATATAAGTCATATTCATGACTTAAGAGGGGATTGAAGGGTTAAATCAAGCAAGCCATATGCTATGTAGTGAGGAGTTTCATAACGAAATGCTATCTGATCTGTACCAAGGATATCAGTCAAGTATGTTTGCAATAGCCTATATAGGGAATCGTTTGTACACAGCAACCTTATTTCTGTAACACACACCTGTTAATGATTGGTAGAATTAATGTATATAAGACCGAGGCTATACAAATAAAAATTAGAGATATTTTACTGAGACTAGAATTGTGTGTACGTGTCTCATTGAAATATACTCTCCGGACGTCCGAAGGGAAAGCAGGGTGCAGAAGAAAGATCCTTTCAGCTGGGGGCATCGTCCGGGATAGAACATACAGGAATTCGGTAAGTTTGGAAAATCCCTGCCTCTAGGATTGGGAGATTCCGATGCTTTCCGAAAATTCACTGTTGTTTCTATTTTGAATCCACTTCAGATACACTGAAAGGAATAGTATCTATCTTTAGGAAAGATAGAATAGTGGAATTTAATAGCACAATCCTTTTGGTAAGGATTAATCTATCTTTGGCAAGATAGAGGTCGGCTTTAGGCAAGCTGGACTGTAAATAGAGTTTCTATCATTTGGCATGGTAGACGGCCTGCTTTTGGCAAGCAGGACTGTATATAGAGGCTCCATTTTTAGGTAAGATGGACGGTTGATCTTCAGGCAAGATAAACTGTAAACAGTCTCTAGCTCTATGAGATAAATTCTTTAGGTAAGAATTTAAAATAGGAATTCTTTTGGCAAGAATTCAAAATATTATCTGCACCCTGGTCTCTCTGTCACCCCATGTCTCCTGCTTCTTATCTGTTGCTTTCTTGTGCTCTGTGTTATATTATGATGTTATGAAACATTAAGTAATTTTTGCTGACGGTAAGCAGCTTGTAAAATTTTCCTCGTTGAAGGTAAGTGGCGCATAATATTGTGAAATCTGTACTAACTTTATTGTGTGTCCTGAAAAACCGTAAGACGCCCCACCACTCTGGCGAGGGAAACCCGCTAACCCAGAACCAGGTGAACGCAAGTGACGGTTTTAGGGGATAATACTAATAGGCAGTTGAGAAGGAAGTTGAGCACAGACATAAGTCTTCCACCCAGTAGTCAGTCCTGACAAAAGGTCTGCACTGCTTCCGTCTCAATTAATTTATAAAAATGGGTGCAAAGCAAGGAAAAGTCTCTCCACCCCCTCCAAATGTGGCAGAAACATGCAAGGATTATGTAGCCCGGGTCTGTGGGACTAATCATTATTTAGTTACTCCCTGGGTGGATAATATGGCAGGATGGACAGAGGGATGAAGAGTATAGATCCGTTCCCTTGGGAAGGGGCCAATGACACCTTCCATATGGACATGGTAAAAGGGTTATGTTTGAGTGACATTGAAGCTTACCCATATTATAGTCCTGACCCTCAGTGGGACATGCAGTATATGAAGTTAGGAGGGGAAAATTGGCTTACTTATGCACCATATTGGTATGACAGATCAAATAAAAAGGTGAAGAAACAGAAGGCAGAGAACCAGGAGGGATATAAAAAGAAACATGAGTTAGAAAAAGACTTGAAAAGGGGTTCACTTCAGAAGCCCCTCCTCCCTATTTAGTAAATATCCCAAAGATATATCCATCCCTCTCAAAAGATGATTTAGATCTCCTGGCAGCATATACTGCTAATAACATTCAACCACCTACAGCTCCCCACCTCCTGCAGCCGCCTCCGCAGTTGCCCCAACCTATGCCTGATCAAAGTGGTCAGGATCCAGCGGCTGGTGCTGTCGGTGATGGGGATGTCATATCTCCCATGCGCCTTAGATCACAAAAGTCTTTTCCCAAACCTGAACATATACCTCTTCCTGACAGTGACCCCGAGGAACAGTTCCCTTTATGACTGTAGGGGATATCTTGTTAAAGAAACCTCTTGATGTAGATGATATTAATAAGATTGTCAAGCACTGCCCTAAACCCTCTTCATCTTCATCTGGGACATTTCATTATTTGAAAAGAGCTTGTAAGGGGAGATGTCTGACACAGGAGGATATGCGCCTTATAATAGATGGGATAGTTGGGCACAATTCCCCTGGGATTGGAGTAAGGTCCCCTCTATAAGCACTATAGAGCCCCCAAATACGCCAGCTGGTAATTATAAATTAAATACTGAGGCGGGCATAGACACCATGTGGGAAGAAATTAAATGTGAAATGGAGAGGTGTTTTCAGACTAGTTCCTCGCTGCCGACAGCTGTAGCCTGTAAACAAAAATCAGGAGAGTCTGTTATAGACTTTTGGAAAAGGTTTAATGAAGTTTGGACTCTGGAGGCCGGAATGAGTATTCAGGATAATATGCATTCTATGCTCATTCAGACTTTCCTTACCAATCTACAGCCACATCTCCAGCTTCCTGTTAAAAGAATGATCTCCGAATGGCCTAGTCTTAATAAAGATCAATTCCAAAATATGTTAATGGAAAAAGATGCGGCTGGTTGTTTTGAAATGGTGAGACCTAAAGAGGCCCATTTCCAAACTCAGGACAGGAATTGTCCCACGAACCAGTCCAATAAGGGAAGAGGCAGTAGAAGGAGTAGAGGGCAATACTCTGGGAAAGGTGTGTATAATAGAAATCATCCTACAGGTTGCTTTAATTGTGGTAAGACTGACCACTGGATCAGTCGATGCCCTTACCCACTCAGACAACATGCCCCAAATGATACCCAAGCTCAAGGCTCCCAACCCAGGGCCGGTGCAAGGATTTTTGCCGCCCTAGGCAAAAGAAAAGTTTGCCGCCCCCATGTGACATCACAATGCCCCACCCATATGATCTGCCATATTAAAGAGGTTCTGCAGTTTATTTAAACTGATCGCGAGGTCCGACACCGGGACCCCGCCAATCAGCTGTTTGAGAAGACAGCTGCACTGGCAGTAGCACCTCCGCCTTCTCGCAGTGACATCACGACTAGTATCATTGGCCTGGGTGGGGCTAAGCTCATTCAAGTGAACAGAGCTTAGCCCCGCCCAGGCCAGTGATACTAGTCGTGACGTCACTGCGCCTGCAGTAAACAGCGAGAAGGCCGAGCGCTCCTGCCAGCTTCTCAAACAGCTGATCGGCGGGGGTTCCGGTGTCGGACCCCGGCCGATCAGATGCTGATGATCTATCCAGAGGATAGATCATCAGTTTAAACTTGCCAAAGAGAGTCAATGTCATCCCTGCAATAATATATCACAGCATCTGTTTTGCTAATAACCTAGGAGGAGGAAGGAGCTTGATCTATCCTCTCCAGATGTGAAGGGTTAAACGTTAAGACGTTCAACTTACTCTTCTGGGATTTATTTCTATTGAGAGCTTGTAGGGGATGTAGAGAGGCTGCAATATGTGCTGTTTTTTTTTTTATGGTACAGATTTCCAAGAAAGGATGTCGCTCTAGGAAGCAGCCGCTAGATAGTTTCTAATTCCCCCTTGTCATTCTCCCCCTCTCCCCTTGTCATTCTCTCCCCCCTTACCTCTAGTGTAGCGCGGCCGAGCTCTTTATGCACGGGTACAGGAGCTTTAGTTTTCTGTACCGAGGGGACTGACATGAAGTGCACACTCTGTGTGCACTTCACGTCAGTCGGCCGGCTACAGGAGACAGATGCTCCTGTACCCGCGGACCTTAAGCAGCTCGGCCACGCTACAATGAGGAACTGACAGGAGGGAGCGCTGGCGCTCCCTCCTGTCAGCTCCTCTCTTCATGCTGCGCCTGGGCGGTGCGCCCTCATGGGCGCACCAGCCCGGGCAGTGCTGCAGCCGTCTGAGGCTCAATTCAGAGCGCTCGGGCGGCTGCAGCATGAGGCAGAGTCGGCGCTCCTAGCAGCGCCCCTTCCCAAGGGGCGCTCTCGCGGCGGCCTATTCAGCGTATAGGACGCGCCGGCCCTGTCCCAACCATATTCACAAGCTCAGATCCGAGATCTTCCCCACCACCGCCACAGCCCCAGAATAATACCCCTCGCTTTCCTGTAGCCTGGGGACAGCAGACGTCACAATGAGGATGCCCGGGGACAGTATCCCAGCATTCACTCTCATCACAAACCACTATAAGGAATCACCACTGATTGTGTTAACCATAGAGGGACGTCCACTCCCTTTTCTTGTAGACTCTGGTGCTACTAGCAGTACCATTTGTGAAGATTATTATAGTGGTCCAAGAGAGAATGCTGAGCCCTCTGTGGGAATTAATGGGATACTAACCAGATCTTACAAAACTCCTCCCCTCTCGATCCAACATCCATACAATCACCAGTCAATGTTCACACACAGTTTTAGAATTATTCCAAATTGTCCTGTGAATTTATTAGGGAGAGATTTGTTTGTTCAGTTAAGGTTGCAGTTGGGTATTAGCAAGGCAGGACACCTACATGTCACTTCCTCAGTTATGCCCATTCATGTACCAAAGGGTAATAGTTTTTATATCTGGAGTGCCAACCTCAGGATCCGCTACTTGATTCAGTTCCTCCTGAGGTCTGGGCAACAAATGACCAAGATGTTGGCCTTATCTCTTGTACACCATATAAGGCAATGCTTAAGCCCGGCGCTGCACCTGTTTATATCAAACAATACCCCCTTTCCCCAGAAAAAGGAAAGGGATTGAGCCTATGTTGATGGAATTCCTAGAGGCAGGGGTAATTGAGGAAATTATTTCTCCCTATAATACACCTATCAACCTAGTGAGAAAGGCTGACAATACCTTTAGGTTTGTCCAGGATCTTAGAGCAGTAAATGCACAGATCATACCCATAGCCCCTGTGGTTCCAGACGTACCATCTCTGCTATCAGCCATTCCTGCCCATGCAGAGTTCTTCTCTGTTATTGATTTAAAGAATGCATTTTTTCTGTCCCAGTGGACAAGGAGACGCGACCACTCTTCGCTTTTACATGTAAATTTCGCCAGTATACTTGGTGTAGAATGCCTCAGGGTTATGTAGACTCCCCAGTAGTCTACTCCATTGTCCTCCAAGCTACACTACGCCCTTGGACTGCCCCTCATGGTTCTGTCCTTCTACAATATGTGGACGATCTCCTCATATGTAGTTCTACTCGGGAGGCCTGCCAGGCAGACTGTGTTAGTCTATTACTGTGGTTATGTGAATGTGGTCACAAAGTTTCTAGGAAAAATTACAATGGTGTATGGACAGTGTTGAATACTTGGGCTTTGTTCTCAGTAAAGGTGAGAGGAAAATCAGCCATGCCAGAATTACTGCCGTACTGGGTCTGCCCGCCCACAAACCAAGAAAGACATGTTGACCTTTCTTGGCATGATTGGTTACTGCCGCCAATGGATTGCTGATTGTTCCTACTATGATAATATTCTGAGACAAGCCACTCATACTGATATGTCTGACTTCATTACATGGTCTGATGAAATGTTACAAGCTTTTAGTCATTTGAAATGTGCAATGGTTTCAAGTCCTGGTTTGGGCCTACCCGACTATGGCGTGATGTTTCACTTATTTGCCAGGGACAATTGTAAAACCATGGCGGGAGTCCTGGCGCAAGACCATGGAGGCAAATTCCGCCCTGTTGCTTTTTCTCAAAGGTGGTTCCCGTACAGGTTCAGGGCATGCCTGCGTGTCTCAGGAGTTTGGCAGCTTGCGCTATGGTCGCTGAGATGGCTACGCCTGTCACCCTAGGTCATCCCACCACTCTGCATACCTCACACAATGTTCAGGCCCTGTTGAAAAACATACATACTCAACACATGTCAGCACAAAGACTGAGTGGATATGAAGTCTTGTTGCTCTCTAATCCTCAACTTCATATCAAATACTCAGCCCCCACATTCGGTCCAATGACTATACTGAATGCCTTACTTGGATACAAGGGAGAGCAGGATGATTTGCCTCCTCCCCATGTCTGTACTGAGCTTATACATGAACATACCTCACCTAGGCCTGACTTACAGTCCACACCCATTGAAGGAGCACCTGATATTTTTGTGGATGGATCCTGTTCCCGCCCTAATGACAACACTTATCATGCAGGATACGCTGTGGTTCAACTCCCTGATGTCATTCTGGAATCAAATCCTATACCTTTTCAGTCAGCCCAAGCAGCTGAACTGATTGCCCTCACTAGAGCTTGTTGTCTTTTTAAGGGAAGAGATGTAAACATATACACCGATTCAAAATATGCCTTTGGGGTTGTCCATGATCATGGGGTAATCTGGCAGAGAAGAGGCTTCATAGCTGCAGATGGGAAGGAAATCTCACATTCCACCCTAGTACATGATCTCCTGGCCGCCATCCAATTACCACGCAAAGTTGCTATTATCCATTGCAGGGCACATACTGGTCTCCAAACGCACATAGCTAAAGGGAATGCCCTAGCTGATCAGGCAGCAAAAGAGGCTGCAATTAGAAAGCCAGCGACTGTTCAAATGCCCTCCCTAGTTCCAGAAATTACCCTTACTGACAATCTATTGCTCAGCCTCCAGGATTTGGCTACCAGTAGTGACAAGATGGAATGGCAGTCGGTAGGTGCAGTACAAGACCCTGATACGGGTCTTATCTGCAAAGAGGGAAACCATGTATTCCAGTTGCAAGCGCCCCAATCTTAATTGCACAATATCACGGTCTTGGCCATAGGGGAGCACAGGCAACCACTGACCTCATTCAGAGAGATTTTTTATACCACATCTTAGGTCAAAGGTACAATCTTATGTTTCACGGTGTATTATATGTCTCAGAAACAACCCAAATAATTCAAAGAAGGCCCAACACCAGCATCTGAATTACCCGACTTCACCATTCACTCACTTACAAATTGACTTTACCCATATCCCAAAGACAGGAAGCAAGCAGGAGTATGCCCTTGTAATTGTGGATATGTTCTCTAGATGGCCAGAGGTTTTCCCACTACCAATGAAACCACACAAGTTGTGGTAAAAATCTTGTTACAAGAGATCATCCCCAGATGGGGGTGTCCTGTTCAAATTAACTCAGATAATGGCCCAGCTTTTGCATCCAGGGTATGTAAGGAGCTTTCCAAAGCCCTTAGGATTGACTGGAAATTCCACCTCGTGTATCACCCAGAGAGTTCCGGAGTAGTCGAGAGGATGAATCGAACAATTAAAGAAAAAATAAGGAAAATTACTGGAGGCACATTCACTAATTGGAAAAAGTTCTTGCCAATAGCCCTAGCAGAAATTAGGATGCAGCCTAATAAGAATACTGGCTATTCACCATTTGAGGTCCTAATGGGAAGACCCTTCCCCACCCCTTGGGGTCCAAAAGCCCCGTAATAGAAAAAGGGGATCTAGAAGTAGTACAGGCAGAATATGTGAGGAAACTTGTAGAAACTTTAGATCAAATTGAACGAGATGTTGCTCGTGCCTCTCCTTTCTCTCCACAGGAACCTACGCATTCTTTCCAACCAGGAGATGTGGTGATAGTCCAGCGCCTGGCAAAGGACGAAAACAGATCGAGTTCCCGTTTGGACCACCCACCCGAGTGGTAGCAGTCACCAGAACAGCAATTCTCACAGAAGAGGCTCCAATCTGGATTCACGCTAGCAGGATAAAAAGGGTCCCAGAGGCTTCTTCTCCAGTGACGGACAAAGACAAAGAGGGTGAAGCAGGTGTAAAATCCCTGAAGAGTGCCTTGCCACAGGCTGAAGATGATGACCCCACAATATTCTGGGAGATTTGTTTGTCTGCTGATAATTATTAGTCTTTGTGTCTTCTTGCCAGTCGGGCTTATTACTACATGTATTTATCACCCAGAGGAGAGGAGTTTCTTCTGTGGTGCACTAAATAATCGGACAGTACATAAAAGAGCTCAGGAGCAAGATCCCTTTGCTTCCGGCCCCTTTTATTCTGAGCAGAACAGTATAATTAGGATGGCAAATGCCTAAATGTTAGTTCATTGTGCCTTAAAGACTTACAGAGCCCCCAGGATCTTATACAAACTTGTGTTATTGCTGTGCCTACACCCGATGAATCCCTCCTTGAAGTTTGGTCAATGGCTAACAATACACAATCTTTTATTCCCTTGTATGACCTCTGTGGGGAGGGCCAGAAATTAGGAGATAACCAGGATAATATTAGGATAATTACTATCAATGTGACTGCAGCAGAGACTTGTTTCACCTTTTCCCAGGATATGACTTTATATTGTGATGGTAGAAACATAAAAAGTGGATTACCTAAGAATAGTGTATATACTTACATCGACGACACCTGTAAAAGGATAGTAGGCTTGCTAGTTCCCTGAATAATTCCATGAGTTGTAATAAGACCATTGTGACTCCTAGTTTTATCTATAATATAATGCTCCCTAAGGGATGGTTTTTGTCTTGTGGTAACAGCACCTACAATTACATTCCTGCTAATGTTATTGGAGGTCCCTGTGCGTTATCCAGGCTGACTCTGGCCCTTCCCAGTCAACCCCTATCAGGAGATCTCACAGATCGGTTACCGAGACATTATCAGAAGACTGTGACTCTACTTTACCCCTCCTCAGCCGTACAGAATATATCAGTTTGGGTGCCTCTATATTAGGAGTGCCCGGACTGGCTATATATAATGCTCGTACTATAAATTCTATTGCATGTGCCTTGGCTAAAACTCTGAATCACACCTCTATCGCTTTATCAGACATACTTTTAGATCTACAAGGAGTAAGAGGAGCAGTGCTAGAAACTAGGCTTGCTGTAGATTATCTATTACTTAAACATAATATAGGATGTCAAGATTTTAAAGGAATGTGTTGCTTTAATCTATCTGACCATTCCAGATCAATCCAGTCCCATATTCAAGGGTTACATGAAATCGCTAATAATATTAAGAAGGATGTTGATTCATCCTCCTCGTGGGACTGGTTATTGAGCTGGCTGCCAGACTTGAGTTGGTTAAGAACATTATTTATCAGTATTATAATTATAATTGCTTCCTTGATTATCATATGTTGTTGTATTCAATGTATTCCATCTCTCATTCAGATGTTTTGCGCAATTTGTCCAAAACCCACAGATCCTGGACAACCATATGCTACTTACCTCTCATTGAGAGAAAGAATATAAGTCATATTCATGACTTAAGAGGGGATTGAAGGGTTAAATCAAGCAAGCCATATGCTATGTAGTGAGGAGTTTCATAACGAAATGCTATCTGATCTGTACCAAGGATATCAGTCAAGTATGTTTGCAATAGCCTATATAGGGAATCGTTTGTACACAGCAACCTTATTTCTGTAACACACACCTGTTAATGATTGGTAGAATTAATGTATATAAGACCGAGGCTATACAAATAAAAATTAGAGATATTTTACTGAGACTAGAATTGTGTGTACGTGTCTCATTGAAATATACTCTCCGGACGTCCGAAGGGAAAGCAGGGTGCAGAAGAAAGATCCTTTCAGTACCCGAAAGGCAAATATCCCTCACTTTTTGTGTAGAAAGCACATGTGTTGGTAATGTGGAAAGCAGGGGCGGATTCGGAACTCAAAGTGGCCCTGTAGAAAAATATAGAAGTGGCCCCATGTTGTAGGCGGAGACAAAATGGTAGAAGGTGTGGCCAAGCATGGAAGACAGGGTCAAATAAGCACCCAAAGGCCAGGTCTTCACTAGAAAAAACGTCCAGCTTGTAATGTTTGGTAAAGGTGTGTACACTTTTCCAGGTTGCAGCCCTCCATATCTGTTGTATAGAGACTGACGATCTTTCTGCCAAAGAAGCAGCAATGCCTCTTGTAGAATGTGCACTAAGGGAAGAAGGTGCTTACTTAACCTGTTAAGGACATAGGACGGACCGGTACGCCCTGATGTCCTGGTACTTAAGTGCAAGGATTTTTGCCGCCCTAGGCAAAAGAAAAGTTTGCCGCCCCCCCCATGTGACATCACAATGCCCCACAAACATGATCTGCCATATTAAAGGGGTTCTGCAGTTTATTTAAACTGATCGGCACGGGTCCGACACCCGGGACCCCCGCCAATTAGCTGTTTGAGAAGGCAGCGGCGCTTGCAGTAGCGCCTCAGCCTTCTCGCAGTGACGTCACAATTAGTATCATTGGCTTGGGCGGGGCTAAGCTTCATTCAAGTGAACAGAGCTTAACCCCGCCCAGGCCAGTGATACTAGTCGTGACGTCACTGCGTCTGCGATAAACAGCGAGAAGGCCGAGGCTCTACTGCCAGCGCCGCTGCCTTCTCAAACAACTGATCGGCGAGGGTCCCGGGTGGCAGACCCCTGCCGATCAGTTTAAATAAACTGCAGAAACCCTTTAACTAATGCCAGTTTTCTCTTCCCCTCCCATGTGATTCTCTCCCCCCCCCCCCCCATGTCATTCTCTTCCCCCCATGTCATTCTCTTCCCCCCCATGTCATTCTCTCTCCTTTTCTTGTCATTCTCTTTCGCCCCTTTTCATTCTCCCCCCCCCTTGTCAACTTTCTCAATCCCCCCCCTTGTCATCCTCTTTCTCAATCCCCCCCCTTGTCATTCTCTTTCTCAATCCCCCCCTTGTCATCCTCTTTCTCAATCCCCCCCCTTGTCATCCTCTTTCTCAATCCCCCCCCTTGTCATCCTCTTTCTCAATCCCCCCCCTTGTCATCCTCTTTCTCAATCCCCCTTGTCATCCTCTTTCTCAATCCCCCCTTGTCATCCTCTTTCTCAATCCCCCTTGTCATTCTCTTTCTCAATCCCCCTTGTCATTCTCTTTCTCAATCCCCTCCTTGTCATTCTCTTTCTCAATCCCCCTCCTTGTCATTCTCTTTCTCAATCCCCCTCCTTGTCATTCTCTTTCTCAATCCCCCTCCTTGTCATTCTCTTTCTCAATCCCCCTCCTTGTCATTCTCTTTCTCAATCACCCCTCCTTGTCATTCTCTTTCTCAATCCCCCTCCTTGTCATTCTCTTTCTCAATCCCCCCTCCTTGTCATTCTCTTTCTCAATCCCCCCTTGTCATCCTCTGTCTCAATCCCCCTCTTGTCATCCTCTGTCTCAATCCCCCTTGTCATCCTCTTTCTCAATCCCCCTTGTCATCCTCTTTCTCAATCCCCCCTTGTCATCCTCTTTCTCAATCCCCCTCCCTTGTCATCCTCTTTCTCAATCCCCCTCCCTTGTCATCCTCTTTCTCAACCCCCTAATCCTCTTTTCAATCCCCCTTATCCTCTTTCTTAATCCCCCTTATCATCCTCTTTCTCAATCCCCCTCCCTTATCATCCTCTTTCTCAATCCCCCCTTGTCATCCTCTTTCTCAATCCCCCCACCTCTGGTGTAGTGTGGCCGAGCTCTGTATGGTCCACGGGTACAGGAGCTTTAGTTTCTTGTACCCGGGCGGACTGACAGGAAGCGCACACTGTGTGCGCACTTCCTGTCAGTCCGGCTGGGTACAGGAGACAGATGCTCCCTGTACCCGCGGACCATACAGGGCTCGACCACGCTACAATGAGGGAATGACAGGAGGAAGCGCTGAGCGCTTCCCTCCTGTCAGTCCCTCTCTTCATGCTGCGCCCGGGTGGTGCGCCCTCATGGACGCGCCAGCCTGGGCAGTGCTGCAGCCGCCAGAGCCGGCACTCATAGCCCCTTCCCAAGGGGCGCTCTAGGCGGCTGCCTAGTTAGCCTATAGGACGCGCCGGCCTGTGTATGTCCGATCACCGCCACGCAGCGCGGGGTGATCGGAACAGAGTGCCTGCCAAAATCAGCGGCGATCACAGAAAACCGCAGGTCAATTCAGACCTGCGGCTTGCTGGGTTTTCGGGTTATTCGGGTCTCTGGTGACCCGATAACCCGGAATAGGATGGTGATCAGTAGCATGATAACACACTACCAATCACCATCCTTCCATCCTCACGGGATCGATTTCTATTGGCTGCACAGCCGGGGGTTAACTCCCCCTGCTCTCCTCCTCCATTCTGCGTCCGGAGCGAGGAGAGAGAGCAGCCTGCACATGCAGCAGCAGCACCAGCACCCCCCAAAGTGCCATCTGGCACTATCAGGCAGGTTAGGGACAACTAGGGAAGGCTTTAGGTCAGGCAGGGAGAGTTAATTATAATTATTTTTTTTTAACCCTTGCATCACCCTCTTAGGCCTCTTTCACACGGGGCGTCACGTATGACGCGCGGATAAGAGGCGGGTGCGTTGCGGGAAAATGCGCTATTTTTCCACGCGAGTGCAAAGCGCTTTAATGCGTTTTGCACGCGCGTGGGAAAAATTGGCATGTTTGGTACCCAGACCTGGACTTCATCACTGAAGTTCGGGTTTGGGTCGAGTATTCTGTAGATTTTATTATTTTCCCTTATAACATGCGATTTTCCCGCAGCCCCATTCACTTCTATAGGGCCTGCGTTGCGTGAAAAACGCACAATATAGAGCATGCTGCGATTTTCAAGCAACGCAGAAGTGATGCGTGAAAATCACCGCTCATGTAAACAGTCCCATAGAAATGAATGGGTCCGGATTCAATGCGGGTGCAATGCGTTCAGGGTGTCTGGGGTCCACAACACAGCTGTGTCACCCTAGACCCCCCCAGGGGTGCTGCAGCTTGCCCCCTTGCCCCCCCCCCCTTCTTTTGGGGGCGCAAGCGTTTTTTTTTTGCGTACACTAACAGTGGCCAGCACTCTTTAATGTCCGGCCACAGTTAGCGCATCGCCCACCCCACCGCTGATCAGCTTCGGACTTTTTATTACTTTTTCACTTTTTTTTTTGTTTCCTGTTAGGTTTAGGGAACAGTCTGGGAATACCCGTGCCCCCACACACGCGCACACTGAATAAAGTTTTCCACGCACACACTCCCCTATGGACCATCGGACGTTCCCGTCTGAGGCGGCATATGCCCAGCTTGCCTCCGAATCCGAGAGTCCCAGTGAGGACGAGGATGACCCCACGTTCCTTTTGTCATCCATGTCCTCCTCATCATCTAGCGATGATGATGACCCCCCCAAGGTGGCCAAGACGCCGCCAGGCAGAGTAAGGGGACCGCCATGTCAGGAACCCTGTGGCCCACCCGAGTACGAGCAGCTCTGGGGCTCGTACTAGTTTCCCGGCCCACCAGATAAGTTCACCTGAGCCCCCTACCGGTGAACCTGGATGGTGTACCCCAGAGAATTTTCAGCCCGCGATTCCTGATTTTCTTGGTCAGCCAGGAATCCAGATTCCCACAGTGGGATTCACTGAATACGACTATTTTTGTCTTTTTTCAGTGACCCCCTTGTGAATCTGATGGTGGAGCAAACAAACCTGTACCCCCAACAGTTTGTTGCTCAACACCCGGGCTCTTTTTTTGGCTACGTCTGGTGGCTGGACGCCGGTCAGTGTAGAGGAGATGAGGACGTTTTGGGGCCTCGTGCTGCACATGGGCCTAGTCAAAAAACACAGTATCAGGCATGACTGGAGTGGGGACATCCTCCTACCAGACCCCACTTTACAGTACGGCCGTGACACGCTCACAGATAATGTAGCATGTCCCCACCAAGGTGATCCTGCCTATGACTGCCTGTACAAAATCAAGCCGGTCATCGATCACTTTGGGGCCAAATTTGTGGAGGCCTATGTACCTGGAAGGAAGGTCGCGGTTGATGATTCTCTCATTGCTTTCAAAGGGAGACTCATTTTCCACCAGTATGTTCCCTCAAAGCGAGCGAGGTATGGCGTGAAGCTGTACAAACTTTGTGAGAGTATCTCAGGGTACATTTACAAGTTTCGTGTGTACGAGGGGCGAGATTCCCATATTCAACCCCCAGTATGTCCCCCCACTCTGGGTGTTAGCGGGAAACTTGTGTGGGACCTTATGCACCCACTCCAAGATAAGGGTTATAACCTGTACGCCAGATCCACGTCCGCTTGTGGGATTGTGTGGAAAAATCAACGTGGCCTCCCTACCTACCCCCTTCAGGTACCTATCCCCAGGGGTGAGATCCGTGCCCTTACCAGTGGAAACCTGTTGATGTTCAGATATAAGGACAAGAAGGATGTCTTTCTACTGACCACAATTCACGGTAACTGCATCTCCCCTGTCCCTGTGCGAGGTACCGCGGCAACGGTCCTCAAGCACGATTGTATCGTCGACTACAATCGGTATATGGGAGGAGTTGATCTCTCTGATGAAGTCCTCAAACCATATAATGCCATGCGCAAAACCCGAGCATGGTACAAAAAAGTTGCGGTCTACTTGGTACAGGTTGCCATGTACAACTCTTTTGTGCTGTTCTGGAGCGCTGGCAACACAGCGAAATTCTTTCAGTTCTATGAGGCAGTCCTCAAGGACCTGATCTTTTCTGACCGGGAAATAGCAGGCCGGAGTATCTCGGGAACTGGATCGTCCCTGGCCAACACTTTCCAGGTATGGTCCCCCATACTGGAAAGAAGGGACGAACCCCCAAAAAATGCAGAGTGTGTCACTGGAGGGGGATACGGAAGGACACCACCACTCCTCTGCGTTATTGGTTGCTTTAGGGAGTACCACACTTTCATGGAGTACTAAATTTACTATCCCCTTTTCCAATTAGTCACTGACGATCGGATAAAAACTATGGTTCTCAGACTTGAGACACCCCAAATTTTTTTTAATGAAAGATGATAGTTTGTAAAACTAAATAAATTTTAAAAAGTAGACAAATTAGGTATCGCTGCGTCCGTAATAATCTGCTCTATAAAAATACCCCATGGCTAGAGATGAGCGAACTTTAAAAAAAAGTCCGGTGTTCGGGTTGTGGTAAGTCGCGCATCCCGTTATGGATTCCACTATAGCGGCATATGGAATCCATAAGGGGCGGCTGCCACCAACCCGAACTGTTGAACAGCGAAGGACCTGGGGTGATGTCACCGTCATGTGATCAGTTCCGGGGGCATTGCTCAGTACGGGATCAAATCCAGTGCTGAGCCACACCCCCTGAACTGATCACATGACAGTGACGTCACCCCAGGTCCTTCGGCTGTTCAACAGTTCGGGTTGGTGGCAGCCGCCCCTTATGGATTCCATATGCCGCTATAGTGGAATCCATAACGGGATGCGCGACTTACCACAACTCGAACGCCGAACACCGGACTTTTTTTTAAAGTTCGCTCATCTCTACCCTTGACCTAACCCCTCAGATTAACACGGTCAAAAAAATAAAATAAAAACTGTGCCAAAAGAGCTGATCTATAGCAAATTTTCCATTTTAATCCATTTTTCCAGTAACAAAGCAAGGGCAACAGCCAAATAAAACTAAATTTATTGCCCTGTTTCTGCAGTTTACAGAAACACCCCATATGTGGTGGTAAACTGCTGTTCGGGCACACGGCAGGACTCAGAAGGAAAGGAACGCCATATGGTTCCTGGAAGGCAGATTTTTTTTTTTACACCATGTCCCGTTTGAAGAAGCCCTGATGCACCCATAAAGTAGAAACTCCATAAAAGTGACCCAATCAACTACACCCCTCAAGGTATTCAAAACAGATTTTACAAACTTTGTTAACCCTTTAGGTGTTCCTCAAGAGTTTATGGCAAATGGAGATGAAATTTCTGAATTTCTATTTTTAGTAACTTTGCGTCACAAGAATGTAATAGAGAGCAACCAAAAATCATATGTACCCTAAAAATAGTCCCAACAAAACAGACTCCTTATCCCATAGGTTCCAAAATGGGGTCACTTTTAGGGAGTTTCTACTCAAGGGGGGCATCAGATGGGACATGGTGTAGATAAACCAGTCCAGCAAAATCGGCCTTCCAAAACCACACGGCGCTCCTTTCCCTCTACGCCCTGCCGCGTGGCCATACAGTAGTTTACGACCACATTATGGGGTGTTTCTGCAAACTACAGAATCGGGGCTATAAAAATTGGGTTTTGTTTGGCTGTTAACCCTTGCTTAGTTACTGAAAAACATGGATTAGAATGGAAAATTTGCGAAAAAAATCTAAATTCTGAAATTTTATCTCCATTTGCCATTAACTCTTGTGGGAAACCTAAAGGGTTAACAACGTTTGTAAAATCAATTTTGAATACCTTGAGGGGTGTAGTTTATAGAATGGGTTCATTTTTGGGTGGTTTCTATTATGTAAGCCTCACAAATTTTTCAAAAAATTAAAGTTCTGAAATGTTATCTCCATTTTCCATTAACTCTTGTGGAACAACTTAAGGGTTAACGGCGTTTGTAAAATCAGTTTTGAATACCTTGAGAGGTATAGTTTCTAGGATGGTGTCATTTTTGGGTGGTTTCTATTATGTAAGCCTCACAAAGTGACTTCAAACCTGAACCTGAACCTAAGTGGGTTTTTGAACATTTCTGAACACCACATAAAGTGACACTGGTCAGATTTGCAAAAAATGGCCTGGCCCTTAAGGTGAAAATGAGCCTGGTCCATAAGGGGTTAAAGGGGCTTTGCCATCAAAGACAATGGGGGCATATCGCTAGGATATGCCCCCATTGTGTGATAGGTGTGGGTACCACCTCTGGGACCCACACTTACACAAAGAACAGAGCGGGGAAATGAATGGAGGGCGCACTGCGCATGCGCCCTCCATTCATTTCTATGGGGCTGCACAAAATAGCTGAGCGCTGGCTCGGCAATTTCCGTCGGCCCCATAGAAATAAATGTGAGTGGGGGCCACTCATGCGCGGTGCGCTCCCATTCACTTGCATGGGAGCAGCAGAGAGCAGCGCTTGGTGGTGGCCGGACCCCGGAAAACCCGGTGTCTTCCAGCCACAACTCTCCACACTCAATTCTTTTTGTAGGTGTGGGTCCCAGAGGTGGGACCTGCACCTATCAGACAATGGGGGCATATCCTAGCCATATGCCCCCATTGTTTGTGATGGGAATACCCCTTCAACTTCCACATTATAGACTTCTGAAATAGCCGTTCTAATCCAGCGGGAAATATACCGCATTTTTCGCCGTATAAGACACACTTTTTTCCCCCCAAAAGGGGGGGGAAAGCAGTGCGTCTTATGGGGCGAATACTTCAGTTTGTATACCGCCGACCGCATGCTGTGCAGCGCGGTGGCGGGTGTATTAGTAGGCAGGGATGAGGGAGGAGGGGCCGGCATCCAGCTCTGTAACTACAGCGGGCCTGGTGCAGTCACTGTATTCTGCTACACCGGGCCCGCTTACTGTAGGAATCCTAACTGCAGGCAATGCTAATAGTAGCCTTTTATGCAGCCTGTACTTACGATACTAACTTTCCGGCAGCCAGCAGGCAGGAGGCTGGGCGGGCGCTGACAACGTAACTCACTATGTAACGCGCCGGCTTCGCCCACTTTATGAATGAAGAAGGGAGAGGCGGCGCGTGACATAGTGAGTTACGTTGTCAGCGCCCGCCCAGCCTCCTGCTTCCTGCCGGAAAGTTAGTATCGTAAGTACAGGCTGCATAAAAGGCTACTATTAGCATTGCCTGCAGTTAGGATTCCTACAGTGAGCGGGCCTGGTGTAGCAGAATACAGTGACTGCACCGGGCCCGCTGTAATTACAGAGCTAGATGCCGGCCCCTCCTCCCTATTGGGGGTCATTCTACGGATAGCACTGTTATGGGGATTTGTGGATGGCACTGTTATGGGGGTCTGTGGATGACATGACAATGTTATGGGAGATATGTGGATGACACATAGCGTAAAATGCTATTTATGTGTCATCAACAGATCCCCCATAACAGTGCCATCCACAGTCCCCAATAACAGTGCCATCCACAGACCCCCATAACAGTGCGATCCACAGACCCCCATAACAGTGCGATCCACAGACCCCCATAACAGTGCGATCCACAGACCCCCATAACAGTGCGATCCACAGACCCCCATAACAGTGCCATCCACAGACCCCCATAACAGTGCGATCCACAGATCCCCATAACAATGCCATCCACAGACCCCCCATAACAATGCCATCCACAGACCCCCCATAACAATGCCATCCCCAGATCCCACATAACACCATTAGGAATACCTTTTGGTTCAAATTTTTTTATTTTCCTCCTTAAAAACCTAGGTGCGTCTTATGGGCCGGTGCGTCTTATAGGGCGAAAAATACGGTAACTTTTCACCGCTCTTTTACCTTTATTTGGGCCGCAAAATTGGATAAAAAGTTTTTTGTCAATCCTCCAATACGTTGCCGCTTCTAAAAACCGTAGAACTGCCCATCTAAGGTATGGCCTCTTGATAATTTTTGGGGTTGGCACAAAACGAGGGTACTACTCTATCTTGAGATCTATGAAAAGTAGAAACAACTTTTGGCAAAAAAATCACTTTTGGGATCTAACTTAAACACTTATTTGTCTTGAAAAATACTAAGAAAAGGATCCTGTCACGACTGTGACTGATCCAGACAGGTCTGGGAGGAGAAGGTCGCAGCGACTTGCTACTCGCGATAGCTTGTGAGAGTTTGCTCGGTGGTTCAGGGTATGTCATCCGGGTTTTGCCTTGTGAACCTTTTTCTCCTGACTGGGAGTTTGTAGGCATCCTTCTCAAGTGAGTCCTGTCTGCCACTCCCAGCTACTATATTAGTTTCAGTCTCACTTGCAGTCATTGCCAGATATAGTCCTTACTTCCAGTGCTATTCTGACCTTTGAAGGAGATCATTTGACGGTATTGCTGTGGAGCTCTTGTCTGGCGTGGACTGTCGTTATTGGGATCATCTTCTCTGCTCGTGACTGGATAAGTCTATCTCTGCTGGAGATTGTTTGTTTGTTGCTGTCTTCCCCTGTTGTTCTCCTAGACATGAGTGATGGTGACTAGTGCTCCCATCTGCCTTTCCCCAGTCTAGTCTTCTTAGGGTGACTGAGGGTTTAGGCATCCTGCTCGCCGTACGGGTTCACACCCCATCTAGGGTATCAGGGCAGACAGGTGCCAGCTTAGGGTTAGTCAGGGGTGGCCGTTCTATTTCCCATCCGTAGATAAGGGTCCCCCTTCCCCTCCGTCTGGTGCGACACGACTGCTGCTGGGATAGCGGTCGTGACAGATCCTGAATACACAAGGCCTGGAGTTTACAGACTCGTCTCGCTGAGGCGATTACTATCAAAAAAATGCTTTTTAGGGTGAGCCATTTTATAGAAATAGATTCTAAGGGTTCAAAAGTGTCGGAAGTTAACCCTGACAAAACTGTGTTAAGATTCGAAGGGAAATATTCCTGATTGTTAGTCTGAGCCTGTCTGATGCTTTCAGGAACCTGGCTATCCAAGGAAATTCTGCCACACTGGTATTATATAATGCCCCTAATGCTGAAACCTGAACCCTGAGGGTATTAGGAGTAACTCCCAGGTCTAATCAGTCCTGAAGATAATCTAAGATCGCTGATATATTGGGCTTAAACTGATCAAAATTATCTCCACACCAAGAGTCGAATTTCCTCCAGACTTTAACATACGCCTTATTTGTATTTGGGAGATCTAAGAAGGTGGTTAACACCTTACTTCTTAGCAGGAAACCGATTTTAAAAGGATGGATTCCTCAGAATCCAAGCCACCATTTTAAGGATTTTTAAAGGGGTATTCCCATCTTAGTGATCATAGTTTAACTTAATGAATATGTTCCATTGAGTATTTTTGAAATTGAATCTTATTAAAAATTTCCTGGCGTTCCCCCCAAAAAATTTGTAGACTCCTACCTCATTGTAAAGGGTTGGAATCCCATGGATACGGCCACACTTCTTGGCGGCCACATCCATGGGCCACGCTTGCGCAGAAGAACTAGCTCTATCCAGTGCTCGGCCTCTTCATTTCCTCGGGAACGAGCATGGCTCGGTTTTGGACACGGCGCAAAGGAATAGACATCAGCGTGCATATTTATTCCACAGTGCCGTCATAAATACTAGGAGCAGATGAAAGAAGGCAGGATGCCTGATCCAGGGGGGCCCAGCAATGGAGCTTTGTGGGATTTTTGGCTGCTCCCTTCTGGTTATGCACATAGTGGCTGCTGCAACATTGAATGGAGGGACACAGAGGTGATGGCATGGAATGAAGGGACACAGAGGTGATGGCATGGAATGGAGGGACACAGAGGTGATGGCATGTAATGAAGGGACACAGAGGTGATCGTGTTGAATGGAGGGATACAGAGGGGAGGACATGGAATGGAGGGACACAGAGGGGATGGCATGGAATGAAGAGACACAGAGGTGATGGCATGGAATGGAGGGACACAGAGGGGATAGCATTAAATGGAGGGACACAGAGGTGATGACATTCTGAAGTGGAGGGACACACAGGGGACGCCATTATGGAGTGAAGGGACACATAGGGGAGGACACAGACTCTGCAGGCTGCCTGACTGATGACTCATACTACCCACATCAACGATCACGGCAAGGACTGAGCTCTCAGTGTGATGTCAGAAAGAGGCGTGGCCAGCCTTCACTCAACTGCCTAAATACGGCCAGCCTTAGAAGCAGGAAACCAAGAAGTGAATGCAGAACTGGCTGCTTGTGAGAATGAAAAAGCAAGATGGGAATACCCATTTAAGTTTCTTGTACAAAAATGAAGGTACATCTTTCTCTTTAAAATTTCTGAAGGACCTTGGGAATTAGGGGAATGGGTGGAAATCCGTAAACTAGGCGAGATGTCCAGTCCTGATTGAAGGCATCCACCACAGTTGGGAAATCTCTCTGGTTGAGGGGAAAAAAATGATTTATTTGACGGTTTTTCCAGGAGGCAAAAAGATCTATTGACAGCTTGCCCCACATTTCTATTATCATCTGAAATGCTTCTGGAAATAATGTCCATTCTAGGGTTGTTTCGGGTATCGAACTTTCGATAACCAATCGATACTTTTATGCCAGTAACGATTCGATATCGGGAGGTTCGTTTTTTCGATACTAGACCGCTCTGCTGAGCAGTCCAGTATCTCTTGTTAGGACATGGCGTGTGCAGCACTCGGCACACGCTGTGTTCTCTGCGGCCATAGACAGTGAGGAAGGACCTCCTATGACGCGGCCGCCGGTGATTGGTGTGGGAGGAGGGACATGGGAGTAGAAAACTGCTGCGCCGGGCGAACGGCAGTAGCCTCCTCCTCCTCCTGTGTGCTCCTCCGCTGTCCTCCGTAAGCAGCCTGTCCTGCCCACACAATGATTATTAACCTTTAATACACATACAGGAGGTGGGTGCTGGCAGTATCCGCCTCCTGTATCTGTATTAAAGGCTAATTATTGTGTGGGCAGTGCGAACCCCCCCCCCCCACCACCACCCTGTATTAAACTCAATGAGTGGGCAGGGCGCCCTCTAATATTGGGAGGGGGGGCGGGATTTAGAGCATTGGTGGCAGTGGTCACAGGGTCCCCTCAATTGGTGGCAGTGGCAGTTCCCCATGGCAGTCAAGGTTTCAGTAGCGTCCGGGCTGCCATGGTAACCAATCGGATCCCTACATTGCGATCGGTTACCATGGCAGCCAGGACGCTAGTGAAGCCCTGGCTGCCATGGGGGCTCCCTGCTGTGTGCACAGAGCAGTAGGGAAATGTGAAGTCCTATTCACCCTGATAGAGATCTATTAGGGTGAATAGGACAAGGGATGAAAAGATCCCAGGTTCTACCACTAAGGGGGAAATGGTAAATAAAAATTTAAAAGTAAAAAAAAAAAAAAACACACAAAAATATTAAGTATAAATTACTGCCTTTCCCAATTTTACATAAAAATATATAAATAAACATATCACATATCGCCATATCTAAAGTCAAAACTGTTTAAAAGTATTTAAAGATCCCTTTAGGTAAACCGCCAAGATCAAGATTATATTTTGCTCCGACCAAGAAAATATTTTATTTGTTAAACGTTGAAGCAGATGGTGTCTCGTTCCTCCCTTATGCTGAATGAAGGACAATGCTGTTGAATTGTCCGAATAAATTAGAACATGATGGTGAAGTCCTCTTCAGAGCTTCCCAAACTGCTTGAGGATTGTTGTCTTATGAGGTGTGGCCCTGGTAGGTTCTGTCTTTAACCCCTCCAGGACCCTGGACGAGAATGTTCGTCCTAACTGAGCGGCACTTAGCGCATTAGGACGAGCATTCTCATGCTACAGTTAAACTGTCACCATGTCTGCAGTCATGGTGACAGCGCTGAGATCCCGGCTGTTACACACCGTGACTGCGGGAATCTGAAACTTATAAAAATATTCCCAACCACGGACCTCGGCATGGAAGGGGTTAACAGGGAGGGAGCTCCCTCTCTCTCCCATCGGGGGACTGCTGTGCCTTTGCAGCCACCGGACAGGATGGGATCACAGAGGGAGGGAGCTCCCCTCCTTCTCCATCACCCTCTGCTCAGCTCTGGCAACAGGACGCCTTCAGAGGCATCCTGATTGCCATGGTATTAGTAACTCTGATCAGACTTCTGCTAAAGGCATAAGTCTGACCAGACAGTGTAAAGTACAAAATACAGTACAGTACACTATATAGTGTACTGTACTGTATTATACAGACACCAGATCCACTGGATCTTCAAGAACCAAGTGGGTCTAGGTCGAAAAAATGCAAAAAAAAAAAAAAAAACACATCGCTGAATAAAAATTAAAAAAATAAAATACACTACAAATATTAGGTATCGCCGTGTCCGTAAAAACCTGCTCTATAAAAATATCATATGACCGAACCCCTCAGGCACTTTACATCACTAAAAGTGTAATACAAAGCGATCAAAAAGGCGTATGCCTCACAAAATAGTATCAATCAAACCGCCATCTCATCCTGCAAAAAAGCCCCTACCTAAAACAATTGCCCAAAAAATAAAAGAACTATGGCTCTCAGACTAAAACATGATTTCTTTGTTTCAAAATTGCTTTTTAGTGTTAAATGTAAAAAAAAAAAAAACGAAAAAGTAGACATATTAGGTATCTCTACGTCCGTAAGAATCTGTGCTATAAAAATATCACGTGACCTAACCCCTCAACTGAACACTAAAAAAAATTAAATAAAAATTTTGTCAAAAAGCCATTTTTTTGTCACCTTGTCACCACATCACAAAAAGTGTAATAGCAAGCGATCAAAAAGTCATATGACCCCCCCCCAAATCGTGCCAATCTAACTGTCACCTCATCACGCAAAAATTATACCCAACCTGAAAGAATCGCCTAAAAACTGACAAAAAAATATGGCTCTCAGACTATGGAGACACTAAAACATGTTTTTTTTTTGTTTCAAAAAGGATATTATTGTGTAAAACCTATATAAATTAAAAAAGGTATACATATTAGGTATCGCCGCGTCCATAAGGACCTGCTCTATAAAAATATAACATGACCTAACCCCTTAGGTGAACGCCGTAAACATAAAAAATAAAAATGTTGTCAAAAAAGCCATTTTTTGTCACCTTACATCACAAAAATATTTTTTTCAAAAATGCTTATTATGTAAAACTGAAACAAAACCCCCAAAAAAGTAGTCATATTTTGTATTGTTGCGTGCGTAACAACCTGCTCTATATAAATAGCACACAATCTAACCTGTCAGTTCAACGATGTAAATAACAAAAAATAAAAACGGTCCCAAAACAGCTATTTTTTTTAAAATTTCCCTTTTTTTTTTTCAAATTAACGTTTTATTAAAGATTTTCAATATAATCAAAACAGTACCGACCAATGTCAATGACAAGAGAAATATAAAAGGTACAGCATAAAATTCGGTACAAGGGACACATCTCAAAGGTGCAAAAAGCATAGCAAACAGCATAGTACAACAGAAAGGTAGTCGTGCGACCACCAGTAACCCAGCGAACGCTGCAAAGAAAAAAGACAACGGACACAGGAGACAGACAAGACATCGGGAAGGGAGGGAGGGAAGGAAGGGGAAGTGGGGGGAAAACTGCAGTAAAGCAAGAAATATCTAAACCCTGGCGTCAGGGGCGTAACTACCGGGAAAGCAGCTGCTTCGGGGCCCGGGCTTACAGGGGGCCCGGCTCAGCACGTGTCCTCACTCCTCTCCCGATCGCTAATTACACAGTGAATCGCAGTGTCTTCTCGCCCTTGTCTATTTAAAACGTATTGATTCTTTCTTTCAGAAAAGCTTGCCCTGGGGATCGAACCTGCGACCATTAGGTTCAAAGGCAAGACACTTAACCACAAGGCTATATAAGCTGCATAGCCAGATAGCTAAAGAAAAAAAAAATGACCTCTAGATGTGGAGAACTTTGATAGTGTATCCATACACATTACAGCTGCACCAGCACATTGTATATGGATGTAGCAGAGCTTGGTGTGGGCAGCTGTAATGTGTATAGATACACTATCAAAGTTCTCCTTATCTAGAGGTCTTATTTTTTTTTTTTTTTTTAGCTACCTGGCTATGCAGCTGATATAGCCTTGTGGTTAAGTGTCTTGCCTTTCATCCTAATGGTCACAGGTTCGATTCCCCTCACAAACTTTTCTGAAAGACAGGATAAATGAGGCTTGCCTAACATGGAGGTAAGTATATGTGTTTTTTTTTTTTTGTTTTTTTTTTAAATACTGGACTTTTACTTTACTGCCACAGGGGAGGAGGGGACTATTGGCACTATGATATTGGCAAATGGGGGGGGAAGAGATAGGCACTTTATATTGGCACACACATTAGGGGGCAGGGGGAGAGGATGGCACTATGATATTTGGATGGGGGAAGACAGACGCACTTGATATTGGCACATTATAGGGGGCACTATGGGGAGAGGAGCACTATGGGGGCATCTGGTGCTATATGGCTGGCTACTGGCACATTATAGGGTGGGTTTATATGGCTGACTACTGGCACATTATAGGGGGGGTTATATGGCTGACTACTGGCACATTATAGGGGGGTTATATGGCTGGCTACTGGCACATTATAGGGGGGCTGGGGGGGCTATATGGCTGACTACTGGCACATTATAGGGGGCTATATGGCTGGCACATTATAGAGGGGGAGCGAAACGCGCGGGTAGGGGGGGCCCAATACAAAAATTTGCTGGGGGGCCCAGTCATTTCTAGCTACGCCCCTGCCTGGCGTCACAAAACGAGGACGTGGAACGGAATTCATCCAAGGGGCCCCAGGTCTTTACAAACCAGGATATATCAGAGGGTGTCACACTAATAGGGTCTTCCAACCTCTAGCAGAGGGCAATTTCTTCAAACCACTCCTCCAGAGAAGGGGGAGAGGTGGACTTCCAGTGTCTGGGAATCACAGCTTTAGCTGCCTGTATCATGTACTTCACAAGAGACCTCTTATAAGCCAGGACATTTAACATGCTATCAAAGTGCAGAAAGGACTCCAGGGAGTTCTGTATGGGGACCCTAGTGACCTCAGTGATCGTTTTATGTACAAAGTCCCAGAAAGGGCGCAGCACATAGCACTGCCACCAGACATGGAGCATTGAACCCTCCACCGAAAGGCATCTCCAGCAACGATCTGAGACTGCCGGGAACCACCTGTGAAGTAGTACCGGCACCCTGTACCACCTGGAGACAATTTTATAACTCGTTTCCTGAGATTTGGTAGAAAGTGTAGATTTGTGAGATAACAGGAAGCATTTATTCCATTGAGCGGGGGTAAATTGCTTCCCCAAATCACGTTCCCAAGCCTGACAGTATGGAGGAGGGCCCAATGACCGACAGCCTAAGAGTAATTTATAAATAGAGGAAATAAGGCGCAGGACCGCTGAAGGATAAAGACACATTTTTTTAAAATCAGTTAGCTCACGAGAGAGGTTATGGGTCTTGGCCAGAGAGGAGTGGAAATGTCGAAGTTGCATATATTCAAAGGAATTCCGGGCAGAGGGGTTCGGGGTGTTCAATATTTGCGATAAGGGCTTCATTGTGGGGCCCGATAGGACATGGCAGAACCGGAGTGGACGGCTCCTAGTGCCTGTGAGAAAAGATCCAGTCGATCTGGCTAGAGGAAAGTTGGGGTGATCAGTGACTGGTAGTAGAGGGCCCTTGGGGACAACCAGGGACGTTGTGCAATTGACAGAGGAGAGAATCAGAATGGTCTGGTGTGCTGTGAAAGAAAGGCACGAGCGGTGAGGGCTCGGTAATCCCATCAACCATGGGAGGATAGCTTGCGAGCAAGGGGCAATGTCTCGAGCTAGATGAACCCAGTCCTTAGACGCATCCCCACGAGTCATGTCCAATAACCGGGTGTACGCGGTAGCATGGTAGTATAGGCGGCAATCAGGGAGATAAACCCCCCCCCCCCCCCGTTTTCTTTAGGACGTGTCAGTAACTCCCATTTTAACCGCGGCTTACCAGGCGCCCAGACCAATTGCGTGAAACAAAGCTGCAGTTGTGACCAGAAAGAAGATGGGATTCGAAGGGGAATAGTCTGTAGCAGGTAGAGCAATTTGGGCAGCAAATTCATCTTTAAAATGCAAATCCTGCCAAACCAAGAAAAGTCACGTCTCCGCCAACTGTCAAGATCTTTTTGGAAACGTTGGAGCAGGGGTGTAAAATTAAGCGAGAAAAGCTGGGAGAGGTCAGAAGTGATTCTTATGCCGAGATAAGTAATCCCAGCAGGGGTCCAGACAAAAGGGAAAGCACTTGTAAGGGAGGAGACCAGGGGTTACGGCAGGGTAACGTTCAAGGCCTCAGAATTGGACATATTGATTTTAAAATTCGTCTCCACTCCAAAGCAGTGATCTCTTTGAGCAAGGAAGGCGGTGAGACATGAGGGTTGGTAATATAGAGGAGGAGATCATCGGCATATGCCGCACACTTGGATTCCCTAGGGCCTATCCTTATCCCCGACATGTCTGGGTTAGCTCGGATGGTAGCAACAAGATGTTTCATCACAAGAACATATAAGAGGGGGGACAGGGGGCACCCTTGACGCGTTCCATTGTGAATTGGGAAAGGGGAGGAAAGAGTTCCATTAGTCTTAACTCGAGCAGTAGGGCGTTGATATAGGGACAAAACCTTAGCTAAGAATAGCGGACCGACACCAATATAGGGCAAGGCAGTCCGGATGGCTGGCCATGATATCCTGTCGAAGGCCTTTTCGGCGTCTAAGGACAGGATCATAAGGGGAATCTTATGTAATTTAGCATAATGGATGATGTCGAGAGTCTTAAGGGTGTTGTCCCTTGCCTCCCTCCCCAGCACAAATCCCACCTGGTCATTACAAATGAGAGTGGGCAAATGAGCATTCAGCCTATTCGCAACAATTTCACAAAAATCTTAAGATCAACATTTAAAAGCGAGATAGGACGATAACTGGCACATAAGTGGGGTCCTTACCTGGCTTCGGGATGACAGCAATATGGGCCTCAGTGGACTGTGCCGGGAAGCTCAGGCGACACCGCATTGAAGACTGACAATAGAACCGGAGACAGGTCGGTCGAGAAGGTTTAATAGAAACGGGCATTAAACCCGTCTGGACCAGGGCTCTTGCCACCAGGCAAGGTTTTAAGCACCAACTGAAGTTCAGCATCTGTGAACGGAGCCTCTAAAGCGGATGAATCAACATCCGACAACTGAGGAAGCAGAGCAGGGAAGCCAGAGGGGGGCGTCAGTCCGCGGCGTCGAGGGGTGGGGAAGATTGTAGAGCTGTGAATAGAAGGTGTGGAAAGTGGCCGCTATGTCAGGGGTGGTGTGCACCATGCGATCCCTAACTGTTCTAATGGCGGGGATATGAGAAGCAGCTAGTTGCCCTCTAAGGGCTCTTGCCAGCATACAACCACTCTTGTTCCCAAACTCATAAAATTTACTTCTACAAAGCTGCAACATACGTCTGTAAGATGTTTCTAGGAGACGTTTTGCTTCCATGCGTGCGTTTTGAAGATCACGCAGAGTTTGCAGAGAGAGTGCGCGCTTGTGGGCAAGTTCTAGCGAAGCAACCCTCTGCAGAGCAAGTTTGAGCCTTCTCTCTTTTAAGACGGGAGCCGTGTTTGATAAGGATACTACGCAAGACACGTTTCACGGCTTCCCACTGTGTGGGTAACGGGGTGGGATCATATGTATGATCCGACAGGAAGTGTTTCACGGTCTCAGTGAGGTCCGCTACACAGACTGCATTGAGAAGAAGGGACTCATTGACACGCCAAGTCCACTCCTGTCTGGCCAGGAAGGGGAGCGTCAGGGAGCAATACACCAGGGCGTGATCAGACAATAGGATGTTACCAATCTGTGTGGAGGTCAGCCAAGACAAGGCCGATTGCGGTATAAATATGTAGTCAATACGACTATATGAGTTATGAGGGGCAGAGTAGAAAGACTAGTCCCTGTCCGCCCGGTGCTGAAGGCGCCAGGGGTCTTTCAGCTGTAGCTGAAGCAGGGCACGCTTAACTTTCTTAATAGCGGAATACAGAAGCGATGCACGGCCGGCTGAGTTATCAAGGGTAGGATCAAGAGTCAGGTTGAGGTCCCCACACAGAACCAATATCCCCTGAATCAGAGGAGCTACCTCATCCAGCAGATCCACTATAAAAGAGACCCGATTCTGGTTGGGGGCATAAACGTTGAGAAAGGTGAGTTCTCTACCGCCTACGAGCAGTGTGAGAACCAGATACCGGGCATCCGGATCGACACTACAATCCAGCACCTGATGGGTCAAAGATCTATGGATCGCAATGGCGACGCCCTTAGTCTTATTCGCATAGTGCCAGGACGTATAGTGGCGATGGCAGATGGCCGGGGCGTGACCCACCTTAAAATCAGTTTCCTGGAGACAGACAATCTGTACCCACTGGCGGTGAAAGTGGTGAAGCACCTGGGCCCTCTTCTCTGAAGTATTAAAACCCTTCACGCTGAAAGACACTATCTTCAAGGACGCCATATCTGCAGGGAGAGGAAAAAAAACACCAAGGGAGGGGAGGTAGACAATCGACACAAGACAAAGACTAGAAGGAAACAAAGGAGAAGGGGCACAGAAAAAAAAGGAAGAGAAAAATAGAAAAGAAGATAGGATCAAACACCCCAAGGGAGAATCTCCGGGTTTTTTCTTGAGAGTAGTGTCAACCAGGCAGGAGCTATCCCCCACAACCCCAACAAATATCATAAAAACAGACCAGAGAAACACAGAAAATAACAACAACGCCAGCCACAGGAGAGCAGGAATCAATTGAGAAGGGCAGGCGAACATAGAAGAAAGACAAACAAGCCTCCTACTGAGAAAGGAGAGTTACTAATGACGAGCCGCAGTAATCAGCCACGTAAAGGAGACAAGGCATAGCCCCAGAAGACAGGGGGAGCTGTAGTCGACCCCTCAGGAAGGGGGAAAAGCCTGGGAACTACTCCTCGGTCCATGTGGTCGCGGCCGTCGTCATCCTCGCTGAGTCAAAGGGGCATCTCCAGACACGGCCACAGATGGTGGTGAACGAGGGTATCCCGGTGGTCCCGGGACGTATGAAAGAATGGAAGTCCAGGGACCTAGTTCCACAGGAGGCAAGTCCAGCTGTTGAAGGAAGTGGTGAAGGTCCATCGGGCCACGGAACCTGCTGTTCTTTGGAGCCCGTAAGGAGAGAAAAGGGGAAGCCCCAACGGTAGGGAATGCCACGGTCCTTGAGGAGGGACAGAAGCGGGCGCAGAGCAGCGAGTATGGCGAGAGAGGTCTTGTAGTAGAATGAAGGGTGTGCCCTCATAGGATAGGGATAATGACCGTCGCGCCTTTAAAAGGATCTGCTTCTTAATGGCATAGAAGTGAATTCTACAGATGACGTCCCTCGGCTTCAAGGGGTCAGGGTTAGGAGGACGAAGAGCTCTGTGGGCTCTGTCAATCTCAATAGGAGATTGGGTAGGCAGCAGAACTGTTGGAGAAACGGACTCCGGGAGACCCCGTGTCCGTACATTGTTGCGACGGCTCCTGTTCTCAACATCATCCAGATGGTGGTGCAAGGTATGCAATTGCGTATCATAAGACTGCATTTTATGAGCCAGCGACTGAACAGTTGCGGATAAGGAAGCATGATCCTGCTGAAGTGAGTCCACTCTAGCCCCCATTGAGGCCATCTCAAAGCGAACCTGGGTGAACTCTTTCCTACATTCTTGTAATATATCAGCTGCAAAACCGGAGAGATCCGCTTTGGACGGTAGGGAGCAAATCAGGTTGTGCAAATCCACCCTAGTGGCCGGTCTAGAGTCATCATCAAATACGGAAGCAGAGGCAGGTGGTCCCTGGAATGGCTGAGGAGACTCCCTTAAGTCCGCATTGACGGGGACTGCTGAGGCATGAAGGTCAGGCGAAGCAGGACCGCAGGGGCGCGAATGGGATCCATCCCATGAAGAGCCTGTGGACCAGTGCGGAGATGCAGCCAAGGACGGTTCAGGGGAGCGGGAAGGAGGACGGAAGGGCACCAGAGCAGAGTGCTGCAGGGAGGCCATGCTCTGATGTGGGGACACGGCACTCCGGTAGCTAGCTGGAGATATAGCCAGGCTGGGGGGGCCCACCAATTGAGAGAGACGGCGTCCAATCAGGTGCTACGGGAGTCTCCAAGGCGCCTGGTGACTGGGCAGGAGGCACTATTGTAGGGCAAAATGGAGTCGCCAGGGGCCTGAAGCCTGCAGGGCCCAGGCCAGCCATGAGAGAGGAGGACTGGGCCGGCAGAGAAGGAAGATGATGACCCCCATCACAAACCTGGGAGTCAACAGGCCGCGGGAGCAACAGAGCTCTGGGGAGGTTCCCGCCGCGTTGGATCCAGAGAATTGGGGCCCATGCTGTTCTGCGGCCCATGAGGCGGTGCCGTCGGCAGGCCCAGCGAGGGTTCAGAAGCGGACCGGGTCCTGGCACGGCTGTGTGGAGGCTCTGGTAAGTAAGAGGCTGCTGGAGACGCTGCAGCCAGGAGCTGAGGTGCTGTTTCGCAAAAAGCCGGAGCAGGTCCCCCTGGGATGCTTGCAGGGGAGCCACAGACTTGGCTCGACCCTTTTTTAAAGTTTTGCCCATATTTTGAAGGCGGCTGGCCTGTTTAAAAGCAGGGGCAACGGAGGAGCTGACACCCAAATATTCCATTTTAATCAATTTTTCCAGTAACAAAGCACGGGTTAACAGCCAAACAAAACTCAATATTTATTGCCCTGATTCTGTAGTTTGCAGAAACACCCCATATGTGGTCGTAAACTGCTGTATGGCCAAACGGCAGAGCATAGAAGGAAGGGAACACCATATGGTTTTTGGAAGGAGGATTTTGCTTGACTGTTTTTTTGACACCATGTCCAATTTGAAGCCCCCCTGATGCACCCCGACAGAAGAAACTCCAAAAAAGTGACCCCATTTTGGAAACTACAGCAGGGGTGTGGAAATTTAAAAAAAAACTACTTGTCGAAGGACTAAAGCGGGGGCTCAATCTACTTGTGTGGGGCAGCCACAAGGAGACGTTATACTGTATGGGGGTGGGGGCCACAAGGAGACGTTATACTGTATGGGGGCCACAAGGAGACGTTATACTCTATGGCACGTACATTAAATGGGTTCACTGCCCCAGTATGGCATGTACATTAAAGGGATTCACTGCCCCAGTATGGCATATTCTATATTTCTTACTGGGGCAGTGAATCCCTTTAATGTATATGCCATTCTGGGCAGTGAATCCCTTTAATGTTATGTACATGCCATAATGGGGCATTTCCCACCCCATACATGGAGAGTGAGTGGCTGGAACCTAGCAGCACAAAGAGGAAGGCAGGACTCCTAGCTTTAGCACCAGGGAGAAGAAGCAGAGCTGCAGCCTGACAGGAGAGCATCCTCCACAGCTCACCCAGAGGAGTCACCACACACCCTGCAGGTACAACACACACTACCTGCTGGACTATCAGGGCTAGGGCTGCCACCATGTGAGGAGACAGGAACTCCCACTACTACTTCAGCCACTATCGCTGACTCTGCACTTCTGCTGGGAGCTGGATGACTTCTGTCCCGCGGCGCACTCCTCTGCTCCCGACTTCCGGCCTGCACAGCGCTGACCACAGTGCGGTAAGCAGTCTGACCGTGCTGCAGGACCGGCATCAGCTGAAAACCCGCCGCCGTCCTAGCACTGCTACTTGCCTGCATGAGGGCTAAGCTACCTGCACAAACTACTTGCCCGGCGCCCGGAACTACATGTCCTGGGCATCAGACGATACGAATTCCACACCCCTGCTACAGGATAAGGTGGCAGTTTTGTTTGTACTATTTTAGGGTAAATATGATTTTGGTTGCTCTATATTACACTCTTTTTGAGGCAAGGTAACAAAGAAAATTTAAATTCTGAAATTCCATCTCCATTTGCCAATAACTCTTGTGGAACACCTAAACGGTTAACAAAGTTTGTAAAACCGGTTTTGAATACCTTGAGGGGTGTAGTTTCTTAGATGGAGTCACTCTTTTGGCTTCAAATAGGACATGGTGTCAAAAAACCAGTCCAGCAAAATCCACCTTCCAAAAACCATATGGCAGTTTATGACCACATATGGGGTGTTTCTGCAAACTACAGAATCAGGGCAATAAATATTGAGTTTTGTGTGGCTGTTAACCCTTGCTTTGTTACTGGAAAAAATGTAAAATTTTCCAAAAAATCGATTTTCTGAGATTTCATCGCCATTTACCAATAACTCTTGTGGAAAACCTAAAGGGTTAATGACGTTCGTAAAATCAATTTTGAATACCTTGAGGGGTGTAGTTTCTAGAATTGGGTCATTTTTGGGTGGTTTCTATTATGTAAGCCTCACAAAGTGACTTCAGACTAAACTGGTCCCTAAAAAGTGGGTTTTTGAAAATTTCGGAAAAATTTCAAGATTTGCTTCTAAACTTCTAAGCCTTGTAACGTCCCCAAAGAATCAAATGGCATTTCCAAAATGATCGATACACGAAGTATACATATGGGGAATGTAAATCAATAACTTCCTTTGGTGGTATTACTATGTATTATAGAAGTAGAGAAATTGAAACTGAAAATTTGAAAATATTAGGTATCACCGCGTCTGTATCGATCGGCTCTATAAAAATTATCACATTACCTAACCCCTCAGATGAACACAGTCAAAAAAATTAAAATACAAAGTGTGCTAAAAAAAACTATTTTTTTGTCACCCAAAATAGTACTAATCTAACCGTCACCTCATCCTGCAAAAAAATGAGCCTCTACCTAAGACAATCGCCCAAAAAATAAAAAAAACTGGCTCTCAGACTATGGAGACACTAAAACATGATTTTATTTTGTTTCAAAAATGCTTTTATTGTGTTAAATGTAAAAAAAAAAAAAAAAAGTAGACATATTAGGTATGGCTGCGTCGGAAACAACCTGCTCTACAAAAATACCACATGACCCAACCCCTCAGGTGAACACCATTAACCGCTACAGGACCGCCTAACGCAGGGATGCGTCCTGCGGGCGGTCCTGTAGCTCTGAGACGACGCATCGGCGCGTCATCTCGCGAGAGCCGAGACTTCTTGTGAACGCGCGCGCTCACAGTGAAGAGCGTCTCGGCAGTTCTGCTACAGCCTGCCAGCGATGATCCATCGCTGGCAGGCTGTAGATGCGAATTAAATCGCATCAAACAGCTATATCAGACGCTGTTTTGTGAACAGCGTCTGATATACCTGCTACCTGGTCCTCTGGTGGTCCCATTTGCTGGGATCGACCACCAGAGGACCAGGTAACACTGTAAAGTTGCACCAAACACTACACTAAGCCCCCCACACACACACCCTCCCCTCACCTATTAACCCCTTGATCACCCCATCTAGACCCCTGATCACCCCCTGTCATTGATCACACCCTTGTAAGGCTCCATTCAGACGTCCATATGTTTTTTGCGGATCCGTGAATTCACGGATCCGCGGATCGGATCATCGGATCCGCGGATCCTCAAAACACGGACACCGGCAATGTGCTTTCCGCATTTTGCAGATCCGCACATTGCCAGAATAGAAAATGCTTTTTCTTGTCCGCAATTGCGGACAAGAATAGGACATGTTCTATATTTTTGTGGAACGGAAGTGCAGACTCGGAAGCGCGGATCCGTAATTCCGGATCCGAGCGGGACAAAGTCTGTCCCCATAGAAATGAATGGGTCCACAATTCCGTTCCGCAAACAGAATTTCGGACGTGTGAATGGGGCATAAGGGTCTCTTATCACCGCCAGTTAGTTAGCTACTTGTTAGGTAGCTAGCGCCCAGCCCACCGCAGTCACTGATTTTGGCAGAGATTTTTTCATCCACATTGATCGATGCGATTGAAAAAATCTGTGCCGTTCATTTTTATTTTTTTATCAGCCCAGAGGCATTACCCGATGCTCAATATAAGGAGAATCGCAGATACTCCTAATGCTGGCAATACGTGTAATGATTGCGGAGACCCTCAAATGCCAGGACAGTATAAATACCCCACATGTGACCCCATTTTAGGATTTCACAGGCCATTTTTACGCATTTGGATTCTCACGCTTTAGGGCCCCTAAAATGCCAGGACAGTATAAAAACCCCACAAGTGACCCCATTGTGGAAAGAAGACACCCCAAAGTATTCCGTGAGGGGTATGGCGAGTTCATGCAAAATTTTATTTTTTGTCACAAGTTAGTGGAATATGAGACTGTAAAAAAAAAAAAAATATCAATTTCCGCTAACTTGTGCCAAATTTTTTTTTTTCTATGAACTCGCCATACCCCTCACAGAATACCTTGGGGTGTCTTCTTTCCACAATGGGGTCACTTGTGGGGTTTTTATACTGTCCTGGCATTTTAGGGGCCCTAAAGCGTGAGAATCCAAATGCGTAAAAATGGCCTGTGAAATCCTAAAGGTACTCATTGGTTTTAGGGCCCCTTTGCGCATCTTGGCTGCAAAAAAGTGTCACTCATGTGGTATCGCCGTACTCAGGAGAAGTAGGGCAATGTGTTTTGGGGTGTATTTTTACATATATCCATACTGTGTGTGAGAAATATCGCTGTAAACGACAACTTTTTAAAATTTTTTATTCAAAGTTGTCAATTTACAGAGACATTTCTCTCACCCAGCATGGGTATATGTAAAAATACACCCCAAAACACATTGCCCTACTTCTCCTGAGTACGGCGATACCACATGAGTGAAACTTTTTTGCAGCCAAATTCTAATGAGTACCTTTTAGGAGGGCATTTTTACGCATTTTTCTTCTCACGTTTTAGGGCCCCTAAAATGCCAGGGCAGTATAAATACCCCACATGTGACCCCATTTTGGAAAGAAGACACCCCAAGGTATTCGCTGAGGGGCATAATGAGTCCATGAAAAATTAAACTTTTTGTCAAAAGTTAGCGGAAAGGGAGACTTTGTGAGAAAAAACAATAAAAAATCAATTTCCACTAACGTGCCAAAAAAAAAAATCTTCTATGAACTAGCCATGCCCCTTATGGAATACCTTGGGGTGTCTTCTTTCCAAAATGGGGTCACATGTGGGGTATTTCTACTGCCCTGGCATTTTAGGGGCCCTAAAGCGTGAGAAGAAAAATGCGTAAAAATGCCCTCCTAAAAGGTACTCATTGGAATTTGGGCCCCTTTGCACATCTTGGTTGCAAAAAAGTGTCACTCATGTGGTATCGCCGTACTCAGGAGAAGTAGGGCAATGTGTTTTGGGGTGTATTTTTACATATACTCATGCTGGGTGAGAGAAATATCTCTGTAAATTGACAACTTTGAATAAAAAAATGTAAAAAGTTGTCGTTTACAGCGATATTTCTCACACGCAGCATGGGTATATGTAAAAATACACCCCAAAACACATTGCCCTACTTCTCCTGAGTACGGGGATATCACATGAGTGACACTTTTTTGCAGCCTGGGTGCGAAAAGGGGCCCTAAAACCAATGAGTACCTTTAGGATTTCACAGGCAATTTTTACGCATTTGGATTCTCACGCTTTAGGGGCCCCTAAATGCCAGGTCAGTATAAATACCCCACATGTGACCCCATTTTGGAAAGACGACACCCCAAGGTATTCCGTGAGGGGCATGGCGAGTTCACAGAATTTTTATTTTTTGGCACAAGTTAGCGGAAATTGATATATTTTTTTTTTTTTACAAAGTCTCATATTCCACTAACTTGTGACAAAAAATAAAATTTTACATGAACTCACCATACCCCTCACGGAATACCTTGGGGTGTCTTCTTTCCAAAATGGTGTCACATGTGGGGTATTTATACTGTCCTGGCATTTTAGGGGCCCTTAAAGGGCTTCTGTCACCCCCCTTAACCCATTTTTCACTAGCTGACATTAGCTATTTGCTAATGTCAGCTGAGTTGAAATATATATTTATTACCTTGTCCGAAGTTGTAATTTACGTGAAAAAGGCACTTTTATTATATGCAAATGATCTTCGCTACCAGCAAGTTGGGCGTTTACTTGCTGGTAGCCGCCGCATCTCGATGAATTATGCACGCCCCTTCCTCGCTTGATAGACAGGGCCAGCGTTTCTCCTCCTCGCACTGGCCCTGTCTGAAGATAAATCCCGCGCCTGCGCCGTATCGCTCAGTAGTCGGCGCAGGCGCTGAGTGAAGGACGCGAGCTTTGCCGCCCGTCCTCAGTGCGCCTGCGCCGATTACGTCACCGCTACACCCGCTTCCCTTCCGGGTGTAGCGGTGACGCATCGGCGCAGGCGCACTGAGGACGGAGCGGCAAAGCTCGCGTCCTTCACTCAGAGCGCCTGCGCCGACTACTGAGCGGTACGGCGCAGGCGCGGGATTTTATCTTCAGACAGGGCCAGTGCGAGGAGGAGAAAGCGCTGGCCCTGTCTATCAAACGAGGAAGGGGGCGTGCATAATTCATCGAGATGCGGCGGCTACCAGCAAGTAAACGCCCAACTTGCTGGTAGCGAAGATCATTTGCATATAATAAAAGTGCCTTTTTCACGTAAATTACAACTTCGGACAAGGTAATAAATATATATTTCAACTCAGCTGACATTAGCAAATAGCTAATGTCAGCTAGTGAAAAATGGGTTAAGGGGGGTGACAGAAGCCCTTTAAGCGTGAGAAGAAGTCTGGAATCCAAATGCGTAAAAATGCCCTGTGAAATCCTAAAGGTACTCATTGGTTTTAGGGCCCCTTTGCACACCCAGGCTGCAAAAAAGTGGCACACATGTGGTATCGCCGTACTCAGGAGAAGTAGGGCAATGTATTTTGGGGTGAATTTTTATATATACCCATACTTTGTGTGAAAAATATCTCTGTAAACGACAACTTTAAAAAAAATTTATACAAAGTTGACAATTTACAGAGATATTTCTCTCACCCAACATGGGTATATGTAAAAATACACCCCAAAACACATTGCCCTACTTCTCCTGAGTACTGGCGATACCACATAAGTGACACTTTTGCAGCCTGAGTGCGCAAGAGGCCCAAATTCCAACGAGTACCTTTAGGTTTTACATGGCGGCTCACAATTTAGCCCCGCCCAAAATGCCAGAACAGTAAACTCACCCACAAATGACCCCATTTCGGAAAGTAGACACCCCGAGGTATTCACTGAGGGGCATAGTGAGTCCGTCTGAGATTTTTTTTTTTTTTGCCAGAAGTTAGCAGAAATTGAAACTTTTTTTTTTTTTTTCCTCAGAAAGTGTCATTTTCCGCTAACTTGTGAAAAAAAATGAAATGATACATGAACTCACCATGCCCCTCCGCGAATACTTTGGGGTGTCTTCTTTCTAAAATGGTGTCATTTGGGGGGAATTTATACTATCCTGACATTCTAGCACATGAAGGAACTTGTAGGAAACAGGCCGAACTGGATGGACAAATGTCTTTTTTCGGTCTTATATACTATGTTACTATGTTACTATGTTACTATGAAGAAACATGACAGGTGCTCAGAAAGTCACAGCTGCTTCAAAATGCCGAAATTCACTTTTTTGCACCATAGTTTGTAAACGCTATAACTTTTACCCAAACCAATAAATATACACTTATTGGACTTTTTTTTATCAAAGACATGTAGAACAATAAATTTAGAGAGAAATTTATATAGAAATGTAGTTTTTTTTTTAAAATTTTACAACAGAAAGTGAAAAATGTCATTTTTTTGCAAAAATTTCGTTAAATTTGTATTAATGGCAAAAAAAGTAAAAATGTCAGCAACAATGAAATACCACCAAATGAAAGCTCTATTAGTGAGAAGAAAAGGAGGTAAAATTCATTTGGGTGGTAAGTTGTATGACGGAGCAATAAACGGTGAAAGTAGTGTAGTGCGGAATTGTAAAAAGTGGCCTGGTCATTAAGGGTGTTTAAGCTAGGGGGGTTGAAGCGGTTAAGAAAAAAAAAAAAAAACAACTGTGTCAAAGCCATTGTTTGTCACCTTACATCACAAAAAGTTTACTAGCAAGCGATCAAAAAGTCATATGCACCCCAAAATAGTGCCAATCTCATCCCGCAAAAATGATACCCTACCGAAGACAATTGTCCAAAAATTAAAAAAAACTATGGCACTCACAATATGGAGGCACTAAAAATTGGATTTTTTGTACTCAACGTAAAATCCTTTTCTCGTAGTATGCATTGGGGGACACAGCACCATGGGTATATACCTAGCTGCCACTAGAAACAAAAAAGGTGTTGGCTCCACCCAGATGGGCTATACCCTCTGCACAGAGCCGAGACACACCAGTCGGTACAAAAGCAGTAGGAAAACCACATCGAACCAAGAAAAAACTGAAAAGCTAACAAGTCTTCAACGGAGGAACCAACAACCTAACCCAGAGAACAACCGGAACTGTAAAAAAGACTGATACAAATAGGGAGGGATCTGTGTCCCCCAATGCATACTACGAGAAAAGGATTTTACGGTGAGTACAAAAAATCCAATTTTCTCGTGCATAGCATTGGAGGACACAGCACCATGGGACGTCCCAAAGCAGTCCCCTGAGGGAGGGAAAAAAGCCGCCATGCAAACAAGCTAAAGCACAGCCGCTTGCAGAACCTTGCGCCCCAGACTGACATCAGCAGAGGCCAGCGAATGGATATGGTAGAATTTGGAGAAAGTGTGAACAGAAGCCCAGGTGGTGGCCCAGCAGACCTGGGAAGCCGTAGCCTGATGACGTACCGCCCAAGAAGCCCCAACTGCCCTAGTCGAGTGGGCAGTCAATCTGGAAGGAGGAGCAAGACCCTTCGGCACATAGGCCTCCTTGACGGCCGACCGAACCCAGCGCGAGATAGTGGCTTTGGAAGCAGGCAGACCCTTACGAGGGCCCGCAGGAACCACAAAGAGAGCGTCAGAACGACGGAAGGGTTCCCTGAGGCGAAGATAAAGGAGAAGGGCCCGGACAACGTCCAGCAGATGGAGAGACTTCTCCCTAGGGTGGGCAGGATTGGGACAGAACGAAGGAAGGACAATCTCCTCGTTAATATGAAAGGAGGAAACCACCTTCGGGAGGAAGGACAGAACGGGACGGAGGACCACCTTGTCCTGATGAAACACCAGGAAGGGCGAAAGGCAAGACAGGGCCGCAAGCTTGGAGACCCTGCGGATGGAGGTGATGGCCACCTTAAACGACACAAAGGACAGAGAAATCTCCGCCAATGGCTCAAAAGGCGAAGCCTGAAGGGTGTCCAGGACGATATTCAGGTCCCACGGATCTACCGGAGCACGGAAAGGAGGGACCCGGCGAGCAACCCCCTGAAGAAAAGTTTTGACCTGAGACCGCGAAGCCAAAGGTCGCTGGAAAAGAACCGAGAGGGCCGAGATCTGACCCTTGAGTGAAGCCAGCCGAAGACCCTTATCGAATCCGGCCTGAAGGAAGGCAAGGACGTGAGGGACAGAAAACCGGAGAGGACGAAGCCGGGCAGATTCGCACCAAGCGAAGTAAGCCTTCCAAGTGCGGTAGTAAATACGGGCCGATTGGGGTTTGCGAGTGTGGAGCATGGCTCGAATGACCGAGTCAGAGAGACCACGGGCTCGTAGGATCGCGGTTTCAACAGCCACACTGTCAAATGAAGCGGAGGTAAATTCGGGTGGAACAGAGGGCCCTGAGAAAGGAGATCGTGCCGCAGGGTAGGCCGCCACGGGACGTTGGCGAGCAGAAACACCAGATCCGCGTACCACGCCCTGCGAGGCCAATCCGGAACCACCAGGATTGCTGAGTACGTCTTGAGGCACTTGAGCACTCGGGGGAGAAGAGGAATGGGGGGAAAAATATACAGAAGGTCGAACTGGGACCAAGGAAGGACAAGAGCGTCGGAACTTTGTCCTCTGCCCACCGCAGGATACAGGAGGCCTCCTGAAGAGCCATTGCACTCCTGGTGCCCCCTTGGTGGTTCAGATAGGCCACCGCGGTGGAATTGTCCGTCTGGACCCGAATCGGGAGACCGCGGAGAAGGGAGGTCCAGTGGGACAGTGCCAGAAAAATCGCCCTGAGTTCCAGGACGTTTATCTGCAGGAAGGATTCCTGAAGAGACGACAGGCCTTGGGCAGTGAAGGATTCAAAAACTGCCCCCCAGCCCATGAGGCTGGCATCCGTGGAGATCACCCGCCAGCGCAGGGGGAGAAATGACCGACCCAAGGAGAATGGACGAGGATCCATCCACCATGAAAGATCCCGACGAAGCCCGACCAGGTGATCGAGACCGGACAGAGCCCGGGTCCACCTGGAGAGGATGAAGGACTGAAGGGGCCGGGAGTGAAATTGAGCGTAAGGAACGGCCTCGAACGAGGCCACCATCCTGCCGAGGACGCGCATACACAATCTGATGGGCCGGGGAGACGGGACGTGGAGGCGCGCTACTCCCGCCTGAAGAGAAGCGATCTTCCCTGGAGGAAGGAACACTCGTCCGAGGCGGGTGTCGAACATCATGCCCAGGAAGGGCATCCTCCGGAGAGGGGTGAGGGAGGATTTGGAGTGGTTGATGAGCCACCCGAACTGGTTCAGGACTGAGAGGGTGATATGGAGGCTGGACAGGTTGTCCTCCAGTGAAGGGGCTCGGACAAGGAGGTCGTCCAGGTAAGGTAGGACCACGATCCCCCTGGCACAGAGGAGCGCCACAAGAGGCGCCAGCACCTTCGTGAAGACCCTCGGAGCGGAGGCCAGGAAACCACCTCCAGAACCCAAGCGTCCTCCACACTCGCCCGCCAGACCTCTTGAAAGGCAAGCAGGCGACCCCCCCACGCGGACGGGAGCCGAGTCATGCGGGAGAGGGCTTAGCGGACTGGGGCCTAGAGGGTCTGGGCTTGGCATACCAGGAAGGCTTGGCCTTGAAAGAAGGCCGAGTGGACTTTTTGCCCGAGCGGGAGGAGGGGCCCGAAAGGACCGAAAACCCTGCGACCACGACTAAGATCCAGGAAGGCGGCGGCGAGGCCGATTTTGGGGGAGGAGGGAACTCCTTCCCCCAGTGGCCTCAGAGATAAGCTCTTCCAAGCGTTTCCCAAAAAGCTTCCCGCCCTGGAAGGGAAGGGCGACGTGAGCTTTTTTGGAGGCAGCGTCCGCCGCCCAAGAACGAAGCCAGACAGTGCGGCGGATAGCCACAAAGTTGGCGGCCGCTCGGGCCGCAACGGCGAGCCGATTCCATAAAGGCGTCGCACAGGAATCTGGACGCCTGGTAGATTTGAGAAGCAAGAGCACCGATGTCCCTCTGAGCCGACTCCGGAGGCAAGGCCCGGATAAGCTGTTTAGCCCAGATAACGCAGGCTTTAGCCACCCAAGACGCGGCAAAGGCTCAGCGGATAGCGGATCCTGCTGCTATGAAGGCGGACTTGGCCAAGGAATCAATCCGTTTGTCAGAGGGATCTGACAAGGAAGCTGAGTCGGCCAGGGGAAGGGTGGTGGCCTTAGCCAGACCGGCCACCTGTAGATCCACCTGAGGAGGGGTCGTCCAAAGGTTGATCGATTCCTCAAAAAAAGGATAAGGGGTGTCAGAGGTTTTGGTCAGGTGGATGCGCCGATCAGGGTGACGCCACTCCTTGGCCAGGAACGCATCAAGGTCCGCGTGGTTAGGAAAAACCAGGGCAGACTGTCTTGATCGACGGAAAGACACCAGCTCCTGGGATGAGGAGGAAGGATCGTCGTGCACATGGAGCGCGTCTCTAACTGCCCTGATGAGATCCTGCATAGCTGCAGACATTGCCGTGCTCCACGCTGATTGAGAATCGGAGTCAGAGGAGTCCCCATGGGCGGCGGAAAAGGGCGGAAGAGGAAATCTCTCCAGACTCAGACTTATCCGGGCAGTGATCCGAGGAAGCTGAGGAGGAATGGGAGTCCGCGGAAGCGACACGAGGTCGCTTGCGGGATCGCGTGTTAGAATGCGGACGGACGTCACCGGCGGAGGGGTGCCCGCTAGGGGCGGCCGTAATTTGGGCCGGCAAGCGATCTAGTGAATGCGCCAGGGATTAGAAAAGGCTGGCAAGGCTCCCTATGGCTTGAGAAAGGGAAGCGGCCCATTCCGGAGTGACAGACTCGGACGGAGCAGTCGGGGTGGGTTGGGCGGGCCTGGGGACAAGGCACTGCACGCAGAGGGAGCTAGATTGGCCGCATGGGAACTTTTTATTGCAGCGGGAGCATGCATAAAAAGTGGTGGATCCGGCAGGGGGGGGTGGAAGGGGGGTCCGGACCCAAAGAAGACATTGTAAGCTAGGGTGGAGCCTGCAAAAGAAGAAATCAGCCAGAGGCTGCCTACCAGACCCCAGGTGCTGTGTCCCAGAAACAGCAGCAGCAGACTGCAGAGGAGCAAGAAGATGGCGACCAGAAGGCAGGAAGGCCGGCATCCAGAAGAAGACTCCACCCAGCAGCCAGAGAGAAAAAGCCCGCGCCAAGAGGGGATTGGCTGGTCCAGAGATCCCTCCCAGAGGCCCCCCCCCCCCACGAAGGGAAGGGGGCAGAAACAAGCCCGGGAACCAGGGAAGGGGGCGGAGAATTGGAGCCTAGTAGGCCCTAAAAGCCGGGGACTTGAGTAAGAATCGCGGCCAGGTAAGGAGGCCCGCGATCGCGGCAGCCTCCCCCGGCAACCGAGAGGATCAGAAACAGGGTGGTGGATAGGCCCTGGGAAGCGCCCCCCAGGGCAAGAAAGACGGAAGGGCTGGGGGCTACAGGGGCTGAGAATCGGGCCTCCAAAGAAGTAGGCCCGAAGCCGGGGCCTAGAGTGATCGGGCGGCCGGACGGACACCCGTGGGAGGGCTCCCTGGGCCGCAGAAGGGGACGGAAAGGGGCCCCAGAGGACAAGGGGAGAAGGGGGACGGAAGATAAGAGGAGCCCATGCAGGCCCCAGGAAAGTGCCAGCAGACCAGGGCACAGGGGAGACATGGACAGACCCCAGGGACCATGGAGTGAGGGGGTTACATGTCAGAGGGGACCCAGGCGCAGTGGGAGAGAGGGGCTGCAGTGGAGAAGAATGGGGGGACAAGGAGAGGAGAAGGGACCCCCTAAGCTTGGGGACCATACTCACCATCAGACGTCTTCAGGCGCAGCAGTAACCACCCATTCAGCGGACTCTACAGGGGAACCGTGGGACTGCCGGAAATCCGCTGCAGATGCAGAACTGGGGACCGGGTGGGTACTTAGGTACTGAAGGTATGCGCCCGCAGGGGGCAACAAAGGTGGAACACGATGGAACCACCCCTGCCGCAGGCTGTAAACTGCAAAGGAAGAAAAAAATTTGAAAAAAAGAGCAGGATGACCTGCGCAAAAAAAGAGCGCAGGGCCATGTCTGGCTCCTACGGACACTAGAACAAGACTGGTGTGTCTCAGCTCTGTGCAGAGGGTATAGCCCATCTGGGTGGAGCCAACACCTTTTTTGTTTCTAGTGTCAGCCTCCTAGTGGCAGCTGGGCCATACCCAGGGTGCTGTGTCCCCCAATGCTATGCACGAGAAACATGAATTATTATTGTGTAAAACTTAAATAAAATAAAAAGTATATATATATATTAGGTATTGCCACGTCCGTAACGACCTGCTCTATAAAAAATATCACATGACCTAACAACTCAGGGGAACACCGTAAAAAAAAAAAAACGATGTACACAAAAGCCATTTTTTGTTTGGTATGATTTTGGCATGCTTATGACTTTTTGATCGCTTGCTATGTGTAAAGTGTATTTTTATGATGTAAGGTGTTACATCATAAAAATACACTTTACACATAGCAAGCGATCAAAAAGTCATAAGCATGCTAAAATTGTACCAATCAAACAGTCATCTTATCCCGCAAAAAATGAGACTGTAACTAAGACAATCGCCAAAAAAATAAAAATAAATGCTGTTATTATGTAAAACGTAAATACAAAAAAGTATACATATTAGGTATCGCGACGTCCCTAAGAACCTGCTGTATAAAAATATTACATTATCTAACTTAAAAAAAAAAAGTGTGGCAAAAAAATGCTATTTGGTCACCTTACAAAAAGTGTAATAGCAAGCGATCAAAAAGTCATATGCACCCTAAAATAGTACCAATTAAATCGTCATCTTATACCGAAAAAATGAGCCCCTACATAAGACAGTCGCGCAAAAAAAACAAAAAAAAAACAACAACAACGGCTTTCAAAATATGGAGACACAATAAAAATTTTTTTTTTCATATTGTCATATTTGGTATTGCCGCGTCCGTAACAACCTGCTCTATAAGAAATACCACATGATCTAACCTTTAAGACGAACATTGTAAATAACATATAAAATCGGTGCCAAAACAGTTATTTTTTGTTACCTTGTCTCACAAAAAGTGCAATATAGAGCAACCAAAAATCATATGTACCCTAAAATAATACCACCTGTTCCCGTAGTTTCAAAAATGGGGTCATTGTTTTTGGAGTTTCTACTCTAGGGGTGCATCAGGGGGTCTTCAAATGTGACATGGCAGCTTAAAATTATCCTAGTGAAATCTGCCTTTCAAAAACCATATGGCGTTCCTTTCCTGTGCCCCTAGAGCAGTTTACGACCACATATGGAGTGTTTCTGTAAACTACAAAATCAGGGCAATAAATATTGAGTTTTGTTTGGCTGTTTACCCTTGGTTTGTTACTGAAAAAAGTGGATTAAAATGGAAAATCTGCCAAAAAAGTGAAATTCTGAAATTTCATCTCCATTCTCCATTAATTCTTCTGGAACACCTAAAGGGTTAACAAAGTTTGTAAAATTAGTTTTGAATAACTTGAGGGGTGTAGTTTCTAAAATGGGGTCATTTTTAGGTGGTCCTTAAAAAGTGGATTTTGAAAATGTTGTGAAATATGTCAAGATTTGCTTTTAATCTTCTAAGCCTTCTAACGTCCCCAAAAATAAAACGGCATTCACAAAATGATCCAAACATGAAGTAGACATATGGGGATTATAAAGTAATAACTATTTTTGGAGTTATTACTATCTGTTATAGGAGTAGGGAAATTGAAATTTGCTAATTTTTCAAATTTTTTGTTAAATTTAGTATTTTTTTTATAAATAAAAAATAATAATTTTGACTCAGTTTTACCACTGTCATGAAGTACAATATGTGACAAGAAAACAATCTCAGAATGGCCTGGATAAGTTAAAGTGTTTTAAAGATATCACCACAAAGTAACACGTCAGATTTGCGAGAAAAAAAATTAAGGTGAAAAACTGCAGGGTCCTTAAGGTGTTAAAAAGAGTCCTCTCCCTACCTGGTATGGCGTCATTGTTTCGGATTAGAGGAGGAGGCTTCCCCTCTGTGAAGGTTGAAAAGGAAATCTTTTCCCCTACCCTTTTTGCATAACTCCACCTTCCCGTTTTTCCCTCATCTTTCCTCTGTTCAGATTGGTACCGACGACCTTGAAAATTCTGTCTTTATGATTTATATCTTTATTCTGGAAACCCTTTCTTCCTGTTGGTGGGATTTTCCAAGATTTTATCTAAATCTGGACCAAAAATGTATTGGCCATGAAATGGAAGGGAAATGAGCTTGTTTATGGATGTTATATCCGCCGCCCACGCCTTAAGCCATAGAACCCATCTGGCTGTGTTGGATAAAACTGCAGTGGGTGCTGAAAGTTTTACGGATTCAGCTGCAGCATCCGCTAAGAAATTAATTGTCATCTTCAGTAACAGAATTTGATCTCTTGGAGTTTTGTTGATTAAATAAATCTCCAATAGCTCTAACCATAGATTAAGGGTTCTAAGTACACAAGTAAAAAGCCACCCCTGGCTTAAGAAGAGCTGACGTAGTCTCCCAGGTCTTTCTCAGTAGGCTCTCTGCCTTCCTATCCATGGGATCTTTAAGTTGCACTGAATCGTCAAAGGGCAGAACAGTATGTTTTGCTACCACTGCCATGGGTGCGTTCACTCATACGTTTCAGTCAAAAATCTAAATCCATTGCTGAATAGAAATGGCAATATAAAGCCTGTTATAGTTACCTAGGGTGACTTGAAATCATACCCCCTTTTCTCAAAATTAAAATAATTAATAAAAACATTATAGGCATTGCTGTGACTGAAAACGCCATTACTATAAATATTTATCCCTTTCAGCGAAAGGCATGTCATAAAAAAATTCAAAATGGCCAATTCGACATTTGTAGTTGCTTCATCTTCCCAAAATTTTTTAAAAAAGTGATCAAAAAGTCATACACAAGTCAAAATGGTATTAATAAAAAGTGCAGATCTTCCCGCTAAAAATGAGCCGTCACAAAATTTGGCAGATGTAAATATAAAAAAGTTATACGGGTCAGAATATGGCAATGAAAAGAAAAAAAAAAAATTCCCCAAAAGTTTTTATATTTTGAGTATTAAAACACAAGAGAAACTATAAAAACGTGGTATCGCTGTAATCATACTGATTCAGAGAATGAAGGGAACAGGTGTGATTTATTGCATAGTGAACGCTATAAAAACAAAACCCATAAAAACCCATAAAACTGTGGTGGAATTGCATTTTATTCCCAATTCCACCACATCTGGAATTTTTTTTCCAGCTTCCCACATTATATGTCGTATTAAATGGTGCCATTAGAAATTACAACTTGTCCCGCAAAAAACAAGCTAGCTCGGAACCAGTTAAAAGGAAAAACTAAAAAAGGTTATGGCTCGCGGAAGGCAGGAAGTAAAAAAATTAAATAGAAAAAAATTGAAAATCAATGCATCATGAAAGGGTTAAATGACATTGTCCCACCTTACTAGCAGCTACAAGCAAGGGACAGTAACTCTCGTCACTGGTAATATGTTCAGTAGGAACAACATAACACATCACTAATATTCACATGGGGTAATGAAAGTACAGCAGTCTGTTGCAATGCTCGCATAAATGTTTCAAGAAAAAGTACAATGGACGGCAGTATTCTCCAACGTTTAGTACTTTATTGAGCCATAAATCTTGTTCCCACAGATGTTTTAGCTTCAGAGGTTGAAGAATTACAGCTCAATAAAGTACTAAACTTTGGAAGAATGCTGCCGTCCATGTGCTATTTCTTAACAGCTTGTAACAATGGTTCTGTTTACCCCATTTTCTTTCTCCTACTGGACGCTGCTCTGATTCTCTGCAGGGCACTTTTGGCAGCATGACAAAGATGCCAGCCAATTTAAAACAGGAAGCAGTACTGGTAAATGTTGTGCCAGTACTGCGGAGCGAAGAGCTAGAACAGCAAAGAGGAGGGAGGAGACTGTCTGTAAAGTGTATCATCCTCAGCTGACAGCAGTGCTAGAGCGTGCTGCTCTCTTGACAAGATCAGGATCCTGTCAAGTAGGAAATAGCATCAGCGCTGCCAGAATGTTTTAAAAAATGCAGGACCATGTCTGGAGCACTGCTTCTTACCGGTTCTGTAATCCAGCTGTAATCTGGCTTCACAGAACCTTAGAGAATAGACTGAATCCCATCCCTGGCTGCGATTTTACAGTCCGTAATACACATTGCAGGCCGTTAACCCTGCTTCACTGTTCTTACAGTGTCGTGATAATGACAGCACAGGTCCGCCAGGGCCTTGCCATCTGTATTAGAGAGAGGGTGGCGACCCCTGCGCAGTAAAAGGCAACCGGCAGCCGGGAATTTTCCAGATGGATTACATCGCCAATCCGCCCTTGATGGAAAGAGAAGAGAGCTGTGCCAGGGGGGCGGAGATTGCCAAGCAGCTAAAGCAGACGTGTCTCCTGAAGCTCTCGACAAGAAGACTCAAAAAGTGAGTTGTTGGCACATCCCTGCACCAAAACAAGCGAAAACCACATAAAAAGAGAGGGGAGATCATAAAAAGCATTAATAACATTAATATTTGCGGCCTGCAGGAGATTACATTCACCTTCTCCGATAGCATCAGTGACCTAGAAATTACTAGAGACTTCACTTGAGATCTGAAGCTCCGTCCGAAAATTCGGAAGCGAAAATTCACAACCGCAACAATACGCTATAATATCACACTTGAAACATCTCACCAGATACAGGTGATAGCAAGCTCTGAACCGAGTAAAACCAAGTTAAAGAAGCTAGAATACACAGAGCTAAGCACAGAGACTTATAAAAAATAAAATACGCAAATAGCAAATTTAAAATAATCGCTGAGTGCGCATGTGAATTATAGCACTAGATAAAATCGCACATGCAGAGGTACAGATTATTCAGATGATCTCCTGAGCTTTGAAAACCAGCGATATACCACTTGAAAGACACTATTAATGCTACTTGGACTGACGTTCAAGGTCCTAACCAAGTGTCCCACCAGCTAAACAAGTAAGTTGAAAATTAGAGCATGACAAAATTTTGCACCAATATAACACACGTTCTAAGACCTACTCTCTAATCAAGCCAACTAAGTACGTGAAAAAGGGAGCTTTTCTTGAAGAAACTGCCTTCCCCTGTGTCCCTTCACAAGATCCTGTCTACACATAAGTGAACATATAAAATCAGCTTACAGGGCCTACTTACTGTGGGAAGTATTGTTTACAGTATGGGAAAACCGAAAGGGTTATCAGAAGAGGCATGTACAACTAAAACACCTAAGAGTCATTCTGAATTAAGTACATTGCAAAGAAATACAGCTTCTGGGGTGGAACACTCCAAAGATGCCATGAAGGGCCAGAGCAAATTCTTCTCAGTCCAAGGTTCAGGTTCAGACAGTGAAGACGAAGATTCTAATCAAGACCAAGAGGATCTCAGAACATACACTCACCTAAAGAATTATTAGGAACACCTGCTCTATTTCTCATTAATGCAATTATCTAGTCAACCAATCACATGGCAGTTGCTTCAATGTATTTAGGGGTGTGGTCCTGGTCAAGACAATCTCCTGAACTCCAAACTGAATGTCAGAATGGGAAAGAAAGGTGATTTAAGCAATTTTGAGTGTGGCATGGTTGTTGGTGCCAGACGGGCCGGTCTGAGCATTTCACAATCTGCTCAGTTACTGGGATTTTCACGCACAACCATTTCTAGGGTTTACAAAGAATGGTGTGAAAAGGGAAAAACATCCAGTATGCGGCAGTCCTGTGGGCGAAAATGCCTTGTTGATGCTAGAGGTCAGAGGAGAATGGGCCGACTGATTCAAGCTGATAGAAGAGCAACGCAGACTGAAATAACCACTCGTTAAAACCGAGGTATGCAGCAAACCATTTGTGAAGCCACAACACGCACAACCTTGAGGCGGATGGGATACAACAGCAGAAGACCCCACTGGGTACCACTCATCTCCACTACAAATAGGAAAAAGAGGCTACAATTTGCACGAGCTCACCAAAATTGGACTGTTGAAGACTGGAAAAATGTTGCCTGGTCTGATGAGTCTCCCATTTCTGTTGAGACATTCAAATGGTAGAGTCCGAATTTGGCGTAAACAGAATGAGAACATATATCCATCATGCCTTGTTACCACTGTGCAGGCTGGTGGTGGTGGTGTAATGGTGTGGGGGATGTTTTCTGGGCACACTTTAGGCCCCTTAGTGCCAATTGGCCATCGTTTAAATGCCACGGACTACCTATTGTTTCTGACCATGTCCATCCCTTCATGACCACCATGTACCCATCCTCTGATGGTTACTTACAGCAGGATAAGACACCATGTCACAAAAATCGAATCATTTCAAATTGGTTTCTTGAACATGACAATGAGTTCACTGTACTAAAATAGCCCCCACAGTCACCAGATCTCAACCCTTTGGGATGTGGTGGAACGGAAGCTTTGTGCCCTGGATGTGCATCCCTCAAATCTCCATCAACTGCAAGATGCTATCCTATCAATATGGGCCAATATTTCTAAAGAATGCTATCAGCACCTTGTTGAATCAATGCCACGTAGAATTAAGGCAGTTCTGAAGGCAAAAGGGGGTCCAACACCGTATTAGTATAGTGTTCCTAATAATTCTTTAGGCGAGTGTATATCAGAACCTTGCCGACCTCTGAAACAATCAGAAAGCCGGAATTAGACTTACCGGTAATTCATTTTCCACGAATCCACCATGACAGCCCAGAGAGAGATTGACCCCTGACCTCTGTAGGGGCAGGAACAGAGATAGGTTTAAAAGGACCCCTCCCACCACCATACACCAGTGAGTTACAGATTATAGTGCCATTACCACCAGTGAAGAAGTGAAAACATCTATATGTAAATATACTTTTTTTTTTTTTTTCTCTTGGTATTAACCTCTTAAGGACACAGGGCGTACATGTACGCCCTGTGTTTAAACTGCTACTGCACCCGATGTGGGCGCGGTAGCAACATGGTTCCTGCTGATGTAGATCAGCAGGAACCATGTTCTAATGCCGAGGGAGGTCATGTGACCCCCCCGTATCGGAGATCGCTGCAAACCGCAGGTCAATTCAGAACTGCGGTTTGCAGCGGTTTTAGCGATCTCTGATCCCCGCGGTCTGTGACCGCGGGGATCAGAGAGTTAATTGCCCCAAAGATATTCATTTTAACCCCCCCTGCAGCCCCCAATCTTGTTATGGCTGCAGGGGTTCAGGGGGGTGGTTGCGGAGGCGGTGCGGGAGGCAATAGCGATCCCCCGCCCGCCTCCCTTGTAATAATTCCCTGGTGTCTAGTGGTTCTATCAGAGTGCCAGCACATTGCTGGCACTCTGATAGAAAAACGGCTGGCATCTGTGCTGCAGATGCCAGCTGTTTAACCCCCTCCTTACCGTGGTCCGGATGGACGGCGGTATAGAAGGTGTTAACAGGGAGGGAGCTCCCTCCCTCTCCCATCGGGGGGCTGCTGTGCCTATGCAAGCCCCCAGATGAGATCGCAGAGGGAGGGAGCTCCCCTCCCTCCCCATCCATCACCCACTACTCTCTAATGGCAGTGGGTGATGGTTACCATGGCAGCAGGACGCTTTCAGAAGCGTCCTGCTTGCCATGGTATAGTAACTCTGGTCAGACTTCTGCTAAAGGCAGAAGTCTGACCAGACTGTGAAAAGTAAAAATACAGTGCAGTACACTATATAGTGTACTGTACTGTATTATACTGACACCAGATCCACTGGATCTACAAGAACCAAGTGGGTCTGGGTCCAAAAAAAATGTAAAAAAGTGAAAAAAAGTAAAAAAAAAAAAAAAACACAAATCACTGAATAAAAAGTAAAAAAAATAAAATACACTACACATTAGGTATCGCCGCGTCCGTAAAAAACAGCTCTATAAAAATATCACATGACTGAACCCCTCACGTGAACGCCATAAAAAAAAAAAACCAAAAATGGTGTAAATAAGCCATTTTTTGGCACCTTACATCACTAAAAGTGTAATACAAAGCGATCAAAAAGGCGTATGCCTCCCAAAATAGTACCAATCTAACAGCCATCTCATCCCACAAAAAATGAGCCCCTTCATAAAACAATTGCCTAAAAAAATAAAAAAACTATGCCTCTCAGACTAAAACATGATTTTTTTTGTTTCAAAAATGCTTTTCAGTGTTAAATGTAAAAAAATTAAAAAAAAGTAGACATATTGGGTACCTTCACGTCCGTAAGAATCTGCTCTATAAAAATATCACATGACCTAAGCCCTCAAGTAAACACTGTAAAAAAAAAAAAAAAAGCCATTTTTTTGTCACCTTACATCACAAAAAGTGTAATAGCAAGCGATCAAAACGTCATATGACCCCCCAAATAGTGCCAATCTAACCGCCACCTCATCCCGCAAAAATTATACCCAACCTGAGACAAATCGCCTAAAAACTGAAAAAAATATGGCTCTCAGACTATGGAGACACTAAAACATGTTTTTTTTTGTTTCAAAAAGGATATTATTGTGTAAAACCAAAATAAATTAAAAAAAAGTATACATATTGGGTATCGTCGCATTCGTAACGACCTGCTCTATAAAAATATAACATGACCTAACCCCTCAGGTGAACGCCGTAAACATAAAAAATAAAAACGTTGTAAAAAAAGTCATTTTTTTGTCACCTTACATCACAAAAAGTGTAATAGCAAGGGATCAAAAAGCCATATACACCCCAAGATAGTACCATTCAAACCGCCATCTCATCCCGCAAAAAATGAGCCCCTACATAGGACAATTGCCAAAAATAAAAAATAAAAAAACTATGGCTTTCAGAATGTGGAGACACTAAAAAATCATTTTTTTCAAAAATGCTTTATTATGTAAAACTGAAACAAAAAACCCCAAAAAGTAGACATATTTGGTATTGTCGCGTCCGTAACAACCTGCTCTATAGAAATAGCACACAATCTAACCTGTCAGTTCAACGATGTAAATATAAAAAAATACAAAACTGTCCCAAAACAGCTATTTTTTTGCAAATTGTCCATTTGAATCCTTTTTTCCAGTAACAAAGCAAGGGTTAACAGCCAAACAAAACTCAATATTTATTGCCCTGATTCTGTAGTTTGCAGAAACACCCTATATGTGGTCGTAAACTGCTGTATGGCCAAACGGCAGGGCGTAGAAGGAAGGGAACGCCATATGGTTTTTGGAAGGCGGATTTTGCTGGACTGGTTTTTTGACACCATGTGCCATTTGAAGCCCCCCTGATGCACCCCTACAGTAGAAACTCCAAAAAAGTGACCCCATTTTGGAAAGTACGGGATAAGGTGGCAGTTTTGTTTGTATTATTTTAGGTTAAATATGATTTTTGGTACCTCTATATTACACTTTTTTTGAGGCAAGGTAACAAAAAATTGAAATTCTGAAATTTCATCTCCATTTGCCAATAACTCTTGTGGAACACCTAAAGGGTTAACAACGTTTGTAAAACTGGTTTTGAATACCTTCAGGGGTGTAGTTTCTTAGATGGAGTCACTTTTATGGAGTTTCTATTCTAGGGGTGCATCAGGGGGCTTCAAATGGGACATGGTGTCAAAAATCCAGTCCAGCAAAATCCGCCTTCCAAAAACCATATGGCGTTCCTTTCCTTCTGCGCCCTGCAGTTTGGCCATACAGTAGTTTAGGACCACATATGGGGTGTTTCTGAAAACTACAGAATCGGGGCAATAAATATTGAGTTTTGTTTGGCTGTTAACCCTTGCTTTGTTACTGGAAAAAATTGATTAAAATGGAAAATGTTCCCAAAAATCGAAATTCTGAAATTTTATCTCTATTTGCCATTAACTCTTGTGGAAAACCTAAAGGGTTAATGACGTTTGTAAAATCAGTTTTGAGTACCTTCAGGGGTGTAGTTTCTAGAATGGGGTCATTTTTGGGTGGTTTCTATTATGTAAGCCTCGCAAAGTGACTTCAGACCTGAACTGGTCCCTAAAAAATGGGTTTTTGAAAATTTCTGAAAAATGTCAAGATTTGCTTAACTTCTAAGCCTTGTAATGTCCCAAAAAAATGAAATGGCATTCCCAAAATGATCGATACATGAAGTAGACATATGGAGAATGTAAATCAATAACTTTTTTTGGCAGTATTACTATGTATTCTAGAAGTAGAGAAATTAAAACTTGGAAAATTGCAAATTTTCAAAATTTTTGGTAAATTTGGTATTTTTTTATAAATAAAAATGAAATTTTTCGACTTTATTTTACCACTGTCATGAAGTACAATATGTGCCGAAAAAACAATCTCAGAATGACTTGGCTAAGTAAAAGCGTTTTAAAGTTATCATCACATAAAGTGACACTGGTCAGATTTTGAAAAAAAGGTGAAATAGGGCCGTGTCCTTAAGGGGTTAACTCATACCAAGCCTAAATAATTTTGGGTGGGATATCATGCTGTCATGGTGGATTTGTGGAAAATGAATTACCGGTAAGTCTAATTCCGGCTTTCCACTTCACCACCATGACGGCCCAGAGAGACATACCAGATTATAAACGTCTCAGGGTGGGGCAATGGTCTGAAGGACCTTGCGACCAAAGGCCAGGTCAGAAGACCTGGATAAATCAAGTCTATAATGTTTTACAAAAGTGTGAACGCTGGACCAGGTTGCAGCCCGGCATATCTGCTCTATAAAAGCTCCCGCTTTTTCCGCGAAGGAGGCAGATACAGCTCTAGTAAAATAAACCCGTATGACTTCTGGGCAGCTGATCCCTTCTATACTGTAATAGTCTAATATAGTCTGTTTTATCCATCGGGCAACGGTTGCACGGGAGGCTGATTTCCCTTTGTTGCTGCTGAAGAGAAGACGTTTAAAATAAAAATAATAACACCTTTATTCTTGTATTATTTAAAATTGTCAGTGATACCATCCCCTCATGGGAACAAACAGGCAAATAATGGAGGAGTAATGTTTCTGTGCACAGTGTGTGCAACAATGTATCACACCACCGCGTTCTGTGTATCAGAAACTAACATCCAGCAGAGGTCAGTAAATATAAACAACCCAATTACATTGGCTACAATGTTACTGAGCCAAGTATGATTTGGATGTAGATTCCCCTCCACACATACATAATTACCAGGGTGAGACCCTGCTGAGAATGAACAACTCAGTAACAGGATGTCTATTCACTCAGAGTTCAGAGAGTCCTTGGGCTATTATGTATCGCCTCCAAAGGACACCTAAGTACACGTGACTACAAAAACCAACACTCCTTGTGAGGAGATATTTTGCAGTCACCATGCTAGTCTGAACTCACTAGGGGCACCCACTCTATTGTTGTGTGAGTAACATCCGTACCCAGGACTTTTGCTCTCTGAGTTAGGGTGAGTCTGAGTCACACAGATATCATGGTGCCCTAAAACCACTGATCTAATATATAGATGTCACCAACCTAACCTGCCTAGCTCTACACGTTTCTGCGCTCTTTGTGCGAGCGCCTCATCAGGAACCTATAGCAGCGATTACAGGTAAGTTATGAATGATAATTAGAACATCTGTGGAGGCGCATTAGCACATGTAGCGTGCACAATGTCGGCACGCATTATTGGCACATTTGATGATGGAAATAGACAAGTTAGGAATATCATCACCAGATTTTGGGGCATTTTAAAAGCAGACCCAGATGTGGGGAGCCAGTTGCCAGATACCTCCTCCATTACATATCAGAGGGGTGGCAATTTGAAAGATCGGCTAGTACATAGTTACCTCCAACCCCATCAACGATCTACTTGGCTCCCACCACCCACTAGCGGTATGTACAGATGTAGTGGATGTGTGGCGTGTGACTCCGTATCAATTGGGAAAACATTCTCCTCCACAGTGACTGGTAAAATATACCACATCAATGCATTTATTAACTGCAAGACACCAGCAGTGGTGTATTTGATGACATGCATCTGTGGCTTACAATACGTGGGCAAGACCACAAGGGAGCTGAGACGTAGGATCGGAGAACATCTGGGCGATATACGTAACAAGAGAGAGACGCTAATCGCAAGGCATGTGAATGAGGTCCATTCCATTGACTCAACTGCCATTAAGTTTCAAGGAATTGAACATGTCAGACAATCACCCAGAGGGGGTGAAATAGATAATAGACTTTTGAGAAAAGAGTCGGAATGGATCTTTCGCCTCTATACAGAAACACCAAAGGGACTAAATGAGAGATGCACCTTCATGTGCTTTATAGAATAACTAGGGTTGCGAATTCCACACGTAAATACATTACCGACGTGGACATATTCGTACCAACATGAATAGACTATCGACGTGGACATATTCGTGCCAAAACAATTGCTTGTGACAATATGTGAGGTCTATTCTCTACAAAGGGGATCACCTCCTGATGTGAAGCTTTGCACAGATATATGATATGACCCATACTTTTAAATCTATGTTGTGCAACTTTATTATTATAAACGCATGTGTGGCATTTTATCTTGCGATTTCACTGTGTGTTTTATCTTGTCTGCAGGATTGTGCCATTGATTTGTGTGTAAAATACACCCAGCCATATATTGCCTGTTTGGAAAATACCCCGATGAATAAAGTCTATTTTCCCCTACTCTGCCTATTGCACACTGGCTTTTGCCGGAATTATCTAAGAGCCGTCTAAAGGTCCTCAGCATAATTAATATTCAGTATTGAATGTATGAATGGGAGTTTTAAAGGGAGTCTTTCACCCCGAAAACCCATTTTTCAACACTCACATCTTTCTCTGCAAAATTGCCCCCAGATTAAAAAGCTTCTTACCCTATTGCTGTACCTCTTACCGATCTTCAGAAAATCACTTTAATTGCAGATGTGAATGACAGTTGAAGGTGCCCAGTGGCGGCGTCATAACGACCGGTGCCCAGGCCGCACGCTCATCTTCATAACTTCAACTGTGATTGACATCTGCAATTAAAGGGAGCCTTTCACCTCAAAAACCCATTTTTCAACACTCACATCTTTCTCTGCAAAATTGCCCCCACATTAAAAAGCTTCTTACTCTATTGCTGTACCTCCTACCGACCTCAGAAAATCACTTTAATTGCAGATGTCAATCACAGTTGAAGTTATGAAGATGAGCGTGCGGCTCGGGCACCGGTCGTTATGACGCCGCCACTGGGCACCTTCAACTGTCATTCACATCTGCAATTAAAGTGATTTTCTGAAGATCGGTAAGAGGTACAGCAATAGGGTAAGAAGCTTTTTAATCTGGGGGCAATTTTGCAGAGAAAGATGTGAGTGTTGAAAAATGGGTTTTCAGGGTGAAAGACTCCCTTTAAGTAGCGTACCTTGAGTAGGTTCAAGGACCTGCGGCATCATAGCATGTGACCTGCGGTGTCATAGCATGTGACACGCCTCTCCTCTCTGATTGGACCTCCGAGGTACAGCCTCCTGTCCATTTGAGATGACATCACACATAAAGAGCTTGAGTGGGCGGGCGCTAACGCCCATAATAGTGCCGACATTGTGCACGCTACATGTGCTAATGTGCCGCCACAGATGTTCTAATTATGATTCATAACTTACCTGTAATTGCTGCTATAGGCTCCTGATGAGGCGCTCGCACAAAGAGCGCAGAAACGTGTAGAGCTAGGCAGGTTAGGTTGGTGACATCTAAATATTAGATCAGCGGTTTTAGGGCACCATGAGACAGTCTGAGGGTACTTTCACGCTTGCGTTGGTGCGGATCCGTCCGTTTATTTGCACAGACGGATCCATACCTATAATGCAAACGTTTGTATACGTTCAGAACAGATCCGTTTGCATTAGTTTTAAAGAAAAGTGACAAAGTCAAAAACGGATCCGTTTTGAATTACATTTAAAGTCAATGGGGAACGGATCCGTTATCAAATGCACCATACTGTGTCATTAAAAACGGATCCGTCCCCATTTACTTACATTGTAATTAAATGCTGCATGCTGCGTTTTGGTGTCCGTCTCCAAAACGGAATAGAGGCAGAACGGAGCCTAACTGATGCATTCTGAACAGGATCCTTATCCATTCAGAATGCATTGGGGCTTAACTGATCCGTTTTGGACCGTTTGTGAAAGCCCTGAAACGGATCTCACAAACGGAATCCAAAATGCTAGTGTGAAAGTACCCTAACTCAGAGAGCACAAGTCCTGGGTACGGATGTTACTCACACAACAATAGAGTGGGTGCCCCTAGTGAGTTCAGACTAGCACGGTGACTGCAAAATATCTCCTCACAAGGAGTGTTGGTTTTTGTAGTCACGCGTACTTAGGTGTCCTTTGGAGGCGATACATAATAGCCCAAGGACTCTCTGAACTCTGAGTGAATAGACATCCTGTTACTGAGTTGTTCATTCTCAGCAGGGTCTCACTCTGGTAATTATATCTGTGTGGAGCGGAATCTACATCCAGATCACACTTGGCTCAATATCATTGTAGCCAATGTAATTGAGGTGTTTATATTTACTGACCTCTGCTGGATGTTAGTTTCTGATACATAGAACTCGTTGGTGTGATAAATTGTTGCACCCACCGTGCACAGAAACATTACCCCTCCATTTTTTGCCTGTTTGTTACCATGAGGGGATGGTATGACTGACAATTTTAAATAATACAAGAATAAAGGTGTTATTTTTATTTTAAACGTCTTTACAGGCAGTGAATCACAACTAATGAACTGAGACGGAAACCTTCTTCTAAAGATTTTTTGCAGTTAGTTTCTTCTAGCTGAAGAGAACCAGCAAATTTTCCACCTTCCTTAGATCGTTAGTGACCTCTAGGTATCCTAGGACTGCTCGTCTTACGTCCAGGGTATGGAATCGTTCCTCACGAGGGTTTTTAGGATTCTCGCAAAAAGAGGGAAGAACTATCTCCTGGTCTCTGTGGTTCGTTACGACCTTTGGTAGGAACCCTAGATCTAGCCTCAAGGTAATTCGGTCTTAGAAAAGATTGGAGTAGAAGCCCTGCCCCCATTGAGGTTTGGGAACCGGATTCACTACGCCTAAGTATAGAAGATTTTGGACCTCTTTCCATATTTGATTTTGTAGGAATTGGGAAGGGTGGTGGGATACCAGAAACACATTTGGAGGGGGACGAAGAAAGCTCTATACTGTAGCCCAACTTTACAAGATTTTGAGCCCAGAAGTTGGAAGACGTATGAAGCCACTGGTCAAAGAATTTGGATAGTCTTCCGCCTATCCTAGCGTCACTGTTTCTCACCGCCTTTATTTGGGGGGTTAAGAAAGGTACCCTCTACCTCTCCCCCCTTTTGGGTAATTCCAACGCCCGGATTTACCTTTAACAAGAAAGGAGCTATTCTGGGAGTATTGATTACGAAAAGAGGGCCTCTTTTTGGGGGGTTTTTCCTCTGGGAACCCCTTCTTTCTGTCAGTAGCCTTCTCGAGGAACGTGTCTAATACAGGGCCGAACACATCTTTACCAGGATTTAATCCAAAGCGCCCTCCGGGCAGCATTGGACAAAGCTGCGTCCTTGGCTGAAAATCTGATTGTCTCAGCGGAGGCGTCCGCTAAGAATCCCATGGCGGATTTTAACAAGGGAATAGAGTCTAATATTTGTTCCCTGGAAGTTTTATTGATTAAATGTTTCTCTAGCTCATTCAGCCACAGATACATGGACATAGCGACTGAAGTAGCAGCTACATTGGTTTTAACACTGTACATAGCAGCCTCCCAAGATATTTCAAGTAAACTATCCCTTCCTCTCCATGGTGTCCTTTAATTGAGAGGAGTCCTCGAATGGAAGCGAGGTCTTTTTATTGACTTTGGCCACCTGGATGTCAATTCTTGTGACCTCGTCAAAGATCCTGGAGTCTGATGGTTCAAATATGAGACGATTTCTAAACTCCTTGGAAATACCCAACTTCTATTCGGGGTGAGCCAATTCGTCCATTACCATCTCCTTTATATTTGTATTTATGGGGAATACGCGGGATCTTTTGACCTCCAATCCCCCAAACATCTCTTCCTGAACTGAATGGGGCCTCTGGATGTCTTCCACCCCCATAGTATCTATGACCGCCTTTAGTAGGTCACTCATTTGCCCAGGAGAGAAGAAAAATTTTCTGGATTCTTCCATGATCTCTCCTTCAGAAAGGTGGCCCTCGTCGTCCTCTTTTTTGGAAGATGAGGCCTCATCCTCCAAATCCTCGGATTCTCAGGAGGAGATGACCGCCATTCTGGGACGCTTGGATGGACGAGGCCCCAGGGTGTCCCCACGGATGGAGGCTAGAGAGGACCTAACCTCCTCATGAATCATAGTTTTAAATTCCTGCATAATTGAGGGTTGCTCTTCTCTCACAAGCTTGGTAATACAATCCTTGCATAAATTCTTAGGGTAGTCATCAGGAAGTCTGACGGAGCACAGGATGCATCTGGCGGTCTTCCTGGGCTTTTTCAAGGCTAGTTTGGCCTAAGGTGAGAGAGCAGCCCATCAATTTGGTGCAGAGAAGTACAAGTAACACTTCTGAGCAGTATATAAAAAATTCCAGGGGGCGGCCCGCAGTAGCTACGCTGTAATGTCGATGCGACCACCCCCCCACCCCAAGCATAATATCCAGCTGCCGACATGCCCAGATGGGCTACTTACAGAGGGGCGTTCAGGAGCGGTATGCTTCTTCTGCTACTCTTTCTCCTAGTCAGACATGTCCGGTCATTACAGAAAGTGCAGCCGGAAAGTGCTTGTGTGAATTTCAGGATCTTCACTTCTGGGTTCCGTCCGCCGGCCCGGAGCGTGACCCTGGCGTCCCCTGTCAGCTTTGGGACTGGCTCGCCGGAGAACAGAGGACGCAGTCCTGGGTGAGAGGCCCACAAGGGAGGTAAGATTAACGCCGATGCGATCACCCAGGAACCAAAAAAAAAAAAAAAAAAACGGTCCTTTATCCACTTCACCTCCCTGAAAGCCAGAGAGGACTTTTCTCTGTCCTGGCCACTATAGGGGCAGGAACACACTGGTGTATGATGGTGGTATTCAAGTATTCAAAAGAATGGACTCATTAGAAGAAGCCTCTGAAAAAGTAGTCCAACACGCATCCCACTTAGAAAATAAGATTAAATCCCGACAGAAGGAGATATATGACCTGCATCTTCATATTGATGATCTAGAAAACAGGTCCAGACGGAATTTTCTTAGGATAAAAGGACTATCGGAACAAGTGGAAGATGTGTCACAGAAGTTCTTTTTACAGAATTACTAGGCAGAGAAGAAACTCAAGATCCAGGTATTGAGAGGGCTCACAGGGTCTTCCGTCCCAGGCATCTATCATCTGATGTGCCAAGAGATGTTCTGTATTAGTTACTGAGTTTCCATTTGAAAGAAGAGATACTGAAAAAGGCTAGTTTTTCCAAGAAAATAGAGTACGAAGGAAGGGAAATAGTCATCTTCCAAGATAAACCTACTTAGTATTGCTCAGCTGTCGTCGTCGCCCCCCCCCCCCCCTCAAAGAAGTGCTCTATTTAAGCACTTTAAACTCTGCTCCACAGAGAACCCTGTGATTTGAGATGAGCGCTGCAATTGGCCAGCGCTCCAGGCTTGGGAGATGGAGACGCCCAGGGCAAAAGAAGATGTCTCCGCCCCAGGCAAAAATAGGAGAAACGCATGCGCCGGTACCGGGGGCTACAGAGGACGAACGGAGTGGCACCCAGGGATACAAGTGCAGGGTCATCCCTGGGTGCCGCTCTGCATGTATATACATTTGCCTCATAAACTGTGGAGCAGTGAAAGGTCCTCTTTAAGAATAGACTATATGCTAGTGTGCCAAAGGGATAGTAATACAGTCAAAAGAATTAAATATGATTCAATACTTCTTTCTGATCACGCTCCCCTCCAGGTCCAATTTAATTTTGGCTCACAACAGAAAAAATATACGTTTTGGAGGTTGAATGAAAGTCTTTTATCTAAAAAAAAGCAATGTGGATCTACCTGCTTCCCAAATACAGCATTTCTTTGAAGATAATACCACAAAAAAATTGATGTGATCCTTTGATTTGGGAAGCTCAAAAGGCGGTCCTTTGGGCAGCATTCATTCAACTAGGGTCTAGAGAGAAAAGAGTCAGAAATAAAGAAATCAATGAGGTGCTGACGAAAATTGGGAAGCTGGAAAGACTACATAACGCCTCTTTATGTAAAAAAAAAAAGGAGAGTGAGTTAGTACAACTCAGATTACGACTAAAGGAATTGCTCGATATTAACTTCCAAAGATATCTCTTTATGAATAGGTATAAACATTACCTACACGCAAATAAATGTGATAAAGCCCTGGCCAGGTGGGTACGTAAAAACAGAACAACAACATGTGTTTCTAAAATCAAGTCTGAAAATAATTCAGAATTTTTTGACTCAGAGAACATTGCGAACACTTTTAAAGAATTCTATGCTAAGCTGTATAACCTTCATCCAGACAATAGAGATGACCCCTCCTTAAAACACTTCATTGATGAGTATCTCAGTAAGGCAGTGACCCCTAAAATAACACAGGAACAAACAGAGAATCTCGCTGCCCCGTTCCTTCCATTGCAGAAGTAACTAAAACGGTTGATGACCAATGGCAAAAGTCCAGGTCCGGATGGATTTGCAATTTGTTATTACAAAAACTTTAAGGACATTCTTGCCCCCCATTTAGCCAGTTATTTTAAAAAGATTTCAACAACAACCCCCTTAGGACAGAGTCCATGTCAGCACATATCACTGTAATCCCTAAAGAATTACCACTATGTGTGCAAACTATAAACCAATATCATTACTTAATAACGATATTAAAATATATGCAAAATTACTAGCAATGAGACTGCAGAAATTGTTGAGCACCCTAGTAAGAGAAGAACAAGTAGGATTTGTGCCAGGAAGGGAGTCAAAATATAACACCATAAAAGTGCTGCAAGTTATCCAATTTTCGAAATTGAAAAACATCCCTCTCTTACTGGGTTGCTTCTGACACAGAGAAGGCCTTTGATAGGCTAAATTGGGCTTTCCAAAGTGCGGTTTTGAACAAGTTTGCTTTTCCTGCAGTGTTTATAGAGAAAGTCATGGCACTTTATACTTCACCCTCTGCACAAATACGGGTTAATGGGATTTTTTCAGAGGCTGTCAACATATACAATGGGACAAGGCAAGGATGCCCGTTATCCCCCCTCCTTTTTGTTCTATCCTTAGAACCTTTTCTCTCTATGATTAGAAATAACCAAAACATTAAAGGATTGGCTAATCATCAAGGTAGTTATAAAATAGCTGCCTATGCGGACAATACTTTGTTTGCCTTAACTGACCCTCTAAACTCTCTCCCAGAACTAATTAGAGAATTTGAAGCCTTTAATGTAGCCTCAAATTTTAAAATAAAAATAAACAAGTCAAAGATATTCAATGTCTCTTTAGATACTGAAACCTGAGTGATCTGAAACCAGGTCCCAGGTCCTTCAAATATTTAGGAGTAAATATTTGTTTAGACTTGGCAGACATATATAAATTTAATTATGTTCCCCTATTAAAAAACATAGAAAGTCAACTTAAAGACTGGGAGCCATTATTTCTCTCATGGTTTGGGAAAATTTATGTCATTAAAATGATGATCCTACCCAAAATTTTATATTTATTTCAAACCCTCCCCACGGAAGTTCCTAAAGAATTTTTTATAAAGGTCAAGCGACTCCTACTGAAGTTTGTTTGGCAAAACAAACATAATAGATTAGCATATTCTACTATGACGAAAAATAGGAGGGAAGGAGGTGTTGGGCTTCCGGATATAGAAGGATATTATAAGGCTTCCATGCTGTCGAGGCTGTTGGAATGGGGTGTCTCCCCGGCCATAAAATTATGGGTGGACATAGAAACTGACTGTTCGGGGATTAATTTATTTTCTATGTTATAGAAGACAACCGCATACAACAGGAACCTGAAAAAGATTAAAAATCCGATAACCAAACGCTCTCTTAAAAAATGGCATGCATTAAATAAATGACTGAACTTTCTCTCTAAAATAAGCTCAGACACTCCACTTATTAGTCTTATACCCAACGCATGGCATATATGGCAAAGAATACTTAAAAGTAGGGATGTCCCGATACCATTTTTTAAAGACCGAGTACGAGTACTGATACTTTTATTTAAGTACTCACCGATACCAATTACCGATACTAATTATAACAATGAAATAAATAACACATTTATTTTGTGGCCACTGACCAACCAAAAGTCCAAAAAACAGAACAGCCCCCAGCCTCTCATGTGCCCCCCAGCCTATGATCAGCCCCCCAGCCTCGGATCAGCCCCCCAGCCTCTGATCAGCCCCCCAGCCTCTGATCAGCCCCCCAGCCTCTCCCTCTTATCAGCCCCCTTTGGTAATTCAAACCTCCCCCTCTCCCCAGTATTAATTTTTGGTGGCAGTGGCCACAGGGTCCCCCTCCTCCGTCCCATCATTGGTGGCAATGGGCAGTGCGCACCCCCACCCCTGTATTAATAATTGGTGGCAATGGCCACAGGGTCCCCCTCCTCCCCCCATCATTGGTGGCAGTGAGCAGTGCGCCGCACAGACCTATGAGAAGAAGGAGTGCCCGGCAGCCACGACGCTCGTGAGTTTTATGCTGCTCACTAACTGACCATGGCAGCCAGGACGCTACATGGTAACCGATCAGAGCCCCAGCATTACACTGCTGGGACTCCTATTGGAACTGCCACCAATAATTAATACTGGGGAGGGAGGAGGGAGGGAGGAGGGAGGGTTGAGGGCGCACTGCGCCACCAGTGCAGAGACTGAAAAACATTCCTGGCACCTGACCTCTGACAGGACACAGTGATCCGCGCAATTAACCCCTCAGGTGCCACACCTGAGGGGTTAATTGCACGGATCACAGCGTCCTCTCAGAGGTCGGGTGCCGAGAATGCTAGTAACAGAATTCCTTCCCCCACGCCGAACTGCTGGGGGCGCCGCCGCAAGCGGCCAGCAGGTATTGGCAGTGGTATCGGGGATATTTGCACGAGTACAAGTACTCTGCAAATGTCCAGTATCGGTCCCGATACCAATACTGGTATCAGGACATCCCTACTTAAAAGTAATAGACTTCTGGGGGAAACTCCAATCAAGTCCAATTACATTAACAATAAAATTATACCGCTAAACACTATGGAAAATCTCTGTGGACAGATTACAATTCCTAAAGCTCAACACCAAAAGCTATAAGACTTATTAGATAAAATGTATCCTGACTTTGTCAATCACTTGATCTCCAAATGCTACAAATTGGTAACTGATTCTACAAAACCTCCTACATATATGGAGAAATGGTGCAAAGAATTGAACTCTTTATTTAATGCAAAACAAACTGATTATATATTGAGGAATGCTCACTCAACCTGCTATGCTATCTCTATCAAGAGATCGAATACAAATTAACATCGCGATGGTATAAAACTCTTATGCATAGGGTTAATCCGGAAATATCTGATTGTTGTTGTAGATGTGGAGGGGAGATTGGGACACTCACACATATATGGTATGACTGCCTCTTAATTGTTCCCTTTTGGGAAGCGATTAATAGAATAGTCAAATAGATTTTTCATGCTGTAGTCACTTTCTCATTGGAAATGATTTTGTTTAATTGGTTTGATGTGGGTCATGCATCTCTAAAATGAGAGCTATGTATGTTTCTCCTTAATGCGGCCATGATATTAATACCAAGGAAGTGGCTACAGAAAGAGACCCTCACATTTAAAGAATGGTTCTTTGAGGTAAAGAAGATACAAAGCTATGAAAAAATGCGATGGACCTTGGCTTATAATATACAGAGATATGAGGACATTTGGAGCAAATGGACTACATATTTGACCACAGAAAAAGTGGCAATGTTGTTAATGTGACTTGATGTTTACTTATGTGTTCAACATGCCCCTTAGTAGGTATTCAGTAGGTCTATATATAGATTGTCCCTTAAGTTACTAATCTGACTGGTAATTCATTTTCCCTTTGTTCTTCTTTCCCTTTCCTTCCTCTCCTATCCTTTCCTTGTTTGTCTAATTTTACTTGTTCTTTTATCCAAGATTTTACGATATGTATATTATGGATATATATGTATTATTTTCTTTAATGTAACAAAATTGTAAAAATTTGTTTGGAGTGCTGTAACTCCAAAAGATATACCTTATAAAAACATATAAATAAACAAAAATTTACAAGAGAGCTGTTGCCAGACATCTCTGGTAGAGAATTCTCTTGGTAAAACAAAAGGATCAAGTGAAAAACAATAATTCTCTCCTACATCATCAACTGTTGGGGGAGGGTAGGTAGCTCCCCATACACATAACACTGTCTGCTGAAGATGGTGGGTTCGGCCAACAATACAATAATGTCAACGGGGGACTTTATCCACTCTTCTGCAATCCTAACACCATTACAAGCAGTTCTAGCAAACAAACCATATTGCATATTAGCGATTTACCTTTGTATATAAGTTTCTGTGAAGCAAGTGGTACCCCAGTGACTTTCTCCACAGATAAAGCCATGTCCTGAAGCGTGGGCTCATTGTGATCCTCTTCAGCCTCAACTTGCAGTTTGTGCTTTTCACTTCCTGGGAAAAAAAAGCTAACATTTGTAGCCATACGGGACATAAAGCAAGAAAGGGGTTTTCCAGTGAATTGATTTTTAGCAAGTTCTTGCAGCATGGTCCCTATGAAGATTCATACTTGCATGCTTCTATCTGGTCCTGGCACTGTTTATCTGGCTCGCTATGGGCATGGTCACATGCTCCCTTCAGCCAATAACTGACTTTAATGGTGATGTGCTGCTTGTTGCCACACCACCGCTGAAGCCAGTCACTTACTGGAGCGGTGCATATGACCATTCCTATAGTCAGCCGGATATAAACAGTATAGAGATGGAGAGAATACAGCGGCACGGACCAGGTAAGTATGAATCTTCTGTGTCAGGGGCCATGCTGCAGGAACTTATAAAAAAAATATTTTTACAGAAAGAAAACCCTCATCACGTACATCATTAGAGTCAAGTGGTTGTATGAAGCAAGCTCGCTTGCTTAATCTGCATGGGGTGAAGGCTCCAGCCAGCAGGAATGCCAAACTTGGTCATTTAACACCTTAGATACTGCTTTTAATAGCTCCCTCTGTCGTCCAAAAGAAAAATCATGGGGCTCCAAACAGTTGCTGAGACAGCCTGGGACCTATCTAAACTACTGTATACATTTTTGGTATTGCTCTAATTGCGCTGACACACAAAATAAGGACGCCATTTTATATTTAGCACACAGTGAACGCTGTAATATCAAAACAAAAAAGCACTTTGGCGCAATTGTGTTTCTTTTTTACAAAAATGTATTTTTCCCCATTTTTCAATACAAGATATGGTAAATTCAATGTGGCCATTAAAAAGTATAACTTGTACTGCAAACAATAAGACCTTATATGGCTATGTGAACAGAAAATAAAAAAAATAAAAATAAAGGCTCTCAGAATGTGAAGAAAACTCAAAAATGAAAATTGGCCTGTCCTTATGGGGTTAAATAACGCTTAGGTAGGCCCAATCTACTGATAGCTGTCGTCCTGTTACTAGTAGAAGGTAGCCCTGTTTTTCTAATTGCGCACAACCCCTTTAAGAACAAGACATTAAGAAAAACAATGGCTTCTATAATGAAATTCTGCATCCAGCAGCCTGGTCATAACTACCACACAGCACGATTTCTGATTTTAATACAAGTATATAAGAAAACTGCATATACAGTTTTCACACAATATCCTTGGTCCTCATTCCCTACTATTGTGGCACATCGTTTATCAGTTTGTTTTGTGCTGGCAATGTTGACTGATTTTGGAGGACTGAATCATGGATGTAGGACTAATCTTATAGCACTGATTTATGCTAGGACTGAAAGGCAAAACAGTACAAAGAACACATTGAAGGGAATGTGCCACCTATACTTTTTCTACTAGTTAAAGGGGTATTGCCATCTCAGATATTGGTGGCATATTGCTATGATATGCCACCAGTGAAAGATAGGTGGAATTCCCACCTCTGGGATCTGCTACCGTGCAGCCTAGTATCACTTACAGTATATGGCACACACCGATCTCAGAGCGCACCATGTTCTCCTCAGCCAGCACACTGGAGAAGAGGGAGTCTCTCCCTCACCACTGTGACGCGGCTGCCGCTGGCCATCAATGAAAACAGCAGTGAGAAGGAGGGGAGGGACTGCGAAGCTGCCGCTGCCACCAATGCATATAATTAACATGATTTTATAATGCTGAGGGGGGAGGGGGATTCCACTGCACCCCCAATGCATATGATTAACCCTTGAATACAAATGTATGCTGTGGGTACTGGCGGTATCACATACCCAGCACTCGGCCTCTATGACAGGAAGCGGCGATCCTCATCAATTAAACCCTTAGATGCTGCACCTGAAGGGTTAATTGATGTGGTTTGGGCTGGTTTCTGCACCTTGTCAGAGGCCAGGTATGTTATATGGCCAGCACCCACAGCCTACATGTTTATTTAAGGGTTAATTATATGCACAGGTGGCGCAGTTCATGCATCCCCCCCTCTTCGTATTATAATCACTAGCAGTGGCCATAGGCCGCCCCCTCATTGTTATATTCATTGGTGGCAGTGGCCCCTGCTCCCTCCCCCCAGCCTTCCCTGGCTGCCATGGTAAGCTCCCTGCTGCTGTGTGCACGAAGCACAGGGCAGCAGGGACAGTGTAAAGTCCTATTCACCTTAATAGATCTTTATTAGGGTGAATAGGACAAGGGATTAAAAGATCCCAGGTTCTAGCCCCTTAAGGGGGCTATAATTATTTTAAAAAAAACACCAAAATACTAACATTTTAAACCACCCCTTTCCCAATTTTACATATAAAAATATATAAAAAATAAAAAATAGTAAATAAAAAGTATAGTACTTATCGCCACATCTAAAAAAGTTTGAACTATTAAAAAAATATCTCCTATGCGGTGAACTGCGTAACATAAAATAAAAAACAGACAAACCAAAAAAACTCATGATTTGTCATTTTTTAGTCACCATGTCCCAAAAATAGGATAGGATTGTTTTATTATGGGCCGGACGTTCCATAAAATATGGATTGCACACGGCTTTTTTGGGGTTTTATCTTTTGTATCATACAGATATGCCACCAATGTATGATGAGGAGAAAGCAACACTATAACATATTTTTCTCTCCACTGTATTCACTAAGGAAAATAAACTGTCAGATAAATGTCAGAATGTAAATTGCCCATTAAAAGTGCCCTGTCTGACCCAGGAAGAAGTACAGTAGCATCTTAAAATGTTTTAAATAGGCAAATCGTCGGAACCAGATGGCACACACCCCCCACATCCTAAAATAATTAAGTAATGTCAGCCAGACCCTTATTTTTGATATTCAAGGACTCTATATTGACAGGGAGTGTTCCACAGAATCAGCGCTTAGCAAATAAATGGCGCCAATATTTAAAAAGGGTCCAAAAACAAAGCCCGGAATCTATAGGCCAGTAAGTCTAACATCTGTCGTGGGTAAACAGTTTGAAGGTTTTCTAAGAGATACTATCTTGGAGTACCTCAATGAAAATACGCAAATAACACCATATCAGCATGGCTTCATAAAGAATTGGTCATGTCTCACTTAATCAGTTTCTATGAGGAGGTAAGTTCTAGACTTGACCACGGCGAATCAATGGAAGACGTATATCTTGACTTCTCTAAAGCATTTGATAATGTACCACATACAAGGTCAGGCTACTTTCACACTGGGTCTGTTGCGGATCCGTCATGTATCTGCAGAGACGGATCCGCACTGATAATACAACCGCATGCATCCGTTCAGAACGGATCCGTTTGTATTATCATGAACATAGGCAAAACGGATCCGTTTTTAACACCATTGAAAGTCAATGGGGGACAGATCAGTTTTCTGTTGTGTCATATTGTGTCCTTGAAAACGGATCCGTCCCCATTGACTTACATTGTATGTCAGGACGGATCCGTTTGGCTCAGTTCCATTAGACGGACACCAAAACGCTGCAAGCAGCGTTTTGGTGTCCGCCTCCAGAGCGGAATGGAGACTGAACGAAGCCAAACTGATGCATTCTGAACAGATACTTATCCATTCAGAATGCATTGGGGCAAAACTGATCCGTTTTGGACCGCTTGTGAGAGCCCTGAAACGGATCTCACAAGCGGCCCCAAAAACGCCAGTGTGAAAGTAGCCTTAGTATATAAAATGAGAATCCTTGGACTGGGAGAAAATGTATGTGGGTAAGTAACTGGCTGAGTGACAGAAAACAGTGGGTGGTTATTAACGGTACACACTCAGATTGGGCAACTGTCACTAGTGGGGTACCACAGGGGTCGGTCAGTACTGGGCCCTATTCTCTTGAATATATTTATTAATGATCTTGTAGAAGGCTTGCACAGTAAAATATCAATTTTTTTCAGATGACACTAAACTGTGTAAAGTAATTAACACGGAAGAGGACGGTATACTGCTACATATGGATCTGGATAGACTGGAGGCTTGGGTAGAGAAGTGGCAGATGAGGTTCAACACTGACAAATGTAAGGTAATGCACATGGTGAGGAGATACAGTACATACTAAATGGTAAAACAGTGGGTAAGGGCTTGTTCTAACAGCCTTTGCCGTATTGATGCCCGCATACGGCGGGTCCGCAATAGACGGGGCACCGGCCGTGTGCATTCTGTATGACGGATGTGGACTCATTCACTTGAATGGGTCCGCAAATCCGAAGATGCAGTGCGGAATGGAAGCACGGAACCCCACAGAAGCACTACGGAGTGCTTCCGTGGAGTTCCGTTACGTGCCTCCACACTGCAAAAAGATAGAACTTGCTGTATCTTTTTGCGGAACAGACGGATCACGAACCCCATTCAAGTGAGAGGGTCAGCGATCCGCATGCGGCTGGCCCACAGTTGGCACGGCGGGACAACGGCCATGTGAACAAGCCTTAACACTGACATGGAAAAAGACTTAGGAATTTTAGTAGACAGCAAACTAAGCTAATGCCTTATATTAGGCCTGCACAATATATCGCGAAAGCAATCGCAATCGCAATTAATCGCCATATCGCAATCGCAATTTGCCAACCCAAAAATGCTGCAATTATATTACCGTATTTTTCGCCTTATAAGACACACTTTTCCCCCCCAAAAGTGTGTCTTATAAAGCGATGGTTGACTTTTTACGTGACACTGACACTATCTCCGGCCGCTATGCTGCACGGCGCGCCCGGCGATACATCAGTTACAGTGCGGGGAGGGAGGAGGGGCTGGTGGAAAGTCATTATTTTAATGAACACATGTTCTGATATCTATTTTATTTATCTGTTCTGTGCAGCGCTATTAAGAAGATGGCAAGTTTTGTATTTTGTACTTTTGCAGTGATGCAAATATGTATTTTATTTTGAAAAACACTGCGCATTTCAGTTCAGCATAACTACATTTCACATTATCAGTCATCGGTGTGCTCTTACCTTGAAAATCCAAGCAGATAGACCTCTAGCACAATTCCCTTAAAATATCGCATCGCATATAGTTATCGCAATTTTTAGGGCCCTAATCGCAATCGCACAAAATTCCCATATCGTACAGCTCTACCTTATATTATCCACCAGTTTATCTTAATTGCATGTAACCGGAAAACACTCCAATATCTTATATATTTCCCAAAAGAAAAAAAGAGTGATTCAAATTTCCTACTATAAAATTCTCTATTTATTAAACATGATTAAAATTGGTAATACATATCATGATTATATAGGGGATACAAAAATATGACTCCCAGTTTAGTCTTCCATAACTACCAAATATAGTATTAGTAGTATTTTTATTTTATATAACATACGTACATACATCTGCACTATTTGGACTTTGGCAGTTATGTTAGACTAAACTGGGCATCATATTTTTGAATCCCTTATAAATTCATGATATGTATTACAAATTTTAATCATGTTTACTAAAAAGAGAATTTTATACTAGGAAAATTAAATCACTCATTTTTCTTTTGGGAAAAGGTTTTTAACAGTAGAAATGAATTTCTCATCTGAGCCAATACATTCTAAGGCTGCTTTCACACTCGGTGCGGATCAGTCATGGATCTGCACAAATGCATACATTCAGATAATACAACCGCATCCATCCGTTTAGAATGGATCCGTTTGTATTATCTTTAACATAGCCAAAATGGATCCGTCTTGAACACCATTGAAAGTCAATGGGGGGACGGATCCGTTTTCTATTGTGCCATATTGTGTCTGTGAAAACGGATCCGTCCCCATTGACTTACATTGTGTGTCTTCTGCCTCCAAAGCGGAATAGAGGAGGAACGGAGCCAAACTGATGCATTCTGAGCGGATCCTTATCCATTCAGAATGCATTAAGGGCAAAACTGATCCGTTTTGGACCACTTGTGAGATCCTTGATTTTTCATCCGAAGTCAATTCGCTCATCCCTATTACTAATGTATGAGATAGGTATAACCCTTTAAAACCATATAGTAATGGGCGTGATGACGTGAGGAACTCGCGTTGCGTTCTCCTCCTCCTGCCCTCCTCCCCACGCCTCGCCTTCCAGCTGATGCCCTGACGCTGCTGATGCTCCGTGGACGCTGGATCCACTCCTCCTGTGGCTCGCTGTCTGCCGCTGTTGTTCACTGGGTATGAGCTACCGGAGGGCTCGTGCCGTGCCTCCTGTTTCCCTCTCGATCCCCTCGTTCTCTGGCTGGTTATACCTCAAGGCTTCTCCTCCACCTGTTCCGGTTCTCCCCGGGCTGCATCTGGCCCCCGCTGCCTTTCTCCAATTTGCCTCCCGCCTTCACACTCTCCGTCTGCCAGCGCCTTGACTTGGATTATCCCCGACGAACTTTCTGCTTCCTGTTTCCATCTGCGCCCTGTCCTGGTGGGTGAAGACGCCGGACATGTGAGACTCTGAGTGTATGCGCAATTTTGTGTGTTCATTTGTGCACTTCATCTTTGCTTTCCCTCCTGCCCCAGTGTTGTTTTTGCTCCCTGTGATGCTCTGCTCCCTGCGGTCTATTGTCCTCTTTTGAAGTTAAAGTTAAAGTTTTAAGAGGCAGAGGGGGAAAGAAAGGAAAAAGAGCTAAAGGGGGGAAAAAAATCCTAAAAAATCCTCTGAGAAAGGAAAAAGATGATAAGATAAGAGGGGAAAAAAGATAAGAGGGGAAAGAAAAAGGGAAAAGAGGTCTTAAATTACCACCAATGGCTCCGAAACGGCGGTCAGTGGACACTTCTGGAACAAAGATGGGGGCTAAGGCCCCAGAGGGAAAAATTGATCAATTTTTGAAATCCCCTGCCTCAAATGAAAAGGGACTGCTTAAAGGGAAATTAAATGTAAATCTTAAGAAAAATTTTATTATCCCTCAAGCAGAAGAATTTTCTGAAGATGGGCTATCAGAGGTAGACCAGGAAAGAGGGGAGGAAAGCCTGCCAATACGAACAGAAATTGAACATGATCCCTCAGCTTTGGAAAAAATCCTGTGCGCTGTAAAAAACAACGGTACTTTAATGCAAGGGATGGCTACTCAATTGGGGTCAATGCAGAGCGACATATCCTTAATAAAGGAAGACCTGGCAAAAATCCGAGATCGAGTTCTTAATGTGGAAAAGATGGTCGACTCCCTGCAATCTGATGTTGATATGTTAAAATTAAAGACCCTGACTCTTGCCTCAGAAAACCATCACAAATTAAGCTTGAGGACTTGGAAAATAGATCAAGGCGGAATAATATTCGTATAGTCGGATTCCCAGAAGGAGTGGAAGGTCGGCAGTTGATTGAACAACTTAAAGTGATTTTTGAAAATTTGGGCAATGAACATTTCTCTTCCATGTTTCAAATAGAAAGAGCTCATCGTATTCCAGGGGGAAAACCTATTCCAGGGAAACCGCCGCGAGCAATCTTAATGAAGTTGGATAGAGATACGATATTGAGAAGAGCAAGCGAATGTTCACCTATTGAATATCAGGGTACTAAACTGCTATTTTTTCCCGATTTCGCTCGGGAGACCCCAAAAAAATGAAGAAGTTTCATTGAGATCAAGAAACATTTGGCTTCTAAGGACATTAAATATTCTTTACAATACCCAGCGAAGTTAAGAGTGATTTATAACGGGACTTCCCAATTTTTTGAAAAACCGGAGCAAGCGCGAGATTGGATGGAACGAATGGGCATATGAAATTCTGTAATTTGCTGTAACTTGGTGATGGGGGATGGATGGGGGATGGGGTCAGTGGGGGGAGAATGGCTGGAAGATAGAGGTTTGCTGAAAGGATCGGGCGGACCACAGGAGGGGGAGGGGAATGGGGGGGGGAGATCTCGCCTTGCAGGGGTAGGTTTTTTTTTTTTTCTTTTTCTTTTTTTTTGATTGATGTCAATTAGAATCGTCTCTTGGAATGTAAGAGGTCTCGGGGAAAAGGTTAAGAGACAAGCCATCATGGATGCATTAAAAAGATTCCTCCCTGCAATTATTTGCATAGTGGAAACCCATCTCACTAAAGAGACCGTGACTCGCTTGACAACGGGATGGCAAGCACAATCATATCATTCTACTTTTAGCAGTGCCTCAAGGGGCGTCTCGGTCCTAATTCATCATTCTATAGATTTTACGTTAATAGAATCCTCCATAGACGATCAGGGTAGATTAATTTTCCTGTATGGTAGACTTTATGGACATAGTTATATTTTAGCTTTCTTTTATATACTCCCACCGTTCTCGATTTATCCACTGAATCAACTATTATTATTTTTGGAAAAGAGGCCAGGAAGTCGGCTTGTCCTGATGGGAAATTTTAATGCCGCTATGGATCCTAAAATGGACAGATTGACCTTAGATGCAGATTTGGGGAGGAATACTTGTTCTTCTCCACTGTCTCAGTTTTGCTTGGAGGTTGGTCTGGTGGATATATGGGGACATCTTGGCAAAGGAAAGAGAGTATATTCCTGCGTTAGCAGGGGTGGTAGAGCAATGTCCAGAATTGATTTAGCGTTTACTAATGAGAGTAATTTGAACAATATTAAAAGGATTCGATATGGAGTAAGAAAAATTTCAGATAATTCACCTGTATCAATTGAGGTTCGTATTGGGGAGAATAAAGATAATATGGGGCCTGGTTTTAAGCTGAATCGTTACTGGCTTACTATTATGGACAACTACCACTCTACCAAGCTACTTATATCCTCCTTTTGGGAGGTGAATCTTCCCTCTGCTAACATTAATTCAGTTTGGGATGCCCTGAAAGCGTACTTGAGGGGAGTTCTTATAAGTGACATCACCGCTATGAGAAAAACATTTAGGAAAAAAGAGGAGGAACTGGTTAGGATAGTGGCATCCACAAGAGAGCGATTTATCAATCAATCTACGGATCACAATAAGGAAGAGATGCAGAAAGCTAGCCGTTCTCTTGAGGAATATGTAACTGAAAAGGCAAATCATAGATTATTTTTTAAAGGACAAAAGTATTTCTCAGAGACTGGATGCCCTGGTAGGCTCTTAGCCAGAATAGTCTCACAACAGGAAAAGAAAAAGAAAGCTATAACTTTGATTCGTAATTTAGATGGTGTAATTATACAAAATCCAGAGGGAATTAGAGACACATTTTTGCAATATTTCTCCCAGATATATAGAGCATCCCCTGGCATTTCATCTGACCTGGCGAGGTTGTTCCTGGAGAGAATCTCCCTTCCGATGCCAACGGAGACTCACAAAAAATTCTTTGGAAAAAGAAGTGACCCTCTTGGAGCTCCAGGAGGCTTTGAAGTCTATCACTGGGAACTCATCGCCAGGTTTAGATGGTTTTCCGTATGAATTTTACCGTAAGTATAGTGATGCTATTCTTCCTTACCTACTAGAAGCGTTTTTTCAAGCATCACAGGAAGGAGACCTTCCAAAGTCCATGATGGAAGCTTTGATAGTTCTTATCCCGAAAAAAGATAAAGACCCGGCGGATTTAAGCTCTTATAGACCAATTTCCTTACTAAACACAGATGTTAAGTTACTGTCAAAAGTTCTGGCTAGGAGGCTCTCCAGGGTTTTGTCTTCTGTTATTCATCCAGATCAAAACGGCTTTATGCCGAGAAGGGGTACCCATTATAATTTACATAGGTTTTTCACTAATATCCAGTCTCCTGGGAGAGGCGTTAGAAGTTACAAGAGGATTTTGTACAGACAAAGAGGGTCCTATGAAAAGTGGGATAGTATCTGGAAGGGATGGGACAATTAAGAAAATCCCCTCTTTTTTCTCCTCTTTCTCTGCAAGGCAGGGGGGGGGGGGGTTGGTTGTGGGGGGAGGGGTGGGGATGATTTCGTAATTATGTCTTTTTATAAATTTTATGTTTTGAGATAATTAAAATAAAAGGTTAAAATTAAAAAAACAACTAAAAATAAACAACATATAGTAATACATATCCTTTTTTCTACTCTACTTTTATTTTATTATTTTCGATTTTTTTATTCTATTTCGTTATCATGATTATGGGGGCAGCCATCTTACCTAAGCTGTTTTTAACAGCATTTAGAGATACAATGCATTCATATAGTTATCAGTTTCACATTTTATGTTGTGGCCTTGTGCTAAAATACAAAGTGAAAACAGATTGATCAATATCTTTGCTTATTTTTTGGAAAGGAAAAGCAAAAATCTTGCATTGACATAAGGATTCAGACCCCTTTACTCATTAATTAGTTGAACCACCTTTGCAAGCGATTGCCGCCTCCATTCTTCTTGGGTTTGATGCCACAAGGTTTGCACAGTCGGTGGACAGCCATTTTCAGGTTTCGTCATGAGATGTTAAATTGGGCTCAAGTCAGGGTTCTGGCTGAGCCACTCAAGGACATTCAGAAAGTTGTAGCTAAACCACTCCTGTATTGTTTTGGCTGTGTGCTTAGAGTCATTGTCTTGTTGAAAGGTGAACCTTCAGCCTAGTTTAAGATCCAGAGCACTCTGGATAATGATAATTACACTTAATGGTAATCTGGCTTGACAAAACCCATAGAGAGAGATGGACCAGATCCACAGTTGGACAGGAATCCTCCGGGCAATTAAAAAGGGAACAATCACTTCCTTCTTCAGTGTTGATTCCAGAGTAGATCAGTAGGAGACATACAAATGCAATTCTTATAACTACTTCTTTCTTCCATTTTTTTAAATGAAAGACAGAAACAACTGTCATCAACCACAAGCACCAGTGAGGGAATTAGAACGATGCTGTCATGGGTTTTGAAAAATTAAAATTACCGGTAAGTGTAATTATCATTTTTCCCTTCATCCATGACAGAACCATAGAAAGACTGAATAGCAGAGGAATAAAACACCCCTCAGGAAAGACAGCGTGTGAAAAGTATTCTATGCTAAGAAGACCCAGATGTAAGTAGAGGGAACCTAAGGCTAACAAGAGGTCCGAACTGAAAGAGTTGGATCCTGAAACATTCTAAAACATAGGAACGTTTAAAAACTAGACATTAGACTTTAAACCAGGCATAAGCTTATAAAAGAAATCCCACATGGGTTTCCCATCAAATGCTTATAAAAATAACAGATTTAACAAAAATTTTACTTATCTTGACACCGGATGATCAAAACTGAATATGCCTGCTGAACCACCACTGATTCCTTTGGTGCAGATTACACTGCAAAACAGTTGTTTAGATCCAAGATCTGCTGAACGCCCCTGTCTTTTGTTTCTGTTATGTCCACTATAAGTACTTCAGGTGCCAAAATCTCAAATTTTTCTCACCATCTGGCAACCAGGATGGAACCCTACAGTGGCATCCATCCCTCCGGAGGTGCCCACGGATCTGCTGCAAGAGGTCTAAAGAGCCCCTTGGACCCTTCAGGTCTCCTAGGGTCCACACTGCCTGAACTAACGCACGAAGGACGCCAGCAGACAAACGCTGACCTTCCAGGGACTGCCTGGAACTTCCAGATCGGCGGCAAGGATTTATATGGTTTTGCTGGTAGATTTACTCCTGTAGGCTGACCAGACTATATAGTCGGGCTTATCTTTTTACTCTCAACCACAAGCCTTATAGGGTATGTTGGTGTGCCATACCTTCTGTAGGCCATCCAAACAATACAGTCCAGCCCATCTTCTTACTCCCAACCAGGAGCCTTATAGGGCTATGCTGGTGCGCAATACCTCCAGTAGGCCATCCAAACAATATAGTCCAGCCCATATTTTCACTCCTAACCAGGAGCCTTATAGGGCTTTGCAGGTATGACATACCTCCTGTGGGCCTTTCAGACAATATCATCCAGCCCATCTTCTCACTCACACTATAGGGCTTTGCTGGTGTGCTCTGCTTTCTGTAGACCAATAAACTTGAAATTGTCAACCAGGCATAGACACAAAATTAGTTCACCATGCATGCGATGTAGACTGCCGTCCAGACATGGCGGCACTTCAGACACAACAGGTCACGTAGACACTCAGAGCCCAAGTATAATCATCCAAACACAGTTGCAGCCATCCAGACACGGCCGCAGAAGGCGCCAGACATCCAGACACGGCTGCCCAAGTAGGCAGCCAATCAAACACAACTGCACCCAGCAAGCCAGGCACGGACTCAAAGACAACCCAGCTAGACAGGCATACTATAAACCATAGATTGGGGGGCATAGACGCAAAGGCGTTCGGCCTGGGGGGCCTAGACGCAAAGGCGTTCGGCCTGGGGGGCCTAGACGCAAAGGCGTTCGGCCTGGGGGGCCTAGACGCAAAGGCGTTCGGCCTGGGGGGCCTAGACGCAAAGGCGTTCGGCCTGGGGGGCCTAGGACGCAAGGCGTTCGGCCTGGGGGCCTAGACGCAAAGGCGCTCGGCCTGGGGGCCTAGACGCAGCTAGGCGCTCGGCCAAGCCGGGCCTAGACGCAAAGGCGCTCGGCCTGGGGGCCTAGGACGCAGCTGCGCTCGGCCTGGGGGCCTAGACGCAAAGGCGTTCGGCCTGGGGGGCCTAGACGCAAAGGCGTTCGGCCTGGGGGGCCTAGACGCAAAGGCGTTCGGCCTGGGGGGCCTAGACGCAAAGGCGTTCGGCAGGCGGGCCTAGACGCAAAGGCGTTCGGCCAAGCGGGCCTAGACGCAAAGCGTTCGGCCAAGCGGGCCTAGACGCAAAGCGTTCGGCCAAGCCGGGCCTAGACGCAAAGGCGTTCGGCCAAGCGGGCCTAGACGCAAAGGCGTTCGGCCAAGCGGGCCTAGACGCAAAGGCGTTCGGCCAAGCGGGCCTAGACGCAAAGGCGTTCGGCCAGCGGGCCTAGACGCAAAGCTGCTCGGCCAGCGGGCCTAGACGCAGGCGTTCGGCCAAGCGGGCCTAGACGCAAAGGCGTTCGGCCAAGCGGGCCTAGACGCAGCAGGCGTTCGGCCAAGCGGGCCTAGACGCAAAGGCGTTCGGCCAAGCGGGCCTAGACGCAAAGGCGTTCGGCCAAGCGGGCCTAGACGCAAAGGCGTTCGGCCAAGCGGGCCTAGACGCAAAGGCGTTCGGCCAAGCGGGCCTAGACGCAAAGGCGTTCGGCCAAGAAGGCCTAGACGCAAAGCGTTCGCCAGCGGCCTAGACGCAGCGCTCGCCAGCAGGCCCAGACGCAGCGTTCGGCCAAGAAGGCCTAGACGCAAAGGCGTTCGGCCAAGCAGGCATAGACGCAAAGGCGTTCGGCCAAGCAGGCATAGACGCAAAGGCGTTCAGCCAAGCAGGCATAGACGCAAAGGCGTTCAGCCAAGCAGGCATAGACGCAAAGGCGTTCAGCCAAGCAGGCATAGACGCAAAGGCGTTCAGCCAAGCAGGCATAGACGCAAAGGCGTTCAGCCAAGCAGGCATAGAAGCAAAGGCGTTCAGCCAAGCAGGCATAGAAGCAAAGGCGTTCAGCCAAGCAGGCATAGACGCAAAGGCGTTCAGCCAAGCAGGCATAGACGCAAAGGCGTTCAGCCAAGCAGGCATAGACGCAAAGGCGTTCAGCCAAGCAGGCATAGACGCAAAGGCGTTCAGCCAAGCAGGCATAGACGCAAAGGCGTTCAGCCAAGCAGGCATAGACGCAAAGGCGTTCAGCCAAGCAGGCATAGACGCAAAGGTGTTCAGGTAGACAGTGTGGCAATGTGAGTAGGAAGGGTGTAGTAAAGTCCCGGGAAAGCATGGAAAAGGTGTGTTGTTTGCACCAGGAGTGTGTCACCAAGGGGCCCGGCCTTGGTGGAGTAAAGGCCCTACATATAGGTGGCCACTAAGTTAGTTGGTGGACACCAAGATAACTAGCTTAGCTGGCTCCAGCTAGTCCAGGGCGGGCTTTTACTGGGAACAGGCAATGTGCTGGGTGGGTGCCTGTTCCCCATGCTCCAGTCCGGGATTTTGGACAATGCCCATGTCCAGGGATGCTATTTAATCCTCTTGTTGGACATGGGTGGGGTCTCTCATTCTGGAGAGTGTGCAGACAGAGGCCTGCTGAGGCTCTGTCAGTGTGGTCTCAGCAAGGCAAGGCTGAGGGGCCAAGAGGCTATGCAATAGCCTGGACTTTGGGGGACTCGGTGATGCCCGGGAACAAGTGTTAAAAGGTCAGAGTCAGGAGGACTGCTAGACCACAACCCTCGTCTAAAGGTACTGCACTCGTTACAGCCTGAAGGCTGGAGTATTGTATGGCTGGGGTAAGCCGCACCTGGTTCCATGTGTGAACGCTATCGTATAGCCGAGTTAGGGATATGATGTTTATTATATTTAGGTAGAGTCCAGACGGGCAGGCTTTTGTTTTGTGCCATGCGGTGTTTGAAGAGTGTCAAATAAATTGCACTGTTTGGACCTGAAACCCAGTGTTTGTGAAGATAATTCTGTGAGAATGACCCCCGAATAAGAGACGATCCCTTACATATGGTGGAGGATGCGGGCAATAACAGCAGGTTGCTAGCGGCAACGACCTGACTGAGAAGAGCAGGTGCTGTAAATGTTGCCAAGGAATTGCTGTGCAGTGATTTAAAGGGCCGGAAGCCTGTTTTGTGCAGTGGAGCAAGTGCTGCTCATGTGTTTGTGGACAGTTTTTTTCTGGGCTGCAAGCTGTGCGCGGATTTAAAGGGCCAGAAGCAAAGAAGCAGACCTGTCAAAATGGCTGCAAATTGGTGGAGCCCATGGGAAAAGTCCCGCGAGTTGGAGATCGGGGGAATACCAATGTGGGTTACACTAGACTCCCGCCAGCAGGTGTCTCGGGTCATGCCCGAAGTACTGGACTTTCTAGAGAGGGGGCCAGAGACAGATGTCACCGTGTCACTGACCTTTGTAACAGACTATGGTTCTGTACAATGCAAGCTCTTAAAATGTGAGACTCTGGAAGTGGAGTTTGTGCTCGGCAAAGACTTTCCATTATTCTGGCAGCTGTGGAGCGGAGAACCGGATAAACAGCAGATATGTGCCGTTGCCGAGGGCAACCGTCAGGAAGACAGGAAGGTGGAGAGTGGTGCGTTTCTCAGGAGTGCCTATTTTCCTTGCGACTGTAGACAGAGTCCTCAAGGATGCGGTTGGAGGGACCATCCAGAAAAAATTGTGACTCCAGGCCATGTTGTTACTTGTGGCAACGGTTACAGTAAGGAGTCTGCTGGTGTTCGGGATACCAAGAACCAAGAGAAGGCTGGTGAACTCGGTAGAGGTGTCAGGGGAAGATCCTCATCTCCTGAGACTGCCAATCCCGTGACATTGCTGGGTAAGACTGTTCCCGTTGATAATGTTGTGACAGTAAGCCGGCGGCAGTTGCTCCCTGCTGGGCCGGTAAATGATGAAGCACTGAGGCGAGAAACTGTCTCAAAAATGAATGACTATGTGAAAAATGCTGTGTCTGAACAGACGGGTAAGCCTGTTGCTGCCTTGCAAGGATCTACACAGGAGAAGGTTATGGTGTTGCCTAAAGTACCTGTGACCAAGGCTAGATTTGGGATGGCGAAAGTCAGAGATCCCATGCTAGCCCGGGTAAGAGATGGCATGATAGCCGCCCCTGAGACTGGCAGATTATTAAATGTGCGGGACAATTATAAGGATAATACAGACTATTCAGTGGTTCTCACTGAGGGTGAGACTCCCATGAGAACTGGGACTTGTGATCTTGATGCCATAAATGTGCTCTTACATGAGAGAATGATGTTCTGTGATATTGGGGGCACTGGAGACACTTCTATAGAAAGTGATGAGGCCCCGGCAGAACCTATACCTGTCCCTTTAAATGAAGGTATAAGGGAAATGCAGATAAACCATTACTTTCTAAGTGAAGTGACCATTAAAAACAGTGGCGCTGATAAGGTGCAAAGTGATGGTACTGTGTTGGCCAAAATAAATAACGTTAATGCGGTTTTTTGTGAAGGATGTGCTGATGACATGCTTTTTACATTGCAGGTTATAGACAAGGGAGAAGCGTCCCATGGTGGTAAAAATGTAAAAGTTGAAAAAATGCCGATAAATGTTGAGAGCACAGAGTTGGGGGAACCCACTGTAGTGAAAAATGTGCAAGTACATGGGGCAGTCCTAGAGGGTGTACCACACGTACTAGAAGTGGATATGCAGTCTTCACAGGTTTCTATGATTAATAAAATGTCCCAGGTGGGGATTAGCTCAGCGGTGATCCTTTAGGGCAGGATTGAGAATGACACGAGCGGTATATATAACGCACGTTCTGTGACCGATAGCAACTCAGAGAGAGAGGCTTCCATGTCGAGGTCCTGCCAAACTAAAGTGGTTACTAGTAGCGACCAGATGACCGTTATATCTGACGAGACGAGAGTTCAGTCGGGTGACGTCAGCCTAGTGTCTGAAGCTCATATCCAGACAGTTTTAGATGACCTGACAGGACAGTACAGCTGCAAACAGGGGGCTGATCTCACTCTCGCCACACGGGCCCTAGATACGATAGAGAAGGGACTAGCTGTCGTCACGGAGTCACTAAAGAAGGCTGAAGAAGGGTCAAAAGAGGAGACCCCGGAAAAGATGAGTGAACTGAAGGGTCTACTGCCTGGTGTCCTGGGGAAGGGAAAAGACTCCAGAAAGACACAAAAGTCTATAGTAGACCTCAACAATGGGCTTGAAGAGTCCCTGGGTGGAAATCCCACAGAGTGTTTAAGGAAGAATGGTGGTACTTCTACAACTGCTGTTACACCAGAACAGAGTGAAGAGCAGCTGGAACAGAAGGCCCAAGAGTGGGGCGCTGCTAACAAGCTGGTGCGAAAAACTAAGAAGACCAAGGCCCTCTTCTTGGCTAGAGCCCTTAAAAAAGCGCTTGAGGAGTGTGACGCCTTTGAGAGTCTGAACAGGCAACTCAGAGCAGAGATGGAGGACGTCGAGAAGAACGTCTATGAGTTAGAGAAGCCTAAGCGTACTCTCGAGCAGCAGGTGGAAAATGAGAAACCTGAGGAAAGTCCTCTGAAAGACATCAAGTCTAAGCCAAAGCCTGTTAAGAATAGGTCTGGAGATGGTGGCGCTGTGGTGCCAGCCGAGGCAGAGAAGAAGATAGAAGATGTATCTGTTGAACCAGATGATGGTGCTGAGGTGGATGCAGAAGCCCAGAGACTCGTGGCGGTGTGTGGCCAGGACCTGGTCATGAAAGACATTCCCTCTGGTGTCAATGCCTTCCAGAAAGCCAGCAGTCTGCTGAGGAAGAAATACAGGGGGACTGATGACCAGTATGAGCGTACTGTCTACTCCGATGGGCTGGCTCTCCTGAATCCTGCCCAAAAGGAGAACCATAGCCTGGGTGAACCTCTGCAGGGATTGCCAGAAGACGACGAGTCTGGTAAAGACCCTGATGTCCCCGGTGCCTCTAACCTTGATGAGATGGAGGAGGAGGAGCTAAGAATGCAAGTATATGATTCCATGTCTGAGAAGGCTAACAAAGTGGATGAAGACTCCAAAGGAGACTCAGAGGCCGAAGAAGCTAAAGCCGAGGTCTTGAAGTGGGAGAAATCCCCGGATATTCCAGAAACCAAGGAGAAAGGGTCTGAACACAACCATGACTGGGAACAACTATGCAAACAGTCCAGTCAAGAGGTGCAGCAGTACAAGAAAAGGCCTGTGCATGAGAGCAAGAATCAAAGAGTGCGAGAGCATGTTATTGTCACTCAGAAAACAGTAGGAAAAGAGTATCTGGCCTTTAGTTGGGGACAGAAGGCCTTTAGACAGTTTCTACTAGGTAGGAAGGCAGTGTTTATGACAAACCAAGCTCTTCTGGCCTGGGTCTGGCAAAATAAAGGGAAGCCTGTGATGTTGGCCACATCTTCCAGGGGGACAGTTGAGCTGAAAGATGGCAGGATAATGCGGATGCCCTATCACGAGCATCCGGTTGGTACATGTGTTCACCCCCACAGGTTTGAACAGAGGGGGGGGATATGTGGCAATGTGAATAGGAAGGGTGTAGTAAAGTCCCGGGAAAGCATGGAAAAGGTGTGTTGTTTGCACCAGGAGCGTGTCACCAAGGGGCCCGGCCTTGGTGGAGTAAAGGCCCTACATATAGGTGGCCACTAAGTTAGTTGGTGGACACCAAGATAACTAGCTTAGCTGGCTCCAGCTAGTCCAGGGCGGGCTTTTACTGGGAACAGGCAATGTGCTGGGTGGGTGCCTGTTCCCCATGCTCCAGTCCGGGATTTTGGACAATGCCCATGTCCAGGGATGCTATTTAATCCTCTTGTTGGACATGGGTGGGGTCTCTCATTCTGGAGAGTGTGCAGACAGAGGCCTGCTGAGGCTCTGTCAGTGTGGTCTCAGCAAGGCAAGGCTGAGGGGCCAAGAGGCTATGCAATAGCCTGGACTTTGGGGGACTCGGTGATGCCCGGGAACAAGTGTTAAAAGGTCAGAGTCAGGAGGACTGCTAGACCACAACCCCCGTCTAAAGGTACTGCACTCGTTACAGCCTGAGGGCTGGAGTATTGTATGGCTGGGGTAAGCCGCACCTGGTTCCATGTGTGAACGCTATCGTATAGCCGAGTTAGGGATATGATGTTTATTATGTTTAGGTAGAGTCCAGACGGGCAGGCTTTTGTTTTGTGCCATGCGGTGTTTGAAGTGTGTCAAATAAATTGCACTGTTTGGACCTGAAACCCAGTGTTTGTGAAGATAATTCTGTGAGAATGACCCCCGAATAAGAGACGATCCCTTACAACAGGCATAGATATAAAGGCATTCAGCCAGAAAGGCTGAATTCAATCATTCAGTCCCTGAAGCCATGAGCGACGGGACAGGAAACCAGGCCCTGAAGCCATGAGGCAGCCATCGAGGCCCTGTAGCAGCCATTTAGACCTTGAAGCCTGTATAGTTTTTCTTGCATTTTAATACTTATAAAATAAAAACTTTGGAAAGAACTACTTTTTTAAATTTTCATCGCCATATTCTGAACTCCATAGCTTTTTTATTTTTTTTCCATACGCCTCCCCAACGGCACTGAGCTGGAGGTTACCCCGCCTCCCAGGGACAGGAAACAACGTGGAGAACCAACCTTTAAAAGCCTCCTCCCCTTTACCTTCTCCAGTTGTTTCCTGTCCCTCGGGATGATGTGAACGGAGCAGGGGATTTCTCCTGCTCAGAAGACCGACATTGGAAGCGCAGTCCCATCGGGTCCCCTGGATGAAGAGGGCTGCAGCAAGGCTCTGGGTCGCGGGGCAAAGATAGAGGCCCTTCCAGGGCCTAAGGCATAAGTCCTGATGTGTTCCCAGGCAGCCCCGGGCTTCCAGCTCCCATCGGAGCAGGAGGGAGGCATGCGGCGTCGGCGAGACTTCCGGGGCCGAAGTCTCGCGAGAGGATGACGTAGGTGCGCTCGCAAGAGCGCGGCACCACGTGACCCGGAAGTGGGGGGGTTAAAGAGACCGGCATCGGCCGGGACGCTAGCAGAGCAAGATGTCGAACCCTCCAAAAGAGTCAGCCGAGCCTCCCAGGCCCCTCAGCCCGGTAAGCCTCCTCCTGGAGCATCTCTGTGTGTTTTTTCTTACCCCTCACTATCAGTTCTGCTGCGCACGGGGCTCCCTTTTTAGGGTGAAGGTTCCCCCCTTCTTTCTTGATTTTCTTTCAATTGCTTCCTAGTGAAGCCCTTCCTTGTTTCCGTTTTAGGGAAGGTCTGGAAAATCGGGGGAATCTACATCAAAAAAGAGATGCGGTGTCTGCAAAAAACAGCTAGCGGGTGACCATAAGAAACCGCTATGTACAAAATGTATTGAAAAATTACTGGCGGAAGAAACTCCATCCCTAGTAGAAAATTTGAGATCCATCATTAGAGAAGAAGTAAGCTCTGCGGTGGACTCCAAAATTGCTTCTCTGCCTCTGGCCCCCTCCACTTCGAAAATAGAATCAGAGACCCCCCAGGCTCTAGAACTAATTTCGGATGAGGGCGAATTATCCTCTGACGCAAGTTCTTCCTCTTCAGATGACAATGCGGGCAGACCCCTATGCTCTATTGAAGAGACTGACTCCCTCCTAAAAATAATTAGGGCAGCCATAAACATTGAACAGGCCAGAGAACCTCAATCCGTCCAAGACCAGATGTTTAAGGGGCTAGCGGATAAAAAAAAGGAGAGTTTTTCCAGTACATGAAAATATAAAAAAATTGATTGAAATTGAATGGAAGGATCCAGAAAAGAGGGCAGGTGTTTCCAGGGTTTTCAAAAGAAAATATCCCTTTTATGATGCTGACTCCGCCCACTGGGATAAAACTCCCCGGGTTGATGCACCCGTAGCCAGAATTTCTAAGAAATCCTCTCTTCCTTTTGAGGACATTGGGCTGTTAAGGGACCCCATGGACAAAAAATGCGAGTCCATTTTAAATAAATCCTGGGACACCTGTGCCTCTATGCTAAGACCTAGTATAGCAGCTACCTGTACGGCCAGAACCCTGGCCCTCTGGATCTCGCAGTTGGAAGAGCACTTGTCGTCTGACACCCCATACGAAAACATACTGGCTTCCCTTCCGGTTCTTAAACAGGCGACGAATTTCCTTTCAGACGCCTCAGCTGATCTGGTTAAACTCTCCGCAAGATCGGCGGCCCTGTCCAATGCTGCCAGAAGAACAATTTGGCTTAGATCATGGTCAGGAGACAATACTTCCAAGAATAAACTTTGCGGTATCCCTTGTGAAGGGGATAGATTATTTGGCTCAGTTTTAGACGATATACTGGACAAAGCTTCAGATCGAAAGAAAGGATTCCCATCTGAACAAAAGCCTTTTCAGAACCGTCGTTCCTTTCGCCCCCAAAAGAAAAGCAGAATGGACTATAAAAGGAAAGAGGGTTCAAGCTCCTGGCAGTCCTCCAAAGGCAGAGGAAGAGGCTTCCTGTTCAACCCGGACAAGTCCTCCAAACAGCCTGCCCAATGACGCCAGGTACCCGGTAGGGGGAAGAATTCAGAGGTTCTTTCCAGCCTGGGAAAAACTCACCTCCTCTCCCTGGGTCCTAGACCTAGTAAAATCAGGGTACAGAATAGAATTCTCCTCTCCTCCTCCAAAAAGATTCCTAATAAACAGGAAATTGTTAGGTCCAGATCAGAGCCTATTAGAAACCCAGGCCCAGATCCTCCTGCAGAAAGGGGCAGTTGTTCCGGTACCTCCGGATCAAGAAAAGGAAGGCTTCTATTCGCCAGTTTTCCTTGTCAAAAAGCCGAACGGATCTCACAGGGCGATTATAAATCTAAAGGATCTAAACAGACATCTTACTTACAAAAAGTTCAAGATGGAAACGATCAATTCAACCATAAATCTACTGTTCCAGAATTGTTTCATGGCCTCCCTGGACCTAGCGGATGCCTATTACCACGTCCCAATTTATCCAAGCCATCAGAAGTACCTGCGTTTTGCTCTGTATTTTCAGCATCGTCTTCTCCACCTGCAGTTCCAAGTCCTTCCATTTGGTTTAGCCTCAGCTCCTCGGGTATTCACGAAAGTAATGGCAGAAGTATCGGAATACCTACATCGACAGGAGGTAGTCTTTATTCCATACCTGGACGACTTCCTGCTGGTGGCACCTTCCCGGAGAATCTTCAAGAAAATCTCTCCCTGGTAATGGACACTCTATCCTCCCTAGGGTGGAAATTAAACTTAGAGAAATCAAATCTCACTCCATCCCAAGAAAAAATATTTCTGGGCGTACTTCTGAATTCAAAACAGATGTCCTCCTTCCTGCCGGTCCCCAAGATCCAGAACTTGATCAGCAGAATACTTCTTTTCAGCCGGTTGCAGAAGGTATCTTTCAGGCAGATTATGGTTATCCTGGGGTTAATGACCTCCACCATTCCGGCTGTAAGGTGGGCACAATTTCACAGCCGTCCACTTCAAAAATTTCTTCTATCTTCTTGGGACAAGAATCCCTTATCCCTAGACAGAAAAGTGTCCCTGCCCTCCCAGGTAAAGAGGTCCCTAAAGTGGTGGCAAAAAAGAGAGCATTTGAGCCAGGGGGTTCTATGGAGACCTTCGGAGATGATAGTAATCACGACCGACGCAAGTGGAGCAGAATGGGGGGCCCACTGCGGGGGTCAGATTGTTCAGGGGGCTTGGAATCCAAATCAACTTCACAATTCCTCGAATATGAAAGAGCTTCAGGCTGTTCTTCTGGCCCTAAAATCCTTCCAGTCCCTGGTACTCAACAAAAACGTAAAGATCCTCTCAGACAACACCACGACGGTTGCCTACATAAACAAGCAAGGGGGAACAAGAAGCAAGATGCTAAATCTAATAGCAGATCACCTCTTTTCCTGGGCACAGAAGCGGATAATATCCATCTCAGCAGTTCACATGAAGGGGAAGGACAACACTATAGCGGACTTTCTCAGCAGAAGTCAACTGAAGTCAGGGGAATGGTCCCTAAACCAGAGGGTCTTCCTAGAGTTATCCAAAAGATGGGGGTCTCCGATCCTGGATCTATTTGCTTCAAGAGCGAACACTCAGACCAGTCAATTTTTCTCCCTCTCCTTTCGAGACAACCCATTGAGAGTAGACGCCTTTTCGGGACCTTGGCCGAGAGGTCTTCTGTACGCCTTCCCGCCAATCCCTCTAATTCCCAGGTCTCTGGCAAAGACGGTGGAGGACAAGTGCGATGTCATCTTCATAGCACCCTTCTGGCCAAAACGAACTTGGTTCCCGTACCTTCTGAAACTATCCAGGGGGAACTTCTGGCACCTACCCCAGATTCCAGACCTTCTTCTGCAAGGTCCAATCCTGCACCCCGAAGTACATCATCTGAATCTGACAGCATGGCGGTTGAACGTGACATCCTGAGATCTAGGGGATTCTCAGAAGCGGTAATTCAGACAATCCTTAACAGTCGTAAACCAATTACCACAAAAATTTACCAAAGAGTCTGGAATGCTTTTCTTAATTTTTCACAGTCCACCTGGAGTCCCTCTGAAGATCCAGATGTGAAGGTAATCCTGGATTTCCTGCAAAGAGGTCTGGAGAATGGTCTGCGGGTTAGCACCCTTAAAGTCCAAGTAGCTGCTCTTAGTGCTTTTTTTGATCAAAGAATTGCTGAGGTGCCCCTAATCAAAAGATTTTTTAAGGGCGCCACCAGGTTATCACCTACAGTGAGGTCTACAGTTCCCCCTTGGGATCTAAACTTGGTTCTTTCAGTTCTGATGGAAAAACCGTTCGAACCTATCTCGGAGATCCCTCTCAGTCTTCTGTCTCAGAAAACAGCTTTTCTTATTGCTATCACCTCTGCTAGAAGGGTAGGAGAGATTCAAGCCTTATCTTGCCGTCCACCCTATCTCAATATCCTTGAAGATAGAATCGTTCTGAGACATGAACCTTCCTTTTTGCCTAAAGTGTATTCCAGGTTCCACTGTAACCAGGAGATTTCTCTTCCTACATTCTACCAACAGGTCAGCTCTGACACAGAGGCAAAATTCCACAACCTGGATGTGAGGAGATGTGTTCTTAACTACCTGGAGGCCACAAGATCCTTTAGGAATTCAGATCGTCTATTTATCCAATTTGCAGGAGCTAATAAGGGCAAAGGAGTTTCAAAGGCAACCATCTCACGTTGGATCCGATCAACTATTATCAGTGCCTATAAAGAAAAACATCGTTCCCCTCCTTCACGATTGACTGCTCACTCTACAAGGGCGGTCTCCACGTCTTGGGCAGAATGTGCCTCGGCTTCTCTGTCCCAAATATGTCAAGCCGCAACTTGGTCCAGTCCTAACACCTTTTTTAAACATTACAGATTGGACGTTAATTCAGACAGGGATCTCTCATTCGGGCGCAAAGTCTTGTCTGTGGTTATCCCACCCTAAAAAGTTCTGATATTTCTCTGCAAATCCTCCAGCTCAGTGCCGTTGGGGAGGCGTATGGAAAAGATCACGATTACTTACCGGTAATTGGATTTTCCGTTTAGCCTCCACAACGGCACTGGGATTCTTTACCACCCTATTGAGAGTATCATGACAATGCATGATGATTTGTTTTCACTGTTTATGAATTATTGGGCCTAGTTGGCTTTATTTTTTTGCATATCTGTTTTCCTTTTTCTTGTCTAAAGGTTTATAGAATAAAATTTTTGAGCATCACCTATTGTCCTCGGATATTAACTGGAGAAGGTAAAGGGGAGGAGGCTTTTAAAGGTTGGTTCTCCACGTTGTTTCCTGTCCCTGGGAGGCGGGGTAACCTCCAGCTCAGTGCCGTTGTGGAGGCTAAACGGAAAATCCAATTACCGGTAAGTAATCGTGATCTATTTGTACGAAGCTCATTTTTTATGGGCAATCTGTATTTTTCAATATCATTTTGGGGTGTGTAGGACTTTTTGATCACTTTTTAGTCAATATTTTTGGGGAGGGGAAAGCGGCCAAAAAAATGGTGCAGTCAGTCATTTTGACTTTTTTTCCGTTTCGCTGTTGCCTGTATGGGATAAATATTTTTATGTTTTAATAGTACAGGCATTTTCTCACATGTTAATGCCCATGATGTTTATTTTCTTATGCATTTTTAGGAAAGGGGAGTGATTTGAATTTTCATATTTTTAAAAAGGTTTTCTTTGTTTTTCCAAGATACAATATTAATTGGTTCCAGGATGACCATTGTATGTTAAAACCATTGTAAGTTTAGTAATCGGTTACAAAGCCCCCAAATGTCATCCAAGATAAGAGAAAATGAAGTTTTAAGAAAAATAAGCAGAGAACTAATACAGATAAAGCAAGTCCTTAAATATAAGGCCCCATTCACACGTCCGCAATTCTGTTCCGCATTTTGCGGAACGGAATTGCGGACTCATTCATTACTGTGGGGACAGACGATGTCCCGCCCGGGTCCGCAATTGCGGATCTGCACTTCCGGGTCCGCAATCGCGTTCCCGAAAAAAATAGAACATGTCCTATTCTTGTCCGCAATTGCGGACAAGAAAAGGCATTTACTATATAGTGCCGGCGATGTGCGGTCCACTAATTGCGGAATGCACATCGCCGATGTCTGTGTTTTGCGGATCCGTGGATCCGCAAAACACTTGCGGACGTGTGAATGGGGCCTAACCGTCAGGAATAGTTGCTAACTAGTAACTAATCCAGCTATTTTACCAGAGAAGTGACGTTGAGTAGTTGGATCCGAGTCTGAGGCACTGTGTATGTTAAGTCTAGTTTCAACTTACGATGGGTCAAAAAGACATTGTATGTTGAAATATTGTATCCTGAAGTCATTCTATCTTGAGGGATCACTGTAATCATTAGATTGCTTCTTTCATAGACTGAGGGATTATACTATGTTCCTATGGAGCAGATTTTCCAAAATGGGGGTCACTTCTAGACGGTTCCATTTATTATGCTACCCTAAAGCCTCTACAGTTTTCAGCAAAAGCAGTATAAATGACCAGATTGGTCCTCAAAATGAACATGGTGCTCTTAACTCCTGAGACCTCTCATGTTTAGAATAGAGCAACATATAGGGTGTTTCTAAAACCAGGATCAATACAGCATCATCATAATAGGAGGGCTGACTTTTCACTGGAACACAACGGGTACAACATGTTGGGCACTGAAATGACATATTTCACATTGCAATTTTTTACTTTGCACCATCTGCTGTGCCTAAATCTGTAGTGTCAAAATGCTCACTACACCCCTTAATAAATACCTTGAGGTGTGTACCTTCCAAAGTGAGGTAACTTTTACTATTTTATCCCAGAGCCTCCACAGTTGTCAGAACAATTTTCATAAATAACCACATTGGGCCTCAAATTAGCATGGTGCTCTTTTACTACTGGGCTCTGTTGTACGTCTTGGCAAATGATTAAGGTCTCATTGTGAGAGGTACATACCGTATGGGAATAAAAGGTTAAGGAACAAAAATAAACCAATGTGGATAAATAGAAATGTAAAGAAAGCAATAAATGACAAAAAGAAAGCATATAAATCACTAAAACAGGAGGGTAGCGAAGAAGCACTGAAAAACTATAAGGAAAAAAATAGAACATGTAAAAAACAAATAAAAGCGGCCAAACTAGAGACCGAGAGATTAATTGCCAAAGAGAGTAAAACTAACCCTAAAATGTTCTTCAATTATATAAATGTTAAAAAGTATAGATCTGAAGGTGTCGGCCCTTTAAAGAGTAATGAGGGGGGAGTTGCAGAGAGCGACGAGGAGAAAGCAAAGCTGCTAAATATTTTTTTCTCCAATGTAATAAGAAATAAGGATTCCCTTATTTCTGATATTTGCGGACTCGATACTGACAGGGAATGTTCCACAGGATTGGCGCATAGCAAATGGTGCCAATATTCAAAAAGGGTCCAAAAACAGAGCCCGGAAACTATAGGCTGGTAAGTTTAACATCTGTTGTGGGGAAACTTTTTGAAGGTTTTCTGAGAGATGCCATCTTAGAGGATCTCAACGGACATAAGCAAATAACGCCATATCAGCATGGCTTCATGAGGGATCGGTCATGCCAAACGAATTTAATCAGTTTCTATGAGGAGTTAAGATCTAGACTAGACAGCAGTGAATCAATGGATGTCGTATATCTGAACTTCTCCAAAGCATTTGTCACTGTACCTCATAAAAGGTTAGTATATAAAATGAGGATGCTCGGACTGGGAGAAAATGTCAGTAAGTGGGCAACTGGCTGAGTGACAGAAAACAGATGGTGGTTATTAACGGTACACACTCAGATTGGGTCACGGTCACTAGTGGGGTACCTCAGGGGTACTGGGTCCTATTCTTTTCAATATATTTATTAATGATCTTGTAGAAGATTTGCATTGTAAAATATCAATTTTTGCAGATGACACTAAACTGTGTAAAGTAATTAACACTGAAGAGGACAATATACTCCTACAGACAGATCTAGATAGATTGGAGGCTTGGGCAGAGAAGTGGCAGATGAGGTTTAACACTGACAAATGTAAAGTTATGCACATGGGAAGGAATAATGCAAGTCACCCATACATACTAAATGGTAAAACACTCGGTAACACTGACATGGAAAAGAATCTAGGAATTTTAATAAACAGCAACTAAGCTGCAAAAACCAGTGTCAGGCAGCTGCCGCCAAGGCCAATAAGATAATAGGTTGCATCAAAAGGGGCATAGACGCCCGTGATGAGAACATAGTCCTACCACTTTACAAATCGCTAGTCAGACCACACATGGAGTACTGTGTACAGTTCTGGGCTCCTGTGAACAAGGCAGACATAGCAGAGCTGCAGAGGGTTCAAAGGAGGGCAACTAAAGTAATAACTGGAATGGGGCAACTACCGTACCCTGAAAGATTATCAAAATTAGGGTTATTTACTTTAGAAAAAAAGACGACTAAGGGGAGATCTAATAACTATGTAGAAATATAAATCAGGGGTCAGTACAGAGATCTCTCCCATCATCTATTTATCCTCAGGACTGTGACGAGGGGACATCCTCTGCGTCTGGAGGAAAGAAGGTTTGCACACAAACATAGAAAAGGATTCTTCACGGTAAGAGCAGTGAGACTATGGAACTCTCTGCCTGAGGAGGTGGTGATGGTGAGTACAATAAAGAATTCAAGAGGGGCCTGGATGTATTTGTGGAGTATAATAATATTACAGGCTATAGCTACTAGAGATGGGTCGTTGATCCAAAGGAGGGGGCAGCTTGAATGATTTTGATTTGAATTAGAAATTTTATAACTTTACTGCAGCACTGGAGCAGCAATGGGGGATCTTTAGATGACACTGTTAAGGGGTGGGGGGGGGTCTGTGAATGGCACTGTTATGGGGTGGGGGTCTGTGAATGGCACTGTTATGGGGTGGGGGGTCTGTGGATGGCACTGTTATAGCATCCACAGATCCCCCATAACAGTGTCATCCACAGAACCCCAGATCTCCCATAACAGTGCGTCATCCACAGATGCCCCAGATCTCCCATAACAGTGCCATCCACAGATGCCCCAGATCTCCCATAACAGTGCCATCCACAGATCTCCCATAACAGTGCCATCCACAGATGCCCCATAACAGTGCCATCCACAGATGCCCCATAACAGTGCCATCCACAGATGCCCCATAACAGTGCCATCCACAGATGCCCCATAACAGTGCCATCCACAGATGCCCCATAACAGTGCCATCCACAGATGCCCCATAACAGTGCCATCCACAGATGCCCCATAACAGTGCCATCCACAGATGCCCCATAACATTGCCATCCACAGATGCCCCATAACAGTGCCATCCACAGATGCCCCATAACAGTGCCATCCACAGATGCCCCATAACAGTGCCATCCACAGATGCCCCATAACAGTGCCATCCACAGATGCCCCATAACAGTGCCATCCACAGATGCCCCATAACAGTGCCATCCACAGATGCCCCATAACAGTGCCATCCACAGATGCCCCATAACAGTGCCATCCACAGATGCCCCATAACAGTGCCATCCACAGATGCCCCATAACAGTGCCATCCACAGATGCCCCATAACAGTGCCATCCACAGATGCCCCATAACAGTGCCATCCACAGATGCCCCATAATAGTGCCATCCACAGACCACTATTAGTTCAAAAGCCACCAAAAGCACACCTTTTGGTTAAAAATATTTTTTTTCTTATTTTCCTCCCCAAAACATAGGTGTGTCTTATAGGATGAAAAATACGGGTATTCTGATTGCCTAATTGGAGTCGGGAAGGAATTTTTTATTGCTTTTAAGTGGGGAAAATTTGCTTCTACCTCACAGGGGTTTTTTTCCCCTTCCTCTGGATCAACTAGTAGGATGACAGGCCGAACTGGATGGACAGATGTCTTTTTTCGGCCTTATGTACTATGTTACATGCAGGGAGTTTATAAAACCAGACGACAAAGCACAATATTAATAAAGGGCTTACTTTTCACACTGGCATATGCTGGGCACAACATATTGGGCACTAAAATGGTATAAATGTGTAAAATTAGCAATTTTCACTTTGCACCATCTTCTGGAAATTAAAAGGGTTTTCCGAGATTTAAATACTGATAACTAGAGATGAGCGAACTTCAAAAATTAGTTCGGCGTTCGGGTTGTGGTAATCGCTGCATCCCGTTATGGATTCCACTACCGCGGGCTATCCCGGCATATGGAATCCATAAGGGGCGGCTTCCACGAACCCGAACTTTGGAAAAGCCGAAGGATCTGGGGTGACGTCACCATCATGTGATCAGTGCAGGGGGCGTTGCTATAATTGATCAGTATCTGATTAGTGGGGGTCCGACATCTGGAACCCCCGACGATCAGCTGTTTAATAAGGCATCACGAAGACAGTGCAGTACATTGTATAGCAGCTGTGCTTGGTATCGCAGCTCAGCCCCATTCACTTCTGAGGAGGATATGCCATCAGTATTTAAGCCTCTGAAAACCCTTTTAATTTTTGCAAAATACCCATGGGGTCAAAATACTCCCGATACCGCTTGGTAAATACTGTGAGGGGTCTGGTTACTAAAATGGGCTCTCTTCTTGGGGGAGTTCTTATTTTAATTTAACTTCAGAGACCCTGCAGTTGCCAGCCAATACTGCATAAATCACTAACTAGGCTTCAAATGCACATGGTGCTCTTTCTTTTCTGAACCCTGCAGTGTGCCCATACAGCAGTTTACAACCACATATGGTTGTAAACCAAGATGATCTGAAAACAGCGCAGTTAACGTAAGAAGCTTATTCTTACAAATCTATCTGTGTCTCCTTTGCCTTTCTGCCTGGGATCGGGACTGTGGGGAAGTATAAAGGGTCTACTCAAGGCCATATTTGAGAGGTAAGAACCCCAACCACGTCATTCCTATGACCGCTGGGTATGGATAATATTGTTTTCTGGAAAACCTTTGAATTTGCACTTAGTATCGTGGTATGTTTTAGTAGTCCTCTGGATTTTGTATGGAATCAGAGTGAATGCAGCACAGGGCAATCAGGAGCCCTGGACCCCCTTAAGGCGCTGCTGAAAGCAGGTAGGGGTTGTTATCCTGATGTCCTACGTAGTGTACACTAGAGGAAAGGAAGTCCAGTGGGGAAGAACCATGAGGAAAGGACAAGCAGGGAAATTAAAATACAGACGTCTGGAGATAATTAGTGCATTCAGTTAAGGGACTGGAAAGTAAAATGGGGAACTCCCATGCAATCCCTGAGGGCTACAAACTGGCTAAGGAAGTGGTAGAGGATATGAAAGGTAAACAAGATAAGAAAAAGACAGAGAAAGTGTTAAAAAAAAAAGCTGGGATGAAGAATAGAAATTTAAACCCTATAACGTGGCAGAAGTTTAAGGAGTTAAATGGAGGGTGGAAAAAGGATCATGGATGTGAGGAGACAGTGAATGCTTGGTGTAAAGTTGCAAATCATGTGGAAAATCAGCATTGGGTGTGCAGACATATAAGATGTGAACTGTATTATGATGCAAAGTCCGATTCTCAAGGGAAAAAGAAAGGGGGAGCATAGTTTTCCCTCTTCCCCACCCGCTCCACCACCGGTTTACCCGATGATGGTCAAGGGACCGGCCGGTTGGACATGCCAAGTATGTGACACTCAAAACTCTGACTGGACTGACGTGTGTAGGGTCTGTGGAGCACCAAGACATAGACACTGTGCAGGACTGTTTCCAGTGACCGTGAGAACAGATTTTGTCCCACAGCTTCCACCTTTGGCCGACGGTGCGGCTGGTGGTGGGGATGGGGACAATCAGGCTCCTTAGGGCCTACATGCCCAACCTCAGTACACCCAGCAGCACATAGTAACATACGCACCATGGAGTTCTAAGGGCCAAATGGGGCTTCTGGGTAGGATCCCTGACCCACTGACAAGACCAATGCCCACCCGTATGTTACAGCAGATTCAAGTCACTTACAGAGCGACATGGGCCGACTTAAATGATTTAATGGCTTTAAAAATGGGAGAGTCTTCTTACAGCGCCCTTTAAGGAGCAGTTGCTTAATGAGAGGATGAAGAATGAGGAAAATTTAACAAGGGGGCGACTGGGAGAAGGCTGAGATTTCAGGGACAGAATACTGTAGAATTTTTGGGAGATGGGCAAGGACAAAAGAAGATGACAGTGCATGAAAGCCTGAAAGAGCCTGAAAGATATAGTACAGTAGACTAAGGAGGACGTGATGTCATTTGAATCCAGACTACAGACTGTGTGGACAGACATGGGATGGGACACAACAGGACTAATAGGATAGAAACTGTTGACATCTGCCTTCATGGAAGGACTGAGACCTGCTTTGCAGGCAAAACTGAAAGCCTGCAAACCAGAGTGGAGGGTAACACCATTACCTCAATTAGTTTCTGCTGCTAAAGATCTGAAGCTGGACATGTCAAGTTCCAAGCCCTCAAAGATAAACATGGTCCAGGGCCAACAGAGACCATGGTCTGGTCAGCAGGGACAAGGGAGACATGAGGAATGATTTTAAATCTTACAATTGTGAAAAACCAGTACATATCTCACCAGGATCCTCAGACTAAGGTGCCTGCGCACAGCCCTGCCTCTGTGGGTTTACAATAGGAGCCCGGCAACCCCGTATCCTTATCTGCCATAAGTACAGCAAAAGCAGGATGTCAAATACAAATACTGGTTCAGGTAGGAAATCAACAAGTTTCCTTTCTGGTAGAACCAAGGGCAGCCAAAAACAGTAATAAATCCCAATTACATTAAACCATGGCAGATAAGTGCACAACGTGTACCTGCGTCTAGTTTCACAGGAGAAGTTGTCTATGTTCCAGAAACATTGCCTATAAAGTTGAAGATCAAAGATAGCACGGTGGTAACAGTTGTTGGTCAAAGAAAATATTACTTTTAATATGCTAGGCACTGATGTTTTGCAGGCACTGGGGGCACATATTCATTTTAATGAGGATGGTACCACACAAGTAGATATAGGGGCCTCGGATGAGGTCCTCTGTCAGGTCATGGCCTTATATTTGGAGCCTGAACCGGAACCTCACCTGCATTACAAGGACCGTGAGGAACTTCAGGTGGTCCCTAGTAAATTGTGGGCATCTACAAAACTGGATATTTGTAAGCTCAATGTCACACCTTTTATGGTTCATCTTAAACCAGGTTGCCAACCACCTCAAATCAAACAGTACCCATTGAGTTATGCCCAGGAGCAATCAGTGGCCCTGCAGGTAAAACAGTATGAGCGAATGGGGGTGTAAGAACTAACTTACCAGCAAACAAGCCCTTGTTCCCGGTGAAGAAGCAGCCCATAAAGGACCAGCCAGTTACATATCGAATGGTTCATGATCTCAGGGAGGTAAACAAGGTCACTATACTACAGACCCCCATTGTACCAAATCCACACACCTTGTTATCACACTTCACTGTGATAGACCTGACAAATGCGTTCTTCAGTGTTCCCCTACACCCAGATTGTCAATACCTGTTCGCATTTACATTTAAAGGAAACCAATATACATGGACAGTCTTGCCACAAGGGGCACATAACTCAATTACCATGTATACACTAGCTTTACAAGTCAGTATTATCTGGATGGTAAATTCCTGATGACATTGTACTGTTGCAATATGTTGATGATTTACTTTTGTGTGCAGGAATGTGGGAAGGTTGCAGGAAAGCCACTCTGTCATTGCTGATCTTTCTTGTAGATAGTGGATATAAAATCTCCAGAGAAAAACTGCAGTATTGCCAAGCAAGAGTAACATTTTTGGTGCATTGTCTCTCAGAAGGTGGAAGAAACCTTACTGAATAAAGAAAATAAGCAGTGAAGGAAATAAAGCTTCCTCAGGGGCCAAATTCTCTCAATATGTTTTTGGGTCTGGTTTCATACTGCAGATCCTTGATAAGGCATGCATCTATGCTTATGCAGTCTTTGTACGATTGCCTGTCGTCAGATCCTTTTTGTCTGACAGACAGGCAATTGACTCCTTTTTGTCCTTGACTACCCTCTAGTGGTACAAACACTACATGACATTCAAGGCATATTCAGTCAAGTACAGCCAAAACACATTTCTATGGCCAGGCAACTGAGGTTACAATGTTCCCTCCTTATGCTAGATAGCATTACATTTAAGAGATACACAACTTTGAATCCTGCTACATTGTTACCAATCACAGATTCAGAAATGGGGGAGGGAGGGAGGTACATGTCCATTACTTGCAAAGTTAATGGAAACAGAAGATCATGATTGTGAGCATTTGATTCAACAAGAGACCTGGATTTTCACATGTTCATGATAAGCCCCTTGATAACCCTGATTTTGAGTATTTTGTAGATGGAAGTAGGTTCATGGGAGAAGATGGCTAGTTCCACACTGGATATGCGGTGGTCACACAGCATGAGGTAGTGTTGGCTGAACCACTCCCTCCTCACATGTCAGCACAGGAGGCTGAGCTGACGGCACTCTCTGAGGAGTGTAAAATGGCCAAAGACAAGAATGTGAACATCTACATGGCTTCCAGGTATGCTTTTGGTATTGCTTATGAATATGGACCAATTTGCAGGTTAGAGACTTTTTGACATCAGCAGGCCAGCCCATTAAAAACAAAGACTCTGTATATGAACTCATGAACTCTTTCTTTGTTGCTACCTGAAGAAGTGGCTATTATACAAGTAAAAGCCCACACCGGACAAAGTACTGATGAAGCAAAAGGAAACGAAAAGGCTGACAAAGCTGCTAAACAAGCCGCCCTCAAGCCCAGAGACACAGACTGTACAGGTGAATGCTTTTGAGCCTCAGGAGATGTCTGTGGAGGTTTTGGTAAAACTGTCTGCTCAGGCAGATGAAGAAGAAAAAGAATCGTGGACTAAGAAAGGCGTTACCCTAAATGAGCAGGGACTATGGGAGGTGCAAAGTAAGATCTGCCTACCCAGAGCCCAGTATCCGATGATGGTCCAAAAAGCCCATGGGGTGAAGCACCAGACAAAAGGTCCTATGATCAACACTGTGGCCAAAAGGTGGATCGCTCCAGGGTTCTCCACCATGGCAAGCATGTTTGTACAAAGTTGCATCATTTGTGCTTTGAATAATCCAGGTCAAGTGGTGAAGACTCCAAGCAAGCACACTCCTAGGCCATTTTACCTGTTGCAGACTGCAGATAGACTATATACAACTTCCTAAGGTTGGAGTATATGAGTTTGTTCTTGTGTGTGTTGATCTCTTTTCAGGGTGGCCGGAAGCTTATCCTGTGTCCAAGGCAAATGCAAAGAACACTGCAAAGAAACTGATCAGTGAACTGATATGCAGGTATGGTGTTCCTGAAGTTATTGAGTCAGAGAGAGGTTCCCACTATACATGTGAAGTGATGAGAGAGGTTATGCAAGCCTTAGGGGTGACCCAAGCCTTTCATGAAGTTAACCATCCCCAAAGCAGCGGCCCAATAATTAAGTTAAAAATTCAGTCCATGGAAGAAACAGGTAAACCGTGGACAGTGTGTTTGCCTCTAGCCTTGTACTCAATAAGAACCATACCAAACCAGAAGACAGGGTTGCCCCGCTTTGAGGTATTGTTTGGCAGTGCCCCAAGGCTAGGATTGTATTTTCCTCAACAGCTGCACACTGATAGTATGGTCAGCTACAAGAAGGCCCTTACTGAAAGGTTAGATCACACTCATAAACAAGTGTTTGCTTCCATTGCAGACCCTGATTCAATAGAAGGCACACAGTCTTGAGTCTGGAGATTGGGTGGTGATAAAGAGGCACGTGAGGAAAACCTTTGAGCCCAGATTTGATGGTCCCTTCCAAGTCCTGTTGAAAACTGCAACCTCTGTAAAGGTGGAAGGAAACCCTAACTGGATTCACACTTCACATTGCAAGAAAGTGCCAAACCCTGAGGATGGAGATCCTTGCACTGCTACTCCTGGCTCTGAGCATCCAAGCTTTACGTGGGAACCTAAAAAGTGACTGGGACAATGCCCTCATTAGGCATCAACAGGCCATGCTAAATAATATGACAGATGCAGACAATTGTAAAAACTGTTGGATCTGTACTCACAGTCTTGAGAGTTCAAAGACTAAGCCTTATTTAGCGATCCTGGTACCATGGTTAGAACTTGCTGACATAAACTGTAGAGACTTTTTATCCATTCGAAGACCAGAGAATGAAAGTCTTAAGTTTAACTCCACTGCAGTTTTCTATTGATGGATGGGTATAGCCCCCCTGGTGGCAGGCCAATGTGACCGCAAAAAAGAACAATACTGTCAGAGTATGGGACTTTGATGGACAGAAGTGGGCCAGAAAGAAAGTATGAAAGCTTCATCTAGGAGATTTATATTTTCCAGTATCAGTCTCTTTTTTTTCTCTACGATCAGACTCAAGGAGTCACTACAATGGCGATACAAAGGACTCTACAACACGTGTCATGAGAGCATAACAACAAGTTTTAAGGGTCCAGAAAGGATAGTGATGACTGTAAAGACAACACTGGTGCTGTATTGACTCCTAAAACGAATGAAAGTTATTTCTGCGGGTTTGGGGGGGTAATAGGCAGTGATAATGATGGTAGTCAAAAATGGTGTTTATATAATGAAAGTGTAACCATTACTGAAGTTGTTTATATACTCCTCTATCATGTAACCTATATTTATACTCTTCCTGGTGATCTTTATGTTGCTTGTGGAGTGGCAGCATAAGTGGATTCCACCTGGAGCTTTCGGAACCTGTACTCTTGTCCGGCTGACTCCAGCCACATTTATACTGTAACATAAGCTTAATATAAATGCTGTGCCTAAACATACATCATATAAAATAGCTGCAGATAACAATCCCAGACCAAATGGGAAGCCTCATGTAGTAGAAATGAGTATTGCAAACAAGTTCTTTAGTGCTCAGTTTATTTACCCAATGATAATGCAGATGTGGGATAAGCTAGTACTGGCAACAGATTATCTAAATGACCAAATATGGGATGTGTTAGGCTTTGTAAACCAAACTAACGATGTAAAATCTCAGTTAATCAAAGTCACTAACCAGAATACTTTACTTCTGGACTATCTTACTGCCAGGGAAGGAGGAATGTGTCAAGTGATAGAACCAACCTGCTGTCATTAAATAGATCCACAAGGTAACCTCCAGATAAGGGCAGGTTTTGAAAAGATGAAGGAAATGAGATATAAGTGGTTGGATGAACATAGTGAGGATAAAGATTTTTGGTGGTCAGACACTTTCTTGAATCCAGCAAATTGGTTCAAAATATTGGTGGATGGCTTGTGGGCATAGTGCAGGGGATAATACAGATTTTGTTGATTATTGCACTTATTTACATTGTGATTAAGCTCGCATTAATGTGCTTGAGTAAAATGTGCAACAAAACCAGTAGTAGGAGAGATTATAAAATGTGTCTACATTATCCCTCATGCAGGCACGGATATGCAGAATCTAGGAAACCAGCAAGGTGAATATCCAGCTGAAGTATGTGCACTTGTTACCTGCAATCAGTGAATATTTCAAAATGGGGGAATTGTGAGGGATTGCGCCTTCATTTTTGTATTCTGGATTCCATCCTGTAAGCTAGTTTATTTGAGGTCAGAATAGAAAATTGCTGAATTGTGTGTACGTGAGACAAACAAAATTTATGTTGCTTTTTAGTAGGGATGTCCCGATACCATTTTTTTAAGACCGAGTCCGAGTACCGATACTTTTATTTAAGTACTCGCCGATACCAATTACCGATACTTCGTATAAACAGCGCCGCAGTTACTGATAGCAATGAAAAAAAGTTGAAGCTTGAATTTGGTTGCTATGGACAACGGCTTTTCTTTTCCTTTGTACAAGTGTTAATAAATTAATAAATGGGAATATAATAGTGTTTTCCAACCAATGTGCATCCAGGGGGATCTGTTATCGGGGCGCTGTGGATGTCACTGTTATGGGGGCGCTGTGGATGTCACTGTTATGGGGGCGCTGTGGATGTCACTTATGGAGGATGTGTGGATGACACTGTTATGGGGGCGCTGTGGATGTCACTGTTATGGGGGCGCTGTGGATGTCACTGTTATGGGGGCGCTGTGGATGTCACTTATGGAGGATCTGTGGATGTCACTGTTATGGGGGCGCTGTGGATGTCACTTATGGAGGATGTGTGGATGACACTGTTATGGGGGTGCTGTGGATGACACTGTTATGGGGGTGCTGTGGATGTCACTGTTTTTTTTTTTTAAAAACATTTTTTATTGAGGTATTTGCACATCATATGAAACACAGGGTAACAGTAGGTTACATGTAAGACAAAACATTAGTACAGTGTCCCCATAATTGTACAGACAATCGTACAAGTAACAGGGCGTGGATGTCACTGTTATGGGGGGATCTGTGGATGTCACTTATGGAGGATCTGTGGATGACACTGTTATGGGGGGGATCTGTGGATGTCTCTGTTATGGGGGATCTGTGGATGACGCTGTAATGGGGGATCTGTGGATAACACTAATGGGGGGGATCTCTGGATGACACTAATGGGGGGGATCTCTGGATGACACTAATGGGGGATCTCTGGATGACACTAATGGGGGATCTCTGGATGACACTAATAGGGGGATCTCTGGATGACACTAATGGGGGATCTCTGGATGACACTAATGGGGGATCTCTGGATGACACTAATGGGGGGATCTCTGGATGACACTAATGGGGGGATCTCTGGATGACACTAATGGGGGATCTCTGGATGACACTAATGGGGGATCTCTGGATGACACTAATGGGGGATCTCTGGATGACACTAATGGGGGATCTCTGGATGACACTAATGGGGGATCTCTGGATGACACTGTTAGGGTTATGTGGATGACACATATATAGCATATTATGCTATATAAGTGTCATCCACAGATCCCCCATTAATGTCATCCACAGACCCCCATAAGTGCCATCATAGTGTGTGTGGGGGGGCAGTTTACACTCGCAGGGTCCGGTGTAGCTTGACTCTTTCATACACCGGCCCCGCAGCTCCTATACACTATTGAGGTAAACCTAATCTCTATTAATGTGGCCATAATTACTAACTATTGATACGCAGTCTCCCTCAGGTTAGGCGCTCAGTTCCTCCATTCTCCTCCTGCCCCGCGCATCTTCTACATTCATAAAATGGGCGGAGCGCGCAGGAGGGACGTGAGGTGCTTGGAGGAATCGGGCAGCTTGAGCTCTCAGTTCCTCCATGCGCCTCATGTCCCGCCTGCCGGCTCCGCCCACTTTTATGAATGAAGAAGGCAGACGGGGCAGGAGGAGCATGGAGGGACTGACCGCCGAACCTGAGGGAGACTGCGAATCAATAGTTAGTAATTCTGGCCACGATAATAGAGGTTAGGTTTACTTCAATAGTGGATATGAGCTGCCGGACCGGAACTTCCTGTATTTACAGCGGTATCGGCGGCATTTTCGAAAATGCCGGTATCGGTCCCGATACCGATACTGGTATCGGTATCGGGACATCCCTACTTTTTAGTTCTCAGAACTATGTGTATCTGATGTGCTGGGAGTACAACGGGTTCTGGATACTCCTGAAGGATGAATAACTCAAGGATAAGATAAAGCTTTTTGTAATTAAATGTGCTTCATTTGCAAATACCAAAAATGTTATGTTATTACTATTAATCACATGATGCTTACGTAAGTGGCGAGAGCTGCTTTGGCTTGAATCCTAGAAACTGGGTATAAGTATTTCGGTATCCTCTCAATAAAGTTAAGAGATTATTCTAAAACAACCTTCAATGAAGCCGCCAGCCCGTGTATACATTGCGGCACTAAGCAGCGGGCTGGCGGTTTCACTGATTGCCAAGTGCTGCGCCTGATCTCCTCCATGTGAGCTGTCTGGCGTTTCCTGTTTGCAGGCTGGCGGCATCTCTGTATGCCATATAGTGCCGCCAGCCTGCATTACCGTAGTACAGCGCTGCCCCCCCCCCCCAAGCCCCCCAGCAGTTACTCCTCACCTTCTGCCGTCCTCCATGTGCCCCACTGTTCTGCAGGCTGGCGGCATCTCTGTATCCAATGTAGTGCCGCCAGCCTGCAGTATGGAAGTTTGGGCTACTGACACTTTCTCCTCCTCTCCAGACCCCCCCCACCCCCACTTTCTCCTCTCCCCCCAGGCAGGCAGTTTCTATTCACCCCTACTCTACTTGTCCAGTGCTGATTGGTGGTGAGTCCTGCTCCCCCCTTCCTCCACCAATCCGCTACCTGTACATTGTTCAGTGCCACATGACCACCCCCCCCCCACCCCCCTCTAGGTATCTTAAGGCAATTAATGGTACCCTAATTTAAAACTGTGTGCAAAATATGACTATAACACCCATCATCCATAGAAATCCACCCATATACTGCAGTATATGGCTCAATTCCTATGGATAAGGGGGGGGGGGGGGTTATAGTCATATCTAGACAGATGCCAATTACAGAACAGTCCCTGGACAGTGTTCATTTTAAACATACTGTAACTATAACCCCCCTTATCCATAGGAATCCACCCATATATTACAGTACATGGGTGCATTCCTATGGATGAGGGGGGTTATAGTCCAGGTACTGTAATTGGCATCTGTCTACGGTATATTACGGTAAATATGACTGTAACTCCCCTCATGCATAGTAATACACCCATATACTGCAGTGCACTGGTGGATTCCTATGGATGAGGTGGGTTACGTTATATGGTAGTCATATCAGTTACCGTAAGCTATCGTAATACAGTCCAGGGTACAGTCCCTGGACAGTGTTCATATTTAATGTGACTATAACTCCCCTCATCAGAGTATTCTTTATGATGGGGGTTATAATCCCATAACAATGTGACATCCACAGATGCCCCCATAACAGTGTGTCATCCACAGATCCCCAATAACAGTGTGACATCCACCGGTCCCCAATAACAGTGTGACATCCACAGATCCCCCATAACAGTGTGTCATCCACAGATCCTCCATAACAGTGTGTCATCCACAGATCCCCCTTAACAATGTGTCATCCACAGATCTCCCATAACCGTGTGACGTCCACAGATCCCCCATAACAGTGTGTCACCCACAGATCCCCCATAACAGTGTGTCACCCACAGATCCCCCATAACAGTGTGTCACCCACAGATCCCCCATAACAGTGTGACGTCCATAGATCCCCCCATAACAGTGTCATCCACAGATCCCCCATGACCGTGTGACATCCACAGATCCCCCATAACAATGTGTCATCCACAGATCCCCCATAACAGTGTCATCCACTGATTTTCTCAGCTAGTGTCCCCATGACACTGACATGCTTTTATTACTGTATTTTGTTGTAGAATATGGTACTACCATACTGTAGTCTCCTGCTGCATCCAAATTTACTGTAGAAAGATGTCAAAGCATAAAAGGCTTATAAGATCCCTTTTAAACTGGAGGTTATAAAATACGCCAAAGAACATGGAAACAGGGCAGCTGAGAGACATTTCGAGCCCCCTCCAACAGAAAAAAATGATATGGGAGTGGAGGAAACAGGAGGATCAGCTGCAGAAAGCAGATAAAAGCAAACACACTTTTCGTGGGCGTACTGCAAAATGGCCACAGATTGACGTGGAAATTAAAGAGTAGATCAAACGTCATAGGAACAATGGCTTCTGCGTGTCTACTAAAATGATCATCTATGAAGCCAAACGTCTAGGTGCAGAAAAAGGCATTGATGAGTTTACTGGATCCCCATCATGGTGCTACAGATTTATGAGCAGGTGTGGCCTTGAGTCCAAGATTCTTTCCTTTCACAAATTTGTTGCTGGATTCAAGAAAGAAAAATGGCTATCAAATAAGCCAGATTGGGAATATGGATGAAGTCCCATTAACCTTCGATGTTCTATCAAACACGACTGTTGCTATGAGAAATAAAGCTGAAGTATTATATTTATATGCCATCATTGTCTTATAGCAGTGGGACCCGCACCTATATTGAGAATGGAGCCCCGCAAGGTTGTGGCTGAAGAACGCCGGTCTGGCCACCATCAAGATGGCTCCCCATAGAAGTCAATGGGAGCGCACCGCGCATGATTGGCCACCGCTCCCATTCACCTCTATGGGTTTGACGGAAATAGCTGAGCCAGCACTTGGCTATTTTTGCCGGCCCCATAGAAAATGAATGGAGGGCGGCTGTGCATGCGCAGTGCGCCCTCCTTCACTTTTAGGGCTCCGTTCTCGATATAGGTGTGGGTCCCAGGGGTGGGACCCGGACCTATAAGACAATGGGCGAACATCCTAGCGATATGCCCCCATCGTCTGTCATGAGACAACCCCTTTAGGTGATTGGCCTTTTAAGGATTGCAGTGGGGATAGTTTATTTTAACCCATTCTGTGTCACATATAGAAGAATACTGGTTTGAAACCCCCATAAAAAAATAACTCCTTAAAGGGTTTGTATACACTTATTTCTGAGACTGGCAGGACCTTTGTTGATGATCATAAGTACCTGATCCTCAGTGCTGGGTCCTGGATCGTTTGCTCCACATTGCTTGTCTTGAGTCCCTTCATGAAAACAACCTGTTTGGCGCCGTTACAGCAAATAACTGATCACTGCTTCCCTTGCATTATGTTAAATGGTCTTGTGATGCAAGGGGAGCAGATATCTACTGAGGCCAGTAATTGACTGCAGTGGCATCAAGATAAAAGTTTTCATGGAGAAACCCAAGACAAGCAGCAGAGGCCTGGAAGCGAATGAGCCAAGGCCCAGCACCTAGGGATCACAGAAGCATGATCAGCAACACAACTTTGTTTAGTCTGAGAGTTCATAGAAATGAGTGCACAACCCCTTTAACTGTGTGGCCTCTAGCCTAGGAAACCTCATGCTCTTAAGCATCCAAGTTTTTTTTATTGGAACAGTACAGTAGCCATATGGGTGACAGTAGGTGGGGGTTTTAATGACGGAACAGTGAGGGGGTGTAATGAAGGACGGTGAGCCTCAAGACTGATGGGGTTAGAAGAACGAATCAAAAGGAGAGACAAATGGACAACTACACAAGGTAAGACATGACTTTTTATTTATTATACAGTAATTATATGTATTTTAAATTTGGTGACTAAAAATTTTATTTGGCTCCTAAATTTTTCAGGTTAGGAGCCGATGGCTCCTTGATATTTTATTTTAGTCTGGAAATAAAATAAATAGCATATAAATAGAGATGAGCGAACTTTAAAAAAAAGTTCGGCGTTCGGCTTGTGGTAATCGCCGAAACCCGTTATGGATTTGATCCCGTGCTGAGCCACGCCCCCTGCACTGATCACATGACGGTGACGTCACCCCAGGTCCTTCAGCTGTTCAACAGTTTGGGTTCGTGGAAGCCGCCCCTGATGGATTCCATATGCCGGGATAGTCCACGGTAGTGGAATCCATAACGGGATGCGGCGATTACCACAACCCGAACTTTTTTTTAAAGTTCGCTCATCTCTACATATAAACAGAAAATTACCACTAACATGAAGTATAATGTGTAATGAGAAAACTCAGAATCTGCTGGATAAGTAAGGCCTCTTTCACAAGGGCGTCAAACGCTTGACGCCCGGATATGAGGTGGGAGTGTTGCAGGAAAATGTGCGATTTTTCTGCGCGTTTGCAAACTGAAGTCCGGTTTCGGCTTGAGTATTCTGTATATTTAATTATTTTCCCTTATAACATAGCTATAAAGGAAAATAATAGCATTTTAAATACAGAATTCAAAGAAAGGGTTATTGAGGGTTAAAAAAAAAAAAAATAAAAAAAATAAAAAAATAAAAAAAGTAACTCACCTCCTCCAATTGAGCGCGTAGCTGCCGGCCTCCTGTTCTGTTTTCAGCTGGGGGGTAAAGGACCTTCCGTGATGTCACTGGGTCACATGGTCCAATCACTTGCTCCCATCATGATGGAAGCATGTGATTGGACCATGTAACCTAGTGACGTCACGGAACGTCCTTTACCCCCCAGGGCTCCAGACTAAAAAAAATGTCAAGGAGCCATTGGCTCCTAATCCGAAAAAGTTAGGAGCCAAATGAATTTTTTTAGTCGCCAAATGTAAAGTACATATTATAATAAAAAATAAGACTTGTCCTACTTTGTGCAGTTGCCCATATGTTCTCAAAGGTGGCCAGGGGCGGCGTTTACTGTGTGGGAGCCCAGACTGCGCTGCATTTTTTGAACATTTCCCCGCCCCAGCCTCTGCTTATACCCGCCCTCCTATTCCCTTGCTTCATACTACAGTCCAGCCGAGATCCTGCGCACTGTCTAGCTGGGTCGGGCATGCGCACTGCGATGCCTATCGCACTGCACCTAACGTCCAACTAGTGTATAGCTCCTCCCACCAGCTAGTTACATAGACACTCCCCGATCACTGCACCTAACGTCCAGCTTGGACCCCGTCCAAGGCAGCTAACCTGATAAAGCAGTCGGCGTGGAGCGGGCTCCCCGTCTTCATGAAGACAAGCTTCTCTGCAGAGTTCAGCGCGAGAGAACGGGGGTGGTGTGAGAGGAGCAGCAGCCAATGGCAGGGCAACGCGCGATACATAGGACCAATCAGCAGCCTTCTCACTAATAACAGAGCTCTGCGCTGTGCGGAGCTCTGTTATTGGTGTCTGCTGCATGAAATCCCGGTTCGTGTAAAAGAGGCAGAGCAGCGGAGGTCCTAGGTGCAAATGGCGACAAAACTACAAAGTCTTGTCGCCATTTTGCAATTTAAAGTCGCATTGGCGACCATTTTGGTCGCCATCTGGAGCTCTGCCCCCCCAGCTGAAGACAGAACAGGAGACCGGCAGCTACGCGCTCAATTGGAGGGGGTTAGTTACTTTTTTTTTAACCCTCAATCACCCATTTCACTTTGCATTTTGTATTTAGAATGCTACTTTTTTCCCTTATAACCACGTTATAAGGGAAAATAACAAAGATCGGGTTCCCATCCCGATCGTCTCCTTGTTTGCGGATGCTTGCGATTTTCCCGCAGTCCCATTCACTTCTATGGGGCCTGCGTTGCGTGAAAAACGCAGAATATAGAACATGCTGCGATTTTCACGCAACGCAAAAGTGATGCAGGAAAATCACCGCTCATGTATACAGCCCTATTGAAATGAATGGGTCCAGATTCAGTGCGGGTGCAATGCATTCACCTCACGCATTGCACCCACGCGGAAATCACGCCCGTGTGAAAGGCGCCTAAGAGAATTACAAAGTCTCTACTACATAGTGACATCAGATTTACAAAAACAGGCCTGGTCAGAAAGGTGAAAACTGAAGGGGTTATAGAGTGTTGAGTTCTCAGGAGTGCAGAGATAAAGACTACAGACCAAGCCATCAGTGACAGGTTTTTTTTTCTTTTTTGTCCAGAATAAGTATAAAGAAATAATAAAATATGCATTTAAAGGTGCAAATAGCCGTAATGAACTCAAATAACAGATTAGGAAACATATAGCCTAAAAAGAAACAATAACGCCACCTACACTTGTGAATTTCTGTGCATTTCTGCACCATATACACATCTCAATCTGCATTTTCTAATTGAGGTTTTTGGCGCGGATTAGCCTACATGCACACAAACGTTGTTTGTTTCCGTATCCGAGCCTCATTTTCTCCGGCTCGGGTGCGGACCCATTCACTTCAATGGGGCCGCAAAAGATGCGGACAGCACTATGTGTGCTGTCTGCATCCATTGCTCCATTCCGTGGCCCCGCAAAAAAAATAGAACATGTTCTATTCTTGTCCGTTTTGCAAACAAGGATATGCATTGTTACAATGGAGCCGCAAAAAAAAGGTGCCATACGGACGTCATCCGTTTTTGGGTGGATCCGCAATTTGCGGACCGCAAAACACAAACGTTCGTGTGCATGTAGGCTTAGATACGGTTTTGCTGCAGATATCAACCATTTATTGGAAAATGGTGAAATCCGCAGCTAAAACTGCTAACATAATTGACGGGCAGTGCATTTGGAAATCTGCACTGCAGGTTGATATCATCAATAAAAAAAATCTGCAAAGTGTACATGAGATTTGTTTAATCTCATACACTTTGCTTGTATTGTACTTTGCTGCGGTCTTTCCGCACGAAAATCCATGCGGAAAAACCACACATAATCTGCATCGTGTACAGGTAGCCTAAAGCCAACTTTTATGAAGGCCGGCATCCAGAATGAAGAGAGACCCATTCATTTTAGTGGGTATTATACACTGGCAGGGTATAATTGAAAGCCAGTAAAATCACCATTTACTGCAATACAGAAGTATCATAGTGTATGGTACAAACAAGTGACTGATCGCATGTTAAAGTCCCCAAGGGGAACAAAAAAAAAATTTTAAGAATGCAAAAAGAAATAAAAAAAAATTTTTAAAAATCCCACTTACAATTTTAAAAATTAACAATTGTTATTGTTGCATTCAAACTACTAAAATAAAGTGTTCTTCTTGGTCTTCTCACCTCCCTCAAACAATAGAATAAAAATTTTAAATAGTTGAATATTCCTCAAAATACCTATAAAAACTACAGCTCACCCTGCAAAAATGAGTCTTCACACACCTACTTTGAAAGAAAAAGTTATGGCTGTCAGAATTTGGAAAAACAAAGCTAATTTTTCAAAACATAATAAAAACCATTTAAATTTATCACTGTAATCATACCGACCTGCATGTCATTTTACCACACAGTGAATGCTGCCGTGAAAGTAATTTGTCTGCCTAAATTGCAATACTTCCAGTCTCCATTAATATTTATATTAGCCCATAGAAGACTTGATTACTCTCTTTTACCCTCCCCCTTCAACCCCCTCCTGACTGTGGGGTCTTTTAAGATGGTGCCTGCTCCGGAGCAGAGCGAGCGCCATAGCCACCAGGTACCTGCCGTTTCAAACAGCGGGCACCCGAAGCTAAGGTCTGTGATCTGTGGTAATGCTGACCGCGGACATTTAACCCTTCAGAAGCCATGGTCAAATGTGACCACAGCGTCGGCTAAAACCCGTTAATGCGCACTTCTAGGTCAGGTGGCCTGTTCTAATAATGAGCCAACGCTTGTACTAGGCTTCCAGGCTAATTAGTAGTATATCCCAGTTCAGTCCTGCAGGTCGCAGCCCTGGACTGGGATATAGCGATTTTCTTTTTCATTTTTGGACACTACTGGGGACACTGAAGGGGAGGGGTTGGTGCATTATATAGACAGAGGACATTAACTGTAAAAAGAGGTCACACATGGGGGGCACTGTGTGTAAGAAGGACACTACTGGGGGGCATTATATGTAAATAGGACACTACAGAGGGGTATTATATGTGAAGGGGGCTGGGGATTCATTAGATCTACTGGGGCCAACATGGAAATTACTACCGAGTGGGACTGGGGCCTAAACAGGGATGATTACTAAGTAGTGGCATAAAAGGAGGCATTATTACTAAATATATGTGTTCTGTGTGTCCAGTTATGCAGAAACAAGTTGCGGTCAGGAGAAGTCATTAGAGGGATCTTAAACGGAGGTATCATTGGCCATAAATATATGTCCATCAATCTAATCTCCTGACTCATCTTATATCACAAGCGATAATTGGTAACAGCAACTGTCACTCACATAGTACGGACACACATTGGGCATTAGACAGATGGGGAGTATTTACAGTTAATTAAAGAGGGTGTTTGGAGTCTCCGGGATTTTGTCTAATGGAGCCCTTGTATCATTCACAGATTTAAGAGAGCGGTATCAGGTCCCGTGGGCTGACTTTTATAAATACAGGTCCTTCTCAAAAAATTAGCATATTGTGATAAAGTTCATTATTTTCTGTAATGTACTAATAAACATTAGACTTTCATATATTTTAGATTCATTACACACAACTGAAGTAGTTCAAGCCTTTTATTGTTTTAATATTGATGATTTTGGCATACAGCTCATGAAAACCCCAAATTCCTATCTCAAAAAATTAGCATATCATGAAAAGGTTCTCTAAACGAGCTTTTAACCTAATCATCTGAATCAACTAATTAACTCTAAACACCTGCAAAAGATTCCTGAGGCTTTTAAAAACTCCCAGGCTGGTTCATTACTTAAAACCGCAATCATGGGTAAGACTGCCGACCTGACTGCTGTCCAGAAGGCCATCATTGACACCCTCAAGCAAGAGGGTAAGACACAGAAAGAAATTTCTGAATGAATAGGCTGTTCCCAGAGTGCTTTATCAAGGCACCTCAGTGGGAAGTCTGTGGGAAGGAAAAAGTGTGGCAGAAAACGCTGCACAACGAGAAGAGGTGACCGGACCCTGAGGAAGATTGTGGAGAAGGACCGATTCCAGACCTTGGGGGACCTGCGGAAGCAGTGGACTGAGTCTGGAGTAGAAACATCCAGAGCCACCGTGTACAGGCATGTGCAGGAAATGGGCTACAGGTGCCGCATTCCCCAGGTCAAGCCACTTTTGAACCAGAAACAGCGGCAGAAGCGCCTGACCTGGGCTACAGAGAAGCAGCACTGGACTGTTGCTCAGTGGTCCAAAGTACTTTTTTCGGATGAAAGCAAATTTTGCATGTCATTCGGAAATCAAGGTGCCAGAGTCTGGAGGAAGACTGGGGAGAGGGAAATGCCAAAATGCCTGAAGTCCAGTGTCAAGTACCCACAGTCAGTGATGGTCTGGGGTGCCATGTCAGCTGCTGGTGTTGGTCCACTGTGTTTTATCAAGGGCAGAGTCAATGCATCTAGCTATCAGGAGATTTTGGAACACTTCATGCTTCCATCTGCTGAAAAGCTTTATGGAAATGAAGATTTCATTTTTCAGCACGACCTGGCACCTGCTCACAGTGCCAAAACCACTGGTAAATGGTTTACTGACCATGGTATTACTGTGCTCAATTGGCCTGCCAACTCTCCGGACCTGAACCCCATAGAGAATCTGTGGGATATTGGGAAGAGAAAGTTGAGAGACACAAGACCCAACACTCTGGATGAGCTTAAGGCCTCTATCGAAGCATCCTGGGCCTCCATAACACCTCAGCAGTGCCACAGGCTGATTGCCTCCATGCCACGCCGCATTGAAGCAGTCATTTCTGCAAAAGGATTCCCGACCAAGTATTGAGTGCATATAACACCTCAGCAGTGCCACAGGCTGATTGCCTCCATGCCACGCCGCATTGAAGCAGTCATTTCTGCAAAAGGATTCCCGACCAAGTATTGAGTGCATAACTGAACATAATTATTTGAAAGTTGACTTTTTTTGTATTAAAAACACTTTTCTTTTATTGGTCGGATGAAATATGCTATTTTTTGAGATAGGAATTTTGGGTTTTCATGAGCTGTATGCCAAAATCATCAATATTAAAACAATAAAAGGCTTGAACTACTTCAGTTGTGTGTAATGAGTCTAAAATATATGAAAGTCTATTGTTTATCAGTACATTACAGAAAATAATGAACTTTATCACAATATGCTAATTTTTTGAGAAGGACCTGTACCTTCAATTACGTCACCTTCTAGCTTCTAAGAACATCACGCGCTCTGCACCATCCTCTGCGTATGCTGTGTTTTTCCAAAATCCTCTCATACGGAAAGGAGGCATTTCTGAGGCCTATATGGGGGTTACAACTTTCAGTTACTGTATCAAAATTCCCGTTCCGGACTAAGTGGGAAAAAGACCTAAATAAAACGTTCACGCCTGCACAGTGGGCCTCAGCTCTAAATCTTCAAAATGCGTCAGCTTTATCAGCAAAGGAAGATGATACAGCCCTGGCGGAATGAGCTGGGGTTTTCAGGAGGATCTAGACCCTGAAGCTTGTAACAAAAGGAAATGGTATCCTTGGTCCATCTTGCAATGGAGGATTTAGAAACCTTCGTGCCCCTATTTTTCCTTAAGAACTGGACAAGGAGGTTATCAGTTTTCCTGAACTCTTTGGTGACCTCTAAATCTTTTAGTACAATGCGTCGGACATCTAGGGTATGGAAATCCCTTTTTTCTGATTTCTAGGTTGGTTACAAAATGAGGGTAGAATGATCTCCTGACTGAAAGTCCCTGGGGTTTTAATACAGAGATCTCAGGATCCAAGCTGAGAGCTTCAATATCTCTGGATATGGATGCAGAATTGGACCCTGATGTAAGATGTCGTTCCTGTGGGGCAGCACCCAAAGATCAGCAATAGTTAGCTTCTGCAGGAAGGAGAACCAACTCCTTTTCGCCCAGTAGGGAGTGATTAAAAGGACAGTCACTCTTCTCTGGAGGATCTTCTGAATCACCTTCGGAATCAGGGAAAGAGGAGGGAATACATAAGCTAACTTCTAGACCCAAGTTAGGGAAACAGCGACTATTTTCCAAGGATTGTCCCTTGGGTTGAGAGAACAAAATATTTTTAGTTTTGTATTTTCTCTTGAGGCAAACAGATATATTTTTGGAGATCCCCACCTGTCTGTTATCATGTTAAATACTTCTCAATTCAATGACCACTCTGTCTGATCTATTCTCTGTCGGCTAAAATAATTTGCTTCTTGATTTAAGGAGCCCTTGAGATAAATCGCCGAGATTGACTTCACTTCTCTTTTGGCCCAGGCAAATATCTTCCTTGAAAGACCTAGAAGCTTCTTTGATCTCGTTCCTCCCTGGTGTAGAAGGTATGCAACCATAGTCATATTGTCCCATAGTATCTTTACGTGATGATTTTGAAGAGACCTCGAGGCAGACTTTGGTGTCTCCCAGACGGCTCTCAACTCGCGCAAATTTGAAGACTGGTTGGTTACTGTTTTGTCCCAAGTACCTTGGTAATAGCTGTCTCCGATCTCTGCTCCCCAAACTGTTCTGCTCTCATCTGTCTGGATCATTATAGAGTGAGATTTGTTCCAAACTACTCCTTTGGATACATTTTGTGCAACTGTCCACCAGGAGAGAGATGTTTTTACAAAACCCGGTATCAGTAACTTCCGATCTAGCGATCTTAGCTGTTTGTCCCATTGTTTTAAGATCCAGACCTGAATGGTGCGATAGAGGGATTGACACCATGCTACCGAAGGAATACAGGAGGTCAGAAAACCCAGTATGCTCATTGCTTCTCTTATAGAGCAACTCCTTCTCTTTTGGAACCGTTTGATCTTCTGACTAGGGGCATATATTTTGTCCTGAGGAAAGTAGGTTGTCTGCTTTTGAGAGTCCAAGACCACTCCCAGAAATTTTACACTTGTAGAAGGCTGAAGACAGGATTTTCCTGAGTTCATCACCCAACCTAAGTCTGTCAGACAATATAAAAATATTTTTAAATCGGAAGTTAAATGATCCACTGAGTCGCCGATGACCAAAAAGTCGTCTAGGTATGGTACTAGAATCAGGCTCTCCTGTTTCAAATGAGCAACCTTCTCGACCACTAGTTTGGTGATTATTCTTGGGGCTGAGGAAATCCCGAAAGGCAGTGCTATGAATTGGTAATTAAGAATTTGACCCTTTGTATGCCTGATCGTAAACGTTAGGAACTTCTGGTAATTGTGATGAATAGGAACATGTTAATATGAGTCTTTTAGATGGACTGTGCACATAACGGCCCCCAGCTTTATTAGTGGAATGATGGATTTCAGAGCTTCCATCCTGAACTTTCTATATACAATAAATCTGTTTAGATTTTTTTAATTTATTATAGTAGAAAGAAGCCCCCTTTTTTCGTCACTAGGAATAGTATTGAGTAGAAGCCTTGTTCTCTTTGAGAAAAGGGAACAGGAACTACTACTCGCAGTGATATCAAATCTAGAACTCCTTGCAATACCTTTTCCTGGGATCTTCTGGAACCTAAAGTTTGTGATCAGGAACTTTTTGGGGGGACAGCAGAAAACTCAATTTTGTATCCTGATCTTATTATTTCTAGGGCCCAAGGGTTTGATGTTATATTTTCCCAGGAAACTAAAAAATTGTGCAGTCTCCCTCCTATTTTGGCGTCATTGTCTGTCGCCAGATTTACCTTGGCGATTAAGGAGGAAACCCCTTCCTCTACCCCCCCCCCCCTTTGGGTAGCTCCAGCAGCCCGATTTTCCCTTGCCCCTATAGGACTTGTCCTGAATAAAATAGGGGCGAAAAGGAATTTTCCTTTTGTATGGCCTATCTTCAGGAAACCCCTTTTTCCCTCATTTTCTATCAGCATTCTCCTGAGAAGGGGATAGGGCAAAGCTTCATTGTAGAAGTCTTATCCCCGACCAGGATTTCATCCAAAGAGTTCTGCGGGCTGCATTTGATAAGCTCGCATCTCTGGCAGAAAATCTAACAGATTCTGCAGATGTGTCTGCCAAAAAAGCTGTTGCAGATTTTAATAGAGGAATAGAAGCTAGTATTTCCTCCCGTGGAGTTTTATTTCTAATGTGATTTTCTAGCTCGTTCAACCACAGGTACAAGGATTTAGCTACTGACATGGCAGCTATATTTGTTTTAAGACAGTACATTGATGCCTCCCATGATTTCCGCAAAAGCCTATCTGCTTTTTGTTCCATTGGGTCTCTGAGTTGAGACACATCTTAAAATGGCAAAGAGGTCTTTTTGTTTACTTTACCCACTTGAAGATTAATTAATTGTCAAATAATTTGGATTCAGAAGGATTGAACAGCAGACAGTTCTTAAACTCCTTGGAAATGCCCAGCCTTTTCTCAGGATCAGACCACTCTTCCATAATCATTTCCTTAATGTTCTAGTTTATTGGGAACACTCTGGCACGTTTAACTTTAAGTCCGCCAAACATTTCTTCCTGAATGGAGTGTGCTTCCTGGACTTCCTCAACCCCCATGGTAGCACGAACTGCCTTTAAGAGGTTATTCATTTCATCAGATAAAAAGTAGAACTTCCTATTTCTCTCAGACACCTCTCCCCCAGATAGGGACTTGTCATCAGCCCAATGCTTGGAAGAAGACATGTCATCTCCCTTGCATTCAAAATCCGAGGAGGATACTACCCTCATTTTTGGTCGCTTAGGGGGTTGAGGTCCCTGGGTCGTCTCTGTCATAGTCGACATAGAGGACCGTATTTCTTCCCGAATCATAGTTCTGATACCGTCCATAAATGTGGTTGTTCCTCATAAATAACATTAGATATGCAGTCCTTTTACATATGACTCAGGTAATCTCTTGAAGCAAGAGATATATTTCAGAGGCTTTTTAGCTTTCGTCTACGTCTCCTTTGCCTGAGGATATGAAAAAACTACCCAGTGAGGAGGGATTTTACATCTAGAGTATGGTGTCCACATTTCTATGTGCATAAAAACCACAGATATAGATACATAAAAACCGATATCACACAAGGGGAACTTACAGGAGGCAGCGCTGGGGCATCAAGCTCCCTAGGACCTTGCAGCTCAGGGCCCGACATACTGAGACAGTGGCTCCCCACTGTTCTTTTATCCTGCTGCCGCTGCCTTCTGGTCCTGTGAACTTCTGGGTCGTACCACATGACTGCCGCGACCCACAAGTGACATGCGTCTTCAGCATGCCTGCACGCCGGCCGCGCTACCAGCTCAACCCACAGGGGGAGAGGAGGAGTCAGCAGCTCGGGAGCAGGCTCTGGATGTATCAAGGCGAGCCCTCTCGATTTCCCCAGCCCAGCATTAGCATGTGGCCGCCTGCGGACTAGGGAGCTCAAAGAAATGAGCTTAAGGTAAATAGAAGACCGTTCCCCAGGTCTCCCAAGAAAAAAATAACAAATTTCAACTTCATCTCCCTGACGTGCAGGGAGACTCTTCTCTGCCCCTGGCCTCAGTTGGGACAGGAAACACTGGGGAATGGTGGTGGGAGGGGGCAATTTAACCTCTTCTCTGTTCCTGCCCCTACAGAGGTCAATCTCCTTGTGATGCAGTCAAGATAATGATATGGAAAGAACTCTCTAGGCAGGGAAAGGGATTAATTGTCTCTCTAGCTGCTTACAATCCCTTGCGCAGCCAATCAGCATATGTGATATAAGTTGGTGTAATTAGTAAGACAGATAGTGTTCTGGTCATTATAAGAGCAGAGGAGCGTTAGGCAGGGAAAGTCATTAACTGTACGTATCTTCTACTGCTCCTAACTTTCTCACTGCACAGCAAGACAGTACATGTGCTTTAAGTGTGCGCTGTAAGTGGGACTAGCGACATTCTCATCAATATAAGAGCATAGAATTATCAGGTCACTGAAACAGTGTAGGAACAAGAGCGCAACATAATAAAGTAGTGGACGAGATAGTCCTAGTGGCTGATCTAGTGCAGATAGAGAACAGTTAATGATGCTGTGTTTGTTAAACCTTATTATTTACTAAATATAAATATCTACAATATATCGCTAAAAGCATCAAGAGACAATGGATTGCTAATCCCAGACCTATTTGACTCCCTTGCACCACACTGTAACAAAGACTATTAAGGACGTATTAACTCTACACAAAAAGTCATATGATAGTTTTAATATATTTCTCTCTATGGGCATCTATCCTAGGGTACTTTCACACTAGCGTCAAAGTTTTCCGTCATTGTGTTCCGTCCTCGGGGCTCAATAATGGAAAAAAACATTCGGTTTATCCTAATGCATTCTAAATGGAAAGCAATCCGTTCAGTTTGCATCAGTTTGTCTTCAGTTCAGTCCTTTCACGTTTTTTGGACGCAGATAAAAAGCGCAGCATGTTGTATTTTTATCTCCGTCCAAAAATGCGGGGACACTTGACGGAATGACGGATCCGCCATTAATTTCCATTGAAATGTATTAAGGGCTGATCCGACATTGAAAATTGACGCATTAACGGATCCGTTCTTCCACTCTGCACATGCGCAGACCTTTAAAAATGGTAAAATAATAAATAACGGATCCATTTTTACGGATGACAATGGAAAGACGGATCCGTTATTTCAATACAATTGTCAAACGGATCTGCAAACGGATTCGTTTGCAAATTAAATCCGTTTTCAAACGTTTTAACGGATCCAATCCTTCAACGCAAGTGTGAAAGTACCCTTAGAAATTAAAAATAAAAGTTCTGTTTTAATTTTTCAAACACAAGTAAGAGGGTCTCTAGTGGGATTTTTTGGTGATCAAAAGCTTTTGATCACAGAGGATATAAGTGTTAATCATCCCTAGGATTGTATATTCCCTAGGATTATATAAATAAAGAATTAGGGTACTTTCACACTTGCGTTGGTGCGGATCCGTCTGTATATTTGCACAGACGGATCCGCACCTATAATGCAAACGTTTGTATCCGTTCAGAACGGATCCGTTTGCATTAGCTTTAAAGAAAAATAACAAAGTCCAAAACGGATCAGTTTTAAATTACACTGAAAGTCAATGGGGAACGGATCCGCTTTCAAATGCACCATATCGTGTCATTGAAAACGGATCCGTCCCCATTGACTTACATTGTAATTCAAAACGGATCCGTTGGCTCCGCCTCCTCAGACGGACACCAAAATGCTGCATGCTGCGTTTTAGTGTCTGTCTCCAAAACAGAATAAAGGCGGAACGGAGCCGAACTGATGCATTCTGAACAGATCCTTATCCATTCAGAATGCATTGGGGCTTAACTGATCCGTTTTGGACCGTTTGTGAGAGCCCTGAAATGGATCTCACAAACGGAATCCAAAACGCTAGTGTGAAAGTACCCTTAACTGTAAAGAGGCCACAACTGGGGGGCACTATATGTAAGAAGAACACTACTGGGGGACATTATATGTAAATAGGACACTACAGGGAGGTATTATATGTGAAGGGGGCTGGGGATTCATTAGATCTATTGGGGCCAACATGGAAATTACTACTGAGTGGGACTGGGGCCTAAATAGGGATGATTAGTAAAAGGAGGCATTATCACTAAATAGATGTGTTCTGTGTGTCCAGTTATGCAGAAACAATTTGCGTTCAGGAGAAGTCATTAGAGTGATCTGTGGCGTACTGAGAAAAAAAAGGAAAGATAGCGACTCTAGTCAGAGGAAAGAGAAAAATCACAAAGCGGTGCACTCCACGGTGACCTACCGCATGTAAAGGAGACCTAAAACAACAGGTAAGTCATGATGTTCACCAGAGAGTTGTGCATATGCAGGCACCAATCTGAGAAGCACATGAATCCCTCCAGTGGAAGGAACAGAGGTAACCACCTGCCAGTAATCCAAAGTATCCCGAAGTTGCAGATAAATGTGCAAAAGAAGCAGGCTGAGGAGCACAGGATACCAAAAGGATTTCTTTATTGCAGATGTAATGCACTTCAAAGGCATGCCACTTTCTTCATCAGACACAGTCAATGCACAGTAAGAAGCACAATTAATGAGAATCCAAGCAAAATATAAAACCCGGACTGGATAATAAAATTACTAAGTATGAAATATACAAATAATAAATAATCAATTAATGGCATAAAATTATCCATGTTACATGCCTTCCTCTGGAACAACTGGTAGGAAACAGGCCGAACTGGATGGACAAATGTCTTTTTTCGGTCTTATATACTATGTTACTATGCGCAATAAAGGAGACCTCATACTGCAGTCAGAGGAGACGTCACCTGTAAATCACCGAGTGGGGACCTAAACGGGATTATTATTGACTGGGACCCAAATGGGTATGGTCATGGTGGAGTGATATTATTTGGCTTTTATACAGTATTATTACTGGTAATCTTGGCCAGTGAGTCTATAATATGCACTTTATTGTGTTTTGTTGTGCACTTGATCCAGCCTGAATGAGGAGGAGCTGCAACTAGGCCACGTAACCGATGTACGATGATTCCAGGTGTTGGACTCCCACCAATCTGATACTGATGAACTATCCAGAGGAGAGGTCATCCAAAAGAAATTCCCAGATAGAATCCGTTTAAAGGGGTTGTCACTAGGATTATGCCTATAGAGGAGTTCATATATGCAGTCTCCTTCAGCATGTTTAAAATATACCTATGTTACTGCCATCAATTATTTAGTTTATATATATTTAAAAAATGATTTTATTCATATGCTAATTACCTTTCTAAGGAGCTCAAGGGGCTGTCCTACATCCAAAAATGCCCTCTTTTCAGCCCCGGCGTCACTGGGCAGAAACACCGTAATACCACGCATGCACACGAACATTACCTGAGGCTGCTGCCAGCACAGGGAAAGAGGACAACGCAGACGCTAGGTCCGTGCACATGTGCAGGATTATGGTGTTTCTCGTCATACGTTGAGGCTTGAAGGAGGGCATTTTTAGATGTGGGGCAGTTCTGGGCTCCAGGGGAGGGGCGGGCTGGGCTCCAACAGCTAGCTATAGGGACAGCCCCTTGGGCGCCTTAGGAATGTAATTAGCATATGAATAAAATACTTTTTTTTTTAATATAAACTAAATCATTGATGGCAGTAACATAAATATTTTTTAAAACATGCTGAAGGAGACCTAACTACACATATGAACGCCTCTATAGGTATAATCTGGTGACATAATCCCTTTGAGGACAAAGCAATTTTCAGTTTTTTCACTCCCTGCCTTCCCGGAGCCATAACTTTTTTATTTTACCAGTCACATAGCTGTATGGGGGCTTCTTTTTTGCAGGACGAGTTGTACTTTCTGTTGTCACCATTTCCTGTTGCATACAATGTAGTGGGAAGCTAGAAAAAAATGGCAGCCGTGGAGCTGAAGAGGAGTGGTGGAAAACTACAGCCCAAACATCCAGTGCAGAAAAAGGTGACAGCGAAGGGTGTAATGCACTACATAGATCACACACTGCATAACATACATCACACACTGCACTACATACATCATGATGCACGTAGTGCAGTGCGTAGCGAATGCAAAGCAGGATAATATAGCAAACTAATAAAGTACAGGGAAGACTAGTAATGGTTCTTCTGCATAAATACCAACATCTTAGGCCATGTTCACACCACCGCTGTTTACTTCTGCTGTTCTGCTTTGTTAGATGAGCAGAACAACAAAAAGTGCTGAATCAGGCACGTAAGGCTGGGTTTTTGTCATACTTTTAAGGCTACTTTTACAGTAGTGTTTTTTCTGGATCCGGCAGGGTTCAGCAAAAACGCTTCCGTTACTGATAATACAACCGTCTGCATCCGTTATGAACGGATCCGGCTGTATTATCTTTAACATACCCAAGACAGATCCCATACTGTGCCATCCTTCACCATAGAGTTCCATTGTAAGAAAAAAAAAAAGTATCCTTTTTTGCAGGATTCTGCAGGATCGAAACGTATAGTGTACCATGTTTTACCATCCTGCAAAGTCTTGCAAAAAAAATAAATAATAATAATATGACTCTATGGTGACGTCTGTTAACGTACACTTTTTTTGTGTCTGTTAAATGTGTGACAAAAGTGTGATGTGAACCCATGCTAACTGACAGGAACAGAGCTGAGCAGACCCCATTGACTATGATGGAGTCTACTACCTTTCCGTTCGGGATCCTGCTTTTTTTTTACCAAACAAAAGTGCTGCATGTGAGGCATTTTTGTCTGGTCTTTTTGACAGAATCTGCAAAAGAGGCCCCAAACAGAACCTCCAATGAAGTTTTGAACAAGTGTAGGCCTACGTAGCCATATGAATTACTGCAAATTTCGTACGCCTCCTTGGCTAAAAATACTCTCCAAAAATGGTAAAAGGAATATTTTTACCCTTCTAGAAAAAATGTAGTGCGACCAATGGTGCCCTTCTTTCTGTGGGCGAGTATGATTACAACAATGCCACATTAGTATAGTTTTTTTCTTGAGTTTGTTTATAGTTTATTCTATGGAGCTGTGTGAGAGCTCATTTTTTGTGGGGTAATGTGTACTTTTGATTGATAACATTTTTGGATGTGAATTACTTTTTGATCACTTTTTATTACATTTTGTGGGGTAGATGAAGTGATGAAAAAACAGTGATTCAGCCATTTAGATTTTTTTTCCTGTTACAGGATAAATATATTTTTTATATTTTAATAGTATGTGCATTTTGGGATGCAGAGATGCCTATGATGTTTAACTTCATTTTGGGGATAGGAGGGGTTATTTTAATTTTTATATAGTAAAAATATCAAACTTCAAAAAAGAAAATTTAGCTAAGAGAGGCCATAGGCTTAACTAACTGGGACAAAGTCCTCAAAAATAAAAATACAGCCACAAAATGGGATATTTTTAAAAGCATCCTAAAATATAATTGTGAGAGGTACATACCTCGTGGGAATAAAAGGTTAAAGGGGTTGTCCGTGATTGAGGACATTGTTGTAATAGTACTAGAGTGACATACATATTTCACACATGCATGTCCTACCCGCACATAACATAACATATTTCTGAAGCCCAGTTTTGATACTGCAAATTATTGGCCGCAAGTGACTAGTTTTGTAAAATCAGTGACGTACCGGGTCTCTTGCAGGTGAGCGAAGCATCTTCTTCCGGCTTCGCAGGCAGCCCGGTGACGTCATCGTCAGTCTAAGTCATTATGCAGAGCGCAAGGAGGGGCGGTAACTAGGCTTGCAGACATCGAGCTAAGCCATGCCCCTCCAGCCCGTTGACGTCAACGGGCATGGCTCTTTCTAATGAATGGAGGCAGAGGGGTGAATATGAAATGTATGAGGTGGGCGGATAGATGGAGGAGTGGACGATGTGTGGCAGGAGGCAGAATATGTATGAGGGGGGCGGGTGCAGGGAAGAGTTGAAAGACAGTAGAAACCAGGAAATGCCGGTTTAACGTTACATTTCCCTACTTCTTGAGATTTCCCTACCGGTTGCACCGGAAGTGCATTCCTGATCTGCGCATGTGCAAAAGGACATTGTAGGGAAAATCTCACAGCGGAGTTCGGCTGCATACGGGACACTGCGCGTGCGACGGAGAGCCTCAGTAGGGAAATATTACGGCCCAGTGACTCAATTATTAGGGGAACAGATAGGGCGATCTGTCACAAAGATCGTGATCGCCGAACAGTGTGCTGTCTTTCTGCCGCTAGAGTTCGACACATCGCAGATCGGGTTGACAGATTACAGGGAGGGGCTGGAGAAGATCCAGCGGTCATGGTCCATATCAGAACCAATGACAAAGTTAGAGGTAGGTGGAGAATCCTTAAGAATGATTTCAGGGATTTAGGTGAAAAGCTTAGGGCAAGGACCTCAAAGGTAGTATTTTCCGAAATACTGCCTGTACCACAGGCCACACAAGAAAGGCAGAGGGAGATTAGAGATGTTAACAAGTGGCTCAAGAACTGGTGTAGGAAGCAGGGTTTTGGGTTCATGGAGAACTGGGCCGACTTTGCTATCGGCTACAGGCTCTATCGTAGGGATGGGCTGCACCTCAATGGGGAAGGGGCAGCCGTGTTGGGGAGAAAGATGGCTAGACGGTTGGAGGAGTGTTTAAACTAGGGACTGGGGGGGAGGGAAATTACATTATAGGAGGGGAAGATAGTGCAGATAGAGACCGGGGGCAAGGTAGTGGGACTGGGGGAGGAATGGAAGGAGGGACTAGAAAAGTTCAGAAGGAAAGGTGTAGGGCAAAAAATATGCATAAACCTCTCAAATGTATGTATACTAATGCCAGAAGCCTGACTAATAAAACTGGAGAACTGGAATTAGTGATGTGTGAGGAGGATTATGACATAGTGGGAATAACTGAGACATGGCTGGACGATAGCTATGACTGGGCTGTTAATGTACAAGGTTACAATCTGTTCAGAAAGGATCGTCAAAACCGGAGAGGGGGAGGGGTCTGCCTTTACATAAAGTTCTGTCTAAAGACCACACTCCGGGAAGACATCTGTGAGGGACAAGAAAATGTGGAGTTATTGTGGGTGGAGATAAATGGAGCCAAAAACAATAATAAATTACTAATAGGAGTTTACTATAAACCACCTAATATACCAGAGTCCACAGAAAATCTATTACTAAACGAGATAAACAAGGCGGCAAACCATAATGAGGTGGTTATTATGGGGGACTTCAACTACCCAGATATAGACTGGGAAACTGAAACCTGTACATCCCATAAAGGAAACAGGTTCTTGGCAATAGCCAAAGACAATTACCTTTCCCAAATGGTTCAGGACCCCACTAGAGGGACGGCCATACTGGACTTAGTATTAACCAATAGACCTGACAGAACAACAGATGTGCAGGTCGGGGGGACACCTGGGAAATAGTGACCATAAAGTAATAACCTTCCAATTATCCTTCAAACGAGAGTTTCTACAGGGAGGAACAAGAATACCGGACTTCAAAAAAGCAAAATTTAGCCAACTAAGAGAGGCGATAGGCCCAATTAACTGGGACAAAGTCCTCAAAAATAAAAATATGGGAGATTTTTAAAAGCATCGTAACATCTAATTGTGATCGATGCATACCTTATAGAAATAAAAGGCTAAGAAAAAAGAAGAAACCAATGTGGATAAATAGAACCGTGAAAAAAACAATAAATGACAAAAAGAAAGCATATAAATCACTAAAACAGGAGGGGAGCCAGGAAGCTCTGATAAACTATAAGGAAAAAAATAGAATATGTAAAAAACTAATAAAAACTGCCAAACTAGAGACCGAGAGATTAATTGCCAAAGAGAGCAAAACTAAGCCTAAAATGTTTTTCAATTATAAATGGTAAAAAATATAAATCTGAAGGAGTCGGCCCTCTACATAGCAATGAGGGGGGAGTTGCAGAAAGCGACGAGGATAAAGCTAAGCTATTAAATATTTTCTTCTCTACTGTTTTCACTGAGGAAAATAAACTGTCAGATGAAATGCAAAATGTAAAAGTAAATTCCCCTTTAAAAGTGCCCTCTCTGACCCAGGAAGAAGTACAGCAGCGACTTAAAAAGATTAAAATAGACAAATCGCCAGGACCGGATGGCATACACCCCCGTATCCTAAGGGAATTAAGTGATGTCCTAGCCAGACCCTTATTTTTGATTTTCACGGACTCCATACTGACAGGGAATGTTCCACCAGACTGGCGCATAGCAAATGTGGTGCCAATATTCAAAAAGGGTCCAAAAACAGAGCCTGGAAATTATAGGCCGGTAAGTTTAACATCTGTTGTGGGTAAACTGTTTAAAGGTTTTGTAAGATATGCTATCTTGGAGTATCTCAATGAAAATAAGCAAATTACACCATATCAGCATGGCTTCATGAGGGATCGGTCATGTCAAACTAATTTAATCAGTTTCTATGAGGAGGTAAGTTCTAGACTTGACCGGGGTGAATCAGTGGATGTCATATATCTGGACTTCTCCAAAGCATTTGACACTGTACCACACAAAAGGTTAGTATATAAAATGAGAACACTTGGGCTAGGAGAAAATATCTGTATGTGGGTAAGTAACTGGCTCAGTAATAGAAAACAGAGAGTTATTAACGGTACACACTCAGATTGGGTCACTGTCACTTGTGGGGTACCTCAGGGGTCAGTATTGGGCCCTATTCTCTTCAATATATTTATTAATGATCTTGTAGAAGGCTTGCACAGTAAAATATCAATTTTTGCAGATGACACTAAACTGTGTAAAGTAATTAACACTGAAAAAGACAGTTTTCTGCTACAGAGGGATCTGGATAATTTGGAGGCTTGGGCAGAGAAGTGGCAGATGAGGTTCAACACTGACAAATGTAAAGTTATGCACATGGGAAGGAATACTGCAAGTCACCCGTACATATTAAATGGTAAAACACTCAGTAACACTGACATGGAAAAGGATCTAGGAATTTTAATAAACAGCAAATTAAGCTGCAAAAACCAGTGTCAGGCAGCTACTGCCAAGGCCAATAAGATAATGGGTTGCATCAAAAGGGGCATAGATGCCCGTGATGAGAACATAGTCCTACCACTTTACAAATCTCTAGTCAGACCACACATGGAGTACAGTGTACAGTTCTGGGCTCCTGTGAACAAGGCAGACATAGCAGAGCTGGAGAAGGTTCAGAGGAGGGCAACTAAAGTAATAACTGGAATGGGGCAACTACAGTACCCTGAAAGGGTATCAAAATTAGGGTTATTCACTTTAGAAAAAAGACGACTGAGGAGAGATCTAATAACTATGTATAAATATATCAGGGGTCAGTACAGAGATCTCTCCCATCATCTATTTATCCCCAGGACTGTGACTGTGACGAGGGGACATCCTCTGCGTCTAGAGGAAAGAAGGTTTGTACACAAACATAGAAAAGGGTTCTTCACGGTAAGAGCAGTGAGACTATGGAACTCTCTGCCTGAGGAGGTGGTGATGGTGAGTACAATAAAGGAATTCAAGAGGGGCCTGGATGTATTTCTGGAGCGTAATAATATTTCAGGCTATAGCTACTAGAGATAGGTCGTTGATCCAGGGAGTTGTTCTGATTGCCTGATTGGAGTCGGGAAGGAATTTTTTCCCCTTAAGTGGGGAAAATTGTCTCTACCTCACAGGGGTTTTTTGCCTTCCTCTGGATCAACTTGCAGGAAACAGGTCGAACTGGATGGACAAATGTCTTTTTTCGGCCTAATATACTATGTTACTATGTTACAGTGTGCGAGCGCAGCTAACTCCAGAAGATCCATCAGATCTCCGCGCCTGCGCAGTGTGGGGGTAGTGTCACGGCTGTATGTGAGCAACAAGAGCATACACAGTGAATTAGCTACTGACCGGACCCAAACTAGGGAACATAAAGGGTGACCCCTGTCAGACCCTAAAAAGCTCTCCCTATGCTGCTAAGCCCATGTCCAGATCCAGATGGTGGATCGAGACATGCCCGCGTACCTAAGGCTGATGACCACTGTAACCCCTACAATAGTGAAAGGGGCACCGCCACCGGTGCCCTGCTCAGTATATGGACGGAACCGGGGTCGCCTTGGATCCAGTCAGCAAACAAACAGAAACACACAATGTCTGCACACTTAACTGAAGGAGCTGCAGCAGCAGTGAAAACAGATCCAAAGTCAGCAGACAATATCCGAAGTACTTGCTTCAGCAGAACACAGGTCCAGTGAAAAGATATCACACAAGTGAAGATACTCAAGCGAGAGATACAGGTCAAATGAAAAGTATAATCCGCACGATTAAACAGGAAGAGGGGTATTTTATAGGAAGAGGAATCAATCACAGGAGGGACAGCTGGGAGGAGGGAAACTGAAAGTAAAGACCTCATCACAGGGGCGGAGAAACAGAGCAGAGAGAACTCCTCCAAGCTCTAGTAGCGACATCATCACAGGGGTGGAGAAACAGAGCTGTGAGAACGTCTCAAAGCTCTGGTAGTGACAGGTAGGGAAAGATTACGGCGCACTGCGCCAGAGTTCTGGGGGGGACCATAGGAGCCATGCAGCAGTGTAAAAAATACCTAAAAACATCGGGGGAACCTTGACTCAGCTAGTAATAGTGAGTAAACTTTTTTTTATTTTTATTCCGGACAACCCCTTTAGGAACAAGAAAAACCAATGTGGATAAATAGAACTGTAAAGAAAGCAATAAATGACAAAAATAAAGCATTTAAATCACTAAAACAGGAGGGTAGCGAGGAAGCACTGAAAAACTATAAGGAAAAAAATTGAATACGTAAAAACCTAATAAAAGCAGCCACACTAGAGACCGAGAGATTAAAGGGGTTGTCCGGGTTCAGAGCTGAACCCAGACATACCCATAACTTCAACCAGGCAGGCCCCCTGACTTGAGCACTGCAGTAGTTCATGCTCCGATGCTCTCCCTTGCCGTGTGCAGGACAAAGGCTCTTTTATTTACTATGACACACTGCCGGGCGGAAGCTTTCACCCAGCAGTGTGTTCGGTGACGTCACCAGCTGTGATGGGCGGGCTTTAATGCTGCACTCGTCATTTTACAGGCTAGGGCAGCGCTAAAGCCAGTCCATTAGTACTGGTGATGTCAATGGGCTCACTGCTGGTCGGAAGCCTTTGCCTGGCAGGCCGAAGAAGACCCAGTACGTCACTGGAACTCCACAAAATTCTGTGTGATTTAGTGCAGGGCAAAGGAGAGCATCGGAGCATGAACTGCTCCGATGCTCTTGTCAGGGGGCCTGCCTGGGTGAAATTGCTAAAGAGAGCAAAACTAACAATAAAATGTTCTTCAGTTATATAAATGATAAAAAGTAGAAATCTGAAGGTGTCAGCCCTTTACAGAGTAATGAGGGGAGAGTTGCAGAGAGTGATAAGGAGAAAGCAAAGCTATTATTTTCCTAAGGAAAATAAACTGTCAGATGAAATGCAGAAGAGGACGAGGAAAGTATACTGCTACAGAGGGATCTGGATAGATTGGAGGCTTGGGCAGAGAAATGGCAGATTTACATTCTGACAAATGTAGTCACCCATACATACTAAACGGTAAAACACTGGTTAACACTGACATGGAAAAGGACCTAGGAATTTTAGTGAACAGCAAACTAAGCTGTAGAAACCAGTGTCAGGCAGCTGCTGCCAAGGCCAATAAGATAATGGGTTGCATCAAAAGAGGCATAGATGCCCGTGATGAGAACATAGTCCTACTACTTTACAAATCACTAGTCAGACCACACATGGAGTACTGTGTACAGTTCTGGGCTCCTGTGAACAAGGCAGACATAGTAGTGCTGGAGAGGGTTCAGAGGAGTGCAACTAAAGTAATAACTGGAATGGGGCAACTACAGTACCCTGAAAGATCAAAATTAGGGTTATTCACTTTAGAAAAAAAGACGACTGAGAGGAAATCTAATAACCATGTATAAATATATCAGGGCTCAGTACAGAGATCTCTCCCATCATCTATTTATCCGCTGGACTGTGACAAGAGGACATCCTCTGCGTCTGGAGGAAAGAAGGTTTGTACACAAACATAAAAAAGGATTCTTCACGGTAAGAGCAGTGAGACTATGGAATTCTCTGCCTGAGGAGGTGGTGATGGTGAGTACAATAAAGGAATTCAAGAGGGGACTGGATTTATTTCTGGAGTGTAATAATATTACAGGCTATAGCTACTAGAGATGGGTCGTTGATCCATGGAGTTATTCTGATTGCCTGATTGGAGTCGGGAAGGAATTTTTTTCCCCTTAAGTAGGAAAAATTGGCTTTAACCTCACAGGTTTTTTTTACCTTCCTCTGGATCAACATGCAGGATAACAGGCCGAAATGGATGGACAGTTGTCTTTTTTCAGCCTTATAAACTATGTATATTTTTAACTTTTCTTTTTTTAGTTCCCCTAGATGACATGAACTTGCAATAATCATATTGCCTTTTCCACACACACTGATGTGATTTTATACATTAGTGTGTGGACAATTTAGCATATAACAATGCAGTACTACCACTAAGGAATGATCCCCCCCCCCCTCCTAAATCTCAGAGAGGGGAAAGAGTTCCAGTCCCAGGGAGCGCAGAGCTCCTGGGTTTTCTACTCTCAGACGCTGCGGTCACATTTGACTTCAGCATCTGAGGGGTAAATGTCTGCGATTGCAGACATTAGCCCCAGAGTGTCTGTCTGTAGCAGGGGCCATCTTTAAAGAGACAACATCTGCTGTACATTTATGATTTATGGCAGATGTCGCCAAGGGGTTAAACGTTGCATATGTTAGAATTTGCATTCCATGTTTTGTATGTTCCTTTATTATCAATATCTCAGCGATGTGTTAGAGGGGTTGTCTGGTACCGTATTTTTCGCCACATAAGACGCACTTTTTTCCCCCCAAAAATGGGGGAAAAGTGCACCTGCGTCTTATGGGGCGAATGCTGCCATTTTTACATCGCCAGCTGCGATGAGCGCTGAAGCGGATGGACTGGGAGGAGGAGCTGGGGGCCGGCAATTGCGGAGGGGCCGATGCAGTGACTGTACCCGGCCCCCCCGCTCCAGTGCTGCACTATTAAAATATAAGGTATCTAAATCAATTAAAAGTTCTGGTCCATGCCCCCCACCCCTAATATTACCTACACACGGGTTGTTCAGTGGATAGTAGGCATTCCGGGCGGCCGGCGCGTCACTCACTGACGTCACGTGCCTGCGCCGCCTACTTTATGAAGGAATGCCTGCTATCAACTGAACAAGCCGTGTGTCGGTAATATTAGGGTGGGGGCATGGACCAGAACTTTTAATTGATTTAGATACCTTATATTTTAATAGTGCAGCACTGGAGCGGGGGCCGGGTACAGTCACTGCATCGGCCCTCCGCAATTGCCGGCCCCAGCTCCTCCTCCCAGTCCCTCCCCGCCGCTCAGTTTTATGGGGGAGGGGTCTGTGGATGGCACTGTTATGGGATGGGGGATCTGTGGATGGCACTGTTATGGGTGGGAGGGTCTGTGGATGACACATATATAACAGTGCCATCCACAGATCCCCATAACAGTGCCATCCACAGATCCCCATAACAGTGCCATCCACAGATCCCCATAACAGTGCCATCCACAGATCCCCATAACAGTGCCAGCCTCTAGCTATGGGGATCTATGAAGGATACTGTTACAGGGGGCTGTAACAGTATCCTTCACAGATCCCCCCATAACAGTATCCTTCACAGATCCCCCCATAACCGTGTCAGTCAGAGATCCCCCATAACCGTGTCAGTCAGAGATCCCCCATAACAGTGTCAGTCACAGATCCCCCATAACAGTGCGCCATCCACAGACCCCCCATAACAGTGCGTCATCCCCAGATCCCCCATAACAGTACTTAAAAATCCCCAGATCCCCCATAACAGTGCCATCCCCAGATCCCCCATAACAGTGTCCTTCACAGATCCCCCCCATAACAGTGACATCCACAGATCCCCCATAATAGTGCCATTCACAGACCACCATTAGTTCCAAAAGCACACCTTTTGGTTAAAAATATTTTTTTTCTTATTTTCCTCCCCAAAAACCCCAGGTGCGTCTTATGGGCTGGTGCGTCTTATAGGGCGAAAAATACGGTAATATACATCGATGACCTATCATATGGATATGTCAGCAGGGGTTATTTTGCATCCGTTTTAGCTATTTCCATCTGAGATCCATTATTTCTAAAAGGGGGGAAAAGTCCTGCTTGACAGATCAGAAGAAAAGTAAATGGTGAACATAGCCTAAAAATGTTATGCCTCTTGGACAAACACAACACAAAGCTGAAAATCTTCTTGTTTTCTATATTCCTGGCACAAAACATAATTATTATGCACCACATACAGCAAAATAATAAAATTATAGTTTCTCCCAAATAAACCAAGGCCTCATACAGCCAGGTCAATGATAAAATAAAAGTTGTGGCTGCTAAAATGCAGACAGGAAAAAAGAAAAAATGCAGCTGGTCAAAATAGGTCTAGTCCACAACATCCACCACAGGTTAAAGGGAACCTGTCACCAGGATTTAGTGTATAGAGCTGGGGACATGGGCTGCTAGATGGTCGCTAGCACATCCGCAGTACCCAGTCCCCTTAGCTCTATGTGCCTTCATTGCGTCAAAAAAAGGATTTTTGTGATATGTAAATTACCCTGATATGAGTCCTGTGTCCGGAGATTAGTCAAACTTCCTGAGCGCAGCACCGCCCCACGTCCTCGGAATCTCCTCCTTACTGGCCGACGTCACATAGCTGGAGCGCCGAAATCTCGCGATGCGCGAGCTAGCGCATGCGTAGTTTGTTCCCTGTGCTGATGCCAGCACAGGATAGGAACATGATGCCGGCACAGGATAGGAACATGATGCCGGCACTGCGATTGCGCTAGCTCGCGCATCGCGAGATTTCGGCGCTCCAGCTATGTGACGTCGGCCAGTAAGGAGGAGATTCCGAGGACGTGGGGCGGTGCTGCGCTCAGGAAGTTTGACTCATCTCCGGACACAGGACTCATATCAGGGTAATTTACATATCACAAAAATCCTTTTTTTGACGCAATGAAGGCACATAGAGCTAAGGGGACTGGGTACTGCGGATGTGCTAGCGACCATCTAGCAGCCCATGTCCCCAGCTCTATACACTAAATCCTGGTGACAGGTTCCCTTTAACCTGTGGAGAGGTGGTGGATGTTGTGGACTAGACCTATTTTGACCAGCTGCATTTTTTCTTTTTTCCTGTCTGCATTTTAGCAGCCACAACTTTTATTTTATCATTGACCTGGCTGTATGAGGCCTTGGTTTATTTGGGAGAAACTATAATTTTATTATTTTGCTGTATGTGGTGCATAATAATTATGTTTTGTGCCAGGAATATAGAAAACAAGAAAATTTTCAGCTTTGTGGTCTAAGGGGACTGGGTACTGCGGATGTGCTAGCGACCATCTAGCAGCCCATGTCCCCAGCTCTATACACTAAATCCTGGTGACAGGTTCCCTTTAAGGCCTTATGCACACGACTGTATTTTTGGTCTGATATATATATATCTGATCTGCATTTTTTTTTTGCAGATCCATTCAGTTCTATAGGGCTGCAAAAAATGTAGACAACACACGTCATCCGTGTGTTGTCCGCATCCGCAAATTATAGAAAAAGTCCTACTCTTGACAATTTTGTGGACAACAATAGGCATTTTTACCACATGGCCTGTGAAAAGTTCAGGATGCACATGGACCACATCCGTATTCTGCAGAGCACAATATGGATACAAGTATGTTCAGGAGGCCTAAGTGGTAAACATATAATAGTCCCCCTCCCCCACAGTGATCAAAGAGGTTGTCCAAGAATTTATTTTATTTTTTAAATCCTTTAACCCCCAGCCAGTAAGACCTATGAAGAGAAACATACTTACCGGCTGCTCCCTGACTTTTGCTTCCAGTCTCAGTCTGTCAACATGCAAACAGACGGATCCCAGATTTCAGGTACTGCTGTCTGGATTTAAATAAAAACTCAGGAAAATTCTTTTAAGTCACCCCCCCAGTATTGAGAAATAGAATGCTGGAAATTATGAAAATGGAATGGTAAGGGAAGTAATAAACTACCAGTATGGATATTGGATTTGTGCTTGCAGATGCGATCTTTAACTGGCTGCACTGTTTTCCCCACGTATCAAGGGGCACGTTATTAAATAGATTACGTTAGTGGAGTCACAGGTAAAAAAACAAAAAAAACTTAATTTTAAAGGGCCTCCCTGTGTGGGGGTAGTAGAAGACCTCTCCTTTGATGACATGGGAGCACTGTATACAGTGTAAACAAGGGTAAGTACCATTTTTTTGGCTACCTATTGTTCTTTGCCTAGGAATTGTCATCATAGAGGCACACCCCAGCCGAAGAGAATGAATAAGGAATGAGATTATGTATTTTTAATGAATTGGACTATCGTGCCACAGAGATTTATAATCATTATTTGTTTTTTTTCAGACAGCAAATCAAAGATGACTCGCTGCAATGAGAGGGATATTAGATTATTATAGGTTTTGTATTTTCAATTGTATATTTTGAAGTATGTAATGTGGCTATTGTCTTAATTATTTGATACCGCCCACCTTCGTTTGGGGCATCTGACATCACCACATGTGATGTGCAAATTATGATTAAAGCTTGTGAATTTTACATTGAGGTAAGCTGATAAAGGCTGGACAGGCCGAAACACGTCCAATAGGAACGCTCGCTGGGAATCCTTTCTATAGGCCCTTGGACAGTGACTGGAGCAGCCGACATGCATGCACACCACACACGAAATCCTTTGTTCACGTGATCTGTGGGGGACACAGTGGCAGGATCCCCCTGAAAAAAGTGGCTAATGATACTGACCTACTCGTCTCAGAATGCGACCACATTTCACACACGGTTCTGAATACTGACATAACGTGCAATGAGTTATAATGGATTCATTTATTACAGGCAGTTTCTGGGCAGTGATATATATTACCATGTGTGATGGTGACGATCAAGTCGCTGTTGGAACACATGCCTGACACTGCACAACTCCCTCTCCTTGATAGAATCGCTGTCACACTTACTTCCTACCGAGGATAAAAGCTCTTCCGTTGTTCGGTAAACGTTGCTACCTGTAAAATGTTGGTACCCTCGTCACTTCCGATCATGACGTCAGCTTGAAACAAAAGTGTGAGCTGAGAGCTCGGCTCCTCATTGGCTGGCGCAAAGGCGTGTTGGCGCCTGCGCAGAAGCAACATGGGTACCATGATTTAACATGTAGCGGCTGTGAACGCGCAGAGGGAGGTAGGGAAACTTGGATTTACGGCCCACTGCGCATGCGCGAATAAAACTGCTGTTTTGGTTTATAGGACCTGAGCGAGGGGAGGGACGCAGGGAGGGAAGTCTGGCCGCAATGTAAACTTTTGGTTTATAGGACCTGAGGGACGGGAGGGACGCAGGGAGTGGGGCGGGGTTTGGCCGCTCTGTAATTGGCCACTATTAACTTCCAGCACAATGGAGCGGAACCGAGTTGGGCCCTTCTGTGATTGGTCATTCCACCGGGTACCATATTTTAACAGTACACATCATGCCTAGGAGCCGAGCAGCTGTGTGTGGTTATATACTGGGGAGGGGGGGCTGCTGGTTGTGATTATATACTTGGGAGGGGGTCTGCTGTGTGTGTGATTATATACTGGGGGGCTGTGTGTGATTATATACTGGGGAGGGGGGCGGCTGTGTGAGATTATATACTGGGGAGGAGGGCAGCTGTGAGATTATATACTGGGGAGGAGGGCAGCTGTGTGAGATTATATACTGGGAGGGGCAGCTGTGTGAGATTATATACTGGGGAGGGGGGCGGCTGTGTGAGATTATATACTGGGGAGGGGGGCGGCTGTGTGAGATTATATACTGGGGAGGGGGGCGGCTGTGTGAGATTATATACTGGGGAGGGGGCGGCTGTGGTAGATTATATACTGGGGAGGGGGGCGGCTGTGTGAGATTATATACTGGGGAGGGGGGCGGCTGTGTGAGATTATATACTGGGGAGGGGGGCGGCTGTGTGAGATTATATACTGGGGAGGGGGGCGGCTGTGTGAGATTATATACTGGGGAGGGTTGCTGCTGCTGCGAGATTGTATGGAGAGGGGGTTGCTGCTGCTGCGAGATTGTATGGAGAGGGGGTTGCTGCGGGATTGTATGGAGAGGGGGTTGCTGCTGCGAGATTGTATGGAGAGGGGGTTGCTGCTGCTGCGAGATTGTATGGAGAGGGGGTTGCTGCTGCTGCGAGATTGTATGGAGAGGGGCTGTTGCTGCTGCGAGATTGTATGGAGAGGGGTGCTGCTGCTGCGAGATTGTATGGAGAGGGGGCTGCTGCTGCGAGATTGTATGGAGAGGGGTTGCTGCTGCTGCGCGAGATTGTATGGAGAGGGGGTTGTTGCTGCCACGAGATTGTATGGAGAGGGGTTGTTGCTGCTGCGAGATTGTATGGAGAGGGGTTGCTGCTGCGAGATTGTATGGAGAGGGGGTTGCTGCTGCGAGATTGTATGGAGAGGGGGTTGCTGCTGCTGCTAGATTGTGTGGAGAGGGGGTTGCTGCTGCTGCGAGATTGTGTGGAGAGGGGGTTGCTGCTGCTGCGAGATTGTATGGAGAGGGGGTTGCTGCTGCTGCGAGATTGTGTGGAGAGGGGGTTGCTGCTGCTGCGAGATTGTATGGAGAGGGGGTTGCTGCTGCTGCGAGATTGTGTGGAGAGGGGGTTGCTGCTGCTGCGAGATTGTATGGAGAGGGGGTTGCTGCTGCTGCGAGATTGTATGGGGGGGGGGGGAGAGGCTTTGTGAATGTCCCCTTACCCATAGTAAACTAACTACACAGATTGGATGCAAAGAAATCCAGCATTTTATAAATATGCAAATGAGCCTCAGCATAAAATCCCACACAACTCCCCCCACCCCCCTCTCAGCATAAATCCACAAAACACCCCCTCTATACAATCTCGCACGGCAGCCCCACCCCCATACAGTCTCACACGGCAGCCCCTCTCCATACAGTCTCACACGGCAGCCCCCCCCCTCCATACAGTCTCACACGGCAGCGCCCCCTCCATACAGTCTCACACGGCAGCCCCCCCCTGTACTGTCTCACACGGCAGCCCCCCCCTCCGTACAGTCTCACACGGCAGCCACCCTTCCATACAGTCTCACACGGCAGCGCCCCCCTCCATACAGTCTCACACGGCAGCGCCCCCCTCCATACAGTCTCACACGGCAGCGCCCTTCATACAGTCTCACACGGCAGCCCCTCCATACAGTCTCACACGGCAGCCCCCTCCATACAGTCTCACACGGCAGCGCCTCCCATACAGTCTCACACGGCAGCGCCCTCCATACAGTCTCACACGGCAGCCCTCTCCATACAGTCTCACACGGCAGCCTCCATACAGTCTCACACGGCAGCCACCCTTCCATACAGTCTCACACGGCAGCCCCCTCCATACAGTCTCATACGGCAGCGTCCCTTCATACAGTCTCACACGGCAGCCCCCATCCATACAGTCTCACACGGCAGCCCCTCCATACAGTCTCACACGGCAGCCCTCCATACAGCCTCACACGGCAGCCCCTCCATACAGCTCTCACACGGCAGCGCCCTCCATACAGTCTCACACGGCAGCCCCCTCCATACAGTTTCACACGGCAGCGCCCTCCATACAGTTTCACACGGCAGCGCCTCCATACAGTTTCACACGGCAGCGCCCTTCATACAGTTTCACACGGCAGCCCCCTCCATACAGTCTCACACGGCCCCCTCCATACAGTTTCACACGGCAGCGCCCCTCCATACAGTTTCACACGGCAGCGCCCCTCCATACAGTTTCACACGGCAGCGCCCCCTTCATACAGTTTCACACGGCAGCCCCCTCCATATACAGTCTCACACGGCAGCCGCCTCTCCATACAGTCTCACACGGCAGCCCCCCTCCATACAGTCTCACACAGCCGCCCTCCATACAGTCTCACAGCAGCCCCCTCCATACAGTCTCACACGGCAGCCGCCCTCTCCATACAGTCTCACACGGCAGCCCCCCCCCCCCATACAGTCTCACAGCAGCCCCCACCCTCAGCACACAATCCCAGTTATGTCTCCCTGTCCGATATCTCATACTGTACAGGTGAAATCTGCCGGTTTTCTTGTCTTCAATAAAAACTAATAGTTTTATCCAATTTTTTAAGATCAACTTGTTTTTTTTTTTCCTTTTCCGCTGGCGTTCTTCTGTCTGCTCGGAGCTTGTAGCTGTGGATAGAGGTCGGCACAGACAATGACCCCACAGACCTCCACGCTAACCCGCCTGCTGACAGCATTTACTGCTACAAAGGGGCCACCCTGCATTGTACAGTGCTTTAACCCCTCAGATGCTGTGGTCAAATGAGACCATGGCATCTAGGAGCTGAAAAACCATGAGCACGTGCTCCCCTGAGCGAGGATCAGGGGAGCCGGATTGTGTGTGCAGCAACCTCAGTCCTCCTGAATGCTCCAAGCCACAGCTATGAAGACCCTGCCTGTGCACTGGAGTCTATGAGACTTAGGATCTAGAGACACTATTAAAAACTAATATAGGTTGACCACATAGAAAAATTAATAGAGAGAAGGGTGCATTATAAAATAGATAAATAATTAAATAAATATTATGAATTTATTAAGAACAACCTACAAGAGACGCTGGTCTCCATAAACAGTTTCTTTGGCTCATAAATATAATTTTTCAATTTCAACATGTAGAAATGTTGAGCTAAAAAAAAACTATGGAAAAATGGAATAGGAGGTTAAGATAAAGCGGCTCCCTCCAGAGACTGAGTCAAATCATGCGCACTGCAGGTGAGTGGGACCGCAACTCCACTAAGTCGGATGTCATGCGCGATAGTAGCGTCATTCTGACATAGCGCTGACATCGGCGATGACACGCTCCTTCATAATTATTAAACCACCAGTCAGAAGGCCCCTGACAAAGAAGAGGGAAGTAAAAATAGATGTGATTGGAGCGCTTACTACACGAGAGGCGGGGGAGGTAATACAAGCTTTTTAAAACCCCTGCTAACCATTTTTGCAGCGCACACTGCCCGCACCCCTGAAGACGCCAAGGATGTTGGGGGGCAGTGCGGCTAGTATTTTAATACATACAAACTAGGTTTGGTTGCATCTAATGGTGAATACAGTACAGTGGGCATCTCATACAGGTCTCTGCGGCTGCATCGTGCGAGCAGCATTGCAAGGAAAGCAGTCTTGCGGCTACAACTAACAGTATTAATAGCTACATGCTTGTGTTAACCACCTAGTGATTTTAATGGTGGGATTTCTGGGGACTTCTAATTTGGAAATGAATAAGTTATGTCTTAATTTAGATGTTATAGGGACAGTATCAAGAGTAGGCTATTTAGTTGGGATGTCCCAAAATATAAAAGGAATAGTAAATTGGCCTCTACACTGATCCTTTGTGGTTTAAAAAAATAGGAGTAAAGTTGGAGTCTGAGAGACACAGTCTAATGATTGGTATCGACGCATGTGAAACCGCCTGTACTATTAAAATATAAAAAACACGCGGCGAATGGTGGAAAACAAATTCTCAATTGCTGATTTGTCACTATTTTGTCATTTTACCTACCCAACAATTTTTTTATAGAAAGCAATTCAAAAATAATATGGCATCAGTAAAAACTGCTCCGTACATATATAAAAATAAAAAAATTATGTTGGGGTCAGAATATGGTGATGTAAAAAAAATAATAATTCAGATTAAAAATCAAGCAAAACTATATAAATCACTGTAATTGTACTGACCCAGAGAATGAAGGGAACAGGTCAGTTTTATCTCATAGGGAGCACTTTAGAAACAAAACCCATTAAAGTATGGTGGAATTGACTTTTGTTTTCCATTCCACCTCATTTGGAATTTATTTTTCAGATTCCCACTACATCATATGCAATATAAAATTACTAGAAAGTACAACATGGCTATGTGAAAATAGAAATAAAGTTAAGGCTGGCAGTAAAAAACTAAAATGGCCCTGTCCTGAATGGGTTAAAGGGGTTATCCAAGACAAAAACAGACCTCCTAGATCTGGCATACCCGCACTGGCGATTATACTCACCTGGTCCCCGCTGCTGAATTCGGCCTGTGTGGCTCCCAGAATAGCACTTCTGCATCGGCATCAACGTGTCATCGCCAATCACAGGCTTCGGCGATGACCTCTTCCCCTTATGTCCTCTGTGACGTCACACAGACCGAATCCAGCAGCGGGGACCAGGTGAGTATCATCCCCAGTGCGGGACTGTTTTGTTCTCAGATAAGCCCTTTAATCATGTTTGGTTGCAGCATTGAATGCGTTTCCTGGTGGGATCAGCGATACCCAGAACGGTGCCATTTGTGGGGAAGAAAAAAAGAGACCAGACAGCATCATATATGTGCTAATCAGCCAGCAAAGTATTATAAAAAATAAAAACATACACAACTAACAAAGTTAGGGATAATCGGCTTTCGAGTAAAATTTATGGAAAATGTAAATGCTCCGGCTCCAGTGATATTATATCATGAAAGTCGGGCATTTAAGTAGAAACAGGGGTTTCCTCATCTCAAACAATTTATTGAAACAAAAGCCAACCCCAGTGCTGGGTATACCGCCAGTAAATGTCAGCGTCTCACCGACCCCAGTGCTGGGTATACCGCCAGTAAATGTCAGGGTCTCACCGACCCCAGTGCTGGGTATACCGCCACTAAATGTCAGGGTCTCACTGACCCCAGTGCTGGGTATACCCCCACAAATGTCAGGGTCTCACCAACCCCAGTGCTGGGTATACCCGCACAAAATGTCAGGGTCTCCAGAACTTGTCATGTGGCCTTGAGCATCAATTACAGCTTGACAACGCCGTTTCCTGCTGTTCACAAGTCGACTTATTGTCTGCTGAGGCGTGGCATCCCACTCTTCTTGAAGGGCGGCCCGCAGAACATTGAGGTTCTGGGGTACGAGCCTCTTCATGGTCCCCCAGTCTCCAGCAGTCGTTCCCTAATGATGGTTCAATCAAAATCAATCAGCTCACCACTGGACTGCTTGCACGGGAAGGGGCCGTCCCCAACAAAATCGAAAACTGGATAAATTCCAGCAGGCGTACTTATAATGAAGTATACTTTTATTCCATAATAGACAAAATATCACAGGATGCGTTTCGGCCCGTCCAGCCTTCCTCAAAGTTCTGGATGGGCCGAAACGCGTACTGTGATATTTTGTCTATTATGGAATAAAAGTATACTTCATTATAAGTATGCCTGCTGGGATTTATCCAATTTTTGGTTCCCTAATGATGGACCTCGATGAGCAGGCGCATTGTCCTCCATGAAGATGACGTTGGGCCTGTGTTGTTCCTGCAGAGGCACAATGACTGGATTAAGGATGTTCTTCAAGTAGTATGGGCCATTCACAAAGTAAAGGGAGGTTCTGTATTGACTAGACATCTGCCCACAATGTAACACCACAACCACCACCACCAAAGGCTTGTCTGGTGACACCAATGGCTGATGTAGAGCACTCTCCTTGACGTCTCCAACATCGTAGGCGACCATCATTTCTGCTCAGCGTGAATCGCCTTTCATCAGTGAACAGTGCTGAGGCCCACTGGTCCCTCGTCCAGCGTAGGTGCTCCATGGCCCATGCAAGACGATGACGCCTGTGCCTGGTGGTGCGGTCAGGTACTCTTGCAGGTCGTCTAGCACGCAGACCGCGCTGATGTAAACAGTTTCCAATGGTCTGACGTGAAACTTGGCTGCCTCTCACCTCTCTTGTGCCTGGAGTTGTGTGGCATTCATCATCCAGTTCCGCAGGGCATTGCTCACAATAAAGTGGTCATTAGTATGGGATGTGGCCAAAGGACTTCCACTTCTCTGCCTTTCTGTGACCCTTCCAGTCTCTGTATCTCTAATACAACCTGCTGATGACTCTCTGTGACACTCTAAGCTCAGTGGCCACTTCCATCTGAGAACATCCTGCCTGAAGCCTCGCAATGGCGAAGTATTGCTGGTGTCGTCTTGGTCTCATGATGGTAAAATGTGAACAACATGATGAGGAGGACTGTTTAAATACTAATTTTTATTGAACCAGGAAATGTATTGCCTGATTCATAGATCAAACACCTGTGAATTTTGCCGTTAAGCTCCTTGTTAGAAAACAGCAAGTTGTGCAAAAAGTCCTGAAAACACTGAACAGTTGGACATGTGCATTCAAAGGTTTAGAGAAGGTCAGATTAAGTTCATCAGTAAGTGTGCTTTCACACTAGCGTTTTTACTTTCAGGCATAGAGATCTGTTGTCGGGTCTCCGCCGTAAAGAAACTGATCAGGATTATCCCCATGCATTCTGAATGGAGAGAAATCCGTTCAGGATGCATCAGGATGTCTTCCGTTCAGCATGTGAACATTTCTTGGACGTTGACAAAACCGCAGCATGCGGATTTGTCACCGTCCAAAAATCCGGAAGACTTGCCGTAACGCCGGATCTGGAATTAATGCCCATTGAAGTGCATTAATCCAGATCCGGAATTAAGCTAAACGTCGTTTCAGCGCATTGCCTGATCCGATGTTTAGCTCTGCTCATGCGCAGCAGCAGTTCCGATCGGGGCCCCAGTGTAAGCTGGGGCTCCGATCGGTTACCATGGCAGCCAGGATGCTACTAAAGTCCTGGCTGCCATGATAAGTACTCCACAGCAGTGTACTTACCTGCACTGCGGCCCCGAGGCGCTCCTTCTTGATGTCACAAGTCCGGGCGGCACATTGATCTATGCGGGGACCTGTGACGTCATGAAGGAGCGGCCACAGCGCAGGTAAGTACACTTCTGCGGAGTACCATGGCAGCCAGGACTTCAGTAGCGTCCTGATCAGTCTTCAAATGCTTTCGGGCAACTTGCGTTCTGACAGATCCGGCGGGATGGAAGTGCCTGCCGGATCCTCAGAACGCAAGTGTGAAAGCACCCTAAAGGTTAGAGTGCATTTTAGCTTCATCCTGATATTTCATTTATGAATTTGAACAAAACCTGCATTTTATACAGCAGACAGTCATCCCACGGCATTTTGGTGTGTATTTGAGAAAAATTACATTTCAATATTGCATTTTCTATGGCAATTCTATTTCTTGCATCACTCTGTGTACAATCACCATTTATATGTGTATTTAAAATAAAAACGTACACTGGAATATTGCATGTAGTACTGGAAAATAATTTCTTGCATCACAGACTGCAATTTGGTGTGTAGTTGAAAGCAGAGTCATATTTGATTAGGATATGTTTGGCAACAGAAAATGAAAGCGGACAGGATAATGGAGGAAAAACCCCATCATCCACCAGCAGTTGCGGTGGCAGCACTGTCAGGCTCGGCACCAGCCTTCCAGTCGGTATTAACCAGTGACTCCACTAACTGTTGGGCGACTGTTATTATGGATGAAGGAGATGAAAATGTGGAAAGGACGACTGAGCCATCAACAACATCATCTGACAAGAGGATGATGTTACCTCTGACAGTGACGTCACCCTCATTTTTTGCCTCTTCCTACTATTCTGAGTTCACTGACATCTCATTTTACTGTCCCCGTCCACTAGTACTGTGTCAGCGCCGTCCAGGATCTGCCCCTCCTAAAGGGATGCATTTTGAAAGGCCATTTAAAAAAAAGCCGCTTCTTCATATCGGAACCACGATCATGATCACTGTATTTTTATAAAGTTTGTGTAACAACTTCCTTGTTAATAGATAAAAAAGGACCTCAGCAGTATAAATCCTCCATACTCCATAATAGAGGGAAAAGGTCATTTTGGGATACGGTAAATAGCCACTGCAGTCTGAGTCAGCTAAATCCTATCACTGAAAAGAACCTCAGGAGTATGAATCCTTCCTAGTACATAATAGATTGAAAAGGTCCTTTTGGAGTCCGGGAAATAGCCACTTCAGTGTGAGTCGGCTAAATACTATCCTTGGAAAGGACCTCAGCAGTATGAATCCTTCATACTCCATAATAGAGGGAAAAGGTCCTTTTGGAGTACGGGAAATAGCCACTTCAGTGTGAGTCGGCTAAATACTATCCTTGGAAAGGACCTCAGCAGTATGAATACTCCATACTCCATAAGAGAGGGAAAAGGTCCTTTTGGAGTACGGGAAATAGCCACTTCAATGTGAGTCGGCTAAATCCTATCCTTGGAAGGACCTCAGCAGTATGAATCCTCCATACTCCATAATAGAGGGAAAAGGTCCTTTTGGAGTACGAGAAATAGCCACGTCTGTGTGAGTCGGCTAAATCCTATCCTTGAAAAGGACCTCACCAGTATGAATCCTCCATACTCCATAATAGAGGGAAAATGTCCTTTTGGAGTACGGGAAATAGCCACTTCAGTGTGAGTCGGCTAAATACTATCCTTGGAAAGGACCTCAGCAGTATGAATCCTCCATACTCCATAATAGAGGGAAAAGGTCCTTTTGGAGTCCTGAAAATAGCCACTTTAGTGTGAGTCGGCTAAATACTATCCTTGAAAAGGACCTCAGCAGTATGAATCCTTTCTAGTACATAATAGATTGAAAAGGTCCTTTTGGAGTACGGGAAATAGCCACTTCAGTGTAAGTCAGCTAAATCCTATCCTTGAAAAGGACCTCAGCAGTATGAATCCTTTATACTCCATAATAGAAGGAAAAGGTCCTTTTGGAGTACGGAAAATAGCCACTTCAGTGTGAGTCGGCTAAATCCTATCCTTGAAAAGGACCTCACCAGTATGAATCCTCCATACTCCATAATAGAGAGAAAATGTCCTTTTGGAGTACGGGAAATAGCCACTTCAGTGTGAGTCGGCTAAATACTATCCTTGGAAAGGACCTCAGCAGTATGAATCCTCCATACTCCATAATAGAGTGAAAAGGTCCTTTTGGAGTCCGGAAAATAGCCACTTTAGTGTGAGTCGGCTAAATACTATCCTTGAAAAGGACCTCAGCAGTATGAATCCTTTCTAGTACATAATAGATTGAAAAGGTCCTTTTGGAGTACGGGAAATAGCCACTTCAGTGTAAGTCAGCTAAATCCTATCCTTGAAAAGGACCTCAGCAGTATGAATCCTTTATACTCCATAATAGAAGGAAAAGGTCCTTTTGGAGTACGGAAAATAGCCACTTCAGTGTGAGTCGGCTAAATCCTATCCTTGAAAAGGACCTCACCAGTATGAATCCTCCATACTCCATAATAGAGGGAAAATGTCCTTTTGGAGTACGGGAAATAGCCACTTCAGTGTGAGTCGGCTAAATACTATCCTTGGAAAGGACCTCAGCAGTATGAATCCTCCATACTCCATAATAGAGGGGAAAGGTCGTTTTGGAGTACGGAAAATAGCCACTTCAGTGTGAGTCGGCTAAATCCTATCCTTGAAAAGGACCTCACCAGTATGAATCCTCCATACTCCATAATAGAGGGAAAATGTCCTTTTGGAGTCCGGGAAATAGCCACTTTAGTGTGAGTCGGCTAACTACTATCCTTGAAAAGGACCTCAGCAGTATGAATCCTTTCTAGTACATAATAGATTGAAAAGGTCCTTTTGGAGTACGGGAAATAGCCACTTTAGTGTGAGTCGGCTAAATACTATCCTTGAAAAGGACCTCAGCAGTATGAATCCTTTCTAGTACATAATAGATTAAAAAGGTCTTTTGGGAGTACGGGAAATAGCCACTTCAGTGTAAGTCGGCTAAATTCTATCCTTGAAAAGGACCTCAGCAGTATGAATCCTTCATACTCCATAATAGATTGAAAAGGTCCTTTTGGAGTATGGAAAATAGCCACTTCAGTGTGAGTAGGCTAAATCCTATCCTTGGAAAGGACCTCAGCAGTATGAATCCTCCATACTCCATAATAGAGGGAAAAGGTCCTTTTGGAGTCCGGAAAATAGCCACTTTAGTGTGAGTCGGCTAAATACTATCCTTGAAAAGGACCTCAGCAGTATGAATCCTTTCTAGTACATAATAGATTGAAAAGGTCCTTTTGGAGTACGGGAAATAGCCACTTCAGTGTAAGTCAGCTAAATCCTATCCTTGAAAAGGACCTCAGCAGTATGAATCCTTTATACTCCATAATAGAAGGAAAAGGTCCTTTTGGAGTACGGAAAATAGCCACTTCAGTGTGAGTCGGCTAAATCCTATCCTTGAAAAGGACCTCACCAGTATGAATCCTCCATACTCCATAATAGAGAGAAAATGTCCTTTTGGAGTACGGGAAATAGCCACTTCAGTGTGAGTCGGCTAAATACTATCCTTGGAAAGGACCTCAGCAGTATGAATCCTCCATACTCCATAATAGAGGGAAAAGGTCCTTTTGGAGTCCGGAAAATAGCCACTTTAGTGTGAGTCGGCTAAATACTATCCTTGAAAAGGACCTCAGCAGTATGAATCCTTTCTAGTACATAATAGATTGAAAAGGTCCTTTTGGAGTACGGGAAATAGCCACTTCAGTGTAAGTCAGCTAAATCCTATCCTTGAAAAGGACCTCAGCAGTATGAATCCTTTATACTCCATAATAGAAGGAAAAGGTCCTTTTGGAGTACGGAAAATAGCCACTTCAGTGTGAGTCGGCTAAATCCTATCCTTGAAAAGGACCTCACCAGTATGAATCTCCATACTCCATAATAGAGGGAAAATGTCCTTTTGGAGTACGGGAAATAGCCACTTCAGTGTGAGTCGGCTAAATACTATCCTTGAAAGGACCTCAGCAGTATGAATCCTCCATACTCCATAATAGAGGGAAAGGTCGTTTTGGAGTACGGAAAATAGCCACTTCAGTGTGAGTCGGCTAAATCCTATCCTTGAAAAGGACCTCACCAGTATGAATCCTCCATACTCCATAATAGAGGGAAAATGTCCTTTTGGAGTCCGGGAAATAGCCACTTTAGTGTGAGTCGGCTAACTACTATCCTTGAAAAGGACCTCAGCAGTATGAATCCTTTCTAGTACATAATAGATTGAAAAGGTCCTTTTGGAGTACGGGAAATAGCCACTTTAGTGTGAGTCGGCTAAATACTATCCTTGAAAAGGACCTCAGCAGTATGAATCCTTTCTAGTACATAATAGATTAAAAGGTCCTTTTGAGTACGGGAAATAGCCACTTCAGTGTAAGTCGGCTAAATTCTATCCTTGAAAAGGACCTCAGCAGTATGAATCCTTCATACTCCATAATAGATTGAAAAGGTCCTTTTGGAGTATGGAAAATAGCCACTTCAGTGTGAGTAGGCTAAATCCTATCCTTGGAAAGGACCTCAGCAGTATGAATCCTCCATACTCCATAATAGAGGGAAAAGGTCCTTTTGGAGTCCGGAAAATAGCCACTTTAGTGTGAGTCAGCTAAATACTATCCTTGAAAAGGACCTCAGCAGTATGAATCCTTTCTAGTACATAATAGATTGAAAAGGTCCTTTTGGAGTACGGGAAATAGCCACTTCAGTGTAAGTCAGCTAAATCCTATCCTTGAAAAGGACCTCAGCAGTATGAATCCTTTATACTCCATAATAGAAGGAAAAGGTCCTTTTGGAGTACGGAAAATAGCCACTTCAGTGTGAGTCGGCTAAATCCTATCCTTGAAAAGGACCTCACCAGTATGAATCCTCCATACTCCATAATAGAGGGAAAATGTCCTTTTGAAGTACGAGAAATAGCCACTTCAGTGTGAGTCGGCTAAATACTATCCTTGGAAAGGACCTCAGCAGTATGAATCCTCCATACTCCATAATAGAGGGGAAAGGTCGTTTTGGAGTACGGAAAATAGCCACTTCAGTGTGAGTCGGCTAAATCCTATCCTTGAAAAGGACCTCACCAGTATGAATCCTCCATACTCCATAATAGAGGGAAAATGTCCTTTTGGAGTCCGGGAAATAGCCACTTTAGTGTGAGTCGGCTAACTACTATCCTTGAAAAGGACCTCAGCAGTATGAATCCTTTCTAGTACATAATAGATTGAAAAGGTCCTTTTGGAGTACGGGAAATAGCCACTTTAGTGTGAGTCGGCTAAATACTATCCTTGAAAAGGACCTCAGCAGTATGAATCCTTTCTAGTACATAATAGATTAAAAAGGTCTTTTTGGAGTACGGGAAATAGCCACTTCAGTGTAAGTCGGCTAAATTCTATCCTTGAAAAGGACCTCAGCAGTATGAATCCTTCATACTCCATAATAGATTGAAAAGGTCCTTTTGGAGTATGGAAAATAGCCACTTCAGTGTGAGTAGGCTAAATCCTATCCTTGAAAAGGACCTCAGCAGTATAAATCTTCCATACTCTATAATAGAGGGAAAAGGTCCTTTTGGAGTACGGAAAATAGCCACTTCAGTGTGAGTCGGCTAAATACTATCCTTGGAAAGGACCTCAGCAGTATGAATCCTCCATACTCCACAAGAGAGGGAAAAGGTCCTTTTGGAGTACGGGAAATAGCCACTTCAGTGTGAGTCGGCTAAATCCTATCCTTGAAAAGGACCTCAGCAGTATGAATCCTCCATACTCCATAATAGAGGGAAACGGTGCTTTTGGAGTATGGGAAATAGCCACTTCAGTGTGAGTCGGCTAAATACTATCCTTGAAAAGGACCTCAGCAGTATGAATCCTTCATACTCCATAATAGATTGAAAAGGTCCTTTTGGAGTACGGAAAATAGCCACTTCAGTGTGAGTCAGCTAAATACTATCCTTTGAAAGGACCTCAGCAGTATGAATCCTCCATACTCCATAATAGAGGGAAAAGGTCCTTTTGGAGTACGGGAAATAGCCACTTCAGTGTGAGTCGGCTAAATCCTATCCCTGAAAAGGACCTCAGGAGTATGAATCCTTCCTAGTATATAATAGATAGAAAAGATCCTTTTGAGAATATAGGAAATTTCGAATTTGTTTTTTAAACAAATAATGTTAAAGGGGTTATCTGACAAAGTATCCCCGCCAATGCCCGGGCCCCTTGTATGGATTATACGTGCTCAGGGCACCGGTGTCGCTCCGGATCCCTATATGGCCACCGCTGCATCTCTCCGTAACCCCGGCGACAGGAAGAACAGGCAATAGCATGCCGCGACGGGGTCGAGCCCCCTTGGGTCTGGTCACAGTTGTGGCCTGCTATTGGCTTCTCCCCTGTCACCAGATGCCCCTGTCACTGGAGGTTTTGATCTGAGTGACAGGGAGATGCAGCAGCAATCATGCAGGGATCCTCAGCGACACGAGTGCCACTGAGCAGGTACGTATAATCCTTACAAGGGGCCCGGGCATTGGCGGGGATATTTTCAATATCGGATAACCCCTTTAACTTCTATGAAAGTACAGAGATCACGTAGCCAGATTTTTCTTCAAAGCGTTTTACCATGAATATCACAGGACCAGACAATTCTTCAGATACAAGTGCTCAGACGTCACATGATAGTTTTTTTTTATTGTTTATTGTAAAGATTTTCCAGAAATAAAAATAAACCTAAAAGAGTCTTATTCTACAACAGTCACCTATATAACTTTATTGTATACTCTAACACTGCATCCATGTGGAAGCTGTTACTGGACATAGTTAATGACTAGGTCCTAATAGACCATGAGATTTAGCCAAGTCATTGAGAAGCAACTAAATCCTAACACTGTTCAATAACCAGATCAACGAGGCAGAAGAAGAGGTCCCTACAAATCATGGGAAATAGGAAATAGCCGACTCTACAGGAGCTGTCTATCACTGGTAAGGACCAGGTCCTTATGGAGTATAGTATTTAGCCAACTCCCTGTGAACTGACTATATACTATATCAGTTCAGGACCTGACCACTAGGGCGCAAAAAGGTCCTTACCGGTGATAGTAAATAGACAGCTCACACTGAGTCGGCTATTTACTATCACTGGGAAGGACCAGGTCCTCACAGAGTATAGTATTTAGCCAACTCCCTGTGAACTGGCTATATACTATATCAGTTAAGGGCCTGACCACTAGGGGGCAAAAAGGTCCTTACCGGTGATAGTAAATAGCCAGCTCACACTGAGCTGGCTATTTACTATCACTGGTAAGGACCAGGTCCTTACGGAGTATAGTATTTAGTCACAACCGTTAAAATATGGTACCCGGGGGAATGACCAATCACAGAGCGGCCAAACCCCGCCCTCCTCCCTGCGTCCCTCCCCTTCGTCCTGTACCTCAGGTCCTATAAACCAAAAGTTTACATTGCGGCCAAACCTCCCTCCCTGCATACCTCCCCTCCCTCAGGTCCTATAAACCAAAACAGCAGTGTTATTCGCGCATGCGCGGTGGGCCGTAAATCCAAGGTTCCCTCCCTCTGCGTGTTCACAGCCACTACATGTTAAATCATGGTACCCATGTTGCTTCTGCGCAGGCACCAACACGCCTTCGCGCCAGCCAATGAGGAGCCGAGCTCTCAGCTGGTAGTGAAAAGTTACAGCCCAGTGCGCAGGCGCGAATATAACATGGCGCTGTCCAAGGTAAAGCTGGATAAGGAGACAAGGGAGGGCTGGTGCGAGGGAAACATATGGCTGCTTGTAGCCTGGGGCATGTGTCCCTTTATACTGCACTCTTTACACAGGATGGGGTGTCTACACCGGATACATTGTAGCAAACCCTCAGCTGATGTTTTAACCTCTGTTTTCACTGACAGCAATCAGAGGTCCTGCCAGTGTTCATGAATCCTAACTCTGGGGTTGAAGTATGAGTTCCCTGGCCACTATTTCTGGGCAGAGAATGAATGAGGAGGTGGTCACCATATACAGCACTCTCTCTCTCTTCTATGGGAATTATCCTGGCATGTCAGCAGTGATGTGTATGGAGAGAGCGGTGACATCCCTGACTCCATGGAGATGTATGGAGACAGCGGTGACATCCCTGACTCCATAGATGTGTATGGAGACAGCGGTGACATCCCTGACTCCATAGATGTGTATAAAGAGAGCGGTGACATCCCTGACTCCATAGATGTGTATGGAGACAGCGGTGACATCCCTGACTCCATAGATGTGTATGGAGACAGCGGTGACATCCCTGACTCCATAGATGTGTATGGAGACAGCGGGATGTCACCGCTGTCTCCATACACATTTATTGAGTCAGGGATGACATCCCTGACTCCATAGATGTGTATGGAGACAGCGGTGACATCCCTGACTCCATAGATGTGTATGGAGACAGCGGTGACATCCCTGACTCCATAGATGTGTATGGAGACAGCGGTGACATCCCTGACTCCATAGATGTGTATGGAGACAGCAGTGACATCCCTGACTCCATAGATGTGTATGGAGACAGCGGTGACATCCCTGACTCCATAGATGTGTATGAAGACAGCGGTGACATCCCTGACTCCATAGATGTGTATGAAGAGAGCGGTGACATCCCTGACTCCATAGATGTGTATGGAGACAGTGGTGACATCCCTGACTCCATAGATGTGTATGGAGACAGCGGTGACATCCCTGACTCCATAGATGTGTATGGAGACAGCGGTGACATCCCTGACTCCATAGATGTGTATGGAGACAGCGGTGACATCCCTGACTCCATAGATGTGTATGGATACAGCGGTGACATCCCTGACTCCATAGATGTGTATGGAGACAGCGGTGACATCCCTGACTCCATGGAGGTGTATGGACAGAGCGGTGACATCCCTGAGTCCGGGGCGTTTGTTCCCCTTTTTTTTTGAATGTTTGAATACTTTTGTACTTGTCACTGACTCCAGTGGCTACAGTTACTGACACTAACATGTTAAAACTTTATTTTCTTTGTTTTTCGGTAAACTCTGATGAGCACTGAGTCCAGTGGCGTACGAGGGGGATGAAGGGTTCCGTGGAAGACACTCACGAAGAAGGTAGAGTATTGAATGTACAGTTGTTTTTTGAGATCTTCTAGTCTCCATTTCCAACCATTTGTTCCCCTTTTCTTTGAATGTTTGAATACTTTTGTACTTGTCACTGACTCCAGTGGCTACAGTTACTGACAATAACATGTTAAAACTTTATTTTCTTTGTTTTTGGGTAAACCCTGATGAGCACTGCGTCCAGTGGCGTACGAGGGAGATGAAGAGTCCCCTGGAAGATACTCCATGGTGCACATGGTAGCAGGGTAGAACATGTATGCGCCTTTCCTGCACTTGTTTGTACCAACTTTATTTATAAGAATCTGGTACACACAGTCGTCCTATAGACACAGGGGGCCTGAATCACTGATGGCTCGTGCCGGGCCCAGCACAAAATTAAAGATCGAGTTGGGAAGCGGCGGCATCTAAAAGAGGAAAACTCAACCGAGTGGTGGAAGCTGCAACACGTCATAGCCATCAGGCTTGGTTTGAAAAGGGATGAGATAGACAGTTCTCTGCCAGATGCTCTATGGGTGATACCTCTGCAGATTAACCATTTAGGTAAAGAATACCTGACCCATGCAGATTCTCCCCATGTACATCCAATGTTCGGCGCATGGGTATGCAAAACACGTGCACTAGCCATGTGCAACCCGCATGACGGAGCAAACCCCTTTTCATCAATGGGTCCAAGATGCGGCGAAACAAGGGACATGTGTCTTTTGTGTCTCAGTGGTACAGACCCAGAAAGGCTTCCCTGTGCTTCTGTGTCCGTTCCACCGCACTTGAAAATATAGATCATCATGGTTATGGACCCATTAAAGACAATGTGGGCTGTACACAGCTAGTGCACCTGATTTGCAGATCCTCTGGTTGAATGGTCTCCGTACCATATCGCCTTTTTTCTGTATGCGCCTTTGTTCACACGCGCTGTGAAGTAATTACCTTAATAGCGACAACATTATTATTACAGATTTGAATACTCAGGTTGTTATGATACAGTAATCATGTAGGGCTCTGTATTTTTACAAGAAGATTAAAAATTAAGTTTTCTCAAATGTGATTTTTTTTTCTAATTTTAAAAACTAAGTACTGTAACTTTAAATGTATTGAAACCAATACACCGATAATTGCTATGAATCGAAAAGTTTATGTGGAATAAACGTGTCTTCTGTATTTGGTGTCTGAGTGTCATAATTCAGCAAAATCACTGGAATGCATCCGACATGTGAATTGCATGAGATCATGGAACCTCATAGAATCAGTAGTGTTATACTAATCGAAGATGACCATTTATTGGGTTGTATAAGGATAGAAATAGCGACACTTGCTAGGCCTCGTATTACAGATTAAGTCACTAAAAATGGTGCAGAGCTGCAGTACTGGACACGGCCTGATGGACAAGAGTGTCACTGGTCCTGAGGGTCAATGTACATTTTAAGGCTATGGACACCTTTATACCTGGGTTAGCAGTTACCTTCAAAGTTGTGGGAAGTTCGTCTAAAATACTCATTTAATGTAGGACCATCTGCTACTTTTTCTAGATGTTCTTCTATGTATTAAATGCCGGATCTGTGTCCAGGATGCTGCTATATTCATTAGCTCCCCTGTTTTAGCATAGCTTCATTGCTGGACAGCTTACTCCTTCTACCTTCAATGGGAAATTTCGTACAAAACCTTGTACGAACATACACTAATGCCGAGGACTTTGTGACTTAACCCCCCCCCCCCCCCCCGTATCCTCTGCCAATAGATTCTGCCATGGGTTCCCTCTTCTCTCTCTACAGTGAATGACCCTTCTCTCCCTTTAGACTTGCCCCCCTAGCTAGAGCCTTTGTGATCTGACCTGCCATGTGCATTCTCCTTCCTGTTGCTATCTCCAGACAAGCAATATGTATGGTGGTGGCTTGGAAAAACATGGACTATGCCCGGATCCTTGGCATTCGATTTAAATACAAATGTGAAGGAAAGTCCAGCTTGTATAAATAAAGCAATTGTAACTGGTTTTATCGCACTGGAAATAATAAAGTTTTAAATTATTTATTCAAGCTGGACTTTCCTTCAAATTTGTTGCTCTCTCCAATGCCTCAATCGCAAATCGGTGTTTGGTCAGTGATTTATGTCAGTCATTTTGAGCCAAAACCAGGTGCGGCTCTAAACACAGAACAGGAGAAGATCTTTTGCTTATACCTAATCATTGACCAAACACTGATGTGTGACTTAAAGGGGTATTTCCATCACAATGATCATTGTTAAATCCGTTGATGAATTGACGGTGATCATTTTAGTAAATATATTTTATTAACAAATGCCACACTTATTGAGAAAATTCATCACCTCTTACCTCATTGTTGTCATTCGTTCTCCCCTAGTTACGGCCACTGCTCTTCTCCTGAATGCCGTGGCCGCACTTGCGCATAAAACATTGTATTTTCTCCCGGCCAGGCTGTGCACTGTCCTAAAGGCACACGCACCATGGTGACTTCTTCCTGCCCAGTGTAGTACACAGCTGCGAATGCCAGGAAGAAGTCACCATGGCGCATGCATGGCGGCGTGCTCATTCAAGACAGCGCCTGGACAGGACAAGACTTCAATTAAGCTGACTGAGCCTGCACAGCCTCACAAGCCGCAAACCAGGAAAGTGTATGGCACAGCTCACAGCAGGTAAGTATGAAAACGGTAGATGGGACAACCCCTTTAACACTGAGAAAAGGGAGGGAAAGAGCAGTCACAGCCAAAGATCTGACCTATCTGTATCAGCAGAGCCCCCAAATAACTATCCCATTACAATGAATGGTAAGAGCACAGCACGGCCACCAATTAGTTGACTCGGCCAATTTTCAGCAGTCCCATAGGAAAGAATGGAGGGCGGCTATGCATGCACAGTGTGCCTTCACTTTGTAGGCTCTGTTCGAAAGATAGGTAGGGGTTTGTACACCTCTCAGAGAGATATGACAACCCCTTTAAGCCACATTCTTATCTGTAAGTGAATGTACACCTATCTTTGTGTGGAATTTTTGTACAATGCTATATGTACATGTACTGAAGATTTAGAAAACAAAATATATATAGTGCAGCAGATCAGAGATAAGGAGCCGTCAGCCTAGCTGCCAGACGTGAAAAATACAGAGCCTGATTACAAAGAATATCAAACCTGTACAGGGAAAAGGGCTTAATATTTGTAATAACCTGCAAAAAAAAAATAATAACTGTAAATGTGTATAATAATAAACTATTTATTCAGGCCCCCAAAGGTGGTGATAGACTTTAATTATAGGCAACCCATTCCCCAAGAGGTATGGTGCATGATTCAGCCTAGGACTAATAGACTACGCTCTCCATTTTTCTTTCCACTGAACGGATCCATCAAACAGCCCTCCCAATCTCAGTTTCCTGCACACTTGTGGGTGCGACACTGAAGGCCGGGATGGACAGCCATGTTTTGGAGTGTTCAGCCAGCTAAGTGAAGGACAGACACATGCTCTGTGGCAGCAAAATGGTATAAAATTTTTATTGAAGACGATCAAGGAAGTTGATCAACTTGTCTTGTTGATTTGCAATACTTTGAAAAAAAAAAAAAGGTGTGAAATGCAAAATATACAATGCAATACTTTCTGGTCCTAGGGCAGTCAGTACTTCCTACCTCTTGACCAGCGGGAAATGACTACTCAGCAAATCGCTGGCCGTCCGCATTGGTGACTTGCTTCAGCCAGTGATTAACCGAGCGGTTGTATCCTGTGGATTGAGCAGGAGAAGAGGGGACCTGTACTGTCAGTACTATGGTTATACATATTAAGGAGAAGAATGACACAACTAGTTCTCATCGCTGGCTCTTCTCATGTGTATACGGATGGAGAGGGGAGTTCCTGGCTTCGTTGTAACATGGAGAGAAGAAATTATGTAATTAGATATTCCGAAGTGGGAAAGAGGTCCATGATATAAAAAAAATGTGCCACACCTGTCAACAGGATGTACAGTGTTGTTCAAAATTATTCAACCCCCACTGAAATTGAGTGTTTTGGCCAGTTTGACATTGATTTTGATCATTTCAGTCATCTTGTTTACAATTGAATCAAAGAGGTACTTGTAAGTCAGACAAATATAACATTACATTTATAATGAAATAACCACAAATGTCTTTTCTGTGCTAACATCATTATCAGTTTTATTCAACCCCCAAGTAGTGACATTCAATCTTAGTACAACATCCTTTTCCAGTTATAACAGCTTTTAAACGTGAAGCATAGCTTGACATAAGTGTCTTGCAGCGATCTACGGGTATCTTCGCCCATTCTTCATGGGCAAAAGCCTCCAGTTCTGTCACATTCTTAGGCTTGCGTACTGCAACTGCTTTCTTTAAGTCCCACCAGAGGTTCTCAATCGGATTTAAGTCTGGTGACTGCGATGGCCACTTCAAAATGTTCCAGCCTTTAATCTGCAACCATGCTCTAGTGGACTTGGAGGTATGCTTGGGATCATTGTCCTGTTGAAAGGTCCAACGTCTCCCAAGCCTCAGGTTTGTGACGGACTGCATTACATTTTCTTTCAATATCTCCTGGTACTGAAGAGAATTCATGATACCTTGCACACGCTGAAGCTTCCCTGTACCTGTAGAAGCAAAACAGCCCCAAAGCATGATTGACCCCCCGCCATGCTTCACAGTAGGCAAGGTGTTCTTTTCTTCATAGGCTTTGTTCTTCCTCCTCCAAACATAGCGTTGATCCATGGGCCCAAACAGTTCTAATTTTGTTTCATCAGTCCACAAAACATTATCCCAAAACTTTTGTGGTTTGTCCACATGACTTTTGGCATACTGCAGTCGACGCTTCTTATTCTTTGGAGACAGCAAGGGGGTGCGCCTGGGAGTTCTGGCATGAAGGCCTTCATTACGCAGTGTGCGCCTTATTGTCTGAGCTGACACTTCAGTACCCGCATCTGCGTGTGTGTGTCTGTCTGTCCCTGCGTGTGTGTCTGTCTGTCCCTGCTTGTGTGTCTGTGTCTGTCTCTCCCTGCGTGTGTGTCTGTCTGTCTGTCCCTGCGTGTGTGTCTGTCTGACGTGCAAACTAGCTAATTTACTCACCTCACTGGCGCTGACATAATTGAAGAGAAGCGCTGTAATCTATATTATGTAATAAATTAACTAGGAGGCAGCACTGGGCTCCGGAGTGTGGCGCGATTCTGAAGAAAAAAAGGTCTTTGCTTTATTATACCACTATTAATTCTGAGTGTTAGGGGTCACTTATGGGGGATCAGTGTGGATGGCACTTAGGGGGGATCTGTGGATGACATATATATAGCATAAGATGCCATATATGTGCCATCCACAGATCCCCCAAAAAAAAACAGTGCCATCCACAGATCCCCCAAAACATTGTCATCCACAGATCCCCGCCCAAAACAGTGCCATCCACAGATCCCTCCCCAAAACAGTGCCATTCACAGATCCCTCCCAAAACAGTGCCATCCACAGATCCCCCCAAAACAGTGCCATCCACAGATCCCCCCAAAACAGTGCCATCCACAGATCCCCCAAAAAAACAGTGCCATCCACAGATCCCCCAAAAAAACAGTGCCATCCACAGATCCCCCAAAACAGTGCCATCCACAGATCCCCCAAAAAACAGTGCCATCCACAGATCCCCCAAAACAGTGCCATCCACAGATCCCCCAAAACAGTGCCATCCACAGGCCACCATTAGTTCAAATCCCACCAAACTAGGTGCGTCTTTTTATGCTTTTCTATCTTGAAATAAACTAAACCTTTAATGTTATGAAATTTAAATTTAATTTATATTAATTCACGCCCCATCCATCTACTCTTGGCCTACAGATCCCCTCCCCAAAACAGTGCCATTCACAGATCCCCTCCCCAAAACAGTGCCATCCGCAGATCCCCCCCCAAAACAGTGCCATCCACAGATCCCCGACCCAAAAAAAAACAGTGCCATCTACAGATCTCCCCCCCCAAAACAGTGCCATCTACAGATCCCCCCCAAAAAAACAGTGCCATCCACAGATCCCCCCCCCAAAAAAACAGTGCCATCCACAGATCCCCCCCCAAAACAGTGCCATCCACAGATCCCCCCCAAAACAGTGCCATCCACAGGCCACCATTAGTTCAAATCCCACCAAACTAGGTGCGTCTTTTTATGCTTTTCTATCTTGAAATAAACTAAACCTTTAATGTTATGAAATTTAAATTTAATTTATATTAATTCACGCCCCATCCATCTACTCTTGGCCCAGCCCCTGGGTCCAAAGCCTTTATTTAATTGACCAGTTTTCTGTTGTTCACAAAAAATAAATATTTACATAATATACATTTAAGCTTTTCCATCACGTCGCCCCTCCCCTTCATTACATTCTCAGAAACAAGCAGAGCATGGATGTCAATAAAATTATGCCTCCATACCTCCCGGAAAAATTTCTGCGGACACCCATGCACAGAGACTAGATTTAAGGAAAGGGTACCTCCAGCCGGTGCTGGGGAGCGAGCTGGCCGGAATCAGCGACACAAGTACAGGGGGTGGGGGGTCAATAATGGAGGGCTGTCTGGGGGCAAAATTAACTTGTCTGGGGGCAAATTACTTAGTGGGAGGTCAGTGTGGCGGGCAAACTACATGGAGGGCCATGTGGGGGAAATATTACTTAGTTTGGGGGCAAATTACATAATGCAGGGTTGTTTGGGGTAAAATTAACTTGTGGGGGAGGGGCAAATTACTCAGTGGCGGGGGTCAGTGTGGCGGGCAAACTACATAATGGAGGGGCATGTGGGGGCAAAATTATTTAGTGGGGGGCAAATTACTTAGTGGGGGCAACTTGCATAATGCAGGGCTGTCTGGGGCAAAATTAACTTGTGAGGGGGGGGGAAATTAGTCAGTAGGGGGTCAGTGTGGCAGGCAAACTACATAATGGAGGACCGTGTGGGGCGATATATGGGTGGGGCTGTGTGTGGGTGTGGCTTGAAGGTGGACGGGGACACAGGGGCCCCATGATCTCCTATTCCTGGGGGAATTGCACCTCCAAAGACCAGGCTCTGGATCCGCCACTGGGGCAGTGTCGGGGGGGGGGGGCGGGCCCAGGCCTTGAGCTGTGTAAGGGGCCCCAAAATTTCTGATGGCAGCCCTGATCAGGGGCTCTTCAAATTGGACATAGTGTCTAAAATCCAGTCCAGCAAACTCTGCCTTCCAAAAACCATATGGCGTTCCCTTTCTTCTGTGCCCTGCCGTTTGGCCATACAGGAGTTTACGACCACATATGGGGTGTTTGTGCAAACAACAGAATCAGGGCAATAAATATTGAGTTTTGTTTGGCTGTTAACCCTTGCTTTGTTACTGGAAAAATGGATTAAAATGGAAAAATTGCAAAAAAATAGCTGTTTTGGGACCGTTTTTATTTTTTGTTATTTACATCGTTGAACTGACAGGTTAGATTGTGTGCTATTTCTACAGAGCAGGTTGTTATGGACGCGACAATACCAAATATGACTACTTTTTGGGTTTTTTGTTTCAGTTTTACATAATAAAGCATTTTTGAAAAAAATTATTTTTTACTGTCTCCACATTCTGAAAGCCATAGTTTTTTTTTTTTTTGGGCAACTGTCTTATATAGGGGCTCATTTTTTGGGGGATGAGATGGCGGTTTGATTGGCACTATCTTGGGGTGCATATGACGTTTTGGTCGCTTGGTCACTTTTTGTGATTTAAGGTGACAAAAATGGCTTTTGACACCGTATTTTTTTTTTTTGCTGTGTTCAGCTGAGGGGTTAGGTCATGTGTTATTTTTATAGATCAGGTTGTGACGGACGCGGCGATACATAATATGTATACTTTTTATTTATTTATATAAGTTTTACACAATAATATAATTTTTTAAAACAAAAAAAACATCATGTTTTAGTGTCTCCATAGTTTAAGAGCCATATATTTTTTTTTTTGGGCGATTGTCCTATGTAGGGGCTCATCTTTTGTGGGATGAGATGGCGGTTCAAATGGTACTATCTTGGGGTGCATATGACATTTTGATCGCTTACTATTACACTTTTTGTGATGTAAGGTGACAAAAAAATGGCTTGTTTGACAACGTTTTTTATTTTTTATGTTTACGGCGTTCATCTGAGGGGTTAGGTCGTGTTATATTTTTATAGAGCAGGTCCTTACGGACGCGGCGATACCTAATATGTATACCTTTTTTTTATTTATTTTGGTTTTACACAATAATATCCTTTTTGAATGAAAAAAAAAAACATGTTTTAGTGTCTCCATAGTCTGAGAGCCATATAGTTTTCAGTTTTTAGGCAATTGTCTCAGGTTGGGTATAATTTTTGCAGGATGAGGTGACGGTTAGATTGGAACTATTTGGGGGGTCATATGACTTTTTGATCGCTTGCTATTACACTTTTTGTGATGTAAGGTGGCAAAAACATGGCTTTTTGACAAATTTTTTATTAAATTTTTTTTACAGTGTTTACTTGAGGGGTTAGGTCATGTGATATTTTTATAGAGCAGATTCTTACGGACGTGGAGATACCCAATATGTCTACTGTTTAGTTTTTTTTTTTACATTTAACACTAAAAAGCATTTTTGAAACAAAAAAAATCATGTTTTAGTCTGAGAGGAATAGTTTTTTTATTTTTTGGCCAATTGTTTTAGGTAGGGGCTAATTTTTTGCGGGATGAGATGGCGGTTTGATTGGTACTATTTTGGGAGGCAAACGCCTTTTTGATCGCTTTGTATTACACTTTTAGTGATGTAAGGTGCCAAAAAATGGCTTATTTACACCATTTTTCTTTTTTTTTTTTTTATGGCGTTCACCTGAGGAGTTCAGTCATGTGATATTTTTATAGAGCAGGTTTTTACGGACGCGGCGATACCTAATATGTGTAGTGTATTTTTTTTTTTTAATTTTTATTCAGTGATATGTGTTTTTTTCATTTTTAGTGGATCTGGTATCTGTATAATACAGTACAGTACACTGTGCACTGTGCTGTATTTTGTACTTTACAAAGTCTGAATAGACCTTTAGCAGGTCTATTCAGACTTTTAGCACCATGGAGACAGGACGCTTCTGAAAGCGTCCTGTCTCCATGGCAACCATCACCCGCTGCCAGAACTAAGCAGGGGGTGATGGGGAGGGAGTGGAGCCCCCTCCCTCTGTGATCCCATCCTGTTGGGGGGCTGCAAAGGCACAGCAGCCCCCCGATGGGAGAGGGAGGGAGCTCCCTCCTGTTAACTCCTTCCATACCGCGGTCCGTACGGACCGCGGTATAGAAGGGGTTAAACGGCTGGCATCTGATCAAGCACAGATGCCAGCCATTTCTATCAGAGTGTCAGCAATGTACTGACACTCTGATAGATCCACTAGACACCAGGGAATAGACAGAGGAGGCGGGCGGGGGATCGCAATCGCGATCGGGGCTGCAGGGGGGCTGATTGGGGGCTGCAGGGGGGGTTAAAAATAAATACTTTGGGGGCATTAACTCTCTGATCCCCGCGGTCACAGACCGCGGGGATCAGATATCGCACAAAGCTCTGCAAACTGCAGGTCTGATTTGACCTGCGGTTTGCAGCGATCGCCCATACAGGGGGGTCACAGGACCCCCCTGGGCATTGTAACAAGGTAACAAGGTACCTGCTGAATGATTTCAGCAGGTACCTTGTTCCGATCACTGCCAGCTGGTACGTACTGGTACGTCATGTGTCCTTAAGGACTCGGGAAACATGCCGTACCAGTACGTCATGTGTCCTAAAGGGGTTAAGTGGACGGCGCTGAGCTGCGGTACCACACATATCCTCCACACAGTTGTGGCACTGTTTATGAAAGAAAGGAGCCATTTTATTTCACTCATGGACAATCCCTTTACGGCGTGTACACTACATTGTCCTAATTGCACAGCCTCTACATTATGACATCAGCATGTCATGGACACTGTGTAATATTCCATTTCCCCTTTCCGTACACAAACCATTGACAAGCACCGGACATATGAACAGTAGAGACGATGCCTGGCCATTTTTACCTTCGGAGTCAAAGCCTTTATTAAAAATATTAAACCCTTCATAAAAGGGTTAAAGGAATTCTGTCACCTGGAAAATCAATATTAAGCCAAACATAGGTTCTTATAGCTCTTCATACCTTCTTTCCATAGGTGTTCTTTACACTTGGACCTGGCTTTCTACCTTCATGAAAATCCTCTTTTATCTTTAAGCTAATGAAACCTGAAGGTGCCCAGAGGGGCGTTTTTTTTATTCAAAAAGTGGCCAGGAACGCCTTCCATCTAGTGCCCAGGCCCGCCTCCCCCCGACAGAGCCCAGGCCCGCCCCTCTCTCTGCTCATACCATATGTCCCTGGCATTGCAACTGCCATCAAGCTCCGCCCCCACTGGCTACGTCACTAGTAGCCGATAACCCCGCCCACTCCTTCCTTCCAGCTTCACTAACATCCACTGAGCCGGCTCCTGCTCTCTTCCTGTTTAACTGAGCGAATCAGCCTCAAGTGTTTCACTGGGCATGCACTCAGGTAAACAGGAAGAGCGCAGGAGCCGGTGTTCCGGAATTTTCTGCTACCCGGAATTTTTTGCTACCCACGTCACTTCCGGTAGTGACGTGGGAGGCGCGGCTCTCCTCTCGGCTCCTGATTGGTCTGCCGGGAGGTTTGTCGGCGCAGGCGCAGGCGCGGACGGTTCACCTATGATGTGAACGCGCCTAGGGTAGCAAAAAATATCGGCCACTGCGCATGCGCGCGAACGAAGCGGCTCGGTAGCATAAAATTCCGGCACACTGCGCATGCGCAATATCAAAATTCGCCGAGTACAGTTAAACAGTGAAACATTTGGAGTCATATAGATAAACAATAAACATGAAAAGGGGAGATAGTTGTATTTTGTTAAACTTTAAAAATAACTGTACTTCCGGAACACCGGCTCAGTGGATGTTAGTGCAGGAACTCATTAACCCCAGAGTTAGGATTCATGAACACTGGCATGTCCTCTGATTGCTGTCAGTGAAAACAGAGGTTAAAACATCAGCTGAGGGTTTTCTACAATGTATCCGGTGTAGACACCCCATCCTGTGTAAAGAGTGCAGTATAAAGGGACACATGCCCCAGGCTACAAGCAGCCATATGTTTCCCTTGCACCGGCCCCCCCTTGTCTCCTTATCCAGCTTTACCTTGGACAGTGCCATGTTGTATTCGTGCCTGCGCACTGGGCTGTAACTTTTCACTACCCACGGCGCATGCGCAATTGGCCGTAAATTTTCCCTACCTTATGCGTGTTCACAGTTAGCGGCGCAGTCCTACTCAGTAAGCGAGTGGCGTGACACACCTCCTCCCTCACCCACATACGTCACTTCCGACGGAACCGGAAATGACGACGTAGGAAAGTTTTACGGGTAGGGAAATTTAACGGTTCTGACTAAATCCCATGACTTGGAGGGACCTGGTCCTCCCCAGTCATGGGAAATAGCCGGTGTTCCATTAAATTGCCCTTCTCGGAAAGTTTCCCTACCCACGTGATTTCCGGTTGCGGTATGCAGGTGAGGGAGGAGTTGTGTCAGGCCACTCGCTTACTGATTGGCTGAGTACGATTCTGCGCAGGAGAGCGCCGCTAACTGTGAACGCGCATAAGGTAGGGAACATTTACGGCCAATTGCGCATGCGCCATGTGTATTGAAAAAGGGTGGTGGTAACTGTGGATTAATATTAGCACAGGTCTTCCAATTTAGCACTGTAAGAGATGAGCCAGGAAATAGCGCAGATGAGACTAGACAAAATCCAGCAATCGTCTGCCGCGAGTGCGCACTGGGCTGTAAGTTTTTACTAATCTCGGCGCAGGCGCACTAGGTTTCCCCTGCCCTAGCCACTACACTAGATCCAGCAAGCGTTCGCGCCTGCGCACTGGGCTGTCACTTTTCAAAACCCGTGGTGCATGCGCATTTGCCCGTAAATTTTCCCTACCTTATGCACGTTCAGTTAGTGGCGCTCTCCTGCGCAGAATCGTACTCATCAGTAAGCGAGTGGCCTGACACAACTCCTTCCTCACCCGCATACCGCAACCGGAAATCATGTGGGTAGGGAAACTTTACGAGAAGGGCAATTTAATGGAACACCGGCTCTACAGCAGCTGTCTATTTCCCATTACTGGTAAGGACCTTTTTTGCCCCCTAGTGGTGAGGTCCTGCATAGATACAGTATTTAGCTTTGTGGTCGGGACTACATGACACGTAACCGTCTACCTGCCTAACTACCTAAACTAAGCGGCTTGAATTGTGCCATAACCACTGCGTAGGAGGAATGCCTGAAAGGGGGCAAAAAAACCCACATCTAAATGATACACAATAGTTTATACCAACAACGCTAACATGACCAACCTCTGGGTTTGTGAGAACATCTCTCGACCAGGTTGAGGTATGAACCTATTGAACATGCAGAGCGCCTAACTTCCGGATAACATGGCCAGAGCTTTGTCCCAGAGGCAGCACATGCTGCACCTGACCTGAAGGAAAGGCCCGGTAGCTGTCGGTGTCAACCATAAAACTGGACACCAGCATACGGACATGCCGGACAACTAAGAGGTGGTGAGTGGTGCCGTGAGGACCTTAACAGAGTACTCTCAAGGTCTTGGTCTGTTACTACTGCCAGTAATTGCTGAAAGACACGAAACGGGCACCCTGAATGGAATGTCGGAAAGAGAATGATTATATTAAGGGCCAAAAAATGGCAACAAAAACCAGTGCCAGCAACGACACTAACCAGGGCCGGCGCTTCCATAGAGGCAAGGGGGGCAATTGCCCCCGGGCCCCCGAGTCCTTAGGGGCCCCCAAGCAGTGGCGGATCCAGGGGGGGGGCAACGGGGCAATTGAGACAGGAGATGAACGCTTCCACTGTGGAAGCGTTCATCTCCATAGCGATCTGTGTCGCCGTCCTCTGGACAGCGATACAGATCGCTGTGCAGTGCGGCAGGGGAGGGAGGCGTCTCCCTCCCTGCTCCTCTGATAGGCTGCCGGCCTCGTGCCGACAGCCTATCAGAGCGGTTCAGCGCGCGATGCGTCATCGCCGCCTGAGCAGAGGATAGAAGCGGGACACAGGCCGGAAGAGGCCTGCATCCAGCGCTGCAAGGAGGTAAGTAGGGAGGGGGAAAGGGAAAGGAGCCTGCACATGATTTTGGTGGGGGTTGGGAGAAGGAGCCTGCACATGATTTTTGGGGAGTGGAAGGAGCCTGCACATGATTTTGGTGGGGGGTTGGGAGAAGGAGCCTGCACATGATTTTGGGGGAGGAGGAGTGGAAGGAGCCTGCACATGATTTTGGGGGAGTGGAAGGAGCCTGCACATGATTTTGGTGGGGGTTGGGAGAAGGAGCCTGCACATGATTTTGGGGGGAAGGAGCCTGCACATGATTTTGGGGGAGGAGGGAGTGGAAGGAGCCTCCACATGATTTTTGGGGGAGTGGAAGGAGCCTGCACATGATTTTGGTGGGGGTTGGGAGAAGGAGCCTGCACATGATTTGGGGGGGAGCCTGCACATGATTTGGGGGGAGGGAGGGAGTGGAAGGAGCCTCCACATGATTTTGGGGGGGAGTGGAAGGAGCCTGCACATGATTTTGGTGGGGGTTGGGAGAAGGAGCCTGCACATGATTTTGGGGGAGGGAGGGAGTGGAAGGAGCCTCCACATGATTTTGGGGGAGTGGAAGGAGCCTGCACATGATTTTTTGGGGGAGGGAAGGAGCCTGCACATGATTTTGGGGGGAAGGAAGGAGCCTGCACATGATTTTGGTGGGGGTTGGGAGAAGGAGCCTGCACATGATTTTGGGGGGAAGGAGCCTGCACATGATTTTTTGGGGGGAGGGAAGGAGCCTGCACATGATTTGGGGGCTGGGGAAAGGAGCCTGCAAATAATTTTGGGGGAAGGGGATGGGTGGGAAAAGGAGCCTGCACATGATTGGGGGGGTGGGGGGACATGATGGGGGAGAGAGGAGACTCCGGGGCACTATGGGGACATTACTGATGTATTTTATATGGGGGTAGTAGGATAGTTAGTCCAGATTATGGGAGGATGATGGAAAAGTAGTAACTGAGATTTATTTTGTTGTCAAACTGCAGAGACGAAACCTGACAGTCTGGTCTGAAGGTCTGAAAGGAGAAGATGAGGAAAGAGAACATCTACATCACAGGAGACGTCACTGGATGGAAGAGGTAAGTGGGGCTGTATTTCTGTAGTGATGGGAGCTGGGGGGGGAGGAGATGTGCAGATGTGCTGGAGAAATGAGCCATGGGGTTGGGGGGGGGGAGAGATGTGCTGCTGCCACTGGCCCATACAGGGGAGAAATGTGCCATTCGGGGGAGGGGGGAGTATGCGGCAATGGAGGTGGCGGGGAGAAATTGTGACGCGAAGGGGGTGATTGATGGCGTGACACTGAGGGGGGGGGCCCCTTATTGTTTTTCGCCCCCGGGCCCCATTTCACCTAGAACCGGCCCTGACACTAACATGACCAACCTCTGGAATGCAAGAACATCTTTCGACTAGATTGAGGTATGAACCTAATGAACATGCAGAGTGCCACTGACCTAGCTTCCGGATAATATGGGCCAGAACTTTCGTACCTAGAGGCTGCATATGCCGCACCTCACCTGAGGGAAAGGCCCGATAGCTTTCGGTTTCAACCCCAATTGGACACCAGCAAACGGACATGCCGCACGACTGAGAGGTGTTGAGTAGTGATGAGCGCATAGACCCATATTCGACAAGCAACCCGCATCACGTTGGTCACACACTCGCGACCCTGCAACACTCGTCCACCCCGCACCCAACATCACGACCCATCTTTCAAGTCATATTCGTGTGCACATGGAACCTGTGTGTTCTTAATAATGTTTAAACAGCTTTACACGTAGTGAAAGCTTGAAATGGCGGGAGTCGTTTGTGCGAATGGAAGGGCGCGAAAAGACATACGAATTATCGCAATAAATGCAGCATACTGGAGTCTGACACAACCTGTTAACGTTAGGTAGGTAAGGGAATACCAACCGCGAATAGAATAATGCGAATATTCAAGTAACGAACATTCGCAGGACAGTTTTACCTATTAAATCTTTACTCTGACAGGAACAGTGGAAATTGTTAAAGAAGCAACTAAGGTTGGGGAAATTATGTCTGAAATTATTTATTTTATTTTAGTTTTTAATTATGTTTTTTTTCCCCTTTAAGATACAGTTTCCCTATCACTCACTATCCACCTTAACCACCTCAGCCCCCCTAGCTTAAACACCCTTAATGACCAGGCCACTTTTTACAATTCTGCACTACACTACTTTCACCGTTTATTGCTCCGTCATACAACTTACCACCCAAATGAATTTTACCTCCTCTTCTTCTCACTAATAGAGCTTTCATTTGGTGGTATTTCATTGCTGCTGACATTTTTAATTTTTTTGCTATTCATCAAAATTTAACAAAATTTTTTTTAAAAAAAAAGACATTTTTCACTTTCTGTTGTAAATTTTTTTAAAAAAAACGACATCTATTTTTTTGCAAAATTTATTGTCCTACATGTCTGATAAAAAAAAAAAATCTAATAAGTGTATATTTATTGGTTTGGGTAAAAGTTATAGCGTTTACAAACTATGGTGCAAAAAAGTGAATTTCCACACTGACTTTCTGAGCACCTGTCCTGTTTCCTGAGGTACTACAATGCCCAGACAGTAGAAACACCCCATAACTGACCCTTTCCATTTTGGAAAGAGGACACCCTAAGGTATACACTGAGGGGCATAGTGAGTTCATGGAAGTTTTTATTTTTTGTCACAAGTTAGCGGAAATGGATTTTTTTTTTCCAAAAAATTCTTATTTTCCGCTAACTTGTGACAAACAATAAAAACTTCCATGAACTCATTATGCCCGTCAGCGAATACCTTAGGGTGTCTACTTTCCGAAATGGGGTCACTTGTGGGGTATTTATACTTCCCTGGCATTTTAGGGACCCCTAAAGCGTGAGAATCCAAATGCGTAAAAATGCCCTGTGAAATCCTAAAGGTACTCATTGGATTTAGGGCCCCTTTGCGCATCTTGGCTGCAAAAAAATGGCACACATGTGGTATCGCTGTACTCAGGAGAAGTAGGGCAATGTGTTTTGGGGTGTATTTTTACATATACCCATACTGTGTGTGAAAAATCTCTCTGTAAATGACTACTTTTTCCTTTTTTTATACAAAGTTGTCAATTTACAGAGATATTTCTCTCACCCAGCATGGGTTTATGTAAAAATACACCCCAAAACACATTGCCCTACTTCTCCTGAGTACGGCGATACCACGTGTGCCACTTTTTTGCAGCCAAGATGTGCAAAGGGGCCCCGATTCCAATGAGTACCTTTTAGGATGGCATTTTTACGCATTTTTCTTCTCACGCTTTAGGGCCCCTAAAATGGCAGGGCAGTAAAAATACCCCAAATGTGACCCCATTTTAAAAAGAAGACACCCCAAAGTATTCTGTGAGTGGCATGGCAAGTTCATAGAAGATTTTTTTTTTTGGCACAAGTTAGCGGAATTTTTTTATTTTTTGTTTTTTTCTCACAAAGTCTCCCTTTCCGCTAACTTGTGACAAAAAGTTCAATCTTTTATGGACTCAATATGCCCCTCAGCGAATACCTTGGGGTGTCTTCTTTCCAAAATGGGGGTCACATTTGAGGTTTTTGTACTGCCATGGCATTTGAGGGTCTCCGCAATCATTACATGTATGGCCAGCATTAGGAGTTTCTGCTATTCTCCTTATACTGTATGGAGCATACAGGTAATGAGATTTTTTTTCCGTTCAGCCTCTGGGCTGAAAGAAAAAATGAACAGCACAGAATTCTTCATCCGCATCGATCGATGTGGATGAAAAAAATCTCTGCCAAAAAATATGCAAGAAAAAAAAAAAGAGGGGCCTGGCGATTGCCAGGACATAGGAGCTCCGCCCAAACATCCATACCCACTTCAGCTCCTATGTCCTGGCAAACGTGATTTCTCCATTCACATCAATCAATCGATCGTTGTTGAGGAAGACATCTTTGCCAGATTTTTGATACAAAGTGTTTGCCAAAGCATATGAACTCCAACACCTCTCCTCAGCTCATATGCCTGGACAAACGTACCTGTACTGCAGAGAAGAAATCTCGTCTTGCAGCGCCGCATACACCGACTTCACGTGTCTTCTGACAGCAGCGCAATGCTTCTCTCAGAATGCACATCAGTGCTGCAGCGTTTTCGTCGGTTGGTCCGTTGGTCTACCTGGAAAATAAAGGGTGGTTAGGGAGGAAGGGGGGGGGGGGGCGCGAAGAAAAAACAGGCAGCAGGCTCATAAACTTGAACGTTACAAGCTTTATAAAACCTGAGCATCAGAACTTTTAAAACCTGAACTAACTCAAGATTTCTTTTTCTTGCTACCTGTTTAATTTTTCTTTTTTTTTCTTTTCACTCTTTATTTTCCTTGCAGAAACCTCTCCTCTCCCATATGACAATGTGTAAAGTTTAAATCACACAGAGATGGTGTGAAGTACATTATGCACTTTATCCCAAGTGAAAGGAGACGTTTCTACCATTTCACATTTCTGCTGTAGCACACCAGCACCCCTATGTGTTAGGGTCTCTCAAAACCTAGTATCCTGAGAGACCCTAGAGCCTGATTGTAAAAACTACCTGTGTTGTGCTGTCCCTACGTCCCTAAGTGTGGTACTTCCGGAAACATTCCCCTAGGAATAGGGCGGGGTGGTCAGGACAGTCAGAACAGAAATAACGGGTGTCACGCCTTATTCCACTCCTGCTACAGACACTACATCTTTTTCGGGGTGGCGGTTGGGTTGAGGTACCAGTAACGACATTGGGGAAATGTCGCTCGTGTAGACGGCTCACTACACTGGGGTTTGGGGCCACGGAACCTCCTGGATACAGGAGGTTCTCGATGATTTCTTCCTGAAATTTGAGGAAGGATCCTGTTCTCCCAGCCTTACTGTAGAGAACATAACTATTGTACATAGCCAATTGAAATAAATATACAGACACCTTCTTATACCAGCGTCTGGTGTGGCGGGAAATCAAATACGGGGCCAACATCTGGTCATTGAAGTCCACCCCTCCCATGTGGAGGTTATAGTCATGGACTGAGAGGGGCTTTTCAACGACACTGGTTGCCCGTTCAATTTGTATTGTCGTGTCTGCGTGAATGGAGGAGAGCATGTAAACGTCACGCTTGTCTCTCCATTTCACCGCGAGCAGTTCTTGGTTACACAAGGCAGCCCTCTCCCGCCTTGCAAGACGGGTGGTAACGTGCCATTGGGGGAAGCCCCGGCGACTAGGTCTTACGGTGCCACAGTAGCCAATCTGTTCTAGGAACAAATGCCTGAAGAGGGCCACACTTGTGTAGAAATTGTCCACATAAAGATGGTACCCCTTGCCGATTAAGGGTGACACCAAGTCCCAGACTATCTTCCCACTGCTCCCCAGGTAGTCAGGGCAACCGACCGGCTCCAGGGTCTGATCTTTTCCCTCATAAATCTGAAATTTGTGTGTATAGCCTGGGGCCCTTTCACAAAGCTTATACAATTTGACCCCATACCGGGCGCGCTTGCTTGGGATGTACTGTTTGAAGCCAAGGCGCCCGGTAAAATGTATCAGGGACTCGTCTACGCAGAATTTTGTGGAGCCGGTCAAAACCTGGGTGGCCTCTGGGACGGGAGGTGGTGTTGTCGCTAAAGTGCAGGAAACGCAGGATGGTCTCAAATCGTGTCCTGGACATGGCAGCAGAGTACATGGGCATGTGATGAATTGGGTTCGTGGACCAATATGACCACAATTCATGTTTTTTTGTCAGGCCCATGTTGAGGAGAAGGCCCAGAAAAGTTTTACATTCGGAAACTTGGAGTGGTTTCCACCGAAAGGCTCGGCATAGAAGCTTTCCGGGTTGGCGGTAATAAATTGAGTGGCATACCGATTTGTTTCTGCCACAACTGAGTCATAGAGCTCCGCAGTGAAGAACAGCTCAAAAAACCCCAGTGATCTGAGCTGTCTTCACCCGAACTCCTGACTGGGCGGTGAAAGGGGGAACTAATGGTGCGTCTGTAGATGGGGGCTGCCAATCAGGGTTTGCCAGCACCTCAGGGATTCTAGGGGCTCTACGGGCCTGTCTGCGCGATGGCTGTGATGGGGGAATTACTGCACGTGCCACCGTACCAGCTTCAACTGCCCTTCTGGTGCTCGCCCCTTCACCATGTTGTACGGCAGTGCTGGTAGTAGGTCTAGGATGGGCTGCTGGTGTATACCTCACCACGTAATCCGGCAGCGCCAGCCCTACTCTGCTGCCCTTGACGGATCCTGCGCTACCTGTGGTCTAGCGACACGGGCCTGGTACGCCTGGTGGTATCAGGGACCTTAACCTCCTCGTCCGAAATTTGGGTCAGACTGCCACTGCTTTCTACAGGTTAATATTCTGACACGCTAGATTCGTCAGATGAGGGTTCCCATTCCTCATCCGACTGGGTCAGAATCCTGTAGGCCTCTTCAGGAGAATACCCCTTATTTGACATTTGGATAACTAAATTTAGGGGGTATTCCCTGAGACTACCCAAGAAAAAGAGCAAGCCTGTCTTACAAATGGGAGGGTAGCGAAGTACAGAAGCCGCTGCGATTGATAAAAAAGATCAAAACTGATATTTTATCGCCGCAGCGCTTGTGAAGTGATTGTGAAGTGATTCCAAAAAAAAAAAAAAAAATGTTGTCAATGCGGCGGGGCGGGCGTGGGTGAACGCACGTGTGGGCAACCGATCAGGCCTGATCGGGCAAACACTGCGTTTTGGGTGGGTTGACACTAATACTATTATAGATCTGACTGTGATCAGTTCTGATCACTTACAGATACTATAAAAGTACAAATGCTGATTAGCGCTACGCTAATCAGCGAATCAGTGACTGCGGTGCGGTGGGCTGGGCACTGACGCTAACTACCTACCAAAGGGCCACAAAAAATGAGCGGGGGACAAACGCTCCAAATCCCAGCCCAAACACAAGCAAATGCCGGGTAATATTCAAAAAAACATTTTATTCACAGTATTATTAAAAACTGGAACAAAGTCCACAAATAAGAAACAAAATACATGATTGGTGATGATACAAAATACATAAAGGGGATTAGCCCTCGCAGGGATCAGTGATACAAGTCATTAATTGTATCCCAGTATACAATAGCTGAGAATTAAGCCCAAAGCATATGTAACAAAAGGTTTGTAAGACCTATGTATAAACTATACACCCCAATAGGTATGAAGGGCACTACACGTTGTATCTAAAAAGGGTAATAACAATCCAATATGAAGAAGAAATACAAAAGCTAGTATACCTGGTACTATTCAAATGGTAACACCACCTGCTTCCCGTCCCGACGCGCGTTTCGCCCGCACTTGGCTTTGACAAGGGATCATGTGCACTATTTGCTGCCCCCCTATCTTTTTTATAGGTTGCTGGATTACACACAATTTGTTTTGAAGCATACACACCTGTTAAAAGCATCACAGTAGCAGCGCACCGCCACCATGCCGGGGACGTCACGCCATGCGCCTCACGCCGGAGCGCGTCACCACCCGCCGGAAGTGACGTATCTGCGCTCCACCGTGGACCGCAGGGCGGCACCGCCAGACACGATGGACACATATTCGGTCAATAATGCTTATGATCTAAGCTGGGAGCATAGTTGCCCTATTATCGTCTCTATATACCACTTAGATGGATAATATACAACACATTTGAATGGGGGACCAGGCCGCCCACCGGAAGTGACGCAGTTGCGCTCCACCATGGAACGCAAATACGTCCCCATTATAGAATAATTTAAAATCTGATCAAAAGAGTTTATAATTTGCTCCGGTTTGAAGCGTGAAGCAAACAATCAAGTGCAAAAAAAATATGAAATAAATAAATATAAAAGTAAAAAACTTAAAAGTGCTCAGTGTAAGTGCCACCCAATGTGTAAAAGTGCAAAGTGCCAGTGACTCAACTAATGATGGCTTATGATACAATTCAAAGGAATACATGATATTGTATACCCGAAAGGTATACAACAGAAACATATAAAGTATATATATATATATATAGATATATATATATATATATATATAGAAATACTATAAAGAAATAATATGACAAAGGCAATATGTAAAAAAAAAACCTGTAAAATTCATAAATATATAATATAAAATGATTTCAAATTCATGATAGTTCACATAATATGCAAATTACATATTATAAACCTCTATACCCACAAAGTGAAACAGATATATTATATATCTCTATATTTCAGATCCTCCATCACATTTATCACGGCGGACTTGTTCCCCTATCATGAGTCCCCTTCTTTATTTGTCTCCTCAGCATAGCGTAGACCAAAGCACAACTACTGAAAAGATGAAAGAAAAAAAAATAAAATTAAAATTAAAATTCACATCAAAACAACTGTTAAAACTAAAAGAAGGCATAATGGAAAAGCATTCAACTAATCCTACCTATGTTATAGTCCTGAACAGGAAAGACTACAAGAAAGGGGCAAAACTTAGCCCCTCATTTTTAGGCCTTGTGGGAAAACTGTATTTAAAGTAAAAATCCATTTCGCCTCTTTCTGTGCTAGGAGGCGTTTCCAATTCCCCCCTCTCTGGTCAAACAACACCCGGTCAATCCCTCTCACCTTTAACAACCTTCCATCTGCGTCATGGTGCTCCTTGAAGTGTCTTGGAATGGTTTTGAGGCTGGAAATGTCAATCACCTCCTTCGCTGCTTGTATGCCCAACACATGTTCCCTAACCCGTCTCCTCATCTCTCGTGATGTTAAACCAACATATACTGTAAGAGGCCACATGGGCAATTCGCCAAATAGATGACACCTGAGGTTTGGCATGTGATCGTATGTCTGATTTTATATTGTTTCTTTTGACAGGAGTCATAAAATTCATCCGTCCGCACCACATTAGGGCATATGACGCAACCACTACATGGACGGCACCCCCATCTCGGGCCCCTTGACCCAAAGGCTCTTTCTGGTCTCATCCCAGCGTAATGGCTCCGGGTCAGTATGTCCTTTAGATTTTTGTTTCTTTTGTAAGTGATGTTTGGTGATTGAGAGATGAAACGACGTAGGGTAGGATCAGTATATAATACATTCCAATACTTCATCAGGACCTGTTTCACATTATAATGGCCAGAGAAAAAAGTCGTGATAAAACGTATCTTCTCATCATTCCTTTTGTCTTGCGTGCTTGATGTACCATAGAGGAGTTGATCTCGCTTGGAGTTCCTTGCTCGTGTATACGCTCTTGCAATGTGTTGTTCCTGATAACCCCGACGTCTGAATCGTTCCTTCAGATCATTTGCACGAGTTTGAAAGTCAGAGTCTTTCGAGCATATTCTGCGCACTCGTAAAAACTGTCCAATAGGTATGCTGGATATCAGCCGTCTTGGATGCGCCGAGTCTGCTTGTAACAGGCTATTTACAAATGTCTCTTTTCGAAATAAATCAGTTTGGATAAATCCACATGTGTCCACATTTAGTCGTACGTCTAGGAAGTCCATATCTGTTCTGCCCACCTTAAAAGTTAGCTTGATGTTCTTATCATTCATATTCAATACATCCACGAAGTCCTCTAATTCCTTTGTTGTGCCCTGCCAGATAAAAAGGACGTCATCGATATATTGATGCCATGACTGTACTTGATTACAGTATTTCACGGGATTGGTGAGAAAGATCTCCCTCTCCCATAGTCCCAGGAACAGCACCGCATATGAGGGCGCACAGGCCGCCCCCATGGCTGTCCCCTGGAGCTGTAGGTAGAGGGTCCCCTTAAAGATAAAAAAATTATGATGTAATATGAACTCTAATAGTTCGACAATTAGGTTCCCAAACTCACCTTTCCACTTGGATGTTGAGATGTAAAATCGCACCGCTTCCAGGCCATCAGTGTGTCTGATCGAGGTGTAGAGTGACTCCACATCGCAGGTAACTATCATCATGTCAGTATCTAAATGGATGCCATCCAGTTTTTTTAGGATATCCCCAGTGTCCTTAACCACTTCAGCCCCCTACCTTAAACACCCTTAAAGACCAGGCCACTTTTTACAATTCCGCACTACACTACTTTCACCGTTTATTGCTCCGTCATACAACTTACCACCCAAATTAATTTTACCTCCTTTTCTTCTCACTAATAGAGCTTTCATTTGGTGCTATTTCATTCTTGCTGACATTTTTACTTTTTTTGCCATTAATACAAATTTAACAAAATTTTTGCAAAAAAAATGACATTTTTCACTTTCTGTTGGAAAATTTATCAAATAAAACTACATTTCTCTATAAATTTTTCTCAAAATTTATTGTTCTACATGTCTTTGATAAAAAAAAATGCAATAAGTGTATATTTATTGGTTTGGGTAAAAGTTATAGCGTTTACAAACTATGGTGCAAAAAAGTGAATTTCCGCACTTTGACTTTCTGAGCACCTGTCCTGTTTCCTGACGTACTACAATGCCCAGACAGTAGAAATACCCCATAAATGACCCCATTTCCGAAAGTAGACACCCTAAGGTATTCACTGAGGGGCATAGTAAGTTCATGGAAGTTTTTATTTTTGTCACAAGTTAGCGGAAATTGATTTATTTTTTTTTTTTTACAAAGTCTCATATTCCACTAACTTGTGCCAAAAATACAATTTTACATGAACTCACCATACCCCTCACAGAATACCTTGGGGTGTCTTCTTTCTAAAATGGGGTCACTTGTGTGGTATTTTTACTGCCCTGGCATTTTAGGGGCACCTAACCGTCAGAAGTAGTTTGGAATCCAAATGCGTAAAAATGTCCTGTGAAATCCTAAAGGTACTCATTGGATTTGGGGCCCTGTGCGCATCTTGGATGCAAAAAGTGCCACACATGTGGTATCGCCGTACTCAGAGAAGTAGGGCAATGTGTTTTGGGGTGTATTTTTACATATACCCATACTGGGTGTGAAAAATATCTCTGTAAATGACAACTTTGTATAAAATTTTTTACAAAGTTGTCATTTACAGAGATATTTCTCACACCCTGCATGGGTATATGTAAACATACACCCAAAACACATTGCCCTACTTCTCCTGAGTACGGCGATACCCATGTGTGACACTTTTTGCAGCCAAGATGCGCACAGAGGCCCCAAATCCAATGAGTACCTTTAGGATTTACAGGACATTTTTACGCATTTGGATTCCAAACTGCTTCTCTGCTTTAGGGGCCCTAAAATGCCAGGATAGTAAAATACCACACAAGTGACCCCATTTCGGAAAGAAGACACCCCAAGGTATTCTCTGATGGGCATAGTGAGTTCATGGAAGTTTTTATTTTTGGCACAAGTTAGCGAAAATGGAATTTTTTTTTTTTTTTAACAAAGTCTCAGATTCCACTAACTTGTGCCAAAAATACAATTTTACATGAACTTACCATACCCCTCACAGAATACCTTAGGGTGTCTTCTTTCTAAAATGGGGTCACTTGTGTGGCATTTTTACTGCCCTGGCATTTTAGGGGCACCTAACCGTCAGAAGCAGTTTGGAATCCAAATGCGTAAAAATGTCCGGTGAAATCCTAAACGTACTCATTGGATTTAGGGCCTCTGTGCATCTTGGATGCAAAAGTGCCACACATGTGGTATCGCCGTACTCAGGAGAAGTAGGGCAATGTGCTTTGGGGTGTATTTTACATATACCATACTGGGTGTGAAAAATATCTCTGTAAATGACAACTTTGTATAAAAATTTGTACAAAGTTGTCATTTACAGAGATATTTTTCACACCCAGTATGGGTATATGTAAAATACACCCCAAAACACTTTGCCCTACTTCTACCGAGTACGGCGATACTCCATGTGTGCCACTTTTTGCAGCCAAGTTGCGCAAAGGGGCCCTAAATCCAAGGAGTACCTTTAGGATGGCATTTTTACACTTTTTTCTTCTCATGCTTTAGGGCCCCTAAAATGCCAGGGCAGTATAAATGCTCCACATGTGACCCCATTTTAGAAAGAAGACACCCCAAGGTATTTTGTGAGGGGTATGGTGAGTTCATAGAAGATTTTTTTTTGCCCAAGTTAGCGGAATTTGATTTTTGTTTTTTCACAAAGTCTCCCTTTCCGCTAACTTGTGACAAAAAGTTCAATCTTTCATGGACTCAATATGCCCCTCAGCGAATACCTTGGGGCGTCTTCTTTCCGAAATGGGGTCACATGTGAGGTTTTTGTACTGCCCTGGCGTTTGAGGGTCACCGCAATCATTACACGTATGGCCAGCATTAGGAGTTTCTGCTATTCTCCTTATATGGAGCATACAGGTAATGAGATTTTTTTTCCGTTCAGCCTCTGGGCTGAAAGAAAAAATGAACGGCACAGATTTCCTCATTCGCAGCGATCGATGTGGATGAAAAAATCTCTGCCAAAAAATATGCAAGAAAAAAAAAAAAAAAGAGGGGCCTGGCGATTGCCAGGACATAGGGGCTCCGCCCAAACATCCATACCTACTGAGCTCCTATGTCCTGGCAAACGTGATTTCTCCATTCACATCGATCGGTGTGGAGGAAGACATCTTTGCCAGATTTTTTGATACAAAGTGTTTGCCAAAGCATATGAACTCCAACACCTCTCCTCAGCTCACATGCCAGGGCAAACGTACCTGTCCTGCAGAGGAGAAATCTCGTCTTGCAGCGCCGCATACACTGACTTCGTGTCTTCTGATAGCAGCGCAATGCTTCTCTCAGAATTCACATCAGTGCTGCGGCGTTTTCGTCGGTTGGTCCGTTGGTCTGTTGGTATACCTGGAAAATAAAGGGTGGTTATGGGGGGAAAAAAAAAAAAAAAAAAAACAGGCAGCAGGCACATGACTTGAACGATGCAAACTTTATAAAACCAGAACATTTTAAAACTTTTATAAAACATGAACATAAAAACCTGAACTCACTCAAGATTTTTTTTTCTTGCTACCTGTTTAATTTTTTATTTTTTTTTACCATTTCACTCTTTATTTTCCTAGCAGAAACCTCTCCTTTCCCATGGGACAATGTGTAAAGTGTAAATCACACAGAGATGTGTACCTGAGTGTGGTACTTCCGGAAACACTCTCCAAGGCATAGGGCAGGGTGGTCAGGACAGTCAGGACAGAAATAACGGGTGTCACGCCTTATTCCACTCCTGCTACAGACACGACATTTTTTTCGGGGTGGCGGTTGGTTTGAGGTACCCGGCACAACGCTAGGGAAGTGCCGCTCGTGTAGACGGCTAACTACACTGGTGGATGGGGCCATGGAACCTCCTGGGTACAGGAGGTTCTCGACGATCTCTTCATGGAATTTTAGGAAAGATCCAGTTCTCCCAGCCTTACTGTAGAGAACGTAACTATTATATAGAGCCAATTGAATCAGATAAACAGACACTTTTTTATACCAGCGTCTGGTCTTTCGGGAAACTAAATAAGGGGCCAACATCTGGTCGTTGAAGTCCACCCCTCCCATGTGGAGGTTATAGTCGTGGACTGAGAGGGGCTTTTCAACGACACTGGTTGCCCGTTGAATTTGTACTGTCGTGTCTGCGTGAATGGAGGAGAGCATGTAAACGTCACGCTTGTCTCTCCATTTCACCGCGAGCAGTTCGTCGTTACACAGTGCAGCCCTCTGCCCCCTTGCAAGTCGGGTGGTAAGAAGCCGTTGGGGTAGCCCCGCGACTAGGTCGCGCGGTGCCGCAGCAGCCAATCTGTTCTAGGAACAAATGCTTGAAGAGGGCCACACTTGTGTAAAAGTTGTCCACGTAAAGATGGTACCCCTTGCCGAATAAGGGTGACACCAAGTCCCAGACTATCTTCCCACTGCTCCCCAGGTAGTCAGGGCAACCGACCGGCTCCAGGGTCTGATCTTTTCCTCATAGATCCGAAATTTGTGCGTATAGCCTGTGGCCCTTTCACAGAGCTTATACAATTTGACCCCATACCGGGCGCGCTTGCTCGGGATGTACTGCTTGAAGCCAAGGCGCCCGGTAAAATGTACAAGGGACTCGTCTACGCAGATGTTTTGAGCAGGGGTGTACAAATCTGCAAATTTCTGGTTGAAATGGTCTATGAGGGGCCGAATTTTATGGAGCCGGTCAAAAGCTGGGTGGCCTCTGGGACGGGAGGTGGTGTTGTCGCTAAAGTGCAGGAAACGCAGGATTGAGTCTCAACACGTGTCCTGGACATGGCAGCAGAGTACATGGGCATGTGATGAATTGGGTTCGTGGACCAATATGACCGCAATTCATGTTTTTTGGTTATGCCCATGCTGAGGAGAAGGCCCAGAAAAGTTCTAAGTTCGGAAACTTGGACTGGTTTCCACCGGAAAGGCTGGGCATAAGAGCTTCCCGGGTTGTCGGCGATAAATTGAGTGGCATATCTGTTTGTTTCTGCCACGACTAAGTCAAAGAGCTCCGCAGTGAAAAACAGCTCAAAAACCCCAGCGCCGATCCTATCTGAGCTGTTTCCACCCGAACTCCTGACTGGGCGGTGAAAGGGGGAACTAATGGTGCGGCTGAAGATGGGGGCTGCCAATCAGGGTTTGCCAGCACCTCAGGGACTCTAGGGGCTCTACGGGCCTGTTGTCTTTGCGGTGGCTGCGACGGGGAAACTATTGCACGTGCCACCGTACCAGCTTCTACTGCCCTTCTGGTGCTCGCCACTTCACCATGTTCTACGGCAGTGCTGGTAGAAGGTCCAGGACGGGCTGCGCTGCTGGTGTATGCCTCACCACGTAATCCGGCAGCGCCAGCCCCACTCTGCTGCCCTTGAAGCGGATCCTGCGCAACCTGTGGTCTAGCGACACGGGGCCGGGTACGCCTGGTTCTATCAGGGACCTCCACCTCCTCGTCAGAACTTTGGGTCAGACTGCCACTGCTTTCTACAGGTTGGTATTCTGACCCGCTGGATTCGTCAGATGAGGGTTCCCACTCCTCATCCGACTGGGTCAGAATCCTGTAGGCCTCTTCAGAGGAATACCCTTGTTTGACATTTGGGCGTCTAAATTTAGGGGTATTCCCTGAGACTACCCAAGAAAAAAGCAAGCCTGTCTTACAATTGAGAGGGTAGCGAGTACAGAAGCCGCTGCGATTGATAAAAATATCAAAACTGATTTTTTTATTACGCAGCGCTGTGAAGGGATTGTGCAGTGATTACAAAAAAAAATTTTTTTGTCACTGCGGCGGGGTGGGCGTGGGTGAACGCACGTGTGGGCGAACCGATCAGGCCTGATCGGGCAAACACTGCGCTTGGGGTGGAGGGCGAACTAAAGTGACACTAGTACTATTATATATCTGACCGTGATCAGTTCTGATCACTTACAGATACTATAAAGTACAAACGCTGATTAGCGCTACGCTAATCAGCGAACCAGTGACTGCGGTGCGGTGGGCTTGGCGCTAACACTATCTACCTACCAAAGGGGACTAAACTAAGCTAAACCTAACAGTCAATCTTAGTGAAAAAAAAAGTGACAGTTTACACTGATCACTTTTTTCCCTTTCACTGGATGATTGACAGGTGCTGAAAGGGGTGATCAAGGGGTTAATTTGGGTGATGGGGGCTGATCAGGGGGCTAATGTGTGGTGCTTGTGTGTACTCACAGTAGGTGTGCTCTCTCCTGGGTCCAACCGACGAAAAGGACCCAGGAGAGAGCACAGAAGCCATTTAATCCATCATATTTACTAATATGATGGGTTAAATGGCTCCTGATTCATTTTTTTGAATGTCATCAGCCCGCCAGCGCTGCCGATTGGCTGGCAGGCTGATGACCAAGTTCTTCTAAATTCACCGAGATGCGCGATTTGCGCATGCGCTTATGCCCGAAATCTCGCGCATCGCGAGAGGACGCCCCGATGCGTCCACTCAGAAGATCCCGGCCGCCCGCAGGACGCAATCCTGCGTACGGCGGTCCGGGACTGGTTAAGGTAAGAGGGTAGATTTGTCACCAAATTGTTCAACACATAGTCCACAAGCTGACAGATGGGCACACACATACCCTCTATGCCTGAGACGATAGGTCGTCCTGGAGGTTGTTTCTCATTCTTATGAATTTTCGGCAGTAAATAGAAAGTTGGTATTTTCGGATTTTTTTCAATTAGATATTCCATTTCTTTAGGGGTTATTGTGCCCATCTGTACAGCCTTCTCTAGAATCCCCCGAAGGAGCGTCTGAAATGATGTTAGGGGGTTGAAACTCAATCTCTGGTAGCAATCACTATTCCTCAGCTGCCTAAAAGCCTCCCGCTCATACATGTCAGCAGGCCATAACACCACATTTCCCCCCTTATCAGAGGGCTTTATAATCACCTCTTTTAGGTCAGCCAATTCCTTCAGAGCCCTATGTTGGCTCTGATTAAGATTGTCCCTTTCAACCCTTGTGGGTATTTTCTTTAGTTCTTCTGTGACTAACCTAACAAACATATCAATGTTCGAATATATTGATAGAGGGGGGAATTTCTTGGATTTGGGAATCAGCTGAGGTGGTAATCTACTTACTTCCCTTTGTTGTTCATCCAAGAGTTGGTACAAGGTTTTTAACGCTTCACGTTCTTCCGGGGTATCCAATGCGGCATCAACTTCTTTATGCTGGAACTTTTTCAACATCAAGCGGCGGGGGAACAGGTGGACATCCTTCACTGTTGTGAATAAATCAAACTTAGTTTGGGGGACAAATGTAAGCCCCAATCCTAATACTTCCCTCTGTTCTGAAGTCAACACATGCCGAGACAAATTTATTACCTGTAATTCCTGATTACCAGACGGTGGTCGTTTGTTGTTAGGACCCCTGAAAGAGTGTACATTTTTCCTTTTCCAGTTCCTGGTTGGATACGAGCCACGCTCCGTCTCCGGGCCCCTTGGTTCGGAACCCACATATGACTGTGAGGATATGGACACTGTACGGGAACGAGGCTGGATTCCCTTACGCTGCCATCGATACATTTGATTCATTACTTTGTCCCGTCTGTCTCTTTGTAACTTTTTTTGTTTCTGTTCACTAATCATCTTTACCCAGCCACTGTATAGCTCTTCCAACTCTTTGTTAAATTGTCCCTTTTCACTCTCTGTCAGTATTCGTTCCAATTTCGTCTGGGTTTCTCCAATTTCCTCCTCTATTTTCACCAATGTAGATTGATTTTCACTAATCAAGATGTGAATGAAATTCTTAGATGCCGAGCTGCATATTTGTTCCCAGCTCGTCCTCAATTCCTCTGACTCAAGACCAAAAGAGGGGAAGACCTGTATCCTAAGGCCTCTAGGTATAAGATCTTGGGATTGCCAAGACACCTCTCGGGCTTTAAAGTCCATGGTTGGACGTATATTCTTGATCTGCAGCAAACAGAAAAGTATCTGTCACGACGGGGAGTGGGGAAACCCCCCGCCGCGCACTATTCACGGCCGCTGGGCCAAAAAGGACTAAAAGCAGGGACAAAGGAACTGCCAAACTAGCACATCCCTAAGGCTGGCCCTGGTCTCCTAACAGTATGGGCCGACCCCGAAGGTAGGAGGGCCCATACGTCCGGAACCTAGAGCCCTGGACATCCCTGCTTCACCCTGGATCTAACAGGGCAGAGACCTCCTGCTCACCCAGGGACACGGTTGAGCAGGAGTCTCCTGAGGCCCCTCTACAGCCGGGACCCTGACAGTGTGAACCCCAGTACCGCAGGAGAGCATACAACCAAACACTCTTACCTGCCGCACCGCAGAAGATAAAGCGGATCCAAGAACTCCCGACCTCCCATGCGGACAACTGACGCATGCGGATGGATCCCAAAGTGGCAGCACACCATCAGGTAGGTACCACACCCCTCCGGGCGGGCAAGCCCCTTCCGGAGCGTCACACCGTGTCGACAAACACCAAACATACCCACACCATACAACAGCAACCAGGTGGGGAAGGGATACACAGACACTCACCAGGGAAGGAACCACATAGCAAACAATATAACAAATAAGGGTGGCTCACGCAGACATCAAGTGGGGAACAGACAATAAGCTCCAGCCATGCTCACACCATGACTGGACAAACCAAACTGACCTCCAGGCTCCAAACACAGGAACTTAAAAGGACGCCTGAGGACACACCCACAATGCAGCCACACCTTAGACACACCTTAACCCCGTGCACGCCACACAAACACAGAAGACACTAAACAAGGGAATCGTGCACAGGAAAGGGGGAAAGACACACATGCACCAAAAGAAGTTGCTAGCAGCAACCAGCATGTGTGTCTATGTGTCACCACACCAAAGACAGAGCAGCCGTGGCCCTGCGCCAAACATAACACATACGAGATAACATACATCAGTGTATGCGAGGCCACAGGTAAAAGCCACGACCGCCAGGCGGGTGACCCGTTGCCAACGGCAACCGCACATAGGGCAACGGGGTAGCAGCCCTCCGTGCAGACGACACGTTGCCGCTGACAACCACATGCACGACCTAAACCTGGGTCGTGACAGTATCATAAATGACCACAAAAAATGAGCGGGGGACAAACGCTCAAAATCCCGGCCCAGTCCCGTATAATACAAACACAAGCAAATGCCGGGTAATATTCAAAAAACCATTTTATTCACAGTATTATTAAAAACTGGAACAAAGTCCACAAATAAGAAACAAAATACATGATTGGTGATGATACAAAATACATAAAGGGGATTAGCCCTCGCAGGGGTCAGTGATACAAGTCATTAATTGTATCCCAGTATACAATAGCTGAGAATTAAGCCCAAAGCATATGTAACAAAAGGTTTGTAAGACCTATGTATAAACTATACACCCAAATAGGTATGAAGGGCACTACACGTTGTATCTAAAAAGGGAAATAACAATCCAATATGAAGAAGAAATACAAAAGCTAGTATACCTGGTACTATTCAAATGGTAACACCACCTGTGTCCCGTCCCGACACGCGTTTTGCCCTCACTTGGCTTTGTCAAGGGATCATGTGCACTATTTCCTGCCCCCCTATCTTTTTTATAGGTTGCTGGATTACACACAATTTGTTTTGAAGCATACACACCTGTTAAAAGCATCACAGTAGCAGCGCACCGCCACCATGCCGGGGACGTCACGCCATGCGCCTCACGTGCTGTGGTGCCCCACGCGCCTGGCGCACAGCACCGATAGCAGGCACTGCCCTGCAGGCTTCCATGACGCAGCCCGGCTTATTCCTTCACCCCACTCACCTTCAACTGCGGCCTCAGTCTCATGAAGGCCGATTACAGGCCGAACGTCACTTACATGTGATCTTGCCGCTATTTCAATAAAAAGAAATCTTGTTGATACCGCATTCAAACTGGAGTTCTTCTCTTCACTATATCGGGGCGGGAACCCGACTTCCAGTAGCGGGAAGAGGCAGAGTGCCACAACGTTGTACATGTGGAAGTATGACGACACTAACACGAGGCATACAGGGATACAAACCACCTGCACCACACCACGCTGCAATAGGTGAGTGAATATAAACGATGCCACCATCAGCACGTACACCCTGTGAGATGTGGCGTATATGCCGTAAAACAAACTAAACTCAGTTCTTGCCGAACACCAAGCTCACATCTATTTTTAGAACAAATAAAGCAACGAAACGAGGCAAAATAACATAATAAAAGGTCCTCTTGGGTCTCTGCAATTACCTTTGTAGCCAGCAGCTCCCCCAGTGTCCAGCTAACACTCTGAACTGAAGATGGATCCCCAGCACAGGTGTTTTTTTTTTTTTTTTACACAAACTCAGGTTCACCACCTTAAAGTGGCACACACACATTTTATATTTCCAAAACAAATGAAACAAGACAAAGGAAGATACCTCAACACAGAAGAGCTTACCGTCTACTCAATATACATATTGCAAAATAGCATTTATACTAAAGAAACAATACCACTTTGTAAACAGCAACTCTGCTCCACCTGGAGTAATCAGCTGCCTCACCCTCTATAATGCAAGTAAGGGGATAATGCTGGATGTCAGTGTGAACAAGGCTTTAGTCTGTCTGCAGAAATAACAGCGGATAGCGAAAGAGGTTTGCTGGCGAGCAGTGAAGTGAAAGCAGACAAGAAAGACATACAGATATACACAGACAAACTAAACACAGCGGCCTGTGCAAGACATAGAAAACGTGCGAGAAAACGAGACGGAGTCACGCTGACCCCTGCTGCCTAACCGTGCTGCCGCGTGGGCGCCAAACGTGGGCTGCCAGGCAGAATCGCTCCGGTGCAATGCTGCTCCTCCTCACCAAAGGAGCCGGCACATTGCCGGCTGGACTATAACGGGACGATGCTGCACAAGCTTGCCGCAAACCCTCATCCAACCAGAACAACCTCAACTGGGATCCTGAACGCCAACCGGGTATGGAAGCTGCAGATACAGCCCATGTGCTGCAACAGGTGGCTCAGACTGCACACAACTACGCAGTACCATCGACACACCCAGGGGAGCCGCCTGCCTGGTATAAATGTGCTACTTACGCCCCTCCCACAAATACAGGCCAATAAATCGGCCTTCAAACATGTCACAGTGAGTTGGCTATTTCCCATGACTCAGAAGGACCTGGTCCTCAATAATAATTAAAAATAACCAGCTCTATAGCAGCCGTCTATTTCCAATAATCTGCAGGGACCATTTATTCTCCTTTTGTCCTGGACCTGATCTATCATAGTATTTAGTTTCACAGTGAATTAGCTAAATCCCATTCTCTCCACAAGGGCCATTCTGGGAAAGCTTCGGTGACATTACTATTTCTATTTGTTTCACTTTGTAGCATTGACTAAAGTAACACGGGTGAACGGTGCATAACAAAGTCTTTATAGCGATTTTCTATTTTCTGGACTCCAGAAGGACCTTTTCCATATACTGAGAAGGAGTCATGTAGGAGAGGTCCCTCTGAGTCATGGGATTTAGCCAGCTCATATAGAAATTACTATTTCCCGGACTCCAGAAGGACCTTTTCTATCTATAACATACTGAGAAGGTATCATGTAGGAGAGGTCTCTCCGAGTCATGCGATTTAGCCAGCTTATATAAAAAATTACTATTTCCCAGACTCCAGAAAGACCTTTTCTATCTATTACATAATGAGAAGGTATCATGTAGGAGAGGTCCCTCTGAGTCATGGGATTTAGCCAGTTTATAAAGAAATGATTATTTCCCGGACTTCAGAAGGACCTTTTCTATCTATTACATACTGAGAAGATATCTTGTTGGAGAGGTCCCTCTGAGTCATGGGATTTAGCCAGCTCATATAGAAATTACTATTTCCCGGACTCCAGAAGGACCTTTTCTATCTATAACATACTGAGAAGGTGTCATGTAGCAGAGGTCCTTCTGAGTCATGGGATTTAGCCAGCTTGTATAGAAATTACTATTTCCCGGACTCCAGAAGGACCTTTTCTATCTATTACATACTGAGAAGGTGTCTTGTAGCAGAAGTGCTTCTGAGTCATGGGATTTAGCCGGCTCATATAGAAATTACTATTTCCCGGACTCCAGAAGGACCTTTTCCATCTATTACATACTGAGAAGGTGTCATGTAGGAGAGGTCCCTCTGAGTCATGGGAGTTAGCCAGCTCATATAGAAATTACTATTTCAAGGACTCCAGAAGAACCTTTTCTATCAATTACAAACTGAGAAGGTATCATGTAGGAGAGGTCTCTCCGAGTCATGCGATTTAGCCAGCTTATATAAAAATTACTATTTCCCAGACTCCAGAAAGACCTTTTCTATCTATTACATAATGAGAAGGTATCATGTAGGAGAGGTCCCTCTGAGTCATGGGATTTAGCCAGTTTATAAAGAAATGATTATTTCCCAGACTTCAGAAGGACCTTTTCTATCTATTACATACTGAGAAGATATCTTGTTGGAGAGGTCCCTCTGAGTCATGGGATTTAGCCAGCTCATATAGAAATTACTATATCCCGGACTCCAGAAGGACCTTTTCTATCTATAACATACTGAGAAGGTGTCATGTAGCAGAGGTCCTTCTGAGTCATGGGATTTAGCCAGCTCATATAGAAATTACTATTTTCCGGACTCCAGAAGGACTTTTTCTATCTATTACATACTGAGAAAGTGTCATGTAGCAGAGGTCCTTCTGAGTCATGGGATTTAGCCGGACTAGAAATTGACTATTTCCCGGACTCCAGAAGGACCTTTTCTATCTATCTTGTAGATTGTAAGCCCTCATGGGCAGGGCCCTCTCTCCTTCTGTACCAGTCTGTAACTCGTCTTGTTCTAGCTCAATGCAACTGTCTGTATGATGTATGTATACCCCTTTTTCATATGTACAGCGCTATGGAATTAATGGCGCTTTAATAATAAATAATAATAATTACATCCTGAGAAGGTGTCATGTAGCAGAGGTCCTTCTGAGTCATGGGATTTAGCCGGACTAGAAATTGACTATTTCCCGGACTCCAGAAGGACCTTTTCTATCTATCTTGTAGATTGTAAGCCCTCATGGGCAGGGCCCTCTTTCCTTCTGTACCAGTCTGTAACTCGTCTTGTTCTAGCTCAATGCAACTGTCTGTATGATGTATGTATACCCCTTTTTCATATGTACAGCGCTATGGAATTAATGGCGCTTTAATAATAAATAATAATAATTACATCCTGAGAAGGTGTCATGTAGCAGAGGTCCCTCTGAGTCATGGGATTTAGCTGGCTTATATAGAATTGACTATTTCCCGGACTCCAGAAGGACCTTTTCTATCTATTTCATACTGAAAAGGTGTCATGTAGCAGAAGTCCTTCTGAGTCATGGAATTAAGCCGGCTCATATAGAAATGACTATTTCCTGTACTCCAGAAGGTCCGTTTCCATTTACATTGTTTTAACTGGTGGTTAGGCTGGGATTCCTCGGACACATTAGGACGTATATGCAACGATGATACACTTTTCGAACTTGGCCTTTGTTTCTTCTAACAAATATTTATAAACCAACCTGAGCTACTGCAGGACATACCATTGAAATGTGGTAAACCTTGTACTTTCTTAAAAAATGTTTTCTAGTTTTCATAAGTAAGTATCCTTGTGAGTATTTTTAGACTAGACCAAATCTACGATGCTGTGGTGTGGCTGTGTACTGCATCCGCCCTTCAATGGACTTCTGTGGGATAGATTACTTTCCCAGTGAAGCTATGGTCGAGTTACTCCATAGGACACGGCACATTGGAAACTGGAAAAACCCCTTTTAAATTTACTATTTGTAGGTGTCCAATGCAAAATGGATGTCATATATCTGGACTTCTCCAAAGCATTTGACACCGTACCTCATAAAAGGTTAGTATATAGGATGCTCGGACTGGGAGAAAATGTCTGTATGTGGGTAAGTAACTGGCTAAGTGACAGAAAACAGAGGGTGGTTATTAACGGTAGATACTCTGATTGGGTCACGGTCACTAGTGGGGTACCTCAGGGGTCAGTATTAGGCCCTATTCTCTTCAATGTATTTATTAATGATCTTGTAGAAGGGCTGCACAGTAAAATATCTATTTTTGCAGATGACACTAAACTGTGTAAAGTAATTAACACTGAAGAGGACAGTTTTCTGCTACAGAGGGATCTGGATAGATTGGAGGCTTGGGCAGAAAAATGGCAGATGAGGTTTAAAACTGACAAATGTTAAGGTATGCACATGGGAAGGAATAATGCAAGTCACCCGTACATATTAAATGGTAAAACACTCGATAACACTGACATGGAAAAGGATCTAGGAATTTTAATAAACAGCAAATTAAGCTGCAAAAACCATTGTCAGGCAGCTACTGCCAAGGCCAATAAGATAATGGGTTGTATCAAAAGGGGCATAGATGCCCGTGATGATAACATAGTCCTACCACTTTACAAATCACTAGTCAGACCACACATGGAGTACAGTGTACAGTTCTGGGCTCCTGTGAACAAGACAGACATAGCAGAGCTGGAGAGGGTTCAGAGGAGGGCAACTAAAGTAATAACTGGAATGAGGGATCTACAGTACCCTGAAAGGTTATCAAAATTAGGGTTATTCACTTTAGAAAAAAGACGACTGAGGGGAGATCTAATAACTATGTATAAATATATCAGGGGTCAGTACAGAGATCTGTCCCATCATCTATTTATCGTCCAGGACTGTGACTGTGACAAGGGGACATCCTCTGCGTCTGGAGGAAAGAAGGTTTGTACACAAACATAGAAAAGGATTCTTCACTGTAAGAGCAGTGAGACTATGGAACTCTCTGCCTGAGGAGGTGGTGATGGTGAGTACAATAAAGGAATTCAAGAGGGGACTGGATTTATTTCTGGAGTGCAGTAATATTACAGGCTATAGCTACTAGAGAGGGGTCGTTGATCCAGGGAGTTATTCTGATTGCCTGATTGGAGTCGGGAAGGAATTTTTTTCCCCTTAAGTGGGGAAAATTGGTTTCTGCCTCACAGGGGTTTTTTGCCTTCCTCTGGATCAACTTGTAGGAAACAGGCCGAACTGGATGGACAAATGTCTTTTTTCGGTCTTATATACTATGTTAAAAGAATTAGGCATGTTAACTTCCATACATACTGTCTGTTCACTGCTCCTCCATGCTGGGACACACATGCACTTGCTTCAACTGAGGCCACCGTGTTTGCCCATAGGGTGGTGTCTGCTCCCTTCCTGATATTTATAAGGAAAGTGCATGTTCTAATAAGAGAGAGAAATACTCTCTATGTATCTGACCCTTTAAGACTTGTTTTATAGACTCTATTCGGCCTGGTCAGCTGTCACCTACTCCAGGTTAGGTAATACAACCCGCAGTATGTTAATTTAGGCCAGTGATGTGCAAACTGCAGCTCTCCAGCTGTTGCAGAACTACAACTCCCAGCATGCAAAGACTGCCTACATTTATCAGCCTACAGCAGGGCATGGTGGGAGTTGTAGTTTTGCAACAGCCGGAAAGCCACAATTTGCCTGTGACTGGTTTAGGCAGTTAATTACAATTTACCTAGTTATACTAAATTTCCATTGAATACCATTTATGCCACATATGGTCACTTACCAGTCCCACATCTCAGTGCTGCACTCATTACTTACAATTTGCACTGACACATAGGATTTCCGTTCCGTTTAGGCCTAATTCACACGTCCGTAGTGTGTTTTGCGGAAACACGGATCCGCAAAACACGGATGGCTGCATTGTGCATTCCGCATTTTGCGGACTGCACATTGCTGGCACTATATAGAGAATTCCTTTTCTTGTCCGCAATTGCGGACAAAAATAGGACATGTTCTATTTTTTTGCGGAAACGGAAACACGGATGCGGAAACACGGATGCGGACATCACATAGTGTGCTGTCCACATCCATTCCTGCCCCTTTGAAATGAATGGGTCTGCAACCCTTCCGCAAAATTGCGGATGGGATGCGGATCCATTTTGCGGACGAGTGAATTAGGCTATAAATATAGACCATGTCCTATTCTTGTCCGCAAATCATGTTCAGTCGCTCTATTCAAGTCAATGGGTCTGTAAAAAAACCGGAAAGCATACTGAAGTGCATCCGTATCCGTTCCGTTTTTTGCGGAACCATCTATTGAAAATTTTAAGACCAGCCCAATTTTTTTTGTTATTACTGTATACTATATATACCATACGGAAAAACGGAACGGAAAAACAGAACCAAAATGGAAACACAATGGAAGCAAAAAACGGATCCGAAAAAAACGGACCGCAAAACACTGAAAAAGCCATACGGTCGTGTGCAAGAGGCCTAAGGCCTCTTGCACACGACAGTATTTTGCGGACCGTATACTAGCTGTTTTTTCAGTTCAGTATACTGACAGTATACTGAACCATTCACTTCAATGGGACCGCAAAAAATACTGAAGTATGCCTTCCGTTTCCGTTTTTCCGTTCCGTTTAAATATAGAACATGTCCTATTCTTGTCCGCAAATCACGTTCAGTGGCTCCATTCAAGTCAATGGGTCCGCACAAAAAAACGGAAAGCATACGGAAGTGCATCCGTATGTCTTCCGTATCCGTTCCGTTTTTTGCGGAACCATCTATTGAAAATTTTAAGACCAGCCCAATTTTTTCTATGTTATTACTGTATACTGTATATGCCATACGGAAAAATGGAACTGAAACGGAAACACAACGGAAGCAAAAAATGGAAAAACAGATCCGAAAAAAACGGACCGCAAAATACTGAAAAACCCATACGGTCGTGTGCAAGAGGCCTAAGGCGTATTGGTACGCCTTAGGCCTCTTGCACACGAACGTATTTTTATTTCAGTGTTTTGCGGTCCATTTATAACGGATCTGTTGTTCCGTTTTTTGTTTCCGTTTCGGTTCCGATTTTCCGTATGGCATATACAGTAATGACATAGAAAAAATTGGGCTGGTCTTAAAATTTTCAATAGATTGTTCAGCAAAAACCGAACGGATGCCTTTCCGTATGCTTTCCGTTTTTTTTGCGGACCCATTGACTTGAATGGAGCCACTGAACATGATTTGCGGACAAGAATAGGACATGGTCTATATTTAAACGGAACTGAAAAAACGGAAACGGACGGCATACGGAGACACTTCAGTATTTTTTGCAGACCCATTAAAGTGAATGGTTCAGTATACTGTCAGTATACTGAACTGAAAAAACTGCCAGTATACGGTCTGCAAAATACTGTCGTGTGCAAGGGGCCTTAGACTTTTTTCCAGGGAGTAAAATGACACTTGTACAGGCGTTATTGCAACCTCTGGTTATTGTAAACTAAATCTAAAAGTCCCTAGGTGCTATTTTTTTTTTTTATACATTTACATTTTTTTTATAAATAAAAATACACATTTTTAAAAACAAAAACTAATTTAATTACATTAAATATATATATATATATATATAAAACATGTAATAACATTTGAAAAGTCCCTGAACAGACAGGCTCTTCATCCTTCTCTCTCGTCATGTTGACATCCGCTTCGGAGCATGCCTGTTAAAAACAAACAAGTGCTTTTGAATAAAAGATCCGAGTCCAGCGAGTCACCCCTCGTCCCCAGAGTCCCATTACCAGAAATTGCATTCTGCCCTGTCTCCGATTAAAGACCATCATTGTGGATCAGGGACAAGTAGATAGGGAATAGTCAGAAAAGTGCATTTACACCATCAGATTATATGACCAATTTCTGTCCATTAGACCAATAATTCCTGTGTGTAACAAAAGATCTGTGTAAACGGCCATTTGACCAATAATTGGTCATACAATCTGTTAGTGTACATGTACCCTTAGGCTGGTTTCACACGAGCAGATGCCATACATGACATCCGCTCCGTGAATGAGAGCCAAGACCCGCAGCAGACAGAAGCACGGAGCGTTAACATGACTGATAATTCTCTGTGCCTCTCTGTCATCTTTTTACTACAAAATCACATTGAGATAAAGTTGTCACAGAGAGGCACCAGAACATTATCAATCATGTTACCGCTCCACGCTTCTGCTGTGGGTCTTGGCTATCACTCACGAAGCGGTGCATGGCATCCGCTCGTGTGAAACCAGCCTTGGCCTACTTTCACACTAAAGGCAAACCATGCTGAGGCACAACTGGAATAAAACTTGTCATAGTTTTATTCCAGCCGCCTCTCGGCATGGTTTGCCATTCCAGCCCCAGAACTCCGCCCAGCTCCCATGATAGTCAATGGGGCCAGAGCGGTAGTCCGGGGCCACATGTACACTAATGGCAGGACAGATTCGACAGGCTGTTCGTACGCTGGAGGTCCCTGCTGCTAGTGTGAAAGTAGCCTCAGGGCCCTTTTACAAGGAGTGATTATTGGGCAACAAATGTTCATATGAATGCTCGTCGTCCGCTAATCGGGCCGTGTAAGAGGTTCTTCAATCAATTGACGAACAACTGCTGACTTTGTGCATGTACTTACTGTACACTGTAAAATGCAAATGCTGAGGTGATCAGGTGACTTTTCTTCACATAGCTGATCGGCGGGGCCCAGGTGTCAGACCCCCGCCGATCTGGAGGGAATGGGTTAGGTTGAAAATTTGGCATGTGGGTGACATTTTAATTACTTCAGGCAGCATAAAGGCTAGAATCGCCCACCGCTGTGTGCTGAATAGCAGGGTTCACATTCCCAGCACAGCTAAGCATAGATGGTGGCTGCGGTGACTGGAAATCTCACAGCACTGTGTGAATCCAGCCCATGCGTGTTCACACACGTTGCAGAAACGCTATAGATTTTGCTGGTCCCAACGCAAGTCTATCAGCAGGTCAAAATCTGCAGCGTTTCTGCAACATGTGTTCACACCCTAAGGCCTCAAGCACACGGCCGTTGTGGTTCCGTTCATTGGGGACCGCAAGTAACGTCCGTGCGGCAGCCATGACGGATCCGCACCAGATGCCAGTGTGAAAGTAGCCTAAGACTTCTGCTGAAACAAGCAGTTACTAACAGATACATTATGGCCTCTTTCACACGGGCGTTGCGGGTGCACTCCGTCAAACAGTGCGGGTGCGTTGCGGGAATCGCCGCGATTTTTCCCTGCGAGTGCAAAGCGCTGTCATGCGTTTTGCACGCGCGGGAGAAAAATCTGCACTTTTGGTACTGTAAGAAGGCACGGGGAATAATTGTGGACGATAGATACGTGTCACCGAGGTTCCTGGCCTCGGTGGAGTAAGAGCCGTTTTTCATGTCAGCAGCAGTAGCTGTTTGACACTTTTGATAGGTAGCATGGCTACTATAGCTGATCCGGGACGGCTTTTACTGGGAGTAGTCAAAGTGCTGGGTGGGTGACTACTCCCCATGTTCCAGGCCGGGTTTTGGCTGGGCTATAAAGCTCAGGCAGCACTGTCAGGTGGGTGGATTATCTTCCATCCTGACAGTGAAGCTGTGGAGTCCTCTGGGCTGAACACTAAAGACTGCAAACAGGCGTGCAGGCCGCCTGGAAGCCTGCCATTGAACTTTGGGGTTGCTGAGCTCTCAGGCAGGTGTGAAGCAACACCTAGGACTTCAGGTGAACTCTGTTTTGTTTGGCTGTGTGAACAAGCACAAGGACTGTTATGTTTTTTTCTGAGTGTAAATAAAACACTGAAGTTTGAGTTACTACCTGGGTCCTTGCCTCTATACTGCGTCCGCTAACCTGTCTACCTGAGCAAATCCCCACAGTACCCAGACCCGAACCTGCACTTCTTCACAGAAGTGCATGTTTGGGTCAGAAATTGTCCCGCTGATATTATTTCACATTATAACATAGTTATAATGTGAAATAATACCCTTGGCCATCTTCCTAATGTTGAACCCAGTGCTGAATGGGTTAAAAATAATAAACTAATAATAACTTACCTGGTCCATTTGATCGTGAAGCCTGGCATCCTCTCCGTTAGCTTGCTGGTAGGAAAAGGACCTGTGATGATGTCACAGCATCACATGGCCCAATCACATGCTCCATCACCATAGTGATGGAGCATGTGATGTGACATCATCACAGGTCCTTTAGATCATAGATGCTGCAGGGAAAGAGAGGACAGATCGCGACTACGCGATCAAGTGGCTAAGGTAAGTTAACTTTTATTATTTTTAACCCCTTCCTCTTCATTTAACAATGCATTCTTTATTAAGAATGCTATTATTTCCCCTTATAACCATGTTATAAGGGGAAATAATAGAGATTGGGTCCCGTTGCTAAGCAACAATGCGGGAAAATCGCAACGCATCCGCACTTGGTTGCGGATGCTTGCGATTTTCCCGCAGCCCCATTCACTTCTATGGGGCCTGCGTTGCGTGAAAAACGCAGAATATAGAACATGCTGCGATTTTCACGCAACGCAGAAGTGATGCGTGAAAATCCCCGCTCATGTGCACAGCCCCATAGAAATGAATGGGTCCGGATTCAGTGCGGGTGCAATGTGTCCTCCTCACGCATTGCACCCGCGCGGAAAACTCGCCCGTGTGAAAGGGGCCTATATTGCCATCTTCCATCTCAGAGTAACCCGCCCTTTCAACCTAAGGCCTCTTGCAGACGAGCATATGTTGCCCGTGGACATATTTCAGTGGCATCGCTCCTGTGAACTGGAGTGCACAGCATCACAGGTGTCTATGATGGTGTGCGCTACCAGACACTGCGGGGTTACTGTCCCGTGCTCGTAGGATTACACTCCTCGGCAAGAAGCCTAACTAGCATCCCACAGATACTAAGCCGGAATATCCTAAACCGTGTCCCACCGTTACCCATATCTCACCATCATGCCAGCCCTCCATCTGCACCCACCATATCCACGTTCCCAAACACACACTCCCCCCCCCCCATCCCATGTTCACCCCTACACACTTCCGCACCATGCACACTCCCCCCATGTTCACCCCCACCCCTCATGTACTCCTCCCCCTTCTTAACGCCCCCATACACACACTTCCCCCATGTTCACCTCCCCACACACACACTTCCCCCGCCCCACAATCACCCCCCCCATGTTTATCCTCCTTACACACACTCCAACCCCAATGTTCATCCCCCCATACACCCACCCCGTATTCACACACACAATTCCCCCCCCATGTTTACCCTCACACACTCCACCTCCATGTTCATCCCACCCACACACTCCCCCATGTTCATCCCACCCACACACTCCCCCCATGTTCATCCCACCCACACACTCCCCCGCATGTTCATCCCACCCACACACCTCCCGCATGTTCATCCCACCCACACTCCCCCGCATGTTCATCCCACCCACACTCCCCCCCACGTTTATCCCCCACACACTCCCCCATGTTCATCCCCCCATACACATGTTCTCACACTCCCCCGCATGTTCACCCCCATACACACACTTCCCCCCCATGTTCACCTCCCAACACACACACTTCCTCCTTTGCTTTGTATTATATAGATTGCGGAAAGAGGACATAACGGTCTTTCTATACGTATTTCTAATATGGAATTTATGTCTATTGCACTATACATCACAAGGCGGAATGTAACCACAATGTCCACAAAGATGCGCGGAACCAGTAGAAATCCAGCGCAGGAACATCGTCATCATAAAGTACTGGCCACAAGAGATTGCGCTGTTAGTTAACGTTTTCCTGGACTGAACAACTTCCTGGCTGGCTCATAACAAACTAGGACTGGCGATCGTCGGAAAAATGGCGACTCTGTGTTCCTAGTTAGAGACATAAATGTAGGTACTTTGAAGTTGAAACTAATTTCCTCGCAATGAAAAAGATGGAGCCACAATGTGATACTCTGTGGCACGTGACAAGACAAGAGAATGTCACGTGACCTAGTGACGTCACAAAGTACGTTTCCTGCGTGGAGTTTAGGCGCTACCAATCTGATTTTCGGCTGCGGGACGAACGATAATGCACTGTTTCGTGTATTGGTGATCTATTTGATAGGCAGGTATTTAAAACTGTTGGTTTTCCTTATTTTACTTGGGTTTATCCAGAATGCAGGGGTTTCTGTGGCCAAACGTATTGGAGGCTGTGGGTTTCTGGGAGTCTGCTCATTATGAGGGGAAAAAGAAAATACTCTTAATGAATGTCCAGTATTTCTTTGCACATGTGTTGTCCAGTGACTTTTACTTAATTGTAGCCATATACTTGCCTACCGAAAGCATTCTTGAAATATATTTTAAAGGGCCCTGTTTTGTACCTTCACTAAGGCTCTATCAAATGTGTTTTCTGGAAGTCAGCAGGTTCTGCTAACCCATTACATGCCTGTAGAAGACAGTTTGTAATATACTTACCATTCCAAGTTACATGACTCGCCTCTCTGGAGCGTGCTCACATAACATGCCTGTAGAAGAAAGTTTGTAATATACTTGACCATTCCAAAGTTGTGTGGCTTGGCCTTTTGGGAACATGGTCACATAACACTCATCTTCTCAAAGTCCTGCTTCTGCCAAAGTTATGTGCTTTACCAGGTGTGCAGCCAGAGCTATGGATGTCACTTGTAGTGTATATGGCGCTCACCCTAGCATGTACAGATGGGGTGGTTTCACTAGTTTATGCATGTGCCAGCGAAGAATTGTTATGTAAATAGATTTCAGAGAGGCCAATCCATTGAACTTCAGAATGTTTTCTCCTACAGGGGTGTTAAGTGTAATCAAGCTGGGTTTGTGGAAAATGCTTTTAACTGCTTATTTTAAATTAATTAAAAGGGTTTTATCTCCAGAACGAAGTATTGATCACAAAGGAAAGTTATCATTGCATTCTGCTGAGCTAGCCTTATACGACAGTTGATTTATCAAAACTGATTTAAAGGAAAGTTGACTTGGTTGCCCCTAGTTTTTAAGTAAATCCTTTCATTTTTCAATAAAGCTCTGAAAAACAAAAGGTAAAATCGGGTTGCTATTGGCAACTTAACCAGTTTCCCTTTGTACGAATTTGAACTAAGTTTCCTCCCACATTCCAAAGACATACTAAAAGGGAATTTAGATTGTAAGCCCCACTGGGGACACTAAGCAGTGATAATATCTGTAGAACACTGCAGAATATGTCAGCGATATATAAGTGGGTAAAATAAATATGTTTAAGAATTTTGTGCAGTGTTGCACTTTTTTTAGGTTGTTTAATAGAATTAATAACACTTTGCTGTGATGGTTGGAGTACTGATCCTGCATTATGTAGCTGTACTGTCGTGTGAATGTAGACTTATAGCCGCATCCAAGATCATAGTGCAGTAAATATTAACCACTTCAGCCCCCCTAGCTTAAACACCCTTAACTACTACAGGACCGCCTAACGCAGGGATGCGTCCTGCGGGCGGTCCTGTAGCTCTGAGATGACGCGTCATCTCGTGAGAGCCGAGATTTCCTGTGAACGCGCGCGCGCGTTCACAGAGAAGCACGGCAGTTCGGCTACAGCCTGCCAGCGATGATCCATCGCTGGCAGGCTGTAGATGCGAATAAAATCGCATCAAACAGCTATATCAGACGCTGTTTTGTGAACAGCGTCTGATATAGCTGCTACCTGGTCCTCTGGTGGTCCCATTTGCTGGGATCGACCACCAGAGGACCAGGTAACACAGTAAAGTTGCACCAAACACTACACTAACCCACCCCCACCCCCACCCCTTAACCCCCTGATCACCCCCCGATCACCCCCCTTTCATTGATCACAACCCATGTAAGGCTCCATTCAGACGTCCATATGTGTTTTGCGGATCCGTGGATTCACGGATCCGTGGATCCGATCAGTGGATCCTCAAAACACGGACACCGGCAATGTGCTTTCCGCATTTTGCAGATCCGCACATTGCCAGAACTATATAGAAAATGCTTTTTCTTGTCCGCAATTGCAGACAAGAATAGGACATGTTCTATATTTTTGCGGAACGGAAGTGCAGACCCGGAAGCGCGGATCCGTAATTCCGGATCCGAGCGGGGCAAAGTCTGTCCCCATAGAAATGAATGGGTCCGCAATTCCGTTCCGCAAACACAATTTCGGACGTGTGAATGGGGCATAAGGGTCCCTTATCACCGCCAGTTAGTTAGCTACTTGTTAGGTAGCTAGCGCCCAGCCCACCGCACCGCAGTCACTGATTTTGGCAGAGATTTTTTCATCCACATTGACCGATGCGAATGAAGAAATCTGTGCCGTTCATTATTTTTTTTTTTTTTTTTTTTTTTTTTTTTAGCGCAGAGGCTGAACGGAAAAAAAAAATCTCATTACCCGTATGCTCAATATAAGGAGAATCGCAGAAACTCCTAATGCTGGCCATACGTGTAATGATTGCGGAGACCCTCAAATGCCAGGGCAGTACAAACACCTCACATGTGACCCCATTTTAGAAAGAAGACACCCCAAGGTATTCCGTGAGGGGTATGGCGAGTTCATGCAAAATTTTATTTTTTGTCACAAGTTAGTGGAATATGAGACTGTAAAAAAAAAAAAAATCAATTTCCGCTAACTTGTGCCAAATTTTTTTTTCTGTGAACTCGCCATACCCCTCACAGAATACCTTGGGGTGTCTTCTTTCCACAATGGGGTCACTTGTGGGGTATTTATACTGCCCTGGCATTTTAGGGGTCCTAAAGCGTGAGAATCCAAATGCGTAAAAATGGCCTGTGAAATCCTAAAGGTACTCATTGGTTTTAGGGCCCTTTAGCATCTTGGCTGCAAAAGTGTCACACATGTGGTATCGCCGTACTCAGGAGAAGTAGGGCAATGTGTTTGAGGTGTATTTTACATATACCCATGCTGGGTGTGAGAAATATCGCTGTAAACGACAACTTTTTAAAAAAATTTTATTCAAAGTTGTCAATTTACAGAGATATTTCTCTCACCTAGCATGGGTATATGTAAAAATACACCCCAAAACACATCGCCCTACTTCTCCTGAGTACGCCGATGCCACATGTGTGACACTTTTGCAGCCAAGATGCGCAAAGGGCCCAAATTCCAACGAGTACCTTTTAGGAGGGCATTTTTACGCATTTTCTTCTCACGCTTTAGGGCCCCTAAAATGCCAGGGCAGTATAAATACCCACATGTGACCCCATTTTGGAAAGAAGACACCCCAAGGTATTCGCTGAGGGGCATAATGAGTCCATGAAAAATTAAACTTTTGTCAAAAGTTAGCGGAAAGGGAGACTTTGTGAGAAAAACAATAAAAATCAATTTCCACTAACTTGTGCCAAAAAAAACCTTCTATGAACTCGCCATGCCCCTCATGGAATACCTTGGGTGTCTTCTTTCCAAAATGGGGTCACATGTGGGGTATTTCTACTGCCCTGGCATTTATGGGGCCCTAAAGCGTGAGAAGAAAAATGCGTAAAAATGCCCTCCTAAAAGGTACTCATTGGAATTTGGGCCCTTTGCGCATCTTGGCTGCAAAAGTGTCACACATGTGTATTGGCGTACTCAGGAGAAGTAGAGCGATGTGTTTTGGGGTGTATTTTTACATATACCCATACTGTGTGTAGAGAAATATCTCTGTAAATTGACAACTTTGAATAAAAAATGTAAAAAGTTGTCGTTTACAGCGATATTTCTCACACGCAGCATGGGTATATGTAAAAATACACCCCAAAACACATTGCCCTACTTCTCCTGAGTACGGCGATACCACATGAGTGACACTTTTTTGCAGCCTGGGTGCGCAAAGGGGCCCTAAAACCAATGAGTACCTTCAGGATTTCACAGGCCATTTTTATGCATTTGGATTCTCACACTTTAGGGGCCCCTAAAATGCCAGGTGAGTATAAATACCCCACATGTGACCCCATTTTGGAAAGAAGACACCCCAAGGTATTACGTGAGGGGCATGGTGAGTCCCCAGAAAGTTAATTTTTTGGCACAAGTCAGCGGAAATTGATTTTATTTTTTTATTTTTATTTTGTTTTTTACAAAGTCTCATATTCCACTAACTTGTGACAAAAAATAAAATTTTACATGAACTCACCATACCCCTCACAGAATACCTTGGGGTGTCTTCTTTCCAAAATGGGGTCACATGTGGGGTATTTATACTGTCCTGGCATTTTAGGGGCCCCTAAAGCGTGAGAAGAAGTCTGGAATCCAAATGCGTAAAAATGCCCTGTGAAATCCTAAAGGTACTCATTGGTTTTAGGGCCCTTTGCACCAGGCTGCAAAAAGTGGCACACATGTGGTATCGCCGTACTCAGGAGAAGTAGGGCAATGTGTTTTAGGGTGTATTTTTATATATACCCATACTTTGTGTGAAAAATATCTCTATAAACGACAACTTTTAAATTTTTTTTATACAAAGTTGACAATTTACAGAGATATTTCTCTCACCCAACATGGGTATATGTAAAAATACACCCCAAAACACATTGTCCTACTTCTCCTGAGTACGGCGATACCACATAAGTGACACTTTTTTGCAGCCTGGGTGCGCAAAGGGGCCCAAATTCCAACGAGTACCTTTAGGTTTTACATGGCGGCTCACAATTTAGCCCCGCCCAAAATGCCAGAACAGTAAACACACCCCACAAATGACCCCATTTCGGAAAGTAGACACCCCAAGGTATTCACTAAGGGGGATAGTGAGTCCGTCTGAGATTTTTTTTTTTGCCAGAAGTTAGCAGAAATTGAAACTTTATTATTTTTATTTTTTTCCTCAGGAAGTGTCATTTTCCGCTAACTTGTGAAAAAAAATGAAATGATACATGAACTCACCATGCCCCTCCGCGAATACTTTGGGGTGTCTTCTTTCTAAAATGGTGTGATTTGGGGGGTATTTATACTATCCTGACATTCTAGCACCTGAAGAAACATGACAGGTGCTCAGAAAGTCAGAGCTGCTTCAAAATGCCGAAATTCACTTTTTTGCACCATAGTTTGTAAACGCTATAACTTTTATCCAAACCAATAAATATACACTTATTGGACTTATTTTTATCAAAGACATGTAGAACAATAAATTTAGAGAAAAATGAAATGTAGTTTTTTTTGAAAAATTTTACAACAGAAAGTGAAAAATGTCATTTTTTTGCAAAAATGTCGTTAAATTTGTATTAATGGCAAAAAAAGTAAAAATGTCAGCAACAATGAAATACCACCAAATGAAAGCTCTATTAGTGAGAAGAAAAGGAGGTAAAATTCATTTGGGTGGTAAGTTGCATGACGGAGCAATAAACGGTGAAAGTAGTGTAGTGCGGAATTGTAAAAAGTGGCCTGGTCATTAACCCTGGGTTCACACCTGAGCGTTTTACAGCGCGTTCAAACGCGCTGTAAAACGCTCAACACATGAAAACCAATGCATCCCTATGGGAGTGGTTCACACTTGAGCGTTTTACAGCGTGTAAAAACGCGCTGTAAAACGCCCGATGCATAAGCTCGTTCAGGAGCGTTTTTTTGGGCGTTTGTCGTGCTTTTCCTCCCATAGACTTCAATGGGAACGCGAGTTTAACGCGCGTTTAACGCGCGTTAAGTGTAGAGATGCCCTTTTTTAATTGGTCTCCAGACCAATTAAAAAAAGTCTCCAGAGTCACGAACGCGCGTTAAACGCGCGTTTACTATTGCCAAAAACGCGCATAAAAACGCGTGACTAAAACGCGCGTAAAACGCGCGTCTTAGAAACGCTCAGGTCTGAACCCAGTGTAAGGGTGTTTAAGCTAGAGGGGCTGATGTGGTTAATGACCAGGCCACTTTTTACAATTCTGCACTACACTACTTTCACCGTTTATTGCTCCGTCATACAACTTACCACCCAAATGAATTTTACCTCCTTTTCTTCTCACTAATAGAGCTTTCATTTGGTGGTATTTCATTGCTGCTGACATTTTTACTTTTTTTGCTATTAATCAAAAATGACCGAAATGTTTGCAAAACAATGACATTTTTCACTTTCTGTTGTAAATTTTTTTTTTAAATAAATTTTTCGCAAAATTTATTGTTCTACATGTCTTTGATAAAAAAAAAAATCCAATAAGTGTATATTTATTGGTTTGGGTAAAAGTTATAGCGTTTACAAACTATGGTGCAAAAAAGTGAATTTCGGCATTTTGAAGCAGCTCTGACTTTCTGAGCACCTGTCATGTTTCTTCAGGTGCTAGAATGCCAGGAAAGTATAAATACCCCCCAAATGACACCATTTTAGAAAGAAGACACCCCAAAGTATTCGCGGAGGGGCATGGTGAGTTCATGTATGATTTCATTTTTTTCACAAGTTAGCGGAAAATGACACTTCCTGAGGAAAAAAATAAAAATAATAAAGTTTCCATTTCTGCTAACTTCTGGCAAAAAAAAAAATCTCCCACGGACTCACTATGCCCCTCAGTAAATACCTTGGGGTGTCTACTTTCCGAAATGGGGTCATTTGTGGGGTGTGTTTACTGTTCTGGCATTTTGGGCGGGCTAAATTGTGAGCAGCCATGTAAAGCTAAAGGTACTCGTTGGAATTTGGCCCCTTTGCACACCCAGGCTGCAAAAAGTGTCACTCATGTGGTATCGCCGTACTCAGGAGAAGTAGGGCAATGTGTTTTGGGGTGTATTTTTACATATACCCATGCTGGGTGTGAGAAATATCTCTGTAAATGACAACTTTTTAAATTTTTTTTATACAAAGTTGTCAATTTACAGAGATATTTCTCTCACCCAGCATGGGTATATGTAAAAATACACCCCAAAACACATTGCCCTACTTCTCCTGAGTACGGCGATACCACATGAGTGACACTTTTTTGCAGCCTGGGTGCGCAAAGGGGCCCTAAAACCAATGAGTACCTTTTAGGAGGGCATTTTTACGCATTTTTCTTTTCACGCTTTAGGTCCCCTAAAATGCCAGGGCAGTATAAATAATCCACATGTGACCCCATTTTGGAAAGAAGATACCCCAAGGTATTCCGTGAGGGGCATGTTGAGTTCATAGAAGATTTTTTTTTTTTTGGCACAAGTTAGCGGAAATTGATTTTTTATTGTTTTTTTCTCACAAAGTCTCCCTTTCTGCTAACTTTTGACAAAAAGTTCAGTTTTTCATGGACTCACTATGCCCCTCAGCGAATTCCTTGGGGTGTCTTCTTTCCAAAATGGGGTCATTTGTGGGGTGTTTGTACTGTTCTGGCATTTTGGGCGGGGCTAAATTGTGAGCAACCCTGTAAAACCTAAAGGTACTCATTGGAATTTGGGCCCCTTTGCGCACCTAGGCTGCAAAAGTGTCACACGTGGTATCGCCGTACTCAGTAGAAGTAGGACAATATGTTTTGGGGTGTATTTTTACATATGCCCATGTTGGGTGAGAGAAATATCTCTGGAAACTGACAACTTTGTATAAAAAAAATTAAAAAGTTGTCGTTTACAGCGATAATTCTCACACAAAGTATGGGTATATATAAAAATACACCCCAAAACTCATTGCCCTACTTCTCCTGAGTACGGCAATACCACATGTGTGCCACTTTTTTGCAGCCAAAATGCACAAAGGGGCCCAAATTCCAATGAGTACCTTTAGGATTTCGCAGGGCATTTTTACGCATATGGATTCTCACGCATTAGGGGCCCCTAAAATGCCAGGGCAGTATAACTACCCCACATGTGACCCCATTGTGGAAAGACGACACCCCAAGGTATTCTGTGAGGGGCATGGCAAGTTCACAGAATTTTTTTTTTTTTGGCACAAGTTAGCGGAAATTGAGATATATATATATCTATCTCTATTTATTCTCTATCTCTTTTTTTTTTTTTTTTTTTTTTTTTTTTACAAAGTCTCAAATTTCCACTAACTAGTGACAAAAAATAAAATTTTACATGAACTCACCATACCCAGCACGGAATACCTTGAGGTGTCTTCTTTCTAAAATGGGGTCACATGTGGGGTGTTTGTACTGCCCTGGCATTTGAGGGTCTCCGCAATTATTACACGTATAGCCAGCATTAGGAGTTTCTGCGATTCTCCTTATATTGAGCATATGGGTAATGAGATTTTTTTTTTTTCCGTTCAGCCTCTGGGCTGAAAAAAAAAAATGAACGGCACAGATTTCTTCATTTGCATCGATCAGTGTGGATGAAAAAAATCTCTGCCAAAAAATGTGCAAAAAAAAAAAAAGTAGTAAGGCCCCATTTACACGTCCGCAAAAATGTCCGCATATATTCCGCAATTCTGCGGAATAGATGTGGACCCATTCAGTGTAAATGGGGCCGGCCGTGATGCGGAGAGCACACTATGTGCTCGCCGCATCTGCATTTGCGGAGCTGCGGCCGCACCGCAAACTTCCGGTTTTCGGCCCCCAAACATCCGGTCGCAGCTCCGCAAAAGATAGAGCATGTCCTATTTTTGTCCGCAATTGCGGACAAGAAAAGGCATTTTCTATATAGTTCTGGCAATGTGCGGATCCGCAAAATACAGAAAGCACATTGCCGGTGTCTGTGTTTTGCGGATCCATGGATCCGCAAAACACATACGGTCGTCTGAATGAGCCTTACAGGGGGGTGATTAGTGTCAGGGGGGTGACATGGGGTGATCAGGGGTTAATCAGGGGTTAATCAGTGATGGGGGGGGGGGGGGTCTATGTGGTGATTGGTGCACTTACAAAAGTTTCCTTTGGTCCCAAGCAAAAGGGACCACCAAAGTAACGAACAGCAAGCATATTAGACGCTGTTAACAAAACAGCGCCTGATATGCGATTTTTTTTTTTTTTTTTTTGTTTTAACTTCTACAGCCTGCCAGCGCATGATCAGCGCTGGCAGGCTGTAGTTAAAGTTCTCCCCGACGCGATCCTGTGAACGCGCGTCTCGCGAGATGAAGCGTCCAGGAGGAACAAACCGACTGCCGCCAGGACGCAATCCTGCGTTCGGCTGTCGGGAAGAAGTTAATGATGATAATTCAAACATTGAACATTGACTTATAGGATAGCTGCCTTACATCAGATTGAAATAATGAAAACAAGAATGCTTTTCAAAAAGGTAAATGTCAGATTTTTGATAACTTTTCTTTTTTTTTTCTTTTCAGGATCATAAAATAAGAATGGAGAAATCTTCATCAAGTCAAAGTGAACCTGAATCGCCTTTTTTTTGCCATGTAAGAATTAATGAGTTGCTACATATCAAGTACCTTGGGTGTATGAAAAACTCTTTAAAGGGATTATCTGGAAAATGATAATGATGACCTATCGGCAGGGGTCCAAGTCCCAGCAGCCATGACGAGCTGCTGTTTTAGGGAGCCTCTATGCCCACTGGAGCTTTCCAAGGACAGTGCTGTACATCATATAGTAGCTGTACCTGGTATTGCAGCTTATCCCCATAGACTTGAATGGGGCTGGGTACAACTAGACCATGTGACCAGTGTACAGTAATGTCACTGACTTGGGAAGAGTCTGCGTCGCTCAAGGCCTCTTATAACAGCTGATAGGCAGGGGTCCTGGCAGCTCTGATAATAATGACCTATCCGGAGGACAAGTCATAAATATATTTTCCTGGGTTAACCCTCTTCAACCTTTTACAGACCGGGTGATTTTCTGTGTTTTTCTTTTTAGTTTTTTACTCTCAGATCTTCCAAAGTCATAACGTAATTTTTTTTATTTCACATAGCTGTTTGAGTACTTTAAAAAAAAAAATTTTTTTTTGGGACAAGATCACTTTCTAATGGCACCATTTACAGTTGCGTACAATGTGGTGGGAAGTGGGGAAAAAACTCTACTTGGGGTGAAATTATAAAAAAAACACCATTCCTGCCACAATTGAATGTTTTTTTTTTTTTAGATTTTTTTATTCTATTTCCTATGCGGTAAAACTGACCTGTTTGTTTATTCTCCAGGTCAGTACAATTACGGCAGTACCAGATATGTATAGTTTCTCTTGCGTTTTAATACTGAAAAAAATAAAAACTTATTTTTTATTATGCTTACAGAGCTGTGTGGGAGCTCATTTTATGCAGGGTGAAATGCATGACCGCTGCTGCAAATTTACTAGGGGCAGTCGGGAAGGAGTTAAAAGGGTTGTCCGAGTTGTGTAAAAAAAAAAAAGCACTGTAAATCTTATGGTCAGCAATATATACAGTACATAAGCAATTGTTAGGCAAAAAAAATATTTACTCATTTCCCTAGTTCTGTTCTGGCCCTTTGCTGACATGCAGTTGCAGAGCTGTGAGGGCATGTAACAACAATCTGAGGTTTTCTTCATGAATATTTGTAGTTGTCACCAAATAATGCCTTTCCCCTCCCCCTGCTATGCAAAAGGACTGAATAAAATTGCTCTCCTGTCTGCAGTCTGACTGCTGGGATACTCATGGTGTATTTGTGGGACTACAAGTCCCAGCTGTACAGTACAATGACATTGCTGATACACACAGGATATTCCCCCTACCTGTTCTTGTGCAGTGCTCTGCTGGCACTGCCTGACAGCAGAAAAGTATAGAGGAGAGAACTCCTCCAGTCTTTGTCAGCTCTGTGTTTGCAGGGTGAGGAGTGAGAGAGAATCCTGTGCACAGCATTTATCTCTTTAGTGTCTGGAGAAAAGGAAATCCTGCAGCTGCTCAGTACCTAAGGCAGAGCCTCCAACGCGGAATCTGTGCTGCTGATCGTAAAAGGGGTTAAACTTTGCTGAAAAATCCAGTGAGGGAAAGACACAGGGCAGGGCTAAGCTAGCAGATCGGGCAGTACAGGGAGTGTGGCTTTTTGATCCAACCAGCACAACCTTCACAGTGACGTTCCGTGCACAAAGCATACCTGCACCTCCCCCTCCCTCAGGCTTGTGCCCGGCACGTCATCAGAGCAGGGAAAGAAGCTGACATCGAAGGTCATGTGACTTTCAGTTAACTAGGCGAACAGGGTCACTGTACACTTTCAGCAAATATCCTCAACTGACATGCTGGCATAAGTACAAATTCGTGAATACATAATAATTATGATAGAAGTAAAAAGCGGCAAAGAGATGTCTCTCATGGGTCAATATGGTGGTTCACATTTTGACGTTTTCACGGAGCTTGATAAAATTGGTAATAAAATACAAAATGAACAGCAAGTGGCCAAAGACAGTAAAGCAAATACCCAAAGAAATCTTTAAATAAATGGTAAATAAAAACTAAGTTTAGAGCAGGTATGTCACCTAAGGGTACTTTCACACTTGCGTTATTCTTTTCCGGCATATAGTTCCGTCAAAAGGGCTCTATGCCGGAAAAGAACTCATCAGGCATATTTCCATGCAATCTAAATGGATAGAAATTCGTTCAGTTTGCATCAGTTTGCTGCGGTATTATGTCCGTCCAAAATGCCTGATCAGTCGCCGGAATGCCGGATGCGCCATTAATTCCTATTGACTTGCGTTAGTGCCGGATCCGGTATTGCGAAACAACTTGCGCAGACCGGGAAAATTGTAAAAAAGACTGCAAGACGGATCCGTCTATCCGCATGACAAACAGAGAGACGCATCCGTTCTTGAAATGCATTTGTAGACGGATCCGCAGAGGGCGGTGCTGTGATAGAGGAATCCCTCTCACATGTGGAATGCTCTCCAGTCTGTGTTTGTTCCATGCTCGGTCAGACTACAGGCACCATGGAAGCGGACCGTGCCGACCCTGCAGAAGCCAGGAAGACGTCTTTAACAGTGAGTAAGGTGGTATATCCACTTATTCCCTTTCTCATCACTGTTTCTTATAAGGTTCCCTCCTTCGGGGGGTGGGGGGGGAAGTTTGTGCTATGTGCTGTATTTCCTTACCTAACTCATATAGGCACCCTATCTGTAATACTTGTATAGGGACTGTAGTTAGAGAGGAGCGGTCAGCTATGATTTAGGACATTAGGTCCATGATTAGGGAAGAGATTCGCTCTTCTATGGCTGAAAAACATTCCCTTGCTGATCCGTTCCAGAGCGCTGCTCCCGCTAAGTGCCCTAGAATCTACACTGAATCCTCCTCCAATTTCCATTAAAACTAATGCGGCAGCCACCTCTGTTGCAAGGTCGATGATTGTTTGGCTTAACAGAGTTGAAGACCATCTCAGGAAGGGTACGCCTAGAGATAAAATCTTAGCTCCAGATGGCGACCAAAATGGTCGCAAATGCGACCAGGAATTTGCAAATGGCGACAAGACTTTTAAGTCTTATCGCCATTTGCGACTTGTCCCACCTCCGCGCGGCAGCTTTAAGGGAGAAAAAAAACTCTCTTCAGCAGACGCGCCACGCTCGGCACGTCTGCTGAGCCCAGCCCCCGACATCCAGCCTGCTCTGCCAGCCTGTAGTGGCTCGTCCTGGGCCCCGCCCCCTCACAGAGCCCGGGAAGAGAGCGCGCTTGGGAGCACTGACAGAGACCTGCAGAAGGACTGCCGAGTCCCAGCATCATTGCCTCCTGCAGTCCTCCGGCTCCTGACGTGAGTTCTGTGACACTCAGTATGGCTCCTGCTGCCCTCCCTTCCCCCTTTGTTCAGACTAGTAAGGTTTTTTCCCCCCCCCCCCCCCAGTTGTTTAAAGTTTAACCCCTTCAGCTCTTCATTTAGCCAGCACCATAGTGTCCATTTACTTATAATTAAGACATGCTGTAAGATTTAGCATTGAGAAGTCATACTTGTCTATGCTAAATCCTTAGTAGGTGGTGTCAGTAGCTACTGTCACTCAGCGCTGCTGTCACCACCAGTTATCACAAGAAAGTGTTCTGCCCCTGCCTGTATTGCGGCCCACAAACAGCACTTCCGCAATACACCGGCAGCAGCCCGCGTGCACTGTGCATCACAGATCCGCAATCACGGAAATGCAGAATGGAAGCACAAATTAGAACGCCATATAAGCACAGTCATAGTCAGCTCTCATTAACACATCAGTGTTTGGTCAGTGATTTCTATCAGTGATTGTGAGCCAAAACCAGGATTGGATCCTCCACAGGCATAAAGTATAAGGGAAAGATCTGCTCCTGTTCTGTGTTTAAAGCCGCACCTGGTTTTTTCTCAAAATCACTGATGGAAATCACTGACCGAACACTGATGCCTCATTCACACAGTCAGTCTTCGGTCAGTGATTTCCATCAGTCATTTTTAGCCAAAACCAGGTGCAGCCTTAAACACAGATCAAGAGCAGATCTTTCCCTTATACTTTATGTCTGTGTAGCATACACGCCTGGCTTTGGCTCACAATCACTGATGGAAATCACTGACCAAACACGGACGTGTGAATGAGGCTATTTTTTTTTATATCATAATTATGTATGTATTTAAATTTGGCAACTAAAATTTTTATTTGGCTCCTAAATTTTTCAGTTTAGGAGCCAATGGCTCCTAGGGATTTTTTTTTGTCTGGAGCCCTGCTTTGCTCAATTCCTTTTAAAGGGTCCCTGATGTTCGGGTCAGAGTTGGACAAGATTTTGGAAGATCCTGCAGATAAAAAGAAGGGCTTTCCTGTTGAGACCTCTTAGGAAATCCCAGTCCTTTCGTGGCAACAAACGTCCTTCCAAAAATTCTGCGTGAGGAAAAGCAGGACGTTGGAGTTACCCAAAAGGGGGTAAAGGGGAAAAACTTTATCCTCAACTTCAATTCTGACCCCGCCCCTGCAAAAAAATGACAGCGTTCAGGTTGGGGGAGACTCCTCAAATTTGCAGACCAATGGTCCAGTGTGACCTCAAACCCTTGGGCTCTGCAAATAGTACAGCAGGGGTTAAAAATAGAGTTTCTAAGTCTTCTCCCCACCAATTTTCAGATCACAACCCTCTCCTCCCCGGCAGAGTCAGCCCAGTTAGAAAAGGGGTTCTTGGACTTGTTGTCTCTGGGAGCCATAGTCCCGGTACCCTTAGACCAGGAGGGATGGGGGCATTTTTCCAGACTCTTTCTTGTAAAGAAGCCAAACGGATCATACCGGACTATCCTAAATCTAAAACGCCTCAATCGGTGGATACGCTACAGATGCTTCAAGATGGAGTCCCTGAACTCCATAGTGCCTCTTATCCTTCGAAATGTCTTGGTGTTCGGTAGATTTGAAGGAGGCGTATTTTCATGTCCCTATCCACTCCTGGTGACAGCAGTTCCTTTGGTTTGCTGTGCCCATAAAGTGGAAAATTTGTCAGTTTCAGTGTCTCCCATTCGGAATCTCCTCTGCTCCCCGAGTTTTTACCAAACTTGTGGCGGAGATTGTGGCCCACCTGAGACAACAGGGCGTCCAGATATTTCCTTATCTGGACGATTTTCTAATTGTAGCAAATTCCAAGGAGGAAATCCAGTCACACCTATCCCTATCTCTGGATATTTTTCACTTCCTGGGGTGGAAGGTGAATTGGGGAAAATCCAGCCTAAATCCCTCCACTCAAATTTTTTTTTCCTGGGGACATTGTTAGACTCAGAAGCCCAGATTTCTATTCTTCTAGACACAAAAAAAGACAATCTTGTCCTCAAGGTGTCTTCCCTACAGAGGAAGTCTCTGGCTCCTATTCGGGATTTCATGAGGATTCTAGGCCTAATGACCTCCTGCATACAAGCAGTAGCTTGGAGTTAGGCCCACTCCAGACCCCTCCAGTCCAATCTTCTCTCCCACTGGGACGAAAGTCAATCGTCCCTAGACAAAAAAAATCCAATTTCCTCAGTCACCAAAAGATCCCTGAATTGGTGGCAGGACAAGGGAAATCTCTCTGTAGGAATATTCTGGTCCCATTCTCCCATAGTGACAGTTACTACAGATGCAAGCGGGACAGGTTGGGGAGCAGTGTCCCAATGGAGCTCTGTTCAGGGTGTCTGGACACCAGGGATAAGTCGGAGGTCTTCCGACTACAGGGAACTCAGAGCTGTTTAGGAAGCATTAAGGTCCCTTCAGGATTAGCTAGTAGGGAAACATCTCAGGATTTACTCCGACAATATAACAGCGGTCTCTTTCATAAGGCATCTGGGTGGGACGTGTCACCCTCATCTTCAGAATCTCTCCAAGGAGAAGACAGTCCTTTCCATCACAGATGTACACGTGAAAGGAGTGGACAATGTCCAGGCAGACTTCTTGAGCAGGAGGATAGTGGACCCAGAGGAGTGGGAGCTCCACAAAGCTGCGTTCGAAATGATAGCCCAGAAATGGGGTCGTCCTCAGGTGGACCTGTTTGCTACCAGGGAAAACATAAAGGTTCCTTTCTTCTTTTCCCTGAACAGGGGAGTTTCTCCCACAGGTCTGAATGGGGTGGCTTTCTTGGGGTGTCTTTATCTGAGGATAAATTAGTAAACATGTTCCTCAAAGGTGTAAGTATTATTAAACCTAGGTCTAGATCCTCTGTGCCCAGTTGGGATCTCAACTTAGTGCTGTCAGGACTAACAGGAAGTCCCTTTGAGCCTGTTTTGGCAGCATAAATAAAATTTCTTTCATGGAAATCAGCATTTTTAGTTGCAGTTTCTACAGCCCGCAGAATAGGGGAAATCCAAGCCCTTTCTATTAGAGAACCTTTTTTTAGGGTCTCAGATGAGAAAATAACTCTGACACCGTCCAGATTCCCTCCCTAAGGTGTCTTCCTATTTTCATAGAAGCCAAAATATTATTTTACCTTTTTATCAGAACCCCAAAAATGAGATGGAAAAGATGTTTCACACTCTCGATGTTAGAACAGTTCTCAAGTACCTGGAAGCTACGGCTGAGTGGAGGTTAGATGAGAACCTTTTTGTTCAGTATGGGGGTAAGAATAGAGGCAAGAAGTCCTCAAAAGACACAATCGGTAGGTGGATCAAGTCAACCATCATACAGGCTTACAAGACACACAAGTGAATAAAAGCACACTCCACAAGAGCAGTCTCTTCTTCCTGGGCCGAGAAAGCAGACGCATCTCCAGATCGGTTCTGCAGGGCAGCTACATGGTCAAGCCTTCACACATTCACCTGTCATTACAGACTGGACGTGTTTGCCAACGAGGACTGTTCCTTTGGACGCAAGGTCCTTCAGGCCGTGGTCCCTCCCTAGAGCTACTTATCTGGTATGGCTCCATTTTGGTGCCGTCATGAAGGGGGATGCAGTGGAAAAGGGAATTATTTCTACCGTTAATTCGGTTTCCACTAATCCTTCATGACGGCACCACCGTAACTCCCACCATATATTTTTGGTGTTTGGTTTATTATCTCGCATCCCGGTAGTAATTTGAAAAGCACGGGGGTGTGTAAGGGGAGGGGCCCTTTTAACCCTCTCTGTTTCCTGTCCCTAGAGCGACAAGGGGACCATCCTCCATTTTGGTGCCGTCATGAAGGATTAGTGGAAACCGAATTAACGGTAGGAATAATTCCCTTATCACCTGCTCAATACTAAGGAAATCCTGAAAACATGACCGGCTGGTAGGCCCTGAGGACTGAAGTTGAGGAACATTGATCAGACCAGGAAAATGCAGAGCTACTGAATGGTTTCTTTAGCTCTCAGTGTATGTGTGTGTATATATGTGTGTATATGTATGTGTGTGTGTGTGTGTGTGTATATAATATATATATATATATATATATATATATATATATATATACTGATGGTTTTCTTGGGGTTATTTTTCTGCGATGGACACATAAAATTACCGTATTTTTCGTTTTATAAGACACACCCGATGACGCTCCCCAGATTTTAGAGGAGAAAAATAAGAAAAAAATATTTTTCATCAGACCTCATATCAGATCAGACCCCCCCCCATAAATATCAGGACATCACATCAGACGCTGATATCGGGACATCATATCAAACCCCATATCAGCCCTCCATGTCAGAACCCCATCAGTCCTCAGATCAGCCCTTAATGTCAAACTCCCATCAGACCTCAGATCAGCCCTTTATTTTTGACCCCCATCAGACCTCAGATCAGCCCTTAATTTCATACCCCCCATCAGACCTCAAATCAGCCCTTTGTTTCTGACCCCCATCAGACCTCAGATCAGAATAAAATAAAAATAACTCCTCTTACCTCTCCTGCGCCGCGGCTCCTCTTCATCTCCGGCAGAAGTCACGCTCCCCCGTCTTCTCCGGCCCGCTCTGCACTGTTACCTGACGGCGTGCCGCGCCAGGTCATAGTGCGCGCACTACATCCTGACGCTGAACGGGGTCAGAACAGTACAGTGCCGGCCCATAAGTACTTCACAGATTTTTTTTTTAAACCAACCAGATGTTTTTTATTTTAGGTTCTTTAAAGTAGCTCCATTTGCTTTGACAGCTTTAAACACTTGACATTCTCTGTCATCTTTATGAGTTAGTTGCCTGGAAAGGTTTTCAGTTATAACAGGTATAGCTTGTCAAGAGTTAATTTGTGGAATCTCTTGCTTTTATAAATTGTTTTAGACTTTAAGTTGCCCTGGTAGGATAGTGCCCAGTTCCATGGAGTGCTTTCTACTGCTGTTCTAATATAGATTATTGCAAGAACCAGTCAACTAAGTAAAAAGAGAACAGTCTATAATTACTGTAAAGCGGCTCTGTCACCAGGATCAACCCTACTAACCCCTTCCGGCATAATCACTTACATGTACGTGAGGGAATGCGGTCTCTTGCCACATCCTCACGTGCATGTACGTGATCGGATGCAGGAGCTGCACCCGCCTGATCAGCAGCACTGGCCTGGCTGTTACTGATAGCCGGGCCCCTTGTTCATCCGCCGGCCCTGTTGTATGCGGCGATGTCGGCGGATTAACCCATTCACATGCCACGGTCATCGCTGGCCGCGGCACGTGCGCAGTTTACAGAGGGAGGGGACTCCGACTCAACCCCCCCCCCCTCAATGCGGGGGTGATGTTTTCCATGCAGGTTTGATGCCTTACAGTTCAATTCAGTACAATACAGAATGTATTATACTGAATTGAAATAGGGATCAAACCCTGAAAAGGTGAAGTCCGAGAGTGGGACAAATATAAGAAGTAAAATAGAAAGTGTTTTTTAATAATTTTTTTTTTTTTTTGTTTCAAGTAAAGAAAAAAAAAAAGCTCGCTCACCATAATATTGTGTTAAAAATAAATTAATAAATAAAAAACAGACATATTGGTTATCGTCACGTCTGTAATGACCTACTCTATAAAAATATCACATGATCTACACCCTAAAGTGTATGCTGTAAAAAAAAAAAAAAATAAAACTTTTGTCACCTTCATCACAAAAAGTGTAATTCCAAGCAGAGGTCGCAATAACGCCTGTACAAGCATCTATGACGCTTGTTCAGGTGATTTTACTCCCTGGAAAAAGTCTAAGGCGTACCAATACGCCTTAGACTTTTCCCCCACATTCATCAGCGCTGTGAACTGCACAGGCAGCGCAGCGATGCTGACTGTGCCTGAAATAACCCATAACAAAGCTCCTTACAGCAAGGAGCTTTGTTATTGGTTGGGTATTGGTGCGCCGCAGCAATACAGTTCGGGTCTTCAAGTAAGTGATTCCCCCCCTCCCCCAATCATGGTTCATATGCATATGAGGCTTTTTTGTCTGGTCTTTCAACAGAATCTGTAAAAGAGGCTCCAGACGCAGACTCCAACGCAGATGTGAGCGAGAGTACTCCTCAAAAATGGTCAGAGGAGTATTTTTACTCTTCTGGAAAAAACATGGTGTGACCTCTATTTCCAAGCGATCAAAAAGACCTATGCACCCCAAAATAGTACCAATCAAAGCTTCATCTCTTCCTGCAAAAAATTAGCCCTTACATAAGACAATCGCCCAAAAAATAAAAAAATATGGCTTTCAGAAAATGGAGATGCTAAAACATGATTTTTTCCAGGACGTCCTCCATGACAGCACATGGGAGGATGTCCAATCCAATCTCTGTAGGGACAGGAAGTGAGACAGGTTAAAAGCCCCCCCCCTTCCCTCCAATCTCCAGTGTCTTCCTGTCCCTACAGGGATCGGATGTGTGGCAGGATTCCTTTAGAAGAGGGTGCTTACCGAGGCACCTGGGGCCAGGTCCGGTCGGGGTCCCGTACTCTCCTCTCGGCCCTGTGCGGGCGGCGTCCCGTTGGTCCCTGCTAGCTCCCCCTCCGGGGGTTCTCTAGCTTGTCCCGGCCTACCATGGGCGGCGGTAGGCGGGACGCTGTAGCCGCTTCTCCTCCGGGAGCTCTGGGCGCAGCGGCGCTCTCCTGTCCTGGCGACGCAGCGCGTGACGCGATTATGACGTCACATCCGGGTCAACCGGAAACAAGATGGCGGCGCCCAGGACAAACGCTTGAGACCCGGAAATCAGGGCTCGCGCTCAGGGGTCGACTCCCCCCTCCTGGGGGTTGAGTCCCCTTATATCAAGGGAGCAGCGCGGCAGCAGAGGTGGAAGGTAAGCCCCAGTGGGGATCACTATCCGCTGTGTTCACATTCCGCTGTGTATCGCTATCCGCTGTGGTTCCTTATCCGGGGTATCGCTTTCCGCTGTGATTGCTTTCCGCTGTGTACCGTGTTCGTTCACTATGGAACCCCAGATGTCAGCCAAATCTGAGATTTTGTCTGACTCCTCTGCTGCACCTCATGTAAGTGTCCTTATCCTTAAATTCTTGGGATTCTCCCCCCCAGTCTTAAGCACGGTTTTTCTCTGATTTTTTCCTAGGATAAAAAAGGTTCTGGGCAGTCGTCTATCCAGGACGCCAAGAAGAAACCGAGAAAGTGTGCGACTTGCGGGGAGAAGATGCACATTTCATATAAAAAGCAATTATGTGCCGATTGCATTTCCAAACTTGTTAAGGATGAGCAGCCGTCCTTTCTCACGGAACTTAGAAACATCGTTCGTGAAGAAGTACAGGCTACGGTTTCTTCTTTGAACCCTCCGCCTCCCCCGTCTCAACCTGACTCCCCTCCGCCAAAAAGAAGGAGGACTCAGGAGCTCTCTGATTCTGATAATCAGGAAATTTCAGACGGAGAGATTGAGGAAGATGCCATTTCCGCCTCGGGTTCTTCTGATTACGCTAAGAAATACCTATTTTCTTCTGAGGATCTAGACGCCCTCCTCCATGCAGATAGAGGAAGCCAGCCCTCCCGTATCCATTCAGGACGAGATGTTTGGGGGATTGAGGGCTAAAAAGACTCGCCTTTTTCCCGTAAATGCCCATCTGAAAGAAATAATTCTGGAAGAATGGAGAGAGGCTGAGAAGAAACTAATTATTCCTAAGGAGTTTAAAAATCGTTTGATTTTTAATCCTGAGGATACTAAGTTGTGGGACGAAGTTCCCAGGATTGACATCCAGGTGGCCAAGGTTACAAAAAAGACCTCCATTCCCTTTGAGGACTCCTCTAACCTAAAAGACCCTATGGATAGGAAGACGGAGGGGCTCCTTAAAAAAGCCTGGGAGTGTTCATCTACCCTCATTAACACGAACATTACCGCTACCTCGGTGGCCAGGTCTATGGCGTTGTGGCTAAACCAGTTGGAGAACCACCTTACATTAAAAACCCCAAGGGAAGACATTCTGGAATCCCTTCCCCTTCTTAAGATGGCTACGGCCTTCCTGGCGGACGCCTCAGCCGAGTCTATCAGAATTTCAGCTAGAAGCAGCACTCTGGCGAACTCGGCTAGGAGGGCTCTGTGGCTGAAAAGCTGGTCAGGGGACATAGCTTCAAAGAATAAGCTCTGTTCAATTCCCTTTTCTGGTCGCATGTGTTTGGTCCAGTCTTGGATACAATCCTTGAAAGTGCGGCAGACAAGAAAAAGGGCTTTCCGGAGGACAGAACTAAAAGGTCCCAGTCCTTTCGTAAAAACACTGGTCAGGGACAGACGCAGAATTTCTCTAACAGAGGGAAAGGCAAATCGGGCAGGTGGAGCTACCCTAAGGGCGGAAAGGGGAGAGGGTTCCTCCTTAAACCCAATTCTTGCTCCTACCAGAATAAGTGACGCCATTCCAGTGGGGGGGAGACTTCGCTTCTTCAGTCATCAGTGGACTCAGATAACTCAAAACCCCTGGGTACTCCAGTTAGTACGCGAGGGGTACAAGATAGAGTTCAGCCAGCTCCCCCCACAGAGATTTTGCATCACAACACCTCAGTCTCCGTCTCTAAAAAATCAAATGACTCTGGACTTAGAGAAACTTTGCAGACTGGAAGCAATAGTTCCTGTTCCGAAGGCCCAGCAGGGCTTAGGCCATTATTCCAAGCTTTTCTGGGTAAAAAAACCAGACGGTTCTCTAAGAACTATTATAAACCTAAAATTCTTGAACAAATGGATCCAATACTTCAGATTCAAGATGGAGTCGATTCGTTCAACAGTTCCACTAATTCCAGTAGGGGCCATGATGTGCACCATAGATCTCAGGGATGCCTACTATCATGTCCCCATACATCCCAGTCATCACCAGTTCCTCAGGTTTGCAATAAAGTTAGACGGCAGGGTGCATCACTTTCAGTTCAAATGTCTTCCCTTTGGGATCTCAAGTGCTCCTCCCATCTTTACGAAGCTGATAGTGGAGATAATGGCCTTCCTGAGACAACAGGGAATAACTATAATCCCGTACTTGGACGACTTTCTCCTGTCGGCATCCTCAGAGGTCCTTCTACAGAACCATCTTCAGGTAACGTTAAAGGTACTCCAAGATTTAGGGTGGATAATCAACCTAGAAAAATCAGATTTCAACTTGAGTGTAAAGAAGGTTTTTCTAGGAACCCTCCTGGATTCCAAAAAACAAATGTCTTTTCTTCCAGAAGTAAAATGCAACGCGTTCATAGAGGAGATCTCCTCCTTCCGAGACAAGACGTTCTGTTCCCTCAGAGAAGCGATGCGCATTCTAGGCCTAATGACGTCCTGTATCCAGATGGTCCAGTGGGCCCAGATCCGCTCAAGGCCTTTACAGAACCTAATCCTGTCCAGATGGGACAGAGACCAGGCGTCCTTAGACAGAAGGATCAGAATTCCCACTTCAGTAAGGGATGCTTTGAACTGGTGGACATCTCCTGCCAACCTGCAGAGAGGGGTGCACTGGGTAAGAAGACCTTATCTAACAGTGGTGACCGACGCCAGCATGTCCAGTTGGGGTTCTCACGTCAAGGATCATTTCTTCCAAGGTTCATGGTCCTTTCCAGACAGTCAGCGGTCCTCAAACGTAAGGGAACTAATGGCGGTCCTAAAGTCTCTCCAAGCAGCAGAATGTCTCCTGAGAGGAAATCACGTTCAGGTCCTATCCAACAATGTGACAACAGTCTGTTACATAAGACACCAGGGGGGAACTCAGAACCCGGGTCTAAAAGCGGTAGCAGACAGGATTTTTCGTTGGGCTCAGCGAAATGTTCTCTCTATCTCGGCCCTCCATATCAAAGGGAGGGACAACGTTACTGCAGATTATCTGAGCAGAAGGAGATTCCATCCTGGGGAATGGATGCTGAACAAGCAAGTCTTTCTTCGGATTTGCAGACGATGGGGGTACCCCCAGGTGGACCTTCTGGCCTCCAAAGATGCCCAGGTGTCCCAATTCTTTTCCCTAGATCCCAGCGGAGATCCTCTAGGGATAGATGCAATGTCAAAAGCATGGAGTATGGAGCTAGCCTATGTATTCCCTCCAATTTCGCTCATTCCAGCTACCTTGAGGAAGATCAGCGAGAGTGCAGGAAGATTCATCTTCATAGGTCCGGCTTGGCCAAAAAGAAGCTGGTATCCTCTGTTAGACAGATTGAAGATGGAGGAGCCAATGTCTGTCCCTCGGAGACCGGACCTTCTCACTCAGGGGTCACTACTTCACCCAAATCTACAGAAATGGAATCTGAAGGCCTGGATCCTGAAAGGAGAATGCTGAGCGGAAAGGGCTTGTCGGATGCTGTGATCTCCACCCTACAGAAGAGTAGGAAACCTGTGACAAATGCCATCTACAAAAAGATCTGGAACAGATTTAATTCTTGGCTGGGAGATTCGCACCCGTTTAGTTCATCTCCTTCCATCGCTCAAGTTCTTGACTTCCTACAAAGGGGCTTTGACCTAGGGCTACGTCCTAGCACAATCAAAGTCCAGATCTCTGCATTATCATCCTTCCTGGACTATCCTCTTGCGGAGCATCGTTGGGTAAAGAGGTTCGTAAAGGCTATATCCAGACTAAGACCCACTCTGAGACAGATCGTCCCTCCGTGGGACCTATCCTTAGTCCTAGATACCCTCTGTAGGGCGCCATTTGAGCCACTGGACGCTATCCCTCTAAAACTTCTCTCCTGGAAGACGGCCTTCTTAGTGGCCATCACCTCAGCGCGCAGAATTGGGGAGCTACAGGCCCTGTCTATGAAAGAGCCCTTCCTACGAGTCCTTCCGGATCGAATCATTCTAAAGCTGGATCCAGGGTTCCTTCCGAAAGTCGTATCTTCCTTTCACAGAGACCAGGAGATTTTCTTACCCTCCTTCTACGCCTCTCCTAGAGGCCAGGAGGAGGAGAGATTCCAATGCCTTGATGTCCGAAGAGCAGTCCTTGAATATCTTCACCGAACAGAACCAGATAGGAAGGACTCAAACCTTTTTGTTCAGTTCGGCAGAGGAAGAAAAGGAAAGAAGGTGACTAAGAGGACTTTGACCCAGTGGATCAAATCAACCATTGAAGAAGCTTACCGTCTTCAGGATAAGCCCTGTCCTATCTCTATTCGAGCTCATTCCACTAGAGCAGTAGCAGCCTCATGGGCTGAGAAGGCGAACGCCTCTATAGACCAGATCTGTCAGGCAGCCACCTGGACTAGTTATAACACCTTTTGTAAACATTACAGGTTGAACCTACCGTCCAATCGCCAGCTTGCCTTTGGACGAAAGGTTCTTCAAGCGGTAGTCCCTCCCTAGGGGTTAAGTTGGTAACTCTCCCATGTGCTGTCATGGAGGACGTCCTGGAAATCGGTAGTTAGTCTTACCGGTAACGTTCTTTCCAGGAGTCCGACATGACAGCACTCCTAATTCCCTCCCTATATTTGTGGTTCAGTGTGAAGTTAACATTGTATATCACAATAGCAATAAAATTGTGTTGCATCCATCCGGTGTAGTAATTTAGAAAACACTGGAGATTGGAGGGAAGGGGTGGGGGGGCTTTTAACCTGTCTCACTTCCTGTCCCTACAGAGATTGGATTGGACATCCTCCCATGTGCTGTCATGTCTGACTCCTGGAAAGAACGTTACCGGTAGGACTAACTACCGATTTTTTTTCAAAAATGCTTTTATTGTGTAAAACTGAAATACATAAAAAAAAAAAAAAAAACATATTGGGTATCACTGCATCTGTAACAACCTGCTCTATCAAAATATCACATGATCCAACCCCTAAGGTGCAGAGAGGCGGTCGGACAAAAAATGCAGCATGCCTTTATATAAAGTTTTGCTAACGCTAATGTGAAAGTACTCTTATATAAAGTTTTTTTTTTTAAGTTTTTGCGTTTTAATTTTTCTTCCCCATCTTCCTTGAGCCATAACTTTTTTTATATTTCTGTTCACATAGCTGTATAAGGGCTTATTTTTTGTGGGACAAGTTGTACCTTCTAATGCCACCATTAATTATGGCATACAATGTAGTGGGAAGCTGTAAAAAAAATTCCAAATGGGGTGGATTTGGAAAAGAAACACAATTCCTACACCGCTTTGCGGGTTTAGTTTGCACATCGTTCCGTTTGTGGCATACCCTTCATTCTCTAGGTCAGCACAATTACAACGGTCTAAATAGTGTAAAAACAAACTTTAACTTGTATAACTTATATAACACCATATTCTAATCCTCCATAATTTTTTTATAGTTATATCTACTGAGCTGTGTTTTGGGCTCATTTTTTGCGGAACAATCTGTAGTTTTTATTGATAAAATTTTGGAGTGTGTGTGACTTTTTGATCATTTTATATTTTTTGGGGTAGGAGAAGCAACGAAAAAATGGCACATTGGCCATTTTGACCTTTTTTTTCTGTTTACGCCATTTGTGGTATTGGAAAAATATTTTTTTTACCAGTACGGGCGTTTTCCGTCGATGTGATACTTACGTTTATATTTTTTGTTATTTAGGTATTTATATTTTTATTATATGGAAAGGGTGGTGATTTAAACTCTTGTATATTTTTTTTTTTTTATATATTTTTAGCAGTTTTTTAAATTTATTTACTAATTATATGAGCCTACAAAATCTATTTTTTAATTTTTCATTTTGGACAAGCATGTATTTTTAAACTACACTTGTTATTGAGAATTGCTAATTTCTTATGTTGGCCTGCCATCTGGTGGCCAAAAATAGAAATGCACTTTAAATATTCTCAACCACTTCAGCGAGGCTGAGCCTATTCAAATCAATTACCGGCTTCCCCATTGGCCGCAGGGGATGCCAGTAACCCAAGTGTTTAACCACATCAGCCCCCCTAGCTTAAACACCCTTAATGACCAGGCCACTTTTTACAATTCTGCACTACACTACTTTCACCGTTTATTGCTCCGTCATACAACTTACCACCCAAATGAATTTTACCTCCTTTTCTTCTCAATAATAGAGCTTTCATTTGGTGGTATTTCATTGCTGCTGACATTTTTACTTTTTTTGATATTCATCAAAAATGACCGAAATTTTTGCAAAAAAATGTCATTTTTCAATTTCTGTTGTAATTTTTTTTTTTTTTTGAAAAACTAAATTTCTATATAAATTTTTCTCAAATTATATTTATTGGTTTGGGTAAAAGTTATAGCGTTTACAAACTATGGTGCAAAAAAGTGAATTTCTGCATTTTGACCCCTAAAATGCCAGGACAGTATAAATACCCCACAAGTGACCCCAATTTAGAAAGAAGACACCCCAAGGTATTCCATGAGGGGCATGGCGAGTTCATAGAAGTTTTTTTTTTTGGCACAAGTTAGCGGAAATTGATTTTAGCGGAAAGTCTCATATTCCACTAACTTGTGACAAAAAATAAAATTTTACATGAACTCGCAATGCCCCTCACGGAATACCTTGGGGTGTCTTCTTTCTAAAATGGGGTCACATGTAGGGTATTTATACTGTCCTGGCATTTTAGGGGCCCCTAAAGCTTGAGAAGAAGTCTGGAATCCAAATGCGTAAAAATACCCTGTGAAATCCTAAAGGTATTTATTGGAATTAGGGCCCCTTTTATCATCTTGGCTGCAAAAAAGTGTCACACATGTGGTATCGCCGTACTCAGGAGAAGTAGGGCAATGTGTTTTGAGGTGTATTTTTACATATAACCATACTGTGTGTGAAAAATATCTCTGTAAATGACAACTTTTTCCATTTTTTTTTTATGCAAAGTTGTCAATTTACAGAGAAATTTCTCTCACCCAGCATGGGTATATGTAAAAATACACCCCAAAACACATAGCCCTACTTCTCCTGAGTACGGCGGTACCACATGTGTGACCCTTTTTTGCAGCCAAGAGCGCAAAGGGGCCCGAATTTCAATGAGTACCTTTTAGGAGGGCATTTTTACGCATTTTTCTTCTCACGCTTTAGGGCCCCTAAAATGCAAGGGCAGTATAAATACCCCACATGTGACCCCATTTTGGAAAGAAGACACCCCAAGGTATTCCGTGAGGGGCATGGCGAGTTCATAGAAGATTTTTTTTTTTTTTTTGCACAAGTTAGCGGAATTTGATTTTTTTTAGTTTTTTCTCACAAAGTCTCCCTTTCTGCTAACTTGTGACAAAAAGTTCAATCTTTCATGGACTCAATATGCCCCTCAGCGAATACCTTGGGGTGTCTTCTTTTCAAAATGTGAGGTTTTTGTACTGCTCTGGCATTTGAGGGTCTCCGCAATCATTACATGTATGGCCAGCATTAGGAGTTTCTGCTATTCTCCTTATATGGAGCATACGGGTAATGAGATTACGGGCACAGATTTGTTCATTTGCATCGATCGATGTGGATGAAAAAATCTCTGCCAAAAAATATGCACGAAAAATAGAGGGGCCTGGCGATTGCCAGGACATAGGGGCTCTGCCCAAACATCCATACCCACTTCAACTCCTATGTCCTGGCAAACGTGATTTCTCCATTCACATCGATCAATCGATCGTTGTGGAGGAAGACATCTTTGCCAGATTTTTGATACAAAGTGTTTGCCAAAGCATATGAACTCCAACACCTCTCCTCAGCTCATATGCCTGGGCAAACATACCTGTACTGCGGAGAAGAAATCTCGTCCTGCAGCGCCGCATACACCGACTTCACGTGTCTTCTAACAGCAGCGCAATGCTTCTCTCAGAATGCACATCAGTGCTGCAGCGTTTTCATCGGTTGGTCCAGCTGGAAAATAAAGGGTGGTTAGTAAAAAAAAAAAAAAAAGAAAAAACAAGCAGCAGGCTCATAAATTTGAACGTTACGAACTTTATAAACTTGAACATCATAAAACTAATTTTTAATTTTTTCTTTTTTTTTTTTTTTCTTTTCACTCTTTATTTTCCTTGCAGAAACCTCTCCTCTCCGATGGGACAATGTGTAAAGTGTAAATCGCACAGAGATGGTGCGAAGTACATTATGCACTTTATCCCAAGTGAAAAGAGACGTTTCTACCGTTTCACATAGTTGCAGTAGCACACTAGCACCCTGTGTGTTAGGGTCTCTCAAAACCTATAATCCTGAGAGACCCTTATGTAAAGACTACCTGTGTTCTGCGGTCCCTACGTGCCCAAGTGTACCTGATGGTGGTACTTCCGGAAACGCTCCCCTAGGCATAGGGCAGGGTGGTCAGGACAGTCAGAACAGAAATAGCTGGTGTCACGCCTTATTCCACTCCTGCTACAGACACGACATCTTTTTCGGGGTGGCGGTTGGGTTGAGGTACCAGCAACGACACTGGGGAAGTGTCACTCGTGTAGACTGCTCACTACACTGGGGTTTGGGGCCACGGAACCTCCTGGATACAGGAGGTTCTCGATCTCTTCCTGAAATTTGAGTAAGGATCCTGTTCTCCCAGCCTTACTGTAGAGAACAAAACTATTGTACATAGCCAATTGAATTAGATATACAGACACCTTCTTATACCAGCGTCTGGTCTTTCGGTAAAGCAAATATGGGGCCAACATCTGGTCATTGAAGTCCACCCCTCCCATGAGCCAATTATAGTTGTGGACCGAGAGGGGCTTTTCAATGACACTGGTTGCCCGTTCAATTTGTATTGTCGTGTCTGCGTGAATGGAGGAGAGCATGTAAACGTCACTCTTGTCTCTCCATTTCACCGCGAGCAGTTCTTCGCTACACAAGGCAGCCCTCTCCCCCCTTGCAAGACAGGTTGTAACGAGCCATTGGGGGAAGCCCGGCGACTACGTCGCGCGGTGCCACGGCAGCCAATCTGTTCTAGGAACAAATGCCTGAAGAGGGCCACACTTGTGTAGAAATTGTCCACATACAGATGGTACCCCTTGCCGAATAAGGGTGACACCAAGTCCCAGACTATCTTCCCACTGCTCCCCAGGTAGTCAGGGCAACCGACCGGCTCCAGGGTCTGATCTTTACCCTCATAGACACGAAATTTGTGGGTATAGAGCTTATTCAATTTGACCCCATACCCGGCGCGCTTGCTTGGGATGTATTGTTTAAAGCCAAGGCGCCTGGTAAAATGTATTAGGGACTCGTCTATGCAGATGTTTTGTGCAGGGGTATACAAATCTGCAAATTTGGTGTTGAACTGGTCTATGAGGGGCCGAATATTATGGAGCCGGTCAAAAGCTGGGTTGCCTCTGGGACGAGAGGTGCGGTTGTCACTAAAGTGCAGGAAACGCAGGATGGTCTCAAATCGTGTACTGGACATGGCAGCAGAGTACATGGGCATGTGATGAATTAGGTTCGTGGACCAATATGACCTCAATTCATGCTTTTTTTGTTAGGCCCATGTTGAGGAGAAGGCCCAGAAAAGTTTTAAATTCGGAAACTTGGACTGGTTTCCACCGGAAAGGCTGGGCATAGAAGCTTCCCGGGTTGGCAGTTATAAATTGAGTGGCATACCGATTTGTTTCTGCCACGACTAAGTGAAAGAGCTCCGCAGTGAAGAACAGCTCAAAAAACCCCAGTGCCGATCCGATCTGAGCTGTCTCCACACGAACTCCTGACTGGGCGGTGAAAGGGGAAATAATGGTGCGGCTGAAGATGGGGGCTGCCAATCAGGGTTTGCCAGCACCTCAGGGATTCTAGGGGCTCTACGGGCCTGTCTGCGCGGTGGCTGCGACGGGGGAACTACTGCACGTGCCACCGTACCAGCTTCAACTGCCCTTCTGGTGCTCGCCACTTCACCATGTTCTACGGCAGTGCTGGTACTAGGTCCAGGATGGGCTGCGCTGCTGATGTATGCCTCGCCACGTAATCCGACAGCGCCAGCCCCACTCTGCTGCCCTTGAAGCGGATCCTGCTCAACCTGTGGTCTAGCGACACGGGGCCGGGTACGCCTGGTGGTATCGGGGACCTCAACCTCCTCGTCCGAACTTTGGGTCAGACTGCCACTGCTTTCTACAGGTTCATATTCTGACCCACTAGATTCGTCAGATGAGGGTTCCCATTCCTCATCCGACTGGGTCAGAATCCTGTAGGCCTCTTCAGGAGAATACCCCTTATTTGACATTTGGACAACTAAATTTAGGGGGTATTCCCTGAGACTACCCAAGAAAAAAAGCAAGCCTGTCTTACAAATGGGAGGCTAGTGAAGTACAGGAAGCCGCTGCGATTGATAAAAATCAAAACTGATCGCCTTACCGCTTGTGAAGTGATTGTGCAGTGATAAAAAAAATAAAATTTATGTCACTGGGGCGGGCGTAGGTGAACGCACGTGTGGGCGACCGATAAGGCCTGATCGGGTAAACACTGCGTTTTGGGTGGGGGGCGAACTAAGGTGACACTAATACTATTATAGATCTGACTGTGATCAGTTCTGATCACTTACAGATACTATAAAAGTACAAATGCTGATTAGCGCTACGCTAATCAGCGAATCAGTGACTGCGGTGGGCTGGGCGCTAACGGAAGCTAACTACCTACCAAAGGGGCCTAAACTTACGTAAACCTAGCAGTCAATACTGGTGAAAAAAAATGTGACAGTTTACACTGATCACTTTTTTTCTTTTGACAGGTGATTGATAGGGGGTGATCAAGGGGTTAATTGGGGTGATAGGGGGTGATCTGGGGCTAAATATGTTTTGATTGGTGTACTCACTGTGACATGTGCTCTGTGCTGGGTCCAACCGATGAAAAGGACCCAGCACAGAGCACAGAATCTTTTTAATGCATTATATTTCTAAATATAATGCATTATATGGCTTTTTATTAGTTTTTTTTTTTAGAAGTCGCCAGCGCAGATCATTGGCAGGCTGGTGACGAACTTGTCCTGCGCCTTCCCTGATATTCAGGCGCCCAGATCGCGTCCGCGCCAACGTGGAATAACTGGGCCGCCGAGATCACGCGATCCTATGTGCGGCGGTCCAGAGCTGGTTAAAGGGAAGCTGTCACGTTGAACATGATGTCTGAGCTGCCTGCACCATTTTATAGAGCAAATTGATATGTAGTTTTATGGGAAAAGTTTCAGTAAAACTAGGGATGTTTCCATTTGTATCCATGCTCAGTCTGGGTTTTGAAGTCATGGAGGTGGTCCTATCTGTTATTGACAGTATTCCCTCTATAAATGTGTAAACAGAGCTGTCATTCACTAATAGGACCACCTCCTTGACTTCAGTGCCTAAAATGAACAGGCGTTTAAATGAATTGTAAATATTTCTAAATCTAATCTAAGAGAACTATATATCAACATGCTCGACGACTCCTGCTCTATAACGCACTGCCTGTAGATTATTTAGCATTTTCATAATGACAGGTTCCCTTTAACTTCCATTGTCCCCTACCAATCATGAGAACAGGGGGTCTTGTTCCCTCCTTTGTGATGAAGCGCCAGGTCATACATTCACACTGCCGCTTCATTCATTTGTCCTGTGGATAGAGAATAACTTATAAATTTGGCACAGCCCCTTCAATTTACATCTCCTCCCACCATTGATTGTTTGAACTTAATGAACATGTGTCTTTTCTCAACTATATAAACTACTTAAGTCCCGTTCCCCCTCCCACCCCCCCCAAATAAACACTGCCATCAAGTGCTGATGTATTACCTCAATATAATGCTAAATTAATAGCCCACATAAAGTTATTAATGTCACCATGCATAGTATATTTAATGGTTATGAGTAAAAGTAGATTTAATACATGGGAGATGCAATAGATGTCGGATCCATTGGGGTCCAGCAACTAAGACCCAGACATCACTGTTTTAAGTGGGGAAAGCATGGACTTACAAGGGTGATCATATCCAAAGATCAGAGGGCACAATGTATTAAAGAGAATCTGTCACTATATATGCTGCCTGAGTGCACTGTAATTTATAGTTTTGCTGATCGGTAATTGATGGCAATCTCTGTGTAAGTCTGTGTACAGAGATAGCTGTACACGGGCCTGTGTACATTTGACCTCGAAAAGAGTAGTGCTCTAAATATATAAATTTCAAGTTCTGCTGATGTTTTTCTACATAAATGTATGGGGGTCATTTATTTAGACTGGAGTTTTAGATGCGGTCTTAATATCCCCTATAGCTGGCCTCTACATAACTTTGGCAGATCCTCCACCACTTCTAAATGTAAGACTGCTTCCTAGCTGTTTTACAGTTAGACCATGGCTCGATAAATCCCAGGTGACCATGGAATTTTGGTCCTGGCACTTGGGTATTTGCCAGCCCTTTTTCAAAGGTGCCTGCATCCACCGCATACCAGTAAAACGCGCTGATTCCCCTTTAAAATGTTACGCTAGTCTGGCCCGGCCGCCGCCGATCTGAATCATTCATCACAGTGACTGACGTGACGGCACACGCTGCCTGCCCATTCGCACAACCAACGAAGTCCAGAAAGTTGATGGAAGCCGGGACTAGGAGGAACAGAGCAGGACTTGGCTGCTCCTGGTCCTGGCTACTGATTGCTCGATGCTGCTCTCTCTGGGAAAGCGGGAAACACACAGGCAGTTTAGTTTCCTGCCTAGTGCTTCCTTAGGAGAAGGGAGGGGGAAAAACTGATCAGTGAGTGACAATGACAGTCAGAGTCAGCATCGCAGCGACTGCACTGGCTCATACAGTGGGGGTTCTGTGCAGAGCTGACCCCCACTCATGACACTAGATCTCTTTAAATGATCCCCCAATATGTTCTTGGATTGAGGAGGGGCCTGATTGCAGCTTGCAGGAGAGTGCGTTATCATTGTGAAGGGGAGGGGGTGGGGTGCTATTAATTGCATTGTGTCTGGCAGATGCCCCCATAACGGCGTGTCATCCACAGATGCCCCCCATAACGGCGTGTCATCCACAGATGCCCCCCATAACGGCGTGTCATCCACAGATGCCCCCCATAACGGCGTGTCATCCACAGATGCCCCCCATAACGGCGTGTCATCCACAGATGCCCCCCATAACGCCGTGTCATCCACAGATGCCCCCCATAACGCCGTGTCATCCACAGATGCCCCCCATAACGCCGTGTCATCCACAGATGCCCCCCATAACGCCGTGTCATCCACAGATGCCCCCCATAACGCCGTGTCATCCACAGATGCCCCCCATAACGCCGTGTCATCCACAGATGCCCCCCATAACGCCGTGTCATCCACAGATGCCCCCATTACAGCTAAAAAAAAAAAACGACTCCTAACTTTTTTAGCTGGCTCCTAGATTCCAAGGAAATTTGTCAAGCCCTGATTTAGACAATTTTCTACGCCTAAACCAGACATAGAAAATGTTACATCACAACCCTTTTTTTTAGACCTGGTGCGAGCAGGAAAAGTTGCAAATCTGGGCGCCAAGGACCTCCTAAATCTATCTGCTCAGCTTCTTCTGCTCTATTAACACACTGAGGTTTGGGTTGCATTTCGTGGTGAGCTATTCTCTTTAAGGGTGCCATTTCTGAAGCCAGACTTAAAGGGGTTATCCCATGACTAATGTAAAAAATGAAAAACAGCCATTATATAGTACATGGCACTCTCTTTCTAACAAAGCTAGAACCAGCCCTGTACCTAAGATGGGTCCAGAGATCTCCCCATTCATTGTTCTTCTAGATTTATATCAAGCTGGCAGCTCAGGGGCGTGTCTTTTCTGCTTCAGCTCAGGGGGCATGTCTCGGCTCTCCCTATCACAGCTCAGGAGGCAGTTGAAGGATGAAACAACATGTGCGGCCTTCTCAGTGAGCAGGACAAAGAAATAAGAAAAAGAAAAAAGAGCATGTGTCGCTATACTGATGCATTTTATTGAGGCTATGCTAAATTTTTAATTACATGCAATTACAAAAGTATTCAGATCCAGGTGCTGGTTTGAAAACTTTAGAATATTTTTTGTGGGACAATCCCTTTAAAGTCAGTGAGCCTTCTCCCTGCACTCCCGGCGTGCTGACTAATGAACCAGCTGCCGGGAGCAATGCCTGTGTAAGCGGTAAGTGCTCACTACAGGCGGTGCAGGGGGGTGCAGTGCTATACAGTATATAAGTACATAACTGTCCCTATATACTGTATAGTAGCTTCCCCCTGCCTCCCTGCACTGCCTGTAGCATCGCTCCTAGTGGCTGGTTCATTAGTCAGCACGCTGGGAGTCCAGAGGGAAGGCTCACTGACAGCGCTAGCAACGCTGGTCAATGAGCATAACATACTGTTTTAGATTATATATACATTTACCCTTGTATTAAATTTAACACTATGTATATGTAACACATAAGGCTCCTGTGCCTACCAGGCTGTGAGGGAGCAGAGCAGGCAGAAGCCCCCTGTCTCTCCTATGCTAATAGAAAACGGATGGCCCTTAGCAATGGTCATTTCAAAGAGCGCTGTTAAGCCCCAGTTTTCTACCTTTTCCTTAAAGGGGTTGTCCAAGTTACATTTATTGATGACCTATCCTCAGGATAGGTCATCAGTATCAGATCGGCGGGGGTCAGACACCCGACACCCCTGCCGATCAGCTGTTTGAAAAGAAAGCACGTGCCGTGCCAGCGCTGCCTCCTCTTCATTGTTTACCTGCTCGCTGTCACATCTGCAGTGGTGAGCAGCTGTAATTACACCCAAGCCGTCCCATTCATTTGAATGGGACAACTCGTTGGGCGGTGTTGTCTTTTGAGGGATGAAAGATGTAAGTATATGTGGACTTCTCGTTGACTATAAACATTTGGCTGTCACTTCCTGAACCTCCTTAGGCCTCTTTCACACGGGCGTCATGTTTGTCGCCCGGATTGAATGCGGGTGCGCTGCTGGAATATGCGCGATTTTTCCGCGCGTGTGCGAACTTTTGTAATGCGTTTTGCACGCGCGTGTGAAAATTAGCCATGTTTGGTACCCAGACCCGAAACCGGACTTCATCACTGAAGTCCGGTTTCGGCTTAAGAATACTGGAGATTTTAGTATTTTCCCTTATAACATGGTTATAAGGAAAAACAATAGCATTCTCAATACAGAATGCTTTGTATATTATTAAGGGGTTAAAAATAAAAAAACGTAACTTACCTTAGCCACTTGATCGCGTAGTTCGTGATCTGTCTTCTCTCTTCAAGCTTTAGCTACCAGCTAAAGGACCTGTGATGACATCACATGGTCCAATCACATGGTCCGTAGCTAAAGCTTGAATAGAGAAGACAGATCGCCAACTACCCGATCAAGTGGCTAAGGTAAGTTACGTTTTTATATTTTTAACCCCTTAATCAACATTATACAAAGCATTCTGTATTGAGAATGCTATTATTTTCCCTAATAACCATGTTATAAGGGAAAATAATAAAGATCGGGTCCCCATCCCGATCGTCTCCTAGCAACCATGAGGGAAAATCGCACTGCATCCACCCTTGTTTGCGGATGCTAACGATTTTCCCGCTGCCCCATTCACTTCTATGGAGCCTGCGTTGCGTGAAAAACGCTAAATATAGAGCATGCTGCGATTTTCACGCAACGCAGAAGTGATGCGTGAAAATCACCGCTCATGTGCACAGCCCCATAGAAATGAATGGGTCCGGATTCAGTGCGGGTGCAATGCGTCCACCTCACGCATTGCACCCGCGCGGAAAACTCGCCCGTGTGAAAGGGGCCTTACTGTCTTGACAACTGCATGGAGATTGTGCAGTTGTGGGGAGCCTGCTGTTCGTGAGAGAGAAGGCAGAAACTTTTTTTATTTTTGCAAACGTAGCTGCCTTCTCCATCACAGTCTATACAATGCTGTGTTGTATACACAGTTATGGAAGTGGTGGTGCCACTTCCTGTTCCAGTACTAGCAATCATGTGATCACTGCAGACCAGGTATTGTACAAGCTGCTCTGCTGGGTCTTGGCTCTGCAGCAAGGCTGAACAGTCTTGCTAAAAGGTCTAGGTCTGTATTCCTTCTGTGATGGGGTCTTAAATGTTAATAAGTCAGAAGACAAGCGGCTGAAAGATCGGAAGTTATACTGCAGCCTGCCAGCGATGATCAATCGCTGACGGGCTGTAGATGTGAAATACATTGCATCAAAGAGGTATATCAGACGTTGTTTTGTTAACAGGGTCTGATATACCTTCTACCTGGTCCTCTGGTGGTCCCATTTGCTGTGAAATCCTAAAGGTACTCATTGGAATTGGGGCCCCTTTGAGCATCTTGGCTGCAAAAAAGTGTCACACGTGGTATCGCCGTACTCAGGAGAAGTAGGGCAATGTGTTTTGGGGTGTATTTTACATATACCCATGCTGGGTGAGAGAAATATTTCTGTAAATGACAACTTTAAAAAAATTTTATACAAAGTTGACAATTTACAGAGATATTTCTCTCACCCAGCATGGGTATATGTAAAAATACACCCCAAAACACATTGCCCTACTTCTCCTGAGTACAGAGATACCACATGAGTGACACTTTTTTGCAGCCAAGATGCGCAAAGGGGCCCAAATTCCAACGAGTACCTTTAGGTTTTACATGGCTGCTCACAATTTAGCCCCGCCCAAAATGCCAGAACAGTAAACACACCCCACAAATGACCCCATTTCGGAAAGTAGACACCCCAAGGTATTCACTGAGGGGCATAGTGAGTCCGTGGAAGATTTTTATTTTTTTTGCCAGAAGTTAGCAGAAATGGAAACTTTATTATTTTATTTTTTTTCTCAGAAAGTGTCATTTTCCGCTAACTTGTGAAAAAAAATGAAATGATACGTGAACTCACCATGCCCCTCCGCGAATACTTTGGGGTGTCTTCTTTCTAAAATGGTGTAATTTGGGGGGTATTTATACTATCCTGGCATTCTAGCACCTGAAGAAACATGACAGGTGCTCAGAAAGTCAGAGCTGCTTCAAAATGCGGAAATTCACTTTTTTGCACCATAGTTTGTAAACGCTATAACTCTTACCCAAACCAATAAATATACACTTATTGGATTTTTTTTTTTATCAAAGACATGTAGAACAATACATTTATAGAAAAATGTATATAGAAATGTAGTTTTTTTTAAAAAAATTTACAACAGAAAGTAAAAAATCTCTTTTTTTGCAAAAATTTCGGTCATTTTTGATTAATAGCAAAAAAAGTAAAAATGTCAGCAGCAATGAAATGCCACCAAATGAAAGCTCTATTAGTGAGAAGAAAAGGAGGTAAAATTCATTTGGGTGGTAAATTGCATGACCGAGCAATAAACGGTGAAAGTAGTGTAGTGCAGAATTGTAAAAAGTGGGCTGGACATTAAAGGTGTTTAAGCTAGGGGGGCTGAGCTGGTTAAAAAGTAATGTTTTCCCTAGCAAAAGAAAAAATAAAAACCAAAAAAATACTGGATAATAAATGACCTAAAAATAATATCCTATGTATCACCGAAAAAAGCACAAAAATTATTTACTTACTGGCTTTCAAAAATGCATGTACTAAAAAAAATGGAACTTGATTGATGAATACACTTTGAATGTAACTATTTTTTTCTTTTATAGTTGTGCAGTGTTTCTTGTGCTTCAGCACTCAATCTTCAAAGTCACTTTTTGGGCATCAAGCACAGGAGGGTGAGAACCTTTTGTTAACAAGTTAATTGGTTGTTATTTCTTTTTTTAAGGTGGTCATACACATTAAGTCCATCATTCACATTAGTGTATTGTCAGCCCAATCCTCTTGTTCTCCTGGGAAATAAGCCACTGCCAGAAGTTTCCTCAGAAACCGATATATTTCCGATAGAATATACAGTGGAGGAAATAATTATTTGACCCCTCACTGATTTTGTAAGTTTGTCCAATGACAAAGAAATGAAAAGTCTCAGAACAGTATCATTTCAATGGTAGGTTTATTGTAACAGTGGCAGATAGCACATCAAAAGGAAAATCGAAAAAATAACTTTAAATAAAAGATAGCAACTGATTTGCATTTCATTGAGTGAAATAAGTATTTGAACCCTCTAACAAAAAAAGACTTAATACTTGGTGGAAAAACCCTTGTTTGCAAGCACAGAGGTCAAACGTTTCTTGTAATTGATGACCAAGTTTGCGCACATTTTAGGAGGAATGTTGGTCCACTCCTCTTTGCAGATCATCTCTAAATCCCTAAGGTTTCGAGGCTGTCTCTGTGCAACTCTGAGCTTGAGCTCCCTCCATAGGTTTTCGATTGGATTAAGGTCCGGAGACTGACTAGGCCACTCCATGACCTTAATGTGCTTCTTCTTGAGCCACTCCTTTGTTGCCTTTGCTGTATGTTTTGGGTCATTGTCGTGCTGGAACACCCATCCACGACCCATTTTCAGTTTCCTGGCAGAGGGAAGGAGGTTGTCGCTCAGGATTTCACGATACATGGCTCCGTCCATTTTCCCGTTAATGCGAATAAGTTGTCCTGTGCCCTTAGCAGAAAAACACCCCCAAAGCAAAATGTTTCCACCCCCATGCTTGACGGTGGGGACGGTGTTTTGGGGGTCATAGGCAGCATTTTTCTTCCTCCAAACACAGCGAGTTGAGTTAATGCCAAAGAGCTCTATTTTGGTCTCATCAGACCACAGCACCTTCTCCCAGTCACTCTCTGAATCATTCAGGTGTTCATTGGCAAACTTCAGACGGGCCTGCACATGTGCCTTCCTGAGCAGGGGGACCTTGCGAGCCCTGCAGGATTTTTAATCCATTGCGGTGTAATGTGTTTCCAATGGTTTTCTTGGTGACTGTGGTCCCTGCTAATTTGAGGTCATTAACTAACTCCTCCCGTGTAGTTCTAGGATGCTTTTTCACCTTTCTCAGAACCATTGACACCCCACGAGGTGAGATCTTGCGTGGAGCCCCAGAGCGAGGTCGATTGATGGTCATTTTGTGCTCCTTCCATTTTCGAACAATCGCACCAACAGTTGTCACCTTCTCTCCCAGCTTCTTGCTAATGGTTTTGTAGCCCATTCCAGCCTTGTGCAGGTCTACAATTTTGTCTCTGACATCCTTGGACAGCTCTTTGGTCTTTCCCATGTTGGAGAGTTTGGAGTCTGCTTGATTGATTGATTCTGTGGACAGGTGTCTTTTATACAGGTGACTAGTTAAGACAGGTGTCCTTAATGAGGGTGACTAATTGAGTAGAAGTGTCTAACCACTCTGTGGGAGCCGGAACTCTTAATGGTTGGTAGGGGTTCAAATACTTATTTCACTCAATGAAATGCAAATCAGTTGCTATCTTTTATTTAAAGTTATTTTTTCGATTTTCCTTTTGATGTGCTATCTGCCACTGTTACAATAAACCTACCATTGAAATGATACTGTTCTGAGACTTTTCATTTCTTTGTCATTGGACAAACTTACAAAATCAGTGAGGGGTCAAATAATTATTTCCTCCACTGTATGTACACGTTCTACTAAGCTAAAGGTACATGTGTATAGAGGAGTTGTTATGGAGGCTGGCGAGGTAGCTGTCGGCTAAAAGATCGTATAGCTGACAGCTATTGGATGTGTATGTGCAGCTTAAGACTAGTGTACATCTTATGTGGATGAAATGTTTGACCACATTTCGTTGGGCATATATTGGGTGGGGGGAATTGGGCATGTTGAATTTCATGATGTCCAGTCTTTTTCTTTTTTTCTCAAGGTAGATAAGTCACCTCCAGAGTTTTGTGAAAGCAGCTTATTCTCCTTTTTTCATTGCAAACACATGCATGCTTATCCACGTCAATAAATGAGTGTTTGGTTGACAGTAGTTAGAAACTTTAATGGCTCCCTTTTAGTTGTCTTGGTAGTATAGGTCTGGTTTGCAACTTAAATTCTGTCAGGACCAGGTCATGATCAGACCAGGACATAGCCTTGACATGTCTGCTCCCACATGTTCTAATATCCAATCAATCCTAGTCTAATGTTGGTGTGCGGGGGGGAAAAGTACATACAGTATAACCACGTTGTGGCCCATTGAACTCCCTCCAGCAATCAGCTATATCTAATGTCCACATAACTTGGCGTATACAATCCTTTGACTTAGAGGACAATTTATACACTACTGGAGATTATTTTTCCAGCCTTGCATTGAAAGACACATTACAATCACTGCACCAAACAATTGTCGAAGTATTATACTGCTCGAACAATCTCCCCAGGATATGAAAGAAAGAGACAGGCTGATTATCGGGTGCATAAGAATTCACTAGTCATGAGTTGTTATAGAGGAAGTGGACAACAATAATATGGGGTCCATCAGAATCCGGAGTAGTGAACTCTAACTGGAATGGCAGAGTTTTTAATGAAAATAGCAACACCCTTGCTTTTAGTGAAGAGTGGCGCATGGGCTAATAAAATGGGATTCTTGAATGCATGGGCTAGTAAAATTTGATTCTTGAATACAAATAAAATAATATCAGGCTTAAGCCAATCATCCTGCAGAAAAGCCTTGCGCATCTTTTGAGGTGAATTAAACCCCTTGCATTATGGGATATGATTCTACACATAACTTACAAATAAGAAGGATGCATACAAATCTGAAGACAACAAGTCAGATCCAGAGCATAGCAAATTAGAGAGAAAAAGGTAGTGGAGAGGTAAACGACGAGGGACCAGGAGAGCCAGACAGTAGCCATTCATGTTCAGTACAAAAAAGGAGTCAATAACTTGCATGGGCGAATGTACCAGAACTCGGAGAACAAAAACAAACAGGAACCATGCAAAATATGCTTACAACATGCCCTGGGGGGGATCATGGAATCCAGATCTGCAGCAGTCATTAGAAAAAAACATTTTCGAAGTGATAGAAATGGGAGAGGACAGCTCCACCTGTGAGACTGTATGTAGAACAAGATATTTAAAATGAATGAAACATGTAGCGCTAGGGGAAGGAGAATGGTGGGTGCTGCAGGCCCTCCATTTGTAGCCTATAAGAGATACCACAGATAATTAGAGCCAGAAAGTAAGCTTAAGATGATCAAAGATCCTGGGAGGACCACAGCAGCCACCAGGCAGTAACCCCTACAAAGCCCTAATTCAGGCCCACCCTTACCAGATAAATCCCCTCTAGCGGTGTCAAACAGTGAAAAGGAAATCTAGTGTTGATTAACACAGTCAGTAGCTAGTAGGCAGTGATCCCAATTGTCCAGGTAACAATTCCATATCAGGTGCAAATTAAAACACCTATCATGATCTCGATCCATTCCGTTGGACAAGGGGTTCAGCCCCCCAGCCGAACCGAAAAATAAATGCAATCTACATATTGAAAGATAGAAAGTGGTATGGTGTTTCACATTATCCATCTGGCAACAATGGATCAGGTGGAAAAAATTTGCATATCTCAATCACAAGCCACACCTTGTGTCAAGGCGGAACACCTCATCAGCAAATGTACAGTACAATTAGAGGAGAGAAATTGTTAGTCTCTCGAGTGTAAGGCTGAATAATTCAGTGTAATTGGAGGCAATAAATGAGACTGTAGTCCCCACTGTCTAACTAACAACAATGGATCGGGCATCAAGAGGCCACAATCACATCTAACACCATCTAACAAAGGGGAACACCACCTCGGCAAATGGTAAATAAAGGAACTGTCAATCTGTAGTGCTGAGTCACAATCATCAATATGGACATATGGTTCTGCTGAAAGGTCTCCCTTGTAAAGGCTATAGGTCACTATTTTGTTTAGGGACATCCAGAAGGTTCTGGCAAGACAGGAGGACATCGTCTGACCTGCCAGGTTCTTGATGGTTGCTGTTATAAAGGAGCAAAGGCGGTATGCCCTCCCCTTGTAGTATATCATAACTTTCCTTAGGATCTTTAATAATGTAGGCATGGCCTCCAGTCTTGTAGGCTTGAAAAGGAAAGCCCCAGAGATAACGTATTTGGGCTTTTTGGAGGGTCATAGTCATTGGTCGCATCACTCTTTATTTTTCCAGTGTGGCCAGAGCTAGATTAGCAAACAGCCACATGAGTTATTTTCTAAATCCTCCAGTTTATACCCTAGCACCTCCAATTGATATACATGGTGTCCAAGAGGGAATTTTCCACGTCCAGGCGTCTTCCATCTCCTCCATTTTATCTTCTAATTCAGAGACTCGAGAATCCAATACCTGTATTTGTTTAGTGAAATCCTCCACTGCCTTTGAGAGTTGAATAGGGAAAAGAGTCTTGGTGTTAGGATAGAGTTCTGTAGGATCAAAAGCAGGTGCTGGGGGGTCCAAAGCTGGTTCAGGCTCACACAGCAGTAGCGCGCTGAAACTGTCCAGTGAGGAGTCAGGAAGCTCCATGTCAGGTGGTTGGGAAGTGCGCTAAAGCTCAGGAAGTGTTTGCTAGAATGAAGATTGCCCTTGCGACTTCTTTTTTTGTGACTTTTTAGGCATGTTCCACTCGTGAGGTCAAGATGGATGTACAATTAAGCCAGTTGATGAAAATCAAGAAAACCATGCCATGGACAGGGCAGGACATATCAGCAAGAGTCATGCTCCATAGGGAGTATAGTGAGTACATTAAGGTGTCCAGGTATTTGGACCCCAACATGGACATTGGCCCCGAAGTTTGTGTTCATTGTTCGGAGTTAAAATAAAGCTTGATGAAAGGCTGCAGAGCAGCCAATCAACAAGCGTTTAATCTGTGGGCACTTGGAAGCCATCACAGTCATGTCTAGTATTGGCATGGCTGTGATTGGCCGGTTCACCATATGACCCTGCATGCATAAATGTCGGATGACATGGTGCACTGCCATTCTGCTCTGACTAGTGTAGGAGCAGGGACAGTGTTAGGCTTTTATTATTTTAGATAACTCTGTCGGTGACCTGTAGGCATATTTTTGTTCTGTGAAATCCTACTCTTTTGCACCAGTGACAGGGAAATCCATTAGTTAGTTAATCAATCTATTAATTATGTCAGTGCCACACATTTGTATTTTTTTGGGTGCAAAACCCTTTACTTGCCAACATCACAGGGAAATATAACGGTTAAGAGTTATCCAAGTTCTCAAACTTTCTCGGCCTCTTTCGCCCCCTCTGGAGCTACAGTGGCACCTGCCACCCTGCAAACATAAGTTGTTGCAACAACACCACCTCCATCACTGCATCGCCATACAGTTGCATGGAAGTGTTCAGCTGTCCATTCCTCAAACACTGGAGAGAAAGTATCCACCTGCGAGCCCTGGCCTTTGAAATGCTGCCATTCCTGGCCATTGGAGATGGACAATTTTAAAAACCTCATGAGGCAGCTATCCCACGGTAGGTTTTTCTCAGCCGGCACTACTTTTACAGGCACTACTTTTACAGTTGTGCAGCACACAGGCGAAAAAAAATCTGTGTGCTGCACAACTCCATCAGTGGCAAGGTCCACATAACCACCGATGCGTGGACCAGTAAGTATGGAGAGTGACGGTATAGCTCCCTTACTGCCCACTGGGTAAATTTAGTTTTGGGTGAGCGTGAGGCAGAAAGTGGTTTGGTGCATGTCCTACTGCCACTGAGGATTGCTGGAGGTTTCTTGGTGCCTCCTCCTTTTCCTCCTCTACTGCCTTATAATCACGTTGGCACAACACCTGCACAGCCAGGGGGAAACGACAGCAGGCTCTTCTGAAACTCATATGTGCAGGAGCTGTGGTCGGGCTTGGAAGAACAGACCGATGAGTGGTTGGTGCTGTTGAGCCTCAGGCCTGGCCTGGTGATATGAGACAACGAGCGAAATCTTGTAACAGCTCTTGTAACTTCTGCCTTCCCGCTCGCTGCCTCATATGCGACGTACCCACAAGGTGGAACCCCAACATGCACATGATGGAGAGACTGCGAGCAGCAAGCGATAGTGGAGTTTCAGCTGCAGTACACATGGGTGAGTCGCTTTACAGAACTTCACCACAAAGTGGACCCCATGCGGGATGTGTGCTTTGTTGCGCGTTTCGAGTACTCCACCAACATGGCCAGCCGTGATGTCGCCATCATCAGTGTTACTATCCTACTTCTATGTCTCCTTGAAATAACGCTTTGGGTACTGATGGATGAGAATGTGGCACAGGAGGAAGAGTAGGAGGGACAGGGATCATTCCCATGGTTATCAGGCCAGTTTGTCCCCGGGTGGGTTCCTTCGCCAGCAGCGGCCAGGTACACAACTGTCCAGCAAGGGCACAGTTTTGGAGGATGAGGAGGATCCGCGTTCACAGCAGGGTGGCACCCAAATCAGCTTACGGGCATCACCGAAGCGCGGGGTGATAGAGGACAAAGACGATACACCTCCCACCGAGGACAGCTTGTCGTTTCCTCTGGGCAGCCTGGCAAACATGAGCAACTACATGCTGTAGTGCCTGTGCAACAACCGCAGAGTTGCCCTCAATCTTACCAGTGCTGATTACTGGGTGGCCACCTTACTGGATCCCTGCTACAAGGTCAACGTGCCATCCTTACCTCTGTCACTGGAGCGTGATCGGAAGATGCGTGAGTACCAGCGCATGCAGGTAGAGGCGCTACTGATGGCATTCCTACCTTACAGCGGGGGCTCAGTGGAAGCACGAGGCGAAGGAGCACCTCAGAAGAGGGTTAGCATAGCCGAAATGTGGAAAAGCTCTGTCTTCACACCACAGTATCCAGCACCACAATCTGATAATGGAACATCTTAGCAGGTGACAGCATTTCAGCAACTTGGTGGAACAGTACGTGTCCACACATCTGCACGTACTGACTGATGGGTCTGCCCCATTTAACTTCTGGATCTCTTTTGGGCACATGGTCTGAGCTTGCCCTTTACGCCTTGGTGGTGCTAGCATGCCCTGCGGCAAGTGTATTGTTCGAACGTTTGTTTAGCACGGCAGGGGGTGTAATCACGGACAGGCGCATCCGCATTTCGACAGCCAACGTGGACAAGCTCACGTTCGTTAAAATGAACCAAGCATGGATCCCACAGACCTTGGGCAGAGTAGAGAGGTATACTAGCTGTATACTAGCTGCACCCAACCATTGTTATACGGGTAATATTCTCTTTGCCATTTCCCAATGTTTTGGGGCTTCCGCAAACCAAAAAACTATTTTTTTTTAAAAAAAAGGTTGGTGACCTCCTCCTGCCTGTACCGCCACGTCTGCCGCCTCCTCCACTTGGACCTCCGCCTCCTGGCTCAAGATTATTATGTTTTATGTTGGCAGAGTAGAGAAGTATCCCAGCCGCACCCAGCCATTGTTATACTCCAGCGCAGTTTGTGCGTTCTCTTTGCTATTTCCCAATGTTTTTGGGCCTCCACAAACAAAAAAAAATAAAATAATAATATTGAGAAATAAATTTAAAGAAATATAAGATAAAATGTAAAACAAAAAAAAGGTTGGTGATCTCTTCTTCCTCCTGAACCACCACGTCCTCCTCTATTCAGACCTCCGCCTCCTGGCTCTAGATATCATGTCTTATATGGTCAGAGTAGAGTATACCGCCCTCACCCAAAAAATGGCTAAAGGTCGCACACAGAATTAAGACACGTGGACCTCCACCTTCTGGTTTAAGGTTGTTATTTTTAATTTTTATGTATTTTATGTGATTTTAAAGGGGGTGTCTGAGTTATGGGGAGAAAAAAAAATATAGCACTGTAAATATGATGGTCAGCGATTATATAGCTAAGCTAAGTAAAAATCTATTTTCTCATTTCCATGGTTCTCTTCTGGCCTTTGTTTACCTGCAATAACAATCTCTGCACTGCACTGCACTGCTAAGGGAGTGAATAAAAGTACTGCCCTGAGTGACATGTCTGCCTGCTGGGAGACTCAGCAGCATGTTGTATTTGTAGAACTAAAAGTCCTAGCTGTACAATGACACTGCTAATGCACACGGGATCTTCCCCTTACCTGCAATGCTCTGCAGAACTTCTCTTTCAGCTTCTGTGCCCAGCATTTGTCTCCTCACTGCCTGCAGCTTCACAGTAAACACTTCAGCCCTGAGTCTGTGCAGCTGAAGGGGTTAAGAATCCTGGGAGAGAGCAATAAGCAGCAGCCGGCAGTGAAGGGGGATGTGACCAGCACAGTGACGACTTGTGTACAGGCTTGTGCATGAACATTATTAGAGCAGGAAGAGAAGCTGACATCACAGGCTATGTGACACTCGGTGAAATCTGAGAAACCAGCCACTGGAGATAACCTAAGTTAATTGGAAAGCTTTTAAATTTGCCTAGTTAGAAACCTAGAAAGAACAAAAAAATAACTTGGACAACCCCTTTAAGTCATTTCCCTATTCAAATTTGTTTGCAGAGCATTTGTACTGCTCTTACCCCCATTTTGGATCCTTTTGCCCTCTAGCCCTTTCTGTGACTTTTTTTTTACCGCCATTTTAGTTCCCCAAAGTTTGTGTCCCCATTGACTTCAATGGGGTTCGGGACCAGATCCGAACTGTGAAACTAGGTATGTCCCGATACCAGTATCAGTATCTGGACCTATACCGGACATTTGCACGAGCAAATGTCGCCGATACCTGGTGGGGACAGCTGCTGCGGCGGGTCCTGTGTCGGTGCTGTGGTGGTGTTCTAACAAATTTTCCTACCCTCGTAATTTCCTGTTGTGGCGCGACCGCATCGGACATAACGTTCCCAGCTTTGGAAGGAGGTGTGCCGTGCCACGCAGGCGCACAACAACGTGGTAGGGAAATTTGACCTGATAGAACAGTCAGGATGCTCCAGATGATCAGACACTGCGTGTGCGCAGTGAGTGGTAGGGAGATTTAACAGAACAAATGGCCATCAGATCTCCCACACTGCTCAGGCGCGGTGATCGGATGGATATTCGGTAGAATAGATTTCCCTGTCCGCTGGTGCGCACACGCGGTGTATCCCGACGGGAGTAGTTAGCTGCGCTTGCACACTGGCCCGTAATTTTTCCCTACCCTCTAACCGCTGCTGAGGCTCCCAGTGCATGTTCACTATTGGCCGGTGTCCAGCTGAGAGGTAAGGTGCAAGCTTATTAGGTGGCCCCTTCTCCGCAACTCTGGTGTGAAATTTCCTTACCCCATCATTGTGCGCCTGCACGTCACACCTCCTTCCAAAGCTGGGAACGTCATGTCCGGTACGGCCACATCACAACAGTAAGTGACGAGGGTAGGCAAATTTCACCGTTGGTGAAATTTGTTAGAACAAGTGTGGGACTTCTGTGCGGCGGCTCCAAAGTGCCATGCGGTTGCCTAGCACTAGAAGGAAGTTAAAGCCACTTCCTCCCAGTACTCTGCATCCGAATGGAAAGGATACAGCAGGCCCAGGTGGGTATGGTGCATGAAATGGAGGAGAAATTCAGTTAATTTCTCTCCATTTCATGTTCAAACATTGAAGATAAAATAAGGTGGTGGTGGGGGGAATGGGCATATAATAGTGATTCCCAACAAGTGTGCCATTGGTATCGTGAGTACTTAAATAAAAGTATCGGTACCAAAAATGGTTTCGGGTCATCCCTATTCGAAAATCAGTTTGGTCGAACCTGAATATCCAGAGGTACACTCATCCCTAGACACAGTGATATACATGCAGAAATAATATAGAAGGCTTTTAGAACTGCCAAATATGGCCCCTAGATGGAGCTCCAAGTCCAGAATTAGCAGAAACAATAGCAAGCACTTAGTATGATTCAAAATGATAGTGCCAGAACTTAGCCAGGGGAAAAACTCACAGGTCACAGGTAGAGAAGTCTCCAAATTATGGAAGGCCTGGTTGCCTTCTGGCAGGAACCAGGTTCAACAAAAAAAAACATAAGGCTCCGTGCACTCCAAGACCAGTCCAGCACCACAGGGTGCAAATATCCGACTCCAGATCGGCCACTTTGTGGGAAGCAGCAGCATCCAATTGACATGGTCTGTGACCCAGGTGTCAGGTCTGTGGTGCCCAAGGGCACAGTACATGCAAGCGGGGCCCACCGTTTCCAAGGCAGCACTAGTCAACAAGACCAGGACCCCGCACACTGCCGTCGCTGAACTGTAAGCAGAGATCCCACTTCAGGCCGAGGTGCTTTATGACATCAAGGCCGCACCACAGGATGAGGTGAGCACCCGGTTATGTGGGACTCAGAGTGGTCGTCTGAGCGCTAGGAGTTTTCTCTACACTGGGAAGATGAGGAATAAGGAGCTTTATGGCCCAGATGGCAGGGGATAGAAGTTTAATCACAGAGCCTTGCAGCCTTGTGTCCATTTGTCATGCCCACTAGCCACCAAACAAACCATATTTGTTTGGGATATTTGTCTCTTGCCAGATGTACATCAGCACAGGACCTCAATAACTGACAGTCCCTTATTGTGGACCCTGTGGCGTATCTGGTAGTGCCACTATGGACTATTACTGATTCGTGAAGTTGTTGGTCTTTCTGAGAAAGTGGCCATTGTTCCTTTTAAGTTGGATGATCAGAATTTGAATTGAATTGTCGTATTTTGTCACTACAGTAGTATTCAGAGAACTCCTCTCTAACCATTCATTCACTATGTATTCATTTTTGTTAAATATTTTTTCATCATTATGGTTGATACAACTGTGTTATTGTTAGAAAAAAAAGTGAGTTTAGCAGCAGGCTCAGGATAAAATCCAATTTCTTTATTATAAAATCCATAGTCTGACCTGACAAGCAAGGTCTACGCGATTCGACTACATCTTAATCATGACCACCATGACCGTGGTGATTAACATGTACAGTCGAAACGGGTAGACCTTGCTTGTCTGGTCAGCCTATGGATTTTGTAATTAAAAAATAACGAAATTGGATATTATCCTGAGAATGTTGCTGGATTTTTTTCTACTGTTCGAACTGTGTTATTGTTTATCCAAAGGGGATATTACCAGACAGTTATGGATATATGCATATACACTCACCTAAAGAATTATTAGGAACACCTGTTCTATTTCTCATTAATGCAATTATCTAGTCAACCAATCACATGGCAGTTGCTTCAATGCATTTAGGGGTGTGGTCCTGGTCAAGACAATCTCCTGAACTCCAAACTGAATGTCAGAATGGGAAAGAAAGGTGATTTAAGCAATTTTGAGTGTGGCATGGTTGTTGGTGCCAGACGGGCCGGTCTGAGTATTTCACAATCTGCTCAGTTACTGGGATTTTCACGCATAACAATTTCTAGGGTTTACAAAGAATGGTGTGAAAGGGAAAAACATCCAGTATGCAGCAGTCCTGTGGGCGAAAATGCCTCGTTGATGCTAGAGGTCAGAGGAGAATGGGCCGACTGATTCAAGCTGATAGAAGAGCAACGTTGACTGAAATTACCACTCGTTACAACCGAGGTATGCAGCAAAGCATTTGTGAAGCCACAACACGCACAACCTTGAGGCGGATGGGCTACAACAGCAGAAGACCCCACTGGGTACCACTCATCTCCACTACAAATAGGAAAAAGAGACTACAATTTGCACAAGCTCACCAAAATTGGACTGTTGAAAACTGAAAAAATGTTGCCTGGTCTGATGAGTCTCGATTTCTGTTGAGACATTCAAATGGTAGAGTCTGAATTTGGCGTAAACAGAATGAGAACATGTATCCATCATGCCTTGTTACCACAGTGCAGGCTGGTGGTGGTGTAATGGTGTGGGGGATGTTTTCTGGGCACACTTTAGGCCCCTTAGTGCCAACTGGGCATTGTTTAAATGCCACAGGCTAACTGAGCATTGTTTCTGACCATGTCCATCCCTTCATGACCACCATGTACCCATCCTCTGTTGGCTACTTCCAGCAGGATAATGCACCATGTCACAAAGCTCGAATCATTTCAAATTGGTTTCTTGAACATGACAATGAGTTCACTGTACTAAAATGGCCCCCACATTCACCAGATCTCAACCCAATAGAGCATCTTTGGCATGTGGTGGAACGGGAGCTTCGTGCCCTGGATGTGCATCCCTCAAATCTCCATCAACTGCAAGATGCTATCCTATCAATATGGGCCAACATTTCTAAAGAATGCTATCAGCACCTTGTGGAATCAATGCCACGTAGAATTAAGGCAGTTCTGAAAGCAAAAGGGGGTCCAACACTGTATTAGTATGGTGTTCCTAATAATTCTTTAGTTGAGTGTATCTAATGGTTTTGAGTTGGGCCACTTTCACATGCATTTTCCTTTTAGGTTTTGAGAGCAGGCATAGAATCTCAAAACCAAAGGAAATGCTTCAATTCAATTTAATACAACTGGCTGGTTCAGTGTCGTTCAGATGCGGTTGTATTAAATTGAAAATGATCTGGATCAGGCACTATCACCATTGTAAGTCAATAGGTGCCAGTTTATTCCTGCCTGAAAAAAAACAGATCCAGCACCATTGACTTACATTGTTTTTGTTCAGTTTTGCAAACTGGACATAAAATCGCAGTTTGCCGCAGTTTTGTGTCCTGTCACAGAATGCAACAAATTGGAACGGATTGCATTCTGATTAGGGATGTCCCGATACCGGCATTTTCACGAGTACTTGTACTCGTGAAAATGCCGCCGATACCGGAAGTTCCGGTCCGGCAGCTCCTATACACTATTGAAGTAAACCTAACCTCTATTAATGTGACCGGAATTACTAACTATTGATGCGCAGTCTCCCTCAGGTCAGGCGCTCAGTCCCTCTATTCTCCTACTGCCCGCCTGCCTTCTTCATTCATAAAAGTGGGCGGAGAGGACAGGTGGGACATGAGGCGCATGGAGGAACTGAGAGCTCAAGCTGCCCGATTCCTCCAAGCACCTTACGTCCCTCATGAGTGCTCCGCCTACTTTATGAATGTAGAAGGCGCGCGGGGCAGGAGGAGCATGGAGGGACTGAGCGCCTAACCTGAGGGAGACTGCGCATTAATAGTTAGTAATTCCGGCCACATTAATAGAGATTAAGTTTACGTCAATAGTGTATAGGAGCTGCGGGGCCGGTGTATGAAAGAGTCAAGCTACACCGGCCCCTGTGAGTGTAAACTGCCCCCTCACACACACTATGATGGCACTTATGGGGGTCTGTGGATGACACGTATATAGCATAATATCTATATATGTGTCATCCACATAGCCCCCTGACAGTGTCATCCACATAGCCCCCTGACAGTGTCATCCACATAGCAGCCCCCTGACAGTGTCATCCACATAGCCCCCCCCTGACAGTGTCATCCACATAGCTCCCCCTGACAGTGTCATCCACATAGCCCCCTGACAGTGTCATCCACATAGCCCCCTGACAGTGTCATCCACATAGCCCCCCATTAGTGTCATCCACATAGCCCCCCATTAGTGTCATCCACATAGCCCCCCCATTAGTGTCATCCACATAGCCCCCCATTAGTGTCATCCACATAGCCCCCCATTAGTGTCATCCACATAGCCCCCCATTAGTGTCATCCACATAGCCCCCCATTAGTGTCATCCACATAGCCCCCCATTAGTGTCATCCACATAGCCCCCCATTAGTGTCATCCACATAGCCCCCCATTAGTGTCATCCATAGCCCCCATTAGTGTCATCCACATAGCGCCCCCATTAGTGTCATCCACATAGCGCCCCCATTAGTGTCATCCACATAGCCCCCCATTAGTGTCATCCACATGGCCCCGCCCCTGACAGTGTTATCCACATAGCCCCCTGACAGTGTCATCCACATAGCCCCCTGACAGTGTCATCCACATAGCCCCCTGACAGTGTCATCCACATAGCCCGCTCCTGACAGTGTCATCCACATAGCCCCCTATTAGTGTCATCCACATAGCCCCCCATTAGTGTCATCCACATAGCGCCCCCATTAGTGTCATCCACATAGCGCCCCCATTAGTGTCATCCACATAGCCCCCCATTAGTGTCATCCACATAGCCCCGCCCCTGACAGTGTTATCCACATAGCCCCCCATTAGTGTCCTCCACATAGCCCCCATTAGTGTCATCCACATAGCCCCCTGACAGTGTCATCCACATAGCCCCCCATTAGTGTCATCCACATAGCCCCCCATTAGTGTCATCCACATAGCCCCCATTAGTGTCATCCACATAGCCCCCCATTAGTGTCATCCACATAGCCCCCATTAGTGTCATCCACATAGCCCCCCATTAGTGTCATCCACATAGCCCCACCCATTAGTGTCATCCACATAGCCCCCTGACATTGTCATCCACATAGCCCCCCATTAGTGTCATCCACATAGCCCCCATTAGTGTCATCCACATAGCCCCCCATTAGTGTCATCCACATAGCCCCCCCATTAGTGTCATCCACATAGCCCCCCATTAGTGTCATCCACATAGCCCCCATTAGTGTCATCCACATAGCCCCCCCATTAGTGTCATCCACATAGCGCCCCCATTAGTGTCATCCACATAGCGCCCCCATTAGTGTCATCCACATAGCGCCCCCATTAGTGTCATCCACATAGCGCCCCCATTAGTGTCATCCACATAGCGCCCCCATTAGTGTCATCCACATAGCGCCCCCATTAGTGTCATCCACATAGCCCGCCCCTGACAGTGTTATCCACATAGCCCCCATTAGTGTCATCCACATAGCCCCCCATTAGTGTCATCCACATAGCCCCCATTAGTGTCATCCACATAGCCCCCTGACAGTGTCATCCACATAGCCCCCCATTAGTGTCATCCACATAGAGCTCCCCCATTAGTGTCATCCACATAGAGCCCCCCATTAGTGTCATCCACATAGCCCCCCATTAGTGTCATCCACATAGCCCCCCATTAGTGTCATCCACATAGCGCCCCCATTAGTGTCATCCACATAGCGCCCCCCTCATTAGTGTCATCCACATAGCCCCCCATAACAGCGTCACCCACAGATCCCCCCATAACAGCGTCACCCACAGATCCCCCATAACAGATCCCCCTGGTGGCACATTGGTTGGAAAACACCATTATATTCCCATTTATTCATTTATTAACACTTTTACAAAGGAAAAGAAAAGCCGTTGTCCATAGCAACCAAATTCCAGCTTTAATTTTTTCATTGCTATCAGCAACTGCGCTGCTGTTTATACGAGGTATCGGTAATTGATATCGGCGAGTACTTAAATAAAAGTATCGGTACTCGTACTCGGTCTTAAGAAAATGGTATCGGGACATCCCTAATTCTGATGCATTCCATTTCAGTTTGTTCAGTTCTGTCCCCATTGACAATGAATAGGTACAAAATTGAAGCGCTTTCCTCCTCCGGATCTCTAACCCTGGGTTCACACCTGAGCGTTTCTGAGACGCGCGTTTCACGCGCGTTTTTGTTGCGCGTATTACAGCGCGTTTTTGCAAATAGGAAACGTTCGTGACTCTGGAGACCAATTGAAAAAGGCATATCTACACTTTAACGCGTGTTACACACGTTTTACGTGCGTTTCCATTGAAGTCTAGCGGTGCATACACGCGACAAAACGCCCCAAAGAAGCTCAAGAACTTCTTTGAGCGTAGGGCGTTTTACAGCGCGTTCAAACGCGCTGTAAAACGTTCAGGTGAGAACCATGCCCATAGGGAAACATGAGTTTTCTCCTGTTGAGCGTTTTACAGCGCGTTCGAACGCGCTGTAAAACGCGCAAGTATGAACTGAGGGTAAACCTGAAAGGAAAACACATATGTGAAAATAGCCTTGGGCTAGTTTCACACTAGCGGCAAGGAGCTCCGGCAGGCTGTTTCGGCACGCGTGCACTAGAGACAGCACAGATCCGACAGGCTGTTCACCCGCTGGAACAGGCTGCCTGAGTTCCTTGCCGCTAGTGTGAAAGTAGTCTTGCATACATGCAATTAGTAACATAGTTCTTATATTGTATCAAATATATTTCAATGTATACACCATGATGGCAAAATATCATGGCAGATAAAGCCTTTGCATTTTTTGCACGCTTACATAAACACACACAATAATCTCCTTCATTGGTAGCAATTATAGAGCAATCTCTCTTTGAAATATTAAGCCTGGGCACGCTTGCAGATTTGACTATATACATGCCATTTTTTGCTTTCCTTTTCATGGTGGTGTGCCTGCATATTTCTTTTTATATTAAGTGTTCACACTGGCATAGGAAGCACTGTAATCCAAATATGCTTGCACATATTGCTGTATCCCTTGCAGTACTTTCTGGAGATGCGCGTTTACATAATATCGCATGACTTATGCTGTATGTATGTGCATTGGATTGTTGCTCCCTGCATGTTGTGTATATTTGCTGTGCTGTTGCCTGGATCTGAATGCATATGGGCTTTTGTTATATTACCTTGACAACAACTGAGGTGCCTCTCGTTGATTCATTATCCAAGCCACTTTTTGAGTATCTGATATCCAAGTCTTGCTCTAGTGTCCGTTGTGCAATATGCCTGGGGCTCTGGTCCTTCCACTACCGCTGATATGCGAGCCTAGTACCTATTGTAATTACTAATTTGGGTATTTTTGCTTTTATCTTTTGTAGCACTAATACTTGCATATGTTGCTGCATTTCTCTTTCAGATATTTAGCACCTTAATTGACATCATTGATGTCATTTAGAGTTGTTTCATTCTTCTTTTCATTTGCACCTTATATGCAATGGTCACTTTATAGATTTGCTTTTAATTTGGTTTATGTATTTGGTACTTTGTCTCACTGAAATAGAATACCATATCAGGGGCAGATCATGTAGAATTTACAAGTATTTTTTTCTGTATTCTGTAAACTTCCCATGTAATATTGTTTTTAATGTTGTGTTTTTTTTTTTTTTTGTTTTTTTTTATATTGTGATCATGTCTTCATTACTAATACATTTTGAGATTTAATTATGTGTTTTTTTGTTTTTTATGCGCACCATTTGTATCAGATGCATCTAATGGCCTCCATTATATTGATGTCGCCTGTAAATGGCTTGCTTGTCTTATAATCTAACATGTATGCTGCCTCCCTACTCTACACTGATAAAAGATGTTGTTCTTCCTGGAGATATGCTGCCGCCATAGTTGACTGACGGTATCTTTCTCCTTCCCAGTCCCCATTAATAAACATACACACTCAGGCTAAGCCAATCATATAAATATTTGGGTAGTTGGGAGAAAGTGATGCTGACTGAACCAGCGTTCTAACTAACAGCTATTGAACGTTTATGGGCACAGTAAGTGTAAATGTGCAGGTCTTAAATAGTCTGTTTTTTGCATGTAGTTTTTATAGCCAAAGATAGGAGCGGTGCATAAAAGGAGATAAAATATGGACAGTTACTACTGCTTTTTTTTTTTTTTTTTTATCCATCTCTGCATCATAAACCTGAATAAAACTGCCACATGGGACGGATTTTCCGCTGCAAATTTGTCACATATTTGCGCCATTGCAAATGGTGAAATTCACAATAGAAATCTGCAGCATGTCTTGACATGTTGCAGATTTAGTTTAGATGAGATTTCTTAAAATCTCATACACTTTGCTGGTACTGTAGAACTGGATTTGCATTCCGTGTGGACCCTAAGGCCATGTCCATAAGGGATGGGTTTAATGTGGATTTCCCAGAGTGTATCTGGTGTATTTCCACAGCATTAAAATCCTCACGCGATAGCGTTAATGCTACAGGTTTGCCACAGATTTACCCTTCTGTATTGCAAAAGGATGAAATCTGTGGCTTAAATCCGCAGCGTAAATTGACTGGCAGTGGCTTTCATAAGGTTGATGCTGCTGACGTGTAATAACGTGTAAGTTGACTTTTTATTTTTTAACATGTCTTTTATTCTTTATGCAAATGACTGCTTCATTACGTCGAGGGGAGGGGCCGAGCCCTTTGGTGAACGTCGGATTTCCAGTGTTGGCCAAGCTATTTTGTTGCATTGAAGCTCTGATTTGCATAATGAATTAAAAAGTATTTATTCCTCAGGAAAACCACAACTGATTTTCACAATTTTAATCAGCAGGAACAGACCTACCAGGCATTATACCTGGCTTTATATGATCCTGCTGGCAGATGCTGTTTGTTGTCGCAAACCGACATTTCTGATGTGATGTGGTGTTCTAATTTTTCTAAAATTTGAGTGAGCCTGCTCGAGATCAAAATGGTGGAAAGACACAACAACCTGTGTTTCTCATAATGGATTTTTTATTGCAATGAGCAGTGTACGTATTTATAACCAGAACTAGAGTTGTTTCGGTACCAAAATTTTGTTTCGGTATCGATGCCATAAAAAAATATTGCGATACTCGATACTTTTCGATACCACGCGAAAATAAAATAAAACACAAAAAAGCCTTTGGAATGTTTAAACATAAAACATTTATTGAATTAAATGGAAATGCCTGCACCAGATATCAAATTGTCAGAGTGCAATATTGAATTTGACAATGTAACAAGGCTGATGGGGAGCCTTTACCTCTCCTGCCCTGACTTTTCTTTAGGCAAATAATTCTGGAGCATTTATTCAATGTTTTAATAACTCAACTTTGTGCTATTCCTCTATTATTACAGCTAGAGGTTTCTATTGGAGCTTGGTAAGAATTGAGCACGTGTCCCTCCAAAGCCTTCCACTCTGACTGGTACAGTAAATGCACACTGCAGCCAGATGCAGAGAATGGAAGTATTTTATTAAAAACAGAAATAACTTAAACTGAGAACTGTCATACTAGAGTAGGGATCAGCCACCTCCGGCACACCAGCTGTTCAAAAGCTACAACTCCCAGAATACTTCATTCACCTCTCTGAGATTTAAAAGAGCAGTCGAGCATGTTTGCATGCTGGGAGTTGTAGTTTCACAGCAGCTGGAGTGCTGAAGATTGCTGATCCCTGTACTACTGTCTAGAGGTAGGTCCTCTTTAGATAAAGCCTATTATTTTGCTCTCCCTTCTCCTGTAGATTCCCTCACGGGCTGGGTACTATCACCCTTTTTGTACATAACAAGTAGTTCAAATTAAAGGGGTTGTCTGGGTTTGTGATATTGATGGCCCATCCTCGGGACAGCAGTAGCTGATTGGCAAGGTTCTGACGCCTGGCAGGCCCACTGATGATCAGCTGTTTGAAGAGCCGATGGAGCTCTTGTGAGTCTGTTCCCGGTAAACTATGTGGCTGTAGCGTTCACCAGAGTTCCACAGCTTCTTCACAGCTGATCAAGAGTAAGTGGTGGTGCCAGGAGTCAGACCCCCACCAAACAGATACTGATAACCGACCTTGGCATAGGCCAGCAATATCAAAATCCCAGACAAACCCTTCTATGGCACATTGGCAACCTGCGATAAAAACTTAAAAAATAAATAACACAAACTAAAACATGGCCTTTTCTGAAGACTGAAATGACACCCTAAGCTGGGGAGGCAACATTCTTCGCCTTATTGAGGTTCTTGGCCAGGAAAACAAGTGTTAACCACTTCAGCCCCCCTAGCCACCCTTAATGACCAGGCCACTTTTTACAATTCTGCACTACACTACTTTCACCGTTTATTGCTCGGCCATACAACTTACCACCCAAATACCACCCAAATGAATTTTACCTCCTTTTCTTCTCACTAATAGAGCTTTCATTTGGTGCTATTTCATTTTTACTTTTTTTGATATTTTGCCGAAATGTTTGCAAAAAATTGACATTTTTCACTTTGTTTGAAAATTTGTCAAATAAAACTACATTTCTCTACAAATTTTTCTCTAAATTTATTGTTCTACATGTCTTTGATAAAAAAAAAATGCAATAAGTGTATATTTATTGGTTTGGGTAAAAGTTATAGCTTTTACAAACTATGGTGCAAAAACCTGAATTTCCGCACTTTGACTTTCTGAGCACCTGTCCTGTTTCCTGACATACTACAATGCCCAGACAGTAGAAACACCCCATAAATGACCCCATTTCGGAAAGTAGACACCCTAAGGTATTCACTGAGGGGCATAGTAAGTTCATGGAAGTTTTTATTTTTTTTACAAGTTAGCGGAAATGTTTTTTTATTTTTTTCAAAAAATTTCATTTTCCGCAAACTTGTGACAAAAAATAAAAACTTCAATGAACTCACTATGCCCATCAGCGAATATCTTAGGGTGTCTACCTTATGAAATGGGGTCACTTGTGGGGTATTTTTACTGCCCTGGCATTTTAGGGGCCCCTAAAGCGTGAGAATCCAAATGCGTAAAAATGCCCTGTGAAATCCTGAAGGTACTCATTGGAATTGTGTGACTGGCTGCAAAAAAGTGTCACACATGTGGTATCGCCATACTCAGGAGAAGTAGGGCAATGTGTTTTGGGGTGTATTTTTACATATACCCATGTTGGGTGAGAGAAATATCACTGTAAATTGACAATTTTGTATAAATTTTTTAAAAAAGGTGTCGTTTACAGCGGTATTTCTCACACAAAGTATGGGTATATATAAAAATACACCCCAAAAGTCATTGCCCTACTTCTCCTGAGTACGGCAAAACCACATGTGTGACACTTTTTTGCAGCCAAGATGCTCAAAGGGGCCCTAAAACCAATGAGTACCTTTAGGATTTCACAGGGCAATTTTGCGCATTTGGATTCCAAACTCCTTCTCACGCTTTAGGGGCCCCTAAAATGCCGGGACAGTAAAAATACCCCACAAGTGACCCCATTCCGGAGAGTAGACACCCTAAGGTATTCGCTGATGGGCATAGTGAGTTCATGGAAGATTTTATTTTTTGTCACAAGTTAGCGGAAATGGATTTTTATTTTTTTATTTTATTTTTTCTTACAAAGTCTCATATTCCACTAACTTGTGACAAAAAATAAAATTTTACATGAACTCACTATACCCCTCACGGAAGACCTTGGGGTGTCTACTTTCTAAAATGGGGTCACTTGTGGGGTATTTTTACTGCCCTGGCATTTAAGGGGCCCCTAAAGCGTGAGAAGCGGTTTGGAATCCAAATGAGTAAAAATGTCCTGTGAAATCCTAAAGGTACTCATTGGATTTAGGGCCCCTTTGCGCATCTTGGCTGCAAAAAAGTGCCACACATGTGGTATCGCCGTACTCGGCAGAAGTAGAGCAATGTGTTTTGGGTGTATTTTTACATATACCCATACTGGGTGTGAAAATATCTCTGTAAATGACAACTTTTCCATTTTTTTATACAAAGTTGTCAATTTACAGAGATATTTCTCTCACCCAGCATGGGTATATGTAAAAATACACCCCAAAACACATTGCCCTACTTCTCCCGAGTACGGCGATACCACATGTGTGCTACTTTTTTGCAGCCAAGATGCACAAAGGGGCCCCAATTCCAATGAGTACCTTTTAGGATGGCATTTTTACGCATTTTTCTTCTCACGCTTTAGGGCCCCTAAAATGCCAGGGCAGTAAAAATACCCCAAATGTGACACCATTTTAGAAAGAAGACACCCCAAGGTATTCTGTGAGGGGCATGGTGAGTTCATACAAGATTATTTTTTTTTTTGGCACAAGTTAGCGGAATTTGATTTTTTTTGTTTTTTCTCACAAAGTCTCCCTTTCCGCTAACTTGTGACAAAAAATTCAATCTTTTATGGACTCAATATGCCCCTCAGCGAATACCTTGGGGTGTCTTCTTTCCAAAATGGGGTCACATGTGATATGTTTGTACTGCCATGGCATTTGAGGGTCTCCGCAATCATTACATGTATGGCCAGCATTAGTAGTTTCTGCTATTCTCCTTATATTGAGCATACGGGTAATGAGATTTTTTTTCCGTTCAGCCTCTGGGCTGAAAGAAAAAATGAACGGCACAGATTTCTTCATTCGCATCGATCGATGTGGATGAAAAAATCTCTGCCAAAAAATATGCAAGAAAAAAAAGAGGGGCCTGGCCATTGCCAGGACATAGGGGCTCCGCCCAAACATCCATACCCACTCAGCTCCTATGTACTGGCAAACGTGATTTCTCCATTCACATCGATCAATCGATCGTTGTGGAGGAAGACATCTTTGCCGGATTTTTTGATACAAAGTGTTTGCCAAAGCATATGAACTCCAACACCTCTCCTCAGCTCATATGCCTGGGCAAACGTACCTGTCCTGCAGAGGAGAAATCTCGTCTTGCAGAGCCGCATACACCGACTTCACGTGTCTTCTGACAGCAGCGCAATGCTTCTCTCAGAATTCACATCAGTGCTGCGTCGTTTTCATCGGTTGGTCCGTTGATCTACCTGGAAAATAAAGAGTGGTTAGGGGGGAAAAAAAAGAAGAAGAAAAAACAGGCAGCAGGCACATAACTTGAACGTTACAAACTTTATAAAACATGAATAAAACCTGAACATGAAAAAAAACCGGAACTTTTAAAACAGGAACTAACTCAAGATTTTTTTTTCTTGCTACCTGTTTAATTGTTTTTTCTTTTTTTTACCATATCACTCTTTATTTTCCTAGCAGAAACCTCTCCTTTCCCATGGGACAATGTGTAAAGTGTAAATCACACAGAGATGGTGAGAAGTACACTATACACGTTATCCCAAGTGAAAGGAGAGGTTTCTACCGTTTCACACTTCTGCAGTAGCACAGCAGCACCGTCCCCTATGTGTTAGGGTCTCTCAAAACCTAGTATCCTGAGAGACCCTTGAGCCTGATTGTAAAAACTACCTTTGATGTGCTGTCCCTAGGTAACGAAGTGTATCTGAGTGTGGTACTTCCGGAAACACTCCCCTAGGCATAGGGCAGGGTGGTCAGGACAGAAATAGCGGGTGTCACGCCTTATTCCACTCCTGCTACAGACACGACATCTTTTTCGGGGTAGCGGTTGGGTTGAGGTACCGGTAACGACACTGGGGAAGTGTCGCTCGTGTAGACGGCTCACTACACTGGTGGATGGGGCCACGGAACCTCCTGGAGTTACAGGATACAGGAGTTCCGAAATGATCTCTTCCTGAAATTTGAGGAAGGATCCTGTTCTCCCAGCCTTACTGTAGAGAACGTAACTATTATAGGCAGCCAATTGAATTAAATATACAGACACCTTTTTATACCAGCGTCTGGTGCGTCGGGAAATAAAATACGGGGCCAACATCTAGTCATTGAAGTCCACCCCTCCCATGTGGAGGTTATAGTCGTGGACTGAGAGGGGCTTTTCAACGACACTGGTTGCCCGTTCAATTTGTATTGTCGTGTCTGCGTGAATGGAGGAGAGCATGTAAACGTCACGCTTGTCTCTCCATTTCACCGCGAGCAGTTCTTCGTTACACAATGCAGCCCTCTTCCCCCTTGCAAGTCGGGTGGTAAGGAGCTGTTGGGGGAAGCCCCGGCGACTAGGTCGCTCGGTGCCACAGCAGCCAATCTGTTCTAGGAACAAATGCTTGAAGAGGGCCACACTTGTATAAAAGTTGTCCACATAAAGATGGTACCCCTTGCCGAATAAGGGTGACACCAAGTCCCAGACTACCTGGGGAGCAGTGAGAAGATAGTCAGGGCAACCGACCGGCTCCAGGGTCTGATCTTTTCCCTCATAGATCCGAAATTTGTGCGTATAGCCTGTGGCCCTTTCACAGAGCTTATACAATTTGACCCCATACCGGGCGCGCTTGCTTGGGATGTACTGTTTGAAGCCAAGGCGCCTGGTAAAATGTATTAGGGACTCGTCTACGCAGATGTTTTGTGCGGGGGTATACAAATCTGCAAATTTCTGGTTGAAATGGTCTATGAGGGGCCGAATTTTGTGGAGCCGGTCAAAAGCTGGGTGGCCTCTGGGACGGGAGGTGGTGTTGTCACTAAAGTGCAGGAAACGCAGGATGGTCTCAAAACGTGTCCTGGACATGGCAGCAGAGTACATGGGCATGTGTTGAATTGGGTTCGTGGACCAATATGACCGCAATTCATGCTTTTTTGTAATGCCCATGTTGAGGAGAAGGCCCAGAAAAGTTCTAAATTCGGAAACTTGGACTGGTTTTCACCGGAAAGGCTGGGCATATAAGCTTCCCGGGTTGGCGTTTATAAATTGAGTGGCATACCGATTTGTTTCTGCCACGACTAAGTCATAGAGCTCCGCAGTGAAGAACAGCTCAAAAAACCCCAGCGCCGATCCGATCTGAGCTGTCTCCACCCGAACTCCTGACTGGGCGGTGAAAGGGGGAACTACTGGTTCGGCTGAAGATAGGGACAGCCAATCAGGATTTGCCAGCACCTCAGGGACTCTAGGGGCTCTACGGGCCTGTCTGCGCGGTGGCTGCGACGGGGGAATTACTGCACGTGCCACCGTACCAGCTTCAACTGCCCTTCTGGTGGTCGCCACTTCACCATGTTGTACGGCAGTGCTGGTAGAAGGTCCAGGACGGGCTACGCTGCTGGTGTATGCCTCACCACGTAATCCGGCAGCGCCAGCCCCACTCTGCTGCCCTTGAAACTGATCCTGCGCTAGCTGCGGTCTAGCGACACGGGGCTGGGTACGCCTGGTGGTATCAGGGACCTCAACCTCCTCATCCGAACTTTGGGTCAGACTGCCACTGCTCTCTACAGGTTTGTATTTTGACCCTTGACCCGCTAGATTCGTCAGATGAGGGTTCCCATTCCTCATCCGACTGGGTCAGAATCCTGTAGGCCTCTTCAGAGGAATACCCCTTATTTGACATTTGGGCGACTTAATTTAGGGGGTATTCCCTGAGACTACCCAAGAAAAAAAAAGCAAGCCTGTCTTGCAAATGGGAGTGTAGCAAAGTACAGAAGCCGCTGCGATTGATAAAAAATATCAAAACTGATATTTTTTTATCGCCGCTGCGCTTGTGAAGTGATTGTGCAGTGATACAAAAAAAATAAAAATGTTTGTCACTGCGTCGGGGCGGGCGTGGGTGAACGCAGGTGTGGGCTACCGATCAGGCCTGATCGGGCAAACACTGCGTTTGGGGTGGAGGGCGAACTAAAGTGACACTAATACTATTATAGATCTGACCGTGATCAGTTCTGATCACTTACAGATACTATAAAAGTACAAACGCTGATCAGTGACTGCGGTGCGGTGGGCTGGGCGCTAATGCTAACTACCTAACAAAGGGGCCTTAACTAAACTAAGCCTAACAGTCAATTGTAGTGAAAAAAAAAAGTGACAGTTCACAAAAGTGACACTGATCGCTTTTTTCCCTTTCACTATGTATTGACAGGTGATCAAGGGGTTAATTAGGGTGATGGGGGGTGATCAGGGCCTGATGTGTAGTGTTTGGTGCACTTACTTGGGATCTGTGCTCTGTGCTGGGTCCAACCGATGAAAAGGACCCAGCACATGGCACAGATCCCTTATAACATGTTCATATTTATAAATAAAACTTATGTTGATCATTTCTATAGGTGATTTTAAAAATCACCAGCCTGCCAGCGCTGATCATTGGCTGGCAGGCTGGTGACTCGCCTCTCCGGAGTCCGGCGGTGCGTTCCACCGGACCCAGGAGCGTGTCAAGGAGAAATAAACCGACCGCCCGCAGGATGCAATCCTGCGTACGGCGGTCGGTAAGAGGTTAATATGGTCTTCAGTGAATCTCATTCTTCTTGGACTGCAGATTAGGCCTGAAGTACTGAATACTTGTTCTGATGCACAACTAGAGGCGGGAATGCATAGATACTCTTTTGCTAAATGGGCAAGAACAGGCAGACTTGAGGCATTTCTCCTTCACCAGGCTAGTGGGTCTTCTTCTGGATGAATTTATTTCATCTGTTTGTACAAGCAGAATTCATTGCAAAGCATTGCTGTAGGGTTTTTGTCAGATGATGCATCTTCGGTACCCACAGAACCACCTGCTGGTTCTTAACCCACTTTTTCCCGTCACAATGTTGGCCAACAAGCTTTTGAGATTTTTTTTTCTTTTTCTTGGTGACTTGTGCCACTAAAATTTGTTCTTCTTCTTCTTCATCTTTCTGTTCTGCTCTGCCACTAGCTGGTAGCTGAAGAATGGAAGCTCTCTGTAGAAGCTCTTCCTTTACTTGGTCTTCAATAGACACCAACAAGTCCTTAAATCTTGGATCAAGATATGTGGCAGTGTTGAGAATGAGTTGCAACTTTTTGCTTGCGTACCTATTTTTCATGTCATCTATGACCCTTTGCTTCATGTCTCTGGCAAGGATGCTGTCAGATTCCTCCTCCGTTGCACATGCATATATTTTCCATGTCAAAGGAAGAACTGAAGACAGGGTTAGATCTCTCTCTCCACTTAACACATCAGTAAAGTCGCTCATTGGTGCGAGCACATCTCTGATAGTCTCCAGAATGGTGACATCATTGTCCTTTGGCATAAGATGCCATTTTTTCCGGTTCTCTGCCAGCATAGCACAAACAGCTTGTTGCTGTTCACAGAACCTCTCCACCATACCATAAGTGGAATTCCACCCGGTTGGTTCATCAGGAATCAGCTTGTGTTCGGGTATCTGAAGTGCCTTTTGTTTTTCTTTTAGTGATCGGCTCATTTTATTTGATCGGCAGAAAGCAGAGACGTTCCTGCGTAACCTTGAGAGACACGCCGCCACTCTGTAATATCCAGGGCTTTGTTGACTGCCAGGTGCAAATTGTGACCAAAACATGGGACCCAGCTGTATTCTTCAAACGCTCTGATGTTGTTCGAAGCATTATCAGTTGTTATTCCAGACATTTTGGATATGTCCAGTTTCCATTCTTCAGTTAGGGATTCCTCAAATGCTTCATGCAGACTCTCAGCAGTTTGATCTGTGTACAGAGCCGTACAGCCTAAACACCAGGATTGCATCTCCCATTTTTCCGTTATAAAGTGAATGGTGAGAGCCATGAATGCATCTGTAGCTCTGCTTGTCCAGAGGTCTGTAGTGCAAGCAAAGAATGGAACGTCAACCAGTTGCGCCTCAACCACGCTTCTGATCTCTATGTAGAGCTTTGGTATTTCTGTATTCGTGAAGTAGGGTCTGCCAGGCATATCATACTTTCTATCTAACTGCTGTACCAGGTTTCTGAATCCAGTTTTCTCAACCGTATATACAGGCACTTGGTCTATGCAGATGTATTCGGCAACAGCTTTGTTTAGTCTCTGTGCTTCCTTGGAGTCTTGTAGTGCAAGCAAAGAATGGAACGTCAACCAGTTGCGCCTCAACCACGCTTCTGATCTCTATGTAGAGCTTTGGTATTTCTGTATTCGTGAAGTAGGGTCTGCCAGGCATATCATACTTTCTATCTAACTGCTGTACCAGGTTTCTGAATCCAGTTTTCTCAACCGTATATACAGGCACTTGGTCTATGCAGATGTATTCGGCAACAGCTTTGTTTAGTCTCTGTGCTTCCTTGGAGTCTTTGCCATACTTCCTCTGTCTTTCGAGCACAGATATAATTGTAGTAGCCTGAGTGGGTTTATCCTTGGATGATGTAGAGGAATGGGTTTGCTTCTTTGTCTGTGTAAGAAAAATACAAGTCAATCATCATAACTTAAAAAAGGTTGTTTCACTTCAGATAATGGCCTTTATCCTCTAGTCTAGATAAATTAATACTAGACTCCTATGCACTGCGATTCGCCATATGTCCTTCGTTCCTGGTTTCAGTCAATTTTTCCATCACCACATTGTCCACAATGCTTGTTTCCAGGGGTTACAGCCACCCTGCAATGCATTGACATTGATTGGGGTTGTAAATGTGTGAGGCTGTGAGGTCATAATAACCCAATCAAGTATCGATATTCCTGCATAATGGGCAACATGGGGACTAATAGATGAGCTACATAAACAGTCGCTTACTGTTTGGCTTATGACTTCAATCCATGTGCCACATATTAATAAGGCTACTTCACACTAGCGGTAGCCTTTTTTGGCGGGGGAAGAGGGGAACAGCCTGCCAGATTGGTGCTAATGCTAGCCCACCTTGCTGCCGGAAAAGGGCGGCCTGGAGGTCCGGCTGCAGTGCGGTAAACAGGCAGCTGGACAAACACCGCAGCGTGCTGCACTGCTGTAGTTTTTGTCTGGCTGCCTCTTGACCTGTTTGCCGCACTTCAGCCAGACCTCATTGTGTAAATGGGCCTGGAGCGGACTTACGGCAGCACAGTGGGCAGTATGCAGCGCGGACTTCCGGGTAGAGCAGCGGCGGAATGAGCGGATCTACAGACTCCCCTCCCCCCCCCCCAAGTTTGGGTGATGCCCTCCTGTCACCGGGCACTTGTGGGTGATGCCCTCCTGTCACCGGGCACTTGTGGGTGATGCCCTCCTGTCATCGGGCACTTGTGGGTGATGCCCTCCTGTCATCGGGCACTTGTGGGTGATGCCCTCCTGTCACCGGGGCACTTGTGGGTGATGCCCTCCTGTCACCGGGGCACTTGTGGGTGATGCCCTCCTGTCACCGGGGCACTTGTGGGTGATGCCCTCCTGTCACCGGGGCACTTGTGGGTGATGGCCCTCCTGTCACCGGGGCACTTGTGGGTGATGGCCCTCCTGTCACCGGGGCACTTGTGGGTGATGGCCCTCCCGTCAATTTGCAACTTTCTAATACATTTTATGTGTAAATTTCTCCCTGCTTTCAAGATCTCTGCTTGCTGTAAGTGAAGTATCTGCTTACTCTATGCATTTACTATGTCCAGCAGACACAGGGTTGTTGTAATGCACACGGCCGTGTTTTTCCAGCCTGTGCTCCCCGTACACTCACCCCTTCATTTCTATTTGGGCGTGCTCTCATGTGGGTGTTTTTGGATCCATGTGGTGTTCTGCAAATTGAAGGACCTGGGAGTAACAAAAATGCGGACTGCACGGGGCAGGTTCGGTATTGTGCGGTCCACAGATGCCCCCCCCTTACCCCATAATTGCCATCCACAGATGCACTCCCCATTAGTGCCATCCACAGATGCGCCCCCCCCCATAAGCTGGGTAATAGGTCAGTGATGATATCAGAGATCGGGAAAGCTGGGTAATAAGTCTGTGATAATGTCTCAGACCGGGAAAGCTGGGTACTACGTCTGTGAATGTATCGGACATCGGGAAAGCTGGGTAATAAGTCAGTGAATATATCTATCTATATCTAGCACAGATCATATGGCTACTAGCTAACATGCATTTGGGCTGCAGTGATTTATTGTTTTTGCTGCACAGAATGGGTTTGTAACACAGGTTTTATGTGTAAAAGTGTATTAGAATGCAGGACAGCCACAAGTTACTCCATGAGTTCACTAGCGTTGATCACTGAGTGATTCCCCAGCAGGGGGATGGGCTTTACATACTCTGCAGGCTGCCAGACTGATGAGAGAGGGTGCCAGGCCTTTATCCAGCACTCCCTCTCCCACCGCCTGGAGAGCGACAAGGTTCCACTGTCACTCCCCAAGGGGTGGGAGAGGGTGTCAGGCCTTTATCCAGCACTCCCTCTCCCACCGCCTGGAGAGCGACAAGGTTCCACTGTCGCTCCCCAAGGGGTGGGAGAGGGTGCCAGGCCTTTATCCAGCAGGGAGAGGGTGTTTGGTTTGGTAATTTTTTAAGTTAAAAAAAACCTGGACACCGAAAACTAAATAGAAATAATTTTACTTCAAACGTAAAAACCCCAAAAATAAAAAATAAATTTCAAGATAAATATTAAATATAAAATTATAAAACATCATAACACATCATAAATCCTTAAAATGAGGATTTTGGGGAGCAGGTTGGGGGGGGCAGGCAGTCCATGGCTTGATCCCTCTCCACCTTTAGATGTTCTGGTGGGGCCTGAATGATGCGATGTGGGAGGAGAGACAGAGGGAGTAGTCAGACGGGACGGGGGAAGGGGTGATGGAGTTGCCCGAGCCAGAGAAGTGGTAGGTGGAAAATAGTGAGGAGGAAAGGGAGAAGAGAATTGAAAAGGCTCAGGGGTGCTAGACTGGGGAGGTGGACAGGTTGGAGTTTGTTGAGCTTGGGAGGGGTGGGGAGGTTGGAAGGGGTGGGGAGGTTGGAAGGGGTGGGGAGGTTGGAAGGGGTGAGGAGGTTGGAAGGGGTGAGGAGGTTGGAAGGGGTGAGGAGGTTGGGGTGGGGGATAGGTAGTTGGTTGGGGAAAGGAAGTTGGGCGGTGTCTCAAATCCCACACCGTTTCCTCCACCCTTCGTCTGAACTCCAACACCTGGTCAGGCGTGAAGTCCGCCACCAGCTGATTCACTGACGGCCAGTAGGTTTGTAGAGGGCCGGGCTGCGAAAACTGCGCCGCCCACTCCCGCAGACTTCGCAGCTCGGCCTCCACGGCTACAATCCTCTGGCTGTAACCACACAAGGTCTCATACAAGAGCCTTGTGAGGTCTTCGTAATCAGCTTGGCGGCTTCTACCAGCCCTCTGGCGACGCATCAATGCCTCAAAAAGTGGCGACATAACGGCCATTGTTGCGTCGCCAGAGGGCACCAGTAGAGGACGGTTAGGATCCTGACCAGGTGCTGGGCAAGGTGGAGAGGGATCCGCGGGGGGCAGCTCAGCAGGGACTGCCTCTTGTTCGCTATCATGAGGAGGTTCAGGCGCCCGAGTACTGCTTGTTGTTCTGCCAAAAAAAATAAAAAATTAGTATTTTTACACAATCTAAGTAAACATCATGACATTTTTTTAATGGCATTTTTTAATTACCTTCGCAGCTCTAGGGTTCTACGTAGGAACCCTAGGGCAGCCGAATAGCGGTACGGCTGCCGTCGGGTTCCGCCAGACCCACTCGGGCGATTGACCTCCTCGTTATAGTCCTTCTTATAGTGGTCCCTTATTGAGCGCCACCGCACCATGACTGTCGTCTCTGAAAAATATAAATATTAAGATTAATCAAAAATTACTGACATTACCAAACTACAGCCAAGCTGTTGCTAAACCAAAACTCCCGACATGCCAGGATAATCGATGCTGTGAGTTTTAATTTTGGAACAGCCGGCTGCAGTTTGAATAGGACTGAAAATAAAAAAATTACAATTCTTTTAGGCTACTTACTGCATTCCTCATGTTGGCCTTCACTGAAGTCGTCCCAATTTGGTACGATTTTCGAGCAGATCTCCATCCACAAGGTCCGGGTCAGGTGATGATCTGCATGTCGGCGGTCGGTAGGGTCCCAGAGTGGGACGCGTTCCTCCACCAGACTGATGAGGAGATCATTGTCAATGTAGAAGCCAGAAACTTCCTCCTCATCAGTTCTGGCAGAACCCTATAAAATGAGAAAAGCATATATTTAAAAAAAAAAATGATGTGAAATATGATCTAACAAGATACAATATGAAGATATACTCACACGTCCCCGACCGCCGCGTGCTCCCCGACGCCTTGTGGACGGTTGCTGACGACCTCTTGAGGCCACAGGAGGAGCAGACTAGAAAAATAAAGGATAACAAACTTATAATAATTACAATTATATAAATACTTATGAAAAAATTTGTTATTTTTATAACAAAAATATTTACCGCTTCCTGGGGTCCACCCCCGACTTCCTCCTCCCCCGCAGTAGCTGCACGGCCGGAACCCCTCTCCTCAGTTGACGATTGCTGTGAATGGAAAAATTTAACCAATTAAAATTTTGTAAAGGTGTAAAAAAATTACATAAATAAAAACATAACATACCGTATCCAAGCGCACCCGTTGACGTAGAGGGGAGTCCCCGGCCTCACTTAAAGGGCCTATTGAAAAAATTTTAGAATAATAAAGCATTGACTTTTAAAAATTTCAAATATTCCTTTGAAAATAATACTTACTGGACATTTTTCAAACTAGTCAACTTTTTTCTTTTTGGGAACAGCAAAAAAAACCTAAACACTGACACACACAAAAAAAAAAAAAATTAGTAAAGAGTACTAGCTTAACCAGGGCACTACTGCTCCCAGCATCCACCGCGCAGTCACCCTTGCTGCAGTCCTAAGGAAAAGGGACTTGGGACTGGAGCTGGGGTGACCGCACGGTGGGTGCTGGGGGTAGCATTCCCCAGGGGGACTACTACCCCCAGCATCCACCATACAGTCACCCTTGCTGCAGTCCCAAGGAAAAGAGACTTGGGACTAAAGCTGGGGTGACCGCACGGTGGGTGCAAGGGGTAGCATTCCCCAGGGGGACTATTACCCCCAGCATCCACACAACTCAGACTTCAATATTCTTGCATATACTCAACAATTGACTGGTCTGTGTGAAAATTCTTCTTGGGAAGATATGATCTTTTTTTTTTTTTTTGGGGTTATTTTTTCCAAAAATTGGTAAACTAAACAATGAGAAAGAGAAAAAAAAAAAATTGGTATCAAAGCACATTATACCTTAACCTGGGGACTACTACCCCCAGCATCCACCATGCAGTTACCCTGGCTGCAGTCCCAAGGAAAAGGGACTTGGGACTGGAGCTGGGGTGACCGCATGGTGGGTGCTGGGGGTAGCATTCCCCAGGGGGACTACTACCCCCAGCATCCTTTTATGCCTCCTACATACATCTACTATGTCTGGGACATAGTAGATGCATGTAGTTAATATTTTTATATATATGGACAGACACACGCAATACTCACCTCCTGGAGCCTCTTCCACGCCCTGTCTTCTCCCGCGCGGGACGTCTAATGGAAGTTTTCGCGCCAGCCAAGCCCTTCCTACTTCCTGGCGCAGGTGCAGAAGACCCTTCCGGATCCGTCGCTGCGTCGTAACAACTGAAGATTAGAAGACGGATCCGGAATAATGCATTTCAATGGGCAATTATTCCGGATCCGTCGTTGCGGCAAGTGTTCCGGATTTTTGGACGGAGCAAAAAGCGCAGCATGCTGCGGTATTTGCTGGGTCCAAAAAACGTTCCGGTCCTGAACTGAAGACATCCTGATGCATCCTGAACGGATTTCTCTCCATTCAGAATGCATGATCCTGATCAGTATTTTTCCGGCATAGAGACCCGACGACGGATCTCTATGCCGGAAAACAAAAACGCCAGTGTGAAAGGACCCTAAGCCTCACAAAGTGACTTCAGACCTGAACTGGTCCCTAAAAAGTGGGTTTTTGCCGGACACTATTAAACTTGGCCAGCCACTGCTGGGACACCAGATTTAGGGGATTGCTATTTTGGCAATTGAATTTCACCCCAGAAAAGGAAGGAAAGAGAATGGGCAAGTTGGAGCAAATAGGTTATCATGTGGCTCGGCCGAAGAATAACACTCACGCGGTGGACCATACTAGGCGTGCTTGTTTTGGGCCCTGTTTAGAACCGACACACAGCAAGGGGGGGGGAGGTTAGAGGGGTGGGTGGGATCGGGATTGGGTAGGGAGAGTAATATGTAGAGGAATAAGATACATGATTAATTTATTATATATGATGAATACAAATTTTTTAGCACTCTATGACTGAGAAGAATTGGATAATATATGTGTAACCAAGTATATTTCTTCTGGAGTAAATTCCCCGGACATAGGATTGGTACAATCATGAAGAGTGCTAACTGCTCAATAATATAAATGATCATGTTATTACATATGATAAATACATTAGCACCCTATGTTAGAGAAGAATTGGATAAAATATGTGTAACCAAGTCTAATGCCTCTGTGGTGGATACGTTGGGTATCGGATTGGTGTAACCATGTGGAGTGCTAATTGTGTTTTTATAGATTATGACAAATAATGTATTACTATATATGTGGAAAAATAAACAAATAAATACTTTAAAAAAAAAAAGTGGGTTTTTGAAAATTTCTGAAAAATTTCTAGATTTGCTTCAAACTTCTAAGCCTTGTAACGTCCCCAAAAAATGAAATGGCATTCCCAAAATGATCGATACACGAAGTAGACATATGGGGAATGTAAATCAATAACTTTTTTGGGTGGTATTACTATGTATTATAGAAGTAGAGGAATTGAAACTTGGAAAATTGCAAATTGTTCCAAATTTTTTGTAAATTTGGTATTTTTTTTATAAATAAAAAAGAAATTTTTCGACTTCATTTTACTAATGTCATGAAGTACAATAATTGACGAAAAAACTATCTCAGAATGGCCTGGATAAGAAAAAGCATTTTAAAGTTATCACCACATAAAGTGACACTGGTCAGATTTGCAAAAAATGGCCAGGTCCTTAAGGGGTTAAGCAAAAGACAAACACAATGAAAACAACAGTTTTATTTTTATTTTTTTTATCAAGTTGCTGGATAATAGCAGCAGGCATAAACATCAGGAACAGTACCTTTACCAGTTTAAAAATGCAAACCACATTATTTGGTTGTTTTAGAACAAAAGCAACACAATTGAAAGTATAAGTATTGCTGTGTGAGTTGCATGCCATTTAGTGAAGCATATGAAAAGCATGCTTTGTCACGGTCACTTAATGTGTTTGTTTTGCGGTAACGTGACGCACTGCATGCATTGGCCTTTACTCTTGCAGTAGAGAAGTAATTAATTATAACTTTTTGTGAATTTTTTACATTTTAAACTAACTTTTTTTTTTTTTTTTATTATTTAAATTTAGGAGTTGAAATCAGTTTATTTTTTTCTGACTACAGGTACCTAAAATTGCCTCCGACTCCTCGACTCCACAGCCCTGCTATTATGGACCCATTATTGTAACCCCTGCAGTCACCTTTACTGCCTAGAGCAGGGATAGCCAACCTGCGGCTCTCCAGCTGTTGGAAAACTACAACTCACAGCATGCCTACAACTATCTGCCTATAGCAGGGAATGGTGGGAATTGTAGTTTTACAACAGCTGGAGAACCGCAGGTTGGCCAGCCCTGGCCTAGAGGAAAGAACTAGTTGTGTTCCCATGACTGGTTGTGGAGAGTTCTGACTATCCCCTGCATACTGCCTTGGTCTGTGCCTACCTACCCCTTCTAAAAGTCCAAATGAGACCTAGTTAGTGAACCCTAATTCTCCCAAATGAAGTCGTGGCACCTTTTTCCTAGCACACTTTTGTCCATTAAAATCCCACACCCATACTCTTCCATCCTTCTGAGCAGTGACATTTGCTTGCCACCAAGGGGCCTCTACCCACCCAGCTATGGGAAGGGCCATTGCTGTGGAGATAGAGATAGATAATTTTATTTTATTTTTTGTCATCCTGTCCCACTCTCCTCTTTGAGACAAACTGCCAGCAAGACATATGGGCGAGTTTAGAAAAAGTCTGAGGAATTGCAAGAAAAGGCATAGTTCTTGAGCTCACAGGGCTGTGGGGACATATAGTATCATTCAAGTTTCTATGCAATATTTGATTTTTAAGAAACTTATTGTCCCAGTCCCCCTTCAGCATCTCATTAAGAGTCCATATTCTTTGCACCAAGATCAATAGTCACACAAGGGAAAAAAGAGGCATCATCTCTTCCAGGCTCAACACTCAAAATGTTCTTGAAATGCATGGACCCAATCTGTTTACTGTAGTGGCAGTCGTAAAGAAGGGTTCATCAAATTTGGGGCCGAGGCTCTTCCTGACGTGTCTCCTCAGGACCACCCAGTATCCTGGTCCCTTCAGGACATTTTGGATCTGGAATAGATGCAATCACCTGTTCATGTACCTTATTTTAATTGTGCCTGTAGGGCCTGCACATAGTCTGACAAGGAACTGTGTTTCATGGCCAATACTTGTAGAAAATACAGACCAGTATGATGGGCAGACCCAAAGAGGATTTTATAAGGGGACAAACCAGTTTTTTGTACATGGAGTGTACCCGATTGAGAACAAGTCTACATGTAAACAGTCAAGCTGTCAACCCAATTCTTCCCTGTCTTCCCTGCCTCCAAAGCTTTTTGAATTTTCAATTTAAGTGTGCCATTTGTTCTTACGACTTTTCCTGAGCTTTGTGGGTGGTATGAAACATGGAATGCTTGTTGGATACCTAAGGCCTCTGTCACTGCTTTTATGATTTCCCCTGCGAAGTATGTACCCCAGTCAATTGTTATTACTTTCAGGACCCAATATTTGCACACTACTTCCTTGAGAAGTTTCTGAACGGTGGCTTTTGCAGTAGTATGTGTCACCACCAGGCTTCAGGCCATCCAGAGAACAAGTCTTCTCAGACCAAGACATACACATAATTACCCACCTTAGGTAGCTGTATGTAGTCCACCTGCAATCTCTGAAATGGGTAATCTGGTCTCGTGTTGCTCTTTCTAGGTACTTGGGTAGGCTTACCAGGGTTATTTCTTGCACATGTAAGGCATCCCTGTACAACTTTTTCTCAGCCGCATTCTGAAACCCTGGGGCAAACTAGTTCTGTAACTGAAGTTATGGACCACTGAATGGGACAAGCCGGCCATCAGGGAAAACAATCAACAGGACAGACCTTAGTACGTATATGCCAGGGCCCTCCATCCATCGATACCTCCCTCCATCCATACCTTTTACTTATGAGAGGATGTCTGGTTCTGGAGGGTCCATAGCAGTTCTACTTCTACTGCAGACATGGCCGATGGGGCAGCCACCATCAAGGGGAGTAATGCTGCCTTTCTGGCCGCCTGATCTGACAATGTATTCATCAGAATTTCAGTGGGTCTGCTCTTTGGTGTGTGCGCCGACAACTTCACCACAGCTGTTGTACAGCCGACAACTTCAGTCCGATAGCTGTTGTACAGCCTCAGCATTCTAAGTTTACCTACAGACCTCAACAAACTGCAGCTCTGCCAAATGGCTCCAAAGTCATGTGCTACACCAAACACGTACCTAGAGTCCATATGGATGTTCACCTCTTCCCTTGCGCAGATTACATGTTGCAGTGATTTGCCTTCAGCTTCACATCTTATGTCAAGCAACTAGAAGGGAGTGGTTTCTGTATCACTGCCTCACCATTTTGGACTACAGAATACCCGGTGACAAATCTTCCTTGGTCTTTGTCCCATGATCTTGAGCCATCTATAAAATGCGCAGCAGAAGGATTATTGAGTGGCACACCAGGAATGTTTCCAACCCCTTGTTTTCATACCTATCAATGCTTTGACAATCATATTTTTGTGTCCTGTTACCTGGGCATTCCTCACTGACTAATTGGAAAATTAGGGACTTAATTTCACCTTGTGCTCCGCTTTCTCCATGCCCTCCCCCCTTTTCCAAATACATGAGCAGCGAGGTGGTTGGTTTCAGAATATTGCAACACTTAACTTGATTGGAGGGTAAGAGAAGTAAAACCTCATATCTGTTGAATCTAATCTTGGAAAGGTGTCTGGGCTAGCTCTAGAGAGGTGTCTGGTTTGGTAAAAATTCTGACACACAGCATGGGGTACTTGCAGCTTTTTAAAGGATAACTGTCACATTTTTTTTTTTTTCAATATCTTAATAGAGACCATCTTCATGACATTAGTGGCCATCTTCATTTTTTTTTTCATTTTCAACCCCTATAAAACACTCATTTTGCCCCCCTCAGCGCCTATTTTTACCTTAGCCTAAAAACAGGTTGCTATGTGAGGACCTGGAGGACGGGAGACGCACAGTAACTTGTACGTGCGCGCTCTCGGAAGTGAGAGCTCTCTAAAATGCCGGTTTCAGGCTGCGATCTCCACTCGGGAGTCTGCAGTCTGAAATCGCGTTAGTGCCCCATTCTGCTGCCGTGCCCCCGGTGCCCCCAGAGCCTTTTTATAAATAAATGCCCCCACTGCCCCCCACATGCGGCCATCATTGCCCCCATATGCCTCCATATGTCCCCCGCTGCCCCCTCCGTTCCTCCTCCTGGTTGTTCCCCCCCCTCTGCTTCGCTCCTCCTGCTGCCGGGTGTATTCAGCAGCGAGTGTTAGTTGTGACTTACAGCTAACACTCTGCTGCTACACCCCAGATCGGTGCTGACACCGATCTGGGGCGTTTAACCCCATAGATGCCGCGGTCAGCAGCCGCCGGCGCCATCCATGGGGTTAAGAAGGATGGAGCTACCTCTCTCTTCTATCGCGCTGCTGCTGCTGCGATTGCAGCGGCGTGATGGTTGCCATGGCAACCGGACGCCTTACAAAGGCGTCCTGGTTGCCAAGTTATCTAAGGCTGATGAGACCCTGAGGGTCTCATCAGCCTTAGTGTAAATGTAGCACTGACTATACAGTGCATTGCAATAGATGACTATTGCAATGCACTGTACAGTGATCAAGCCCACTGGATCTTCAGGATCCAGATGGGTCTTGATAAGTTAAAAAAAAAAAAGTTAAAAAATAAATAAATAAAAATTTAAATGAGAATAAAATAAAAATGGTCTTTTTTCAAATCTGTTTGTCATAAAAAATAAAAAAATATACATAATTGGTATCGCCACGTCCATAAAAAACAGCTCTATAAAAATATCACATGACCTAACCCCTTGGGTGAACACCGTAAAAAATAAAAACCATGTAAAAAAAAAGCCATTTTTTGTCACCTTATGACAAAAATTCTAACACAAAGCGATCAAAAAGGCGTACGCCGCCCAAAATAGTACCAATAAAACAGTCACCTCATCCTGCAAAAAATGAGCCCCTACCAAAAACAATCGCCCTAAAAATTAAAAAACTATGGCTCCGAGACTAAAACATGATTTCTTTTGTTTTAAAAATGCTTTTTCGTGTTAAATGTAATTTTTTTAAAAAAAAGTAGACATATTAGGTATCGCCACGTCCGTAAGGACCTGCTCTATAAAAATACCACATGAGCTAACCCCTCAAGTGAACACTGTGAAAAAATAATAATAAAAACTTTGTCAAAAAGCAATTTTTTTGTCACCTTACATCACAAAAAGTGTAATAGCAAGCGATCAAAAAGTCATATGACCCCAAAAATAGTACCAATCTAACCGTCACCTCATCCCGCAAAAATGATACCCAACCTAAGACAATCGCTTAAAAACTGAAAAAACTATGGCTCTCAGACTATGGAGACACTAAAACGTGATTTTTTTTTGTTTAAAAAATGATTGTGTAAAACCTAAATAAATAAAAAAAGGATACATATTGGGTATCCCCGCGTCCGTGAGGGCCTGCTCTATAAAAATATCACATCATCTAACCCCTCAGCTGAACACCGTATAAAAATAAAAACAGTGCCAAAAAAAGCCATTTTTGTGAACTTACATCACAAAAATTGTAACACCAAGCGATCAAAAAGACGTATGCCCCCCCAACATAGTACCAATCAAACCGACACCTCATCCCGCAAAATATGAGACCATAACTAAAACAATCAGTCAAAAAATAAAAAGCTATAGCTCTCAGAATATGGAGACACTAAAACATAATTTTTTTGTTTAAAAAATGCTATTATTGTGTAAAACTTAAATAAATAAGAAAAAGTATACATATCGGGTATTGCCACGTCCGTAACGATCTGTTCTATAAAAATAACACATGATCTACCCTGTCAGATGAATCTTGTAAAAAATAAAAAATAAACAGTGCCAAAACAGCCCTTTTTGGGTTACCTTGCCTCACAAAAAATGTAATATAGAGCAATTAAAAATCATATTTACCCCAAAATAGTACCAATAAAACTGGCACCTTATCCCCTAGTTTCCAAAATGGGGTAAATTTTAGTGAGTTTCTACTGTAAAGGTGCATCAGAGGGGCTTCAAATGGGACACGGCATCTAAAAATCAGTCCAGCAAAATCTGCCTTCCAAAAACCATATGGCGCTCCTTTCCTTCTGTGCCTTGCCGCCTGTCCTTACATCAGTTTACGACCACATGTGGGGTGTTCCTGTAAACTGTAGAATCAGGGCAATAAATATAGAGTTTTGTTTGGCTGTTAACCCTCGATGTGTCCCCATGACACTAATTCTGCCGCCCATGTATGTCCCCCTTTCACAGCAGTGATACAGCACAGATGTGTCCCCATGATAGTAATTCTGCCGCCCATGTATGTCCCCCATCACAGCAGTGATACAGCACATATGTGTCCCCATGACACTAATTCTGCAGGCCATGTATGTCTCCCTGTCACAGCAGTGATACAGCACGGATGTGTCTCCATAAAGGTAATTCTGCCGCCCATGTATGTCCCCCATCACAGCAGTGATACAGCACAGATGTGTCCCCATGACAGTAATTCTGCAGCCCGAGTATGTCCCTCTATCACAGCAGTGATACAGCACAGATGTGGCCCCATGACAGTAATTCTGCCGCCCATGTATGTCCCCCTATCACAGCAGTGATACAGCACAGATGTGTCCCCACGACAGTAATTCTGCAGCCCGTGTATGTCCCCCATCACAGCAGTGATATAGCACAGATGTGGCCCCATGACAGTAATTCTGCAGCCCATATATGTCCCCCTATCACAGCAGTGATACAGTACATATGTGTCCCCACGACAGTAATTCTGCAGCCCGTGTATGTCTCCTTATCACAGCAGTGATACAGCACATATGTGTCCCCATGACAGAATATATATAGTGTAAAGCAGTGCTATTATATTATAAAGACTAGTTTACCATTAGTTTTCTTTGTCCACGCAACAGAGAATGTTCACACAGTTTTACCACTTGTGTATGTGATAGCAGGAGGGGGTCGTGTTTCAGTGTGGAGAGCACCTATTGGTTGAGGTGCAGAAGCTAGTGCATGAGGAACTCAATGCATTGTGGGTAGTGAGGGCAGGCAGGATTAGCCTCAGGGTGAGGGCAGCAGCAGCCATCTTAACTGAATAAGGAAATTGCAGTTTTGTGCAGACTGGTTGCTAAGGGCTGGATCTTATGAAATATGGGGTAAGTCTAATAGTTATTGATTCTGGAATATCATGTTATTGGTAACTACATATATAAACATTGAAATTTGGGTCTAAATGTGACAGTTATCCTTTAACAGGTTCAGCTGCAGCCACAGCTGTTCATGCACAAACGTAGATCCTATGGTTATAGGGTGCACAACAGCTGAGTAATACCCCAACAGACTATGACTGCCTCTATGGTCTTGGGTAAGAACTCTACTAGCTTTTCCTGCTTGTTCATGGCAAAATAACACAAAAGTCATGGATGCCTAGTTCAAGGGGCAGCAATCAATGCACATTTCGGGTTATAAAAGGCATCTATTGCCTCTACAATTATGTTGGTACAACATGGGCCATTGTACTAGAAGCACAAGATCCAGAGAAAACAATGTTTGGCACAAAAGGGATGAAAATGAGCTCTAAAAAATTTCCTCCTTTGATACCACGAGATATAAAACAGATATCCTTTAAGTCAATGTTTACCCTTTAAATAGGTCTTGAGACATGACTCTGATATTACATATGCCAGCACCTTATCTGCAGGCAGCTGTTTCGTGGTGATTGGCTCTCAAACAGATTTTTAAGGCGCTCGTTCTCCAAGGAGAGATCCAAGGAGAGATCCAAGGAGAGTATTCTAGGTCCTCCTCCCTCAGACAGTCTTTCTGGTACACCTAGTCAGGACTTAAGCACAGACGCACCAGGTCTATTAACTTCAATACGGGGTGTTCCTTTAATTTTTCCAGCTCTACCAACAAAATTATCAGTACATACTATACTATAGTGACTGTCTATACTACCTCTATTGCTATTTCAGACTTGCTTCTATCCTTCCCTAGATATTTTCTGTATCTTCCTTGAAATGTTTTACAATCTGCAGAATCTTGTCTTACAGTTTTGCTCTCTGATTTGGGAATCCCTCTCTTTACCAAACAGACACTCAGGCTGCACAACTCTCACTCCTATTCCTTTGGGTTGTCCCTAACTGCTATGCTGGATCCCCTGGATTCATTCACTCATGCGCCATGTGATGAGTCTATGGTGTGTTCAGGATAAAGTCTCTTTTGACACCCTTCTTCGTGGAAGGTTCCCTTATCAATTTCCAACGACTTTACCACGTCCCCAGCGTACTTTCTCACCATGGAAATTTCCTAATGATTATATTTCTCACACACATCCCTCTCCTTCCGTCTCCTTAACCACTTGAAGACCACAGGTTTATAACCCCCTAGTGACCAGGCCCTTTTTTACAAATCCGCAGTACACTACTTTCACCGTTTATTGCTCGGTCATACAACTTACCACCCAAATGAATTTTACCTCCTTTTCTTCTCACTAATAGAGCTTTCATTTGGTGGTATTTCATTGTTGCTGCCGTTTTTACTTTTTTTGCTATTAATAAAAATGTAACGACATTTTTGCAAAAAAGACATTTTTCCCTTTCTGTTGTAATTTTTTGTTTTTAAAATACATTTCTATATAAATTTTTCGCAAAATTTATTGTTCTACATGTCTTTGATAAAAAAAAATCTAATAAGTGTATATTTATTGGTTTGGGTAAAAGTTATAACGTTTACAAAGTATGGTTTAAAAAAGTGAATTTCCGCATTTTGAAGCAGCTCTCACTTTCTGAGCACCTGTCATGTTTCTTCAGGTGCTATAATGCCAGGATAGTATAAATACCCCCCAAATGACACCATTTTAGAAAGAAGACACCCCAAAGTATTCGCGGATGGGCATGGTGAGTTCATGTATCATTTCATTTTTTTTTCACAAGTTAGCGGAAAATGACACTTTCTGAGGAAAAAAATAAAATAATAAAGTTTCCATTTCTGCTAACTTCTGGCAAAAAAAATAAAATCTGACGGACTCATTATGCCCCTCAGTGAATACCTTGGGGTGTCTACTTTCCGAAATGGGGTCATTTTTGGGGTGTGTTTACTGTTCTGGCATTTTGGGCGGGGCTAAATTGTGAGCAGCCATGTAAAACCTAAAGGTACTCATTGGAATTTGGGCCCCTTTGCGCACCCAGACTGCAAAAAAGTGTCACATGTGGTATCGTCGTACTCAGGAGAAGTAGGGCAATGTGTTTTGGGGTGTATTTTTACATATACCCATGCTGGGTAAGAGAAATATCTCTGTAAATTGTCAACTTTGTATAAAAAAATTTAAAAAGTTGTCGTTTACAGAGATATTTCTCACACACATATGGGTATATATAAATACACCCCAAACACATGCCCTACTTCTCCTGAGTACGGCGTACCACATGAGTGCACTTTTGCAGCCTAGTGCAAAGAGCCTAATTCTAATGAGTACCTTTAGATTTCACAGGGCATTTTACGCATTTGGATTCCAGACTTCTTCTCACGCTTTAGGGGCCCCTAAAATGCCAGGAGTGACCCATTTTAGAAAGAAGACACCCCAAGGTATTCCGTGAGGGTATGGTGAGTTCATGTAAATTTTATTTTTGTCACAAGTTAGTGGAATATGAGACTTTGTAAAAAAAACAAAAAAAAAATCAATTTCCGCTAACTTGTGCCAAAAAAAATAATTCTGTGAACTCGACGTGCTCCTCACGGAATACCTTGGGGTGTCTTCTTTCCAAAATGGGGTCACTTGTGGGGTATTTATACTGCCCTGGCATTTTAGGGGCCCTAAAGCGTGAGAATCCAAATGCGTAAAAATGCCCTGTGAAATCCTAAAGGTACTCATTGGTTTTAGGGCCCCTTTGCGCATCTTGGCTGCAAAAAAGTGTCACTCATGTGGTATCGCCGTACAATGTGTTTTGGGGTGTATTTTTATATATACCCATACTGTGTGTGAGAAATATCTCTGTAAATGACAACTTTTTAAAAAAAATTATACAAAGTTGTCAATTTACAGAGATATTTCTCTCACCCAGCATGGGTATATGTAAAAATACACCACAAAACACATTGCCCTACTTCTCCTGAGTACGGCGATACCACATGTGTGCCACTTTTGCAGCCAAGATGCAAAGGGCCCTAATTCCATGAGTACCTTTAGGATTTCACAGGGCATTTTACGCATTTGGATTCTCACACTAGGACCCCTAAAATGCCAGGGCAGTATAAATACTCACGTGACCCCATTTTGGAAGAAGACACCTCAAGGTATTCCGTAAAGGGCATGGCGAGTTCACAGAAAAAAATTTTTGGCACAAGTTAGTGGAAATTTTTATATATATATATATATATATATATATATATATATATATATATATATATTTTTTTTACAAAGTCTCATATTCCACTAACTTGTGAGACAAAAAATAATAAATAAATAATAAATTTTACATGAACTCACCATACCCCTCACGGAATACCTTGGGGTGTCTTCTTTCTAAAATGGGGTCACATGTGAGGTTTTTGTACTGCCCTGGCATTTGAGGATCTCCGCAATCATTAGACGTATGGCCAGCATTAGGAGTTTCTGCGATTCTCCTTATATTGAGCATACGGGTAATGAGATTTTTTTTTTCCGTTCAGCCTCTGGGCTAAAAAAAGGAAAAAAATGAACGGTACAGATTTTTTCATTCGCATCGATCATCGTGGATGAAAAAATCTCTGCCAAAATCAGTGACTGCGGTGCGGTGGGCTGGGCGCTAACTACCTAACAAGTAGCTAGCTAACTGGCGGTGATAAGGGAGCCTTATGCCCCATTCACATGTCCGCAATTCTGTTTGCGGAACGGAATTGCGGACCCATTCATTTCTTTGGGGACAGACTTTGTCCCGCTCGGATCCGGAATTACGGATCCGCGCTTCCGGGTCTGCACTTCCGTTCCGCAAAAATATAGAACATGTCCTATTCTTGTCCGCAATTGTGGACAAGAAAAGGCATCATCTATATAGTTCTGGCAAAATGCGGAAAGCACATTGCCGGTGTCCGTATTTTCTGGATCCGCAGATCCATGGACGGACGTCTGAATGAGCCTTACAGGGGGGTGATTAGTGACAGGTGGGGTGACAGGGGGTGACATGGGTGATCAGGGGTTAATCAGTGATGGGGGGGGGGTGTGTGTGTGTAGTGATTGGTGCACTTTACTTATGTTTCCTCTGATGGTCCCAGACAAAGGGACCACCAGACGAGCAGACAGCAGGCATATCAGACGCTGATATGCGCATCTGATATGCGTTTTTAATGCGTTTTTTTTCACATCTACAGCCTGCCAGCGCATGATCAGCGCGCTGTAGTTTCAGTTGTCACGGTCACGATCGCATGAACGCGCGCGTTCATGTGAAATCTCGGGTCTCACGAGATGACGCCGATAGGTGTGACTGAGACCTGACAGAGCCGCTGACGCCCATCGGCGTTAGCGTGGCGGCAAGTGGTTAAGGGAGACAGACTCATCTTGTCGCATCCAAGACGTCACACCTACTGGAATCCCTCATCAATCAGGGACATATTTTTTTGTCCCTCATAGATCATTCACGCTC